>OU744734.1:15110019-16350019 GCA_916613615.1 Steromphala cineraria
GAATGAAAATATTATGTTTACAATGGAAACAAGTGACAGTGAACTTCCTTTCTTGGACACTTTTGTGAAATTAAGAGAAGGTCGTTTGGAAACGGATATATTTTACAAGCCGACAGATACGAAACAATATCTGGATTTCTCATCATGTCACCCATCTCACACCAAAAGGAGTATTCCATACAATCTCTCCAGACGTATCTGCATGATCTGCTCAAATGAAGATACACGGAACTGCAGACTACAAGAACTTAAGATATTGCTAAAGAGAAGAGGATACCCCACACTCCTAATTGAAGATGGAATAAATAAAGCTAAATCTATAGATAGAAATGAACTTATCCAAGTGAAAAATCGAAAAGAAACTGATACTATGGACATTGCGTTTGTATCTACCCACAACCCTCTAAATCCGGATTTATTCAAAGGTATAAGAAATAATATACCCCTATTAACATGTGATGAGAAAATGCGTGATGTTGTTGATAATATGAACTTTATCAAAAGTAAACGTCAAAGCAAAAGTTTGAAAAAACTATTAACAAGGGCTAAATTTACAATAAACAGTGAATCCCCAGAATTCAAAGTTTATAAATGTAACAGAGGGAATTGTGGGACATGCCATCATCTTTTGGAGAACTCAAGCATAAAATTTCACAACAAAAAGGAACGATTTTATGTGCGCTTCAATACTAACTGTGCGGCAAGAAATGTAATATATGTTATAATATGTCAAGGGTGTTCAGGGGAATACATTGGACAGACTGAGTGTCTCAGAGACAGAGTCCGAGTACACAAGCAGCAGATTAAATGCCCTGAAACACGATGTATTCCCCTTAGTGCGCACATTGACAATTGTGCTAAAGGCAAAGAAATAAAATTCCAAATATTTCCATTCTATAAAATGGAAACAAATGACAGACTGGCCAGAAAATTGAAAGAAGATTACTTCATTAGAATGCTTAAACCAAATTTGAATGCATAATTACAGTAGTGTGAAATAGTTCCTATACCCCTCACGCGTGTGACACGGGTGTTCACACCAGTCACTCACGCGTTGGCCATGCCAGACGATGCGTGTGTAACCAGTGAGCAACCAGTGTCTGACGGGTTGGCCACCAGTGGCTCACGCGTGGTCGACCTTAACGGATAACCGAGTCTCTGGTTATCCAAGTGAGGAGTTACTTCCCTTACGTAAGAGAAGTTATTAGTCAGTTGGATATAGTGGAAATATCCCCTCCCGAAATGTTGACATCAAATGATGCAATGGGTAGTATGACGATTTTATTAAATGTTGACTTTGGTGACAATGATGATTTTGGTGATATGTTCATTTTGTGAAATATTGACTTTGGTGATATGTTGTTTTGGAAAATGTTGACTTCACATATATTGATTTTGTTGATTTAGAAAAATGTTGACTTTGGTGAAATGATTATTTGGTGAAATGTTGACTGAAGAAGATCTTTTGATATTGGTGGCATGTCGATTATGTGAAATGTTGACTTTGATGAGAGGTTAATTTTGTGAAATATTGTTTTTGGTGATATGTTGATTTTGTGAAAAGTTGACTTAGAAGATCTATAGACTTTGGTGAAATGTTGACTTAGGAAGATCTGTAGAGTAGTGGGATTAATTGATTATGTTGACTTTGGTGAAATGTTGATTTTATGAAATGTTAACTTAGGAAGATGTATTGACTTTGATGATAAGTAAATTATGTGAAATGTTGACTTTGGTGATATGTTCGACTCATTTAATAAAATATTGTCTTTGGCGATTTGTTAATTTTGTGAAATATTGACTTTGGTAAGTTGGTTTTGTGAAATATTGACTTAAGAGATATTGGTTTTGTGAAATATTGACTTAAGAGATATTGGTTTTGTGAAATATTGAATTTGATTGCAAGTTGAATTTGTGAAATGTTGATTTAGGAAGATCTTTGGACTTTGGTGATACTTTGATTATGTCAGCTTTGGTGAAATATTGACTTAGGAAGATCCATAGACTTTGGTAATTCGCAACTTAGGTGAAATTTTGACTTTGGTGAAATGCTTTTTTGTAAAATGTTGACTTTGGTGATGTGTTCATTTTATGAAATAGTGTCTTTAGCGATATGTCGATCTTTTAAATATTGACTTAGGTTTTATTTTGTGAAATGTTTGCGTTTTAACGTTGAAAGATATAATGGTTTTGATGAAATAATGATTTGGTGAATGCTTGAATACAAATCTATTGACTTTAGTGATATGTTAATCATGTCGACTTTGGAGAAATGTTTTTTTTTTAAATGTTGACTTAGGAAGATCTTTAGACTTTAGTAAAACGTAACTTATGTTGACTTTGGTGAAATGTTGATTTGGTGAAATATTGAGTTTAGAATATCTATAGATTTTGGTTTAATGTGGTGATATGTTATTTTTGTTAAATGATGACTTTGGTAATTTGTTATTTTTATGAAATATTGTCTTTGGAAATATTGATATTGGTGAAAGGTTGAATAAAGAAGATCTATTGACTTTAATGATATGTTAATTTTATGAAATATTGTACATTTGACATGTTAAGTAAAACAAGTTTGTGTTGTGAATTCATTACCTATTATTTATTTATAATTGTATTAACATCTGGTGAAACATAACTTGGATTAGAATTCGGCTTTGGGGAAATATTGACTGTGAAAAGCTAAGGATATAATAACATTTTGCTAATATGTTACGTTTGAATCATTAATGATTTGAAATATCAAAGTTAGAAAGACAGGAAATAATTTCGTTATTCTGTTATGATTACTTTTGTAATATTTTGGTTTTGTGAACTTTGAACATGTGTTGTTGTGGTTTGTTGACTTTGGGAAATGGTGATTTGTGTTCATGGTGAAAAATAATCTTCGACTTATTCAATCTTTCGATTTTGAAATTGTTGACATTGAAAGATATATTTAACTAAATACCGACGAGAGTCGCACTTATGTGGTGTTCATAACAGGCAGTAATCGGTGGGCTTTGATAGGAATGAATGGTCCTTTGAAATGGCTGATACAAGGTTTGGAAAATAAAGAAATCTTTAAGATAACGGGTTGTTTGAAGTTTACACAGAAATGATCTTATGTCATAACATACACATCGTTCATTTAAGCAACACGGTATTCATGTCCCTCAACAGTAATATCCTGTTTATTCGATTCAGTGATGTAGTTTGATGTAATAATCACATCGTCATCAAATGAATTCAGTCTCTCTTGACCCATCGTCTATAAAAGCAGAATCTAGAATTACCTACGGATTTGATCCTCACGCAAATAAACAAGTAATCAGATTCTTGAACTGTAATCATTATAAAAAAAATTGACCTTGAAATAACACTATCTAATGATTCACATGTCCATACGCTACCGACTGAAGCATAGCAATTAGACCAAACATGTGTAAATGCTTCCATTGGCCAATATTTTTCATGTAGCCACGCCCTTGTTTATTACTGATTGAATCACCCACTATTCCATGCTTCTCATCTGCGTTTATTATTATTATTTCCACTGCAATCTCAAATTATTATTCAAAATATATTTCAGTATTTAAAACAAATCATCATGATGGTTATTTTAACTTGCGTATGTTAATAATTGAAACATTTTACATGTACATATGACATATTCTGTTTTGTTTACAAATACGGTTTATTTTCTTGCTACATATGTTTGTTTGTTCAAACAGTTATCATATATCAACTGGTCAAAGGGATTTCTTCTTTTTACGTTTTGCCTCACATCGTATGGAAACACAAAATAAATATTTTACATCATATTCAAAATTTAAAAGGCCCAAAATTATATCAATTTGACTACAATAAATCAATCTTACTAAGTTGTGAAGTGACAGGACATGCTCAACAGAAAAGTAGACCACGCCCATCACGTGTGAACAAATCAAGATACATGTTATTAGTGAATGTGTATTCATACATCAATATACTATAGATAGATAAGTCCCCAGAAATTAACAACATCAATGGTGTAATTTACCAAATAACGTCTCTGTGTTCTCTGTTTAATATCCTTATTCACACCTGTTCACACCCGACTGAACACAATGAAACAATAAAACAATCTGAACTTTACGGTAGACTAGACAGCTTAATCCTTTCATCCCCGTCGGGGTATGAGGGTACTGTGAGCTAATTAGTGTCGTTAGAGTGGACTGTTACGCCGACAAGTGGCCTAGTCGTTGAGCCGTGAAGCATATCCAGAGCTGACTGAATTCAACTTTCTGAAAAAGGTCAATTTTGGAAGATATAACTTCAACTCAAACATGATATCGTGTCTGTGAAAGAAATAGATTTTGGTGGAATATCATCTTTGACGAAACAGGACTTATGAAATGTGAAGTTTGAAAAAGATCATTTCTTTATTGTTGAAAGTTTAGTTTTAAGAAATTAAAATTATTGAAATGCTAAATTCAATAGACTTCAGCAAAATAATCACTTTAAATACATGATAATTTAGTGGAATATTACCTTCGGAAGATAATATATTTTTTATGAAATTCTAGCATTGAGAAGCCATACCTAATGTAAACATTTAAAAAATTGTTTTATGTTCACGATAATGTAGTGTTAGATACGTTTGCGCTCCATAGTCTAATAAGCCCAGTTAATTGATGTTTGAAGAACGGGCAGGGAATTGTGTCACGGGCCTGCTGGTAAATGCATATTTACTTCTTAATCCCTCGACATGCTTTTTATGAGACTTAAATAAACAATCTGTCTGTCTGCTTCACGGCCCAACACCAGGACCCTATCTAAGCGTAAATGCCCGGTCAGGCGACACTATTTAGCGCTGAACAATGCTCATCTCCCTAGACGGGATTGACGCAAACTTTATAGTCTTGTAAAGTACCATCAAGTTCTGTATGTGTTACTGTTTTATCGAGATCAATCAATCAGTGTAAATATGGATAATGTACAAGATAGATGTTATCTGCCCCTTCTAGTAATAATTGGCAATATTGATGTTCCTGTCATAGACGATTAATTGACATTATATGCATTAATTGAGTTGTCAACATATAGTTTATATAGTTTATATGCATATACACCAATTAGTAAAAAATATCTTAAATCCTGTTTGTGTTTTAATGTTACATTCAATATAGAGTATCGTACTCATTTTTTAGATGAACCACTAAAGGGTTGCTAATTGTAGAATAGTTTCACCTCTTTGAAAGATATATAACAACACCAACAAATTGCATGACATCTTCAATTATAATTTGACATACATGAATTTGCATTTCTTCATACATCAGATAACAGTTACGGAAAAGTGATATGTGATGAGCGTGATCTCCTATTCTGGTGAGCAAGTTCCGTCACTTCACTGCCAAAAAGATTGATTTTTTGAAGTTCAATCGATGTAATGACTTCATCCTGTATCAGTTCTGGATATGAAGTAAACAAAACCATACATTGAATATTAATTGTTTTTAGATCGAACAAACTAGAGTGTATCATTTAACATACACGACTTTAATATAAAATAATGATACTTTTCCATTTGCTTTGAATGAGATTAAACTTGATATCAAAAAGCATTTAAAATTCACATGGCAAGAAGAACTTGTATAAAGAGGGTATTGTTAAAAAAGTGCGATTATTGGTTGTAAACATAGACATGGAACGTGAATGTCGAAAATACCCATACACTACCGAACATGGCGTCGCTAAAGAATATTGTCTAATGCAATCATTTGCAAATGCTTGTTCCACAATTGATACGCTTCAATTGGTAGACCATGTACATTTGAATCATGTGAAAGATGTTATTTCAAGGACAATTTATATACTATTTGATCTCACTGAATCTTACTGAATGTTTATTTGCAAGAGGATCTCTCAAAGTAGATTGAATTCATTTTACAGTTATGTGATAGTTACATCGAATTACATCACTTCATAGAAATAACAATATACATGTATATACTGTAAAGTACCTTATTGCTAATATGTTACGGACACACATGAGTACTACACACTACTACATCTCGGTATGAGCGTTTATCAAAAGTGACACCTCTAATGCAAAGGGGCAGCTTGACAAGGGGCGGCGTCTTTGATCAATTCATCGCCTAACAGCATCAGACAATGGTCACGGTCACTGATTTTATTGCTATAGAAATCCCCTGTTTTCTAATGATTGGAGAAATTGTACCGAAATAATGATACAAGTAAAACAAGTATACACACAAAACTCTGTTCAAGTCTCGCTCTTACAGTTAATCACACAATAATACTCAAAATGTGAATATAGATAACATCACGTTGAGCAATTCCTGAATACACCTTTCAAAACTTATAGCGAGATAAAGTTAGGTTGTGCTCTGTGCTAACCAGATTGCGTATCGCCTGGTCTCTGTTACTTGCAACTAAAGAAACTATATAGGTGTAATTTGATTTTTTTCAAAAGAATGTAAATTGTGACATTTATACCGTCCATAATAGTTCATGAGTGATATATGTTTTCTTTACAAAAGCATATTTGGGCATAAAAAAAACAAAAAGTAAAAAAATCAGAACATATTGCTGTAATTAACAATAGCTATCAGGTTCAATAAACCTTTGTAAATCGTGCAGTGCAACGGTAATATTAATAATATTGCATTTATAAAGTGCAGCATTCACTGTTAAATACTCTGTGCGCTTAAACAGACAGATTCTTTATCTGAATCTCACCTCAACATTTCGCTTAAATTTCATCCAAGAATAAAACTAATTTATAAAATGAAGAGCCATCCGTACAGAAAGGTTATGCGAGACTGTACATGTTAAAACTAATTACGATGCACGGTGCATTATGTAATTCAAAAGAGATATAATAATGTAAAATACTAAAATATTTGCATTAAGGTATACATATATGAACAACACAGCATAAAATAACACGGATATCAAACTTTGTCTAAAGACATGCTTAAACGGTGTAATTGTCTAAACCTACAGACCAAACTCAATGGGTAGAAAATGCAGCGCTAATAGTTTGTATGGGGAATTAATATGAATTTCTTCCCAGAAAGGTTTGACAGAATATACAATTATCCTTGTCAGATCGACCTGCAACGTTTCTATAAATCTATCAGACAAGGCAAAATCTGCAGTAGTAAATCAGTGTCAATTATTCATGCGGGAATAATTTCAAATGTTTTCTAAAATATTAAGATGATCATGAATTTTATTGTTTGGTGTGTACAATGAAATATGCTGTTTGAGTGGCATTCTAGAAGTTGACGTCATAAGGAAGACAAGAGTTATTCTATGGATGAACAACTTCTTTATTGGACAGTTGCGACGTTTCGGTATAGATTTTTATACCGTTTCAAAGCATATAACATGATATATATATATATACCGGCTGAACGAGTGAGATTAAGTTCATCACTAGCGGCGATAAATGTTAGGTAATAGATTGATTTACACGATCATATGCCAGAATCTAGACTCCCGCACAGAATACACAAGTGGTCACTTAACCGGAAGAGATCTTGGGAATTTAGGGTCAAGAGACTGAGCGAATCTTTAGGTCTAGAGCAATACCTTCGCTTTGACAAATCATGTATACCAGCTTTACGCAAGCAACTGTATATATTAGACGAACAAAAGTGGTTTACCGACTTATGGAACGACAAGGGAAACTTAACAAATGGAAATAAACTTAGGACTTATCGCTTGT
The DNA here is from genome assembly GCA_916613615.1 of Steromphala cineraria. Lineage (NCBI taxonomy): Eukaryota > Metazoa > Mollusca > Gastropoda > Trochida > Trochidae > Steromphala > Steromphala cineraria. Next base: position 15,117,740 of record OU744734.1, read on the forward strand.
TTAAGAAGGATTTAAGCCCGGAACCCTATGTTACTAGTACGTCTTCTAGATACCACCGCAAGTTCTCCATACGACTCAGAGCCTGCAGTCTGCCCCTATGCATAGAGACCGGTAGATACTCTAAGCCGCCTACCCCTCTACATGACAGAGTATGCCCCTTATGTCCGCGGGATATCGAGGATGAAGCTCATTTTATTATAATCTGCCCGCTCTACTCTGATATCATGTATGATGTTTTAAAAGCTGCTGCAGATATAGATGATGCTTTTACACAGAAAAATCCCAAAGAAAAATATACATTTTTAATGCAAAATCCCCGTTGTCAACTTCTCTTAGCTTCCAAGTTATATCTAATGGTGAAAAGAAGAATTTCACTTTTATAATGTTGCTGTTTTAATATGCTTATGTAAACGTTTTATTTTAAAAACGTATTTATTGATTTATGTATGTATGTATATAATATAAGCTTTTGTATGTTCAATATAAGTGTGAGTGGGTATGAATGTGAATATATGTATGTATATGTGTTCGTATGTATGTGATAGTGTAAGCTCGAACGTGTGTATGGATGTATGCCAGTTTATCTATATAAGTATTTTGTATGTTTCCATATAAGTATGTGTGGATAATAATGATGTGAATATATGTATGTGTGTTCTCCTGTATGTGTGAGCGTCACCTCGAATGTGTGTATGAATCTTATTTCTGTAATTCTAACATTACAGTGAGTATGCATGTTGATACGTATGTGAGCGTTTTGCTATATTTTTTGTGTGATTGTTGGTTATTAAGTGTGTGTTTATGTATGTAATAATGAGTGAATGACTGTTAGCTAATACTAGTGAACGAGTGAGTATTTGAGCATGTGAATGTTTATATGCTAATATTGTGGAACGTGCAATTACATCAGTTTTAATATAGCTTCTAATTTTATTGTAATAATGTGACATATAATTGTGTGATATAATTTGTATTTTATATATGTCTATAATATTATATTTTAAATTTGCATCATGAAGATTTTAGTGTCTCATAGGCAACATTGGCCGGACACTTTTAATGTGTGTGACACTCAAATAAAATAATATTCTTCTTCTTCTTCTTCTTCTTCTTCTGTGACATTTAACGACTACAGTGTCTCATAGGCTATATTATGGCCGGGTACTTTTTAAAATATATGTATGTTTTTTATGTATTGTAACTTATTTTAAAGTACGTGACACTTTAATAAACATTTTTCTTCTTCTTCTTCATATGACACAAGAAGATTTCAACTACTCGACATACTGGAAGGTTGGTTATAGTCCGAAAATCAAAATACAAGTGAAATGTAGTCTGATACAATTATCAAGCAATATAAACTCTTTATTATCAAGGAAAAAGAATTCGACTGATTGGTATTGTGGTCTTGAAACATAATTGACTTACATAACATAAAAAGTTACCAAAAATAAGATATCCGTTGATGGACTCTTATTCATTTTTAATTTAATTATTGAAGGAGTAATGAAACGTAATGATATTGCAATATGGAAATGAAACATTTTTACGAAATACCTAAAACATTATTGCCAGTGTCTCCATGTATTTTACGTTATGTGTTAAGAACTATACTATAAGTAAGAGGTTGAAACCTGCATGTAAAGTCAGTAATTGTCAGTGTAAACAGAGTAATTTAAGAAGCGGCTGTTTGAGGTTGATTGTTTCTACTTTATGAACTACTTGTAAATATTTAGAATAGCAACGTCCTAGATTGTTCTTTTTACAAGACCTGTTTCACTTGTTCGGTTGATAGCGCCACGAAAAAGGACAAACTTCATGTGTTTATTTTCGATTTGCACTTTAATCAAAATTCGTCCTAGAAGAACACTCCGTTCAATCCATTTCAAAAATTACAATCATTGATACTCCCCCCCCCCCCCCCCCCTTAACCACCAACCCCACTCCCATCCGTGGACATCCGACCACAGAGCACTAAAACCACCATAGCGTGAAGAATTGTATATTTCGACGGATTAGGCCATAATCAGATCAATCACACTTGTGATCATTAGCCACTTAATTAGCAATCAACAGGCAGTCAGGTGACCGTGCGTTGGCATGTTTATGGCCTTAGAAAGGTAGACAGTTTATGAAACATTAGGACAGCTGAGATAAGCAGGATGTTAGTCGTTAAAAGCGTGATGAATCACTCCGATTGTTCAATAGATGAATATTTAATTGAATTTGATAAATATGCCTCTTTTACATGGAATTTGAACTGTATTTAATCAACAGGTGTTTTTCTCGACAAAGTTGACCATCTACTGTTATTATTCCAGTATTCAAGGAAGGAGATAGCAATATTCCAGGGAATTATCGTCGGACAATTCTTATTAGTTGATCTGAAAAACTCTTAACTAGAATATTTAATCAAAGACTTTTGGATTGACCCTCGGTAATGAAAGTATTTCGAGTTTTCCTTTTGGGTCTCGCGGCATCTCAGTACTGTTGATGCAAGCGCATTTTACAGAGAAGAACTGGTTGACTTTTTAAGAAATAATGTGTTATTTTATTATTGATGTATTTACGTTTTTTAGTCTCTCATAACCCTTTTTTTGGGTGGCTCACTTTTTACACTTGTATATTGTACCTTAACCTCGTATGTAATTTATGTAAAAAATGAGGTGAGACTTTAATTAATAATCTGCCTGTCTGTCTGCAGTTTCTCTTCACTCTATAATAAGTCTCAATCTAAGTAATAGTAAACGTATGTTTTGTGCCTTTGTTGACGTAAAACGTACATTTGACTCTTGAGATCGGTCACAGTTGTGGTTTAAGTTGTAGAAATTGGATATAAATCGAAAATTAACATAAGAATAATTCAGTTGTTTACATTTTTCTACAAAGAGACAAAACTTTTAATGACCAAATATATCTTTACAACACAAACAAACACATTTAATTCAGAGAAATGAATGACGGAAACACTGTTTTGTGCCTTGTATTTTGCCTTAGTGTAGTTGTATGTAAAGGTTTATGTGCTGCGTTTTCAATGTTATGTATATCTAAAACGAGATTTTCTAAACACATATGGCATAATATTACGCTAAAAGGGTTTTCACGAGATAATATATTTACATTATCTTAGGTGTAATTATAATGAAAGAACAAAATATTGCATGAAATATAATGAGTAAAAAGACATTGGCAATAATTATAAAGAGGGTTGGATAACAAAACAACATGCTGTATTTGACAAATGGATGAATTTATACAGCAATGTGATGGCTTGATTTATTTTCCAATCCGTTTGGTTTCAAGAATGGATACTTAATAAGATTAAAAACAAAAAAAAATTAAAATAATTATAAATGATCAATTTGAAGTAACTAGGGCAGAACAAAGTAAGAGAGATATAATTCTATCTTTGAATGAGTCTTTGAGCTCCGTTACTGTCTCATTTAGATAGAATATCTATCAATAGCAGTAAAGTACTAGACCTATCAGTTAGTGAAGGGTCATTTGTGGTTACATTAATCAATTTAGGATTTAATTTGGAATAGGCGGATATCCTCTCATAAGCTGAATACACTGCACCACTTGTCTTTGTACCTTGGTGGCGTGACCTAATATTACATAACCACGAGTCGCTCTGATCAAAAGACCTCTTAACTACGTGTAGCACTTTCACACCTCGTCAGAGAAATCACTAGACTAACTATGTGTTCTACTAACGCCAGTCACGGAGTCCGATATCATGATATACTAGTACACAACCAAATTGATTGACCAGGGGTCCTCATTTTATAAAGAGAAAAGTTATTTTAAAATACCGTATTATATTAAATTCAACATTCTTCTCTTTTAATAAGTCAACATTTCACAAGAGTCAATGTATACAAAGTCAAAATCATATCTCAATAAAGTAAAAAGGGATCAATAATTGAACACAAACAGTAATTTAATTATTAAGTCATAACCTTTTTTTGTCAGAAAATATATTTTAAACAATTTCTTTTAAAAGTCAAGATTTGTGTGAAAATATTTTTAAAAGCTAAAATTTAACCAATTTCCGATATTTCATAGTCATCAATTTATCAAAGTCAACGTGTTTTTGAATAAAATTCTATTTTGCTTGAAGTCAACATTTCACCTGATTGAAGTGAACTTTTTTTACACTTGTAGAAACAATCTTTTCACGCGTTGATAATTTAATCAAAAGTGAATGAAACTGCCTAGGAATATGTCTAAAAACACTCATGTAGATTGGCTAATATATGAATAGGTCTTAAATCTTCATTTGTTCTGTTTAGTTCTGAATAGGAGTAGAGTTTGCTTGTTTGCAAACAAGATTTCTCTTGGAATAAGAATATGTTTATACCCAAATCTTTCAAAGTAAACATCCACACAAAACAAAATTTCTTTTAAAGTTGACATGCAAATACAGCTGAATTTTATTAAAGTGTATCTAACCAAAGTTAACCTTTCTTCAAAGTCAATTTTCATAAAATTAACATATGTTTCAAAGGCTATATTTCCAAAAACACATTTCAAAGTTAATATTTAACAAAATCAAATTCCGTTAAAATGAAAATAATTGAGAAAATAAATACATCATTCAAAGTCAATATTTCACAAAATCAAAATATGTCTCAAAGTCAATATTTTACACAATCCAAAACCAAATTCAAATTAATAAGAACACTTTCAAAGTAGATAATAAGAAACTCAATATTAAGCAAAGTCAAAATGTCCTTTAAAATCTATATTCCACAAAATCAAAATGTCAGTCAATGACAATATCACTTTCAAAGTAAACATTTCTGAATATCTAAATGACTTTTGACTCAGTATCCAATGAAATCAAAAATCTTTTAAAGACAATACTCCAGAAAGTCAAAATGTCTTTCACCGTATATTTCCTTTTTTACAGATTTATCAAAGTCAATGTTTTAAAGAAAACCATAAATATTTTTCAAAGTCGATATTTTATACAATCAAAAGTTTTAACAAAATTTTGAAATATCTATCCAAAAATAATAATTCCCAAAAATGGAAATATCTTTCAAAGTAAATAATTTATAAAATCCACTCCAATTCAATCCAAGTATGTGACAGAGTCAATATATCACTAAATCAAAACGAACTCTAAGGTATCAATTCCACCAAATCACAACATTCCAATGTACACTTCAAAGTAAATATTAAACATAATCAATTGTCTTTCAAAGTCAAAATTGCACAAAATAAAATAAATATTCAAAGTCAATATTTCTAAAGAAGGAAAGGTCTTTTAAACTCAGTATCTCTTAAAATCATGAAATGTTTCAAAGTCAATATTTCACAAAATCAAAATACTTTTCAAATCATATAAAAATAATTTTCAAAGTCAATATATCTTACAATCAAAATATCTTTCTAACTGAATATTTCACAAAGTTTGTTTATAGTTTACATTTTACAAAATATTAATGTCGTCAAAGTCAGTTTTTTACAAAGTCAAGATAATTTGAAAGTTCAAAATCAATATAATCAACAAGTTCAACATATCTGTTAACGTGAACACTTATCAAATTGTACAAAGATCTTTCAAGTCAACAGAGCACAACGTAATCCTTATAACACTATACTCATTGCCAAGCGATTTTATGTATGTTTTCTTCACTTTGACAAGTCCGTGGCGCACCCTCATTTATCCAGCCAGACGGCACACCAGTGACACACCCGTTGGTCACTGGTTGCTCACCAGTGAGCAACGAGTGGTCGCCCGTGGCTCACCCGTTGCCCACCGGTGGGTCACTGGTGGGCAACGCATGGCACACTCGTTCATGATATAGTTACTTATTCACACTACTGTATATATTCATGTATAAATGTGTTGGATTCTCGCTTGCTTAATATTATGACGTCATACCTGTGTTACGTCATCACTATTGTGACAATCTAACGTCACAACTGTTTTGTACTCCCTGAAGATTACAATGAAACTAGTAGGAGTCTATTGGTGTTGTGTGTTTTTTAACTTTTGAATATATTTGACTGTATACCAGACCAACTCAAATGTTTCTGATATATATTTATATATATATAAGTGTGCATTTTGAAATGTATCACAAACCCTCTTGGTAATCATAATAGATATAACCATTCTTGAAAATTAAAGATTGCTCAATTGTTTTCTCAAAAATGAATGATTACCCCTTATAATTAAAAACAAAAAACAAATATTGATTTTCCAAAATATAAAAAAACATTTATGAAACTAGAACACCATTCTTAAGCAAACTAAATAAAACTAAAAGCCATCCAATCTAACATTCATAGATATAAACCATGAAATATGAGTCGTCCAAATCAATTATATATTATGCCTTTCAGAGGCGTGTTTTTTAGGGAGATATCAAACTCCCACTTTGTGTTATGCAACGAGCCCATATACCCCGCCTTTGAATGGTATAAGGAATTTATCTTACCGAATGTTTAAACATAACGCATTTAATATGAAGATAAAGGAAAACGTTAACTGCGTAAACACTTTGACTATAGTTTGCTCAAAGTTACATATGGGTTGATCAAAAGAAACTAGCTTAATCATGTGTTCGAGGTAACATACATCGTAAATTTTTTTGTGCCGGGGTATAAATAATTTACCCTCCCGCTCAACAGGGTGATATTAGTATTTAACCAGGGTCACGTGGACCAATCAGAGATGTGATATATCTTAATAACATTACTGATAATAAAATACAATCATTCATGAAAGTGAAATAATATTCAAGTGTACGTAATTCAAATCTAAACATATTTCGTTGTGTCATCCTCAATCAAAAAACAATTAAACATATCATCACATGTACCAGCATAGACCAAAAATGAACAAATATTGTTGAAAAAAGTTATCAAAGACTGTGGAAAGGTTATTACATTTTACCGCATATTGTATTACAATTTACCGCACCTTTTAGTAACATCTTACCGCACCCCCTTATTACATTTTACCGCACCTATTTTTATTACATTTTACCGCAATTTTGTCACAATTTACCGCAGTATTACATTTTACCGCGTTTTTATTACAATTTACCGCAGTTATTACATCTTACCGCGTTTATTACATCTTACCGCGTTTATTACATCTTACGTCGTAACAGAGCCTCTAATCTCTGATCACCACTTTTATTAGCTTTAGGCTGCTTTCACAATTCTCAGAGAGCTTCTTGTCACCCTTGTTACTGCCCATTAAACAATCGCCTTGAAGTTTTCATCAAAAGAAAGTTCCACTTAAGTTTTAACTAGGCTGTTTTATACTTAAAATGATCTTCTGTCTTATAAATGAAACATAGAAGATTATTTAAATTTAATTCAAATCAGTATCATGCATGTTGATGGGCATTAAATTGATTTTCACGAACGACTGACTAGAGAAAGAATGTATTGTGCAAATCCTATTTCCTGTCTTAAGTGCTTAAGGTTCACAAAGACTCTTTTCTTCACCACATATAACAGTGTAAATATGAGGTGGATGAAGGGTTTTAACATTATTCTCGGAGTTTAGTTAATTAAGACAGCGAAAAACTGTGTAACAGTTTAAGCTAAGCAAATGTACACAATGGACGCATTATGTTTTTCAAAGATGTGATGAAGGAAGAATGATGATTTGTGAACGGGAAAGAAAATGTCTCGAAAACAATTAAACATTCCAAAAAATGATCAACTGCCTTCAATATACATGCAGAATAAAAACCTTTTCATTACATGACTGGTAACTACTACCAATTTCTAAACCTTTATCCGACGTCGTGTCTTCTTTCTTTTTGTTCAAAAGAAGGTTTGGCTTTTTTCCACAAACTTGTTATAGCACACTGTTATCATTTGATCTTTTCTGAAACTCATTTGCTTAACATGAGGGATAAGCATTAAACTTATAAAATAATCTGTTAGTAGTTGCAAAGCCACACAAATGATACGTTGAGTATATGTCATTTATATCAAACTGAAAGTGACATTTTAGGCAAACATATGTGAAGAATACCTTTTTCTAATTATCTACTATCAAAGGAGTAGATTACCTTTTCAAGTGCATATCCTTCCAGCTAAAGAGGGAACATTTAATGTGTGAAAACATTTTCAGATTGTCAACTTTCCACGTTGTGCCCTAAGCATCACAAATTACTTGTGCATTATTGGTTTGTTCATACAGGCCACTTCCGGTCAAACGAGCTTAAGATGTGTGCATCAAAGAATTGCCATTAAATCCCCAAATCTCTACATCCGGGTAGCCACATGGATCCCTGATTTTGATTTAAAAGTCCACCAAACTGTACAAACGCGTTTCCATGAAGAGGATATTCTACCATGAAGGCCCCTGTTTTGGTGACTACAAAGAACCCAAAGTTATGAAGTGGCGTTTTACAATCAAGATCTTGAACCTAAGAAACCTAAGGAGACTTTGGTTTACTAAAAACGCACAGATTTGTCAATAACAACACTTGGAAAAATTATGTAACTCTGGATGGTTTACAGTTTGAAAAGTCTAAACGTTTCCCATAGTTTATGTTGCAAGTCAACATATTCGGTCGAGACAGTGTGATAGTGTGGGATACAATATTTTATCCACAAAAATGTAGTTAATTGGTGGTTATGAAGAATTTAAGAAGCAAATCACAATTTTCGACAACATCCATGAACGTCACTTGCATTAGATTAATTACCAACAAAGGAAGTCTATCGAGTATGGTAACTTGAATTCTCTTGCAGAACGTCAGGTTGCTCATTAACCTGCCCTTTTAAAGTAAAGAAGTTGTTTATGACTTCTCAAAAACTACATTTCAAGCCAAATAAAACATCAACGGTATGAATTAAATAAATGTGTACATCAACGTCATAATACGGCCGAGACACACAAACGACTGGTGATTGCAGTGCAGAAAGATTGGGGAAGAATTGCATTATAGGGTATCCATAAATTTTCAGTTCATTCTCAAAGGGATGTTAAGCAAGATTTCTTGAAAATTGCAGGAATTCATAACACTGACTTCGACGCCATTTTGTGGTTAACAGAATACGGAAACATACCTAAAACTAGTGTTCTCCTCTTGGATTACTCTTTGTTTATAAACATGTAAATTTTAGCTTTGTTACCATTGTAATTTTGTGACATTTGTGTTTTTTAAGGTGAAGTAAGAAATTCAAATTACAAATGCGTATTTGTCCTATTTTACATTCCCTGTATCATAACATGTTTTTAAATGTGGTATGTGAGTTAACTTAATTTATCTTATTAAAGAATATATTTGACGATCCAAATTAACAAATGCCTGTTTTATCAAGTTCCATATTATTGTTATTCGAATTTTTAGTTGAAATTGAACTGTATCATGACATTGACTACTTTAGAAAAGTAGGATTTAGACTATAAATAATTTTTTTTCATTTTAGAATGTGTATTCACATGGATGAGATAATTCCTTGAAAAAAGTAATTCAGTTTGAAGTGAAGTTCGTTTGGAAGAAGTGTTAATGTAATGGTTAATTCAGTCTTGTTCCTTACAAAAGAAGCAAAGGTCGCCACTTTTTGTAAATGTTTGATGTGACCACGTGCAACTAGGAACCTTTCAAAACGAAGGTTATTCCTCCAGATCCGAATGTCAAGGATAAAAATATCCCATATATCCGACGTTGTCATCTGAGACCTTTCCGAAACGTTGGAACATTTCTACTACAACATATAGACAGAGTAGAGAATCCTTATATCGAAATAAAGACATTTGGTAATCAGAAATCTATTTTTATACATTGAACTTGAAGCTCAGTGGAGAGCTCTTAGCGTTTATGTCATGATCCATACACAAGTTCTTATACAACTTTTGAAATTTCATAACAATTGACTAATGTTATTCACAACAAATAGTTTTAGAGTGTTTTAGAATATGATGAGATCTTACCTATATTATCTATTCACTAGTTCTTGTATGGATAAAACAGAAACGTATAAGCACATGATGATCCACTATGATATTTCTTTATCCAAGATTTATGTACAAACTGAACTGTTTTTTAAAAGAAGAAGATCACCTTATTATCTATACTCGTTTAACATTAAGGGTTTATTCTTGTTTTTTATCAACATGATCATCGGTGTTTCAAAAATTATGTCGATAGTACAAAGCACTGCACTGTAATTGTGCTTCATAACAGTAGGTGCTTCCCTAAAATATCTTATTTGTCGTCTCCCGCCATGACTATCTATATCAATAACGGGTTTCACCGTTGTTTCAATGTCAGTAACGATTTACTCCCATGTACAAACACTTCCAACTGTGTAACTCCTTGACGCTCCTTTCACACTTCGTAATATATTTATGGTCTGGTCAGATCAACAAAACTAAAATTGATATCAACGATAGAGAAACCATATTGAATTTTGTCTACACGCTCACGTTTTAATTGTCACGCTGAAACGAAGATATGTAAAATGTCAACATGAGACTGCTATGTTTGCTTTGTCAATTGATATGATGCTGACAGCGTCTTCATGCAAGATCTTATCTTGAAGGCGCAAGTTGTAATATACAAGTCGTAATTATCAAAGATCTGGTGATGGGTACGTTTTTAAATATTAGGAGGAAATACAATTGTCAGGGGACTTTCAGAAAAGTTTCTTCTTTATTAAAACAACATGAAGTTTTGTAACTTTACTTCGATAACAGGAATGTGAAGTTATGGAAACTTAGAGCTATAGTTAAGGTCGGTTGATAAAAACTACTTTAAAAAAAATTCATTCACAAGTTTTCTGATATACAATATACCATGTCAACACACTACAAAGTGACCAATACGACTTGGTTGCAGAAAAAAAGGGCTGAAATATGTCAATATGTATTTTCTCTTAACAATATGTTTCTCTGATCCCTTTTACAACTACTCATGCCTTTATTGTTTTATACTTTGATTTTGCACAATTCGCGCCTTATATCTTTAATGCTATGCTTACTGGCCGTACATACAGGGATCGGTTTGCTATGAAGGTGAATCTGATTCTCTCTGTAGAGCATCCTTCAAGCAAATTTCCTATCAACTTTGATGTAGCAATTTACCAATTCTTTGCTCAGACGCTATTATCCTCACTGGGGATTGCTTCTTAAAAGGACATCCAAACATTAAAGAACAGCTGGGGTTTTTTCATTGACAAGTAACAATCCAATGAATGTTATCAATTGAGAGAATTTACAAACAATACCTTACCTTTGTATATCTTTTTATCCCATAAGATTTACTTTACTATCATCTATGAATTATAACACTTATTTGAAAACAATATTTTTGACAATACACTAATGTAGAATAGCTCACACGATTTCAAAGCCATTAAGTTGATCATGGTATATTTCTTGAAATATGCTTGTGAACAAAAACTGCATTAATGATACATAATTGAATTTAATTCAACTTTTCATATCAAAGTGAAAGTATTTGACGTGAATGATTTTAATCAGTTCCTTGTTATTTACACTAGTGATCATTTTCAATTTCAAACATCACAATCAACTTCTGGTATGTGTATCTCGAAAACCTAGAGCATTAAAGATTTAAAAAGATAAATAAAAAATATGCTATATATTCTTTATGGTTACACACATGTACACGTAGCCATGGGATACTTCTTCATATGAAACTTCTGGTTTGATCAATCAACTATATTTTAAAAAGATATCTTTACGGACACGGTGCGAAATAATTGAGATTTAAGAATGAATTGTCAGGTTGTGTGTTTTCACTAGAATATGAATGATATAAACGCAACACTCTGGGGAGAACGATGTGCTTCCTTTCTGAAAAGTAATGCTGAGTTCTAGGCTCGTATATACCTACACTATGTTAAATATGACAATGACAAATCAGATTTAATATGAAGAGAAGGTGGTAATATTTGTATACAGTAATGAACATTTTCAATTTTGAAATGAAAGGGAATTCTTTCAGTTTTTAATGTTTTAAAATTATAAATGGAAAAATTCATTTTCATTCTGCTAGATATATCAAACTGATTAAGAATGACGAAATAGAAACGTGAATGATTACAGGGAAGCGGGAGAATGTTATTCTAGGATTATTTTCATTATGATTAATGACGATGAGCTTTAATTAATTTTTTTCGTTTGTTAATCACATTTCCCTGACAAAATTACATTTGCAGAAAAATGGCACGAATCTCTTGTGCCAACACGATGTCTGTTAATTGTAACTATGGTGTTACCATGGAATTATTTTGGTAAAATATTCTCTTTTAAAATGTATATACATGTACATGTACATGTATTTGTTACTTTAGCATTTTCGAGGTGTGCACTTTTAGAGCAAATCATTTGTTGAAAACGATATTAGGTTATTCACAATACATTTTAAGCACATGACAAACAGAAACAGAACACTTTGAATAATAAGCAAGAAACTTAAAACGAGTGTTGTGAATAGAAAACATATTGTATGTGTTTTCAATTACATATATAATGCATTTCATATATTACATTAACAAAATAACATCAACTATATCAAAAGTGAGTTGAAGTTATGGGGTTATCGGCATACTAGGAGGGTGAAACCCCATAGCACTATGGTGGCTGTGTTTGGCGGTCAAATTTGCAAGCATCGCCTGAAGTTTGCAACCAATGAGTGGTACTGCCTGAAAATTCAGTGTAGCATTGGACCAACACCTTACTTCGTGTTAAACATTTCTCTACTGTAGACAAAGTTACCAAACCTTCGACCTCTTGATCCCAAGCCAAATTCTGTGCTACCCCGCCCCTATATGCCAACGGACTCTTAGTTAGTGGAAAAAGGAAGACATTAAAGGCAAGCAACGAAATTTTATTATCATGGTGAGATGCTGAAATGATCTTCAGGGATGGTTTTTACTCGAGTTGTATGATACAAATCATTATTCACGAAGTACCTGCAACTTTTTAAACATTTCAAACAATTATTCATTTTCCTATTCATGTTCCAGACAAGTTCCAGAGTGTTGAATCACATATCATTGAACTTGAAACCATTCAAACATATACTAATTTCATACATTCATGATTGAGTCCTTGGAAGCACTATTTGTCAAGCTTTTTCTTTTCTTTTTTGTTTTAGGATCATAAACAATCTTAGAACTTACAATCCATAACCTTGATAAAATTATAAATGAAAGAGCATCATTCAAAACAAAATAAATAGAAATATTTGCAATAAAGATGATAACACTTTTTTTTCAATGATTTTGATTTTGCCAAATTTGCTGTGACAAAAATATTCACGTATGATTGAAGGTTTCTAAGGATTGTGAATAATTTGTTGAAAACTTTCAAGTGAGATGTTCTTTCGCTTTTTTTGGTTAATTACACCAGTGATAATTTGAATCATCAAACATTACAACCACCACTCTGCAACATACATGTATGAAAGTCTGAAAAAAAAAATCTATACTATCTTCTTCATCCATATTTCATGTTTCCTTTCGTAATAGAAAATAATGTCGAGTCTTTCATCTCATATTCTTAAACTTATTGGATGGAAGTATGTCAGATATTCCTCAACAATTAAATCAAATAAAATGCAATTATAAAATTTTTAATTTTCACTTATTGAAGTTCACTTTTGACGAAATAGATTTTCAATGAACTCGAAACAATATTCAAATGTCTAAGATAAAGAATTCCTTTGACAGAAAGTAATGTTAAATAATAATCTCTCTCTTATTAATAATGTTGTTGTTTTTTGCAAATGAAAACCGTTGTAACTTGTTATGTTCTTATTCTAGATTCTAACATGAGTGACTCAAACATTAAGATAGTTCAAACATGACAATAAATACATTAAATGATCTTTACCTTTCGTTTTTTAGCTGAGCCTAATTAAGATTAATTATGACAATAAACTCAAAGGAGATGACTGGCGCTTCAAATTAGTTGATAAACCATGTCCAGAAGAATTGACATTACAAATTAGTCTTGCACAGCAACGATGCAGTTTTAATTTTATTATTCACCTTGTTATGTACATATATTCACAAGCCTGATTTCACTGACATCTACACTCCTTCAGGTAAAACAGAAAAGATGTTCAATATTGATCCTGGGTTGAAAGATGAAAGCTTTCCTCCGGGCACCATTTATGTTTATCTGACAGTTTCATGCATGATTCCATTGACATGCAGCTACCTAACCATCAAACATGAAGGTGATCGAAATGATGGGTATAAAATGTCATTAACGTTTTGTTATGTTTAGACTACAGAGAATAGATCAAACGACACTGAATGTACTTTAAATGTTTAAATCATGTGTTCCAGGTGATATGCCATCAAGCACTGTGATTTGTGCCATTGTTGCTAAGATTACGGCAATTTCTGCTTGTCAATTGTTTCAAATGTCATTAATTGTGGTCGAACATGTTTTAATGTAGCCTACATCGATGAACTCATATATACAATGTACGAAAAGACAATTTGCATTGAATCTGCAAACTGGCCATAAAAGAGTTCGAAATGATGGGTAAATTTCATTATCTTTACATTATGTTTGGATTGGAATAAAAACAGCACTGAATGTACTTGAATTGTTTGCATTCCATATTATTTGCCATAAATTTTGAATTAAATCATACTATTTATTCTGTAGAATTGTTACAAAATGAATCCGTTGATGACATTGTGAATTTTCACGGTATATATATCACCCAAAAGCAAATATGATAATAAAGAATTAGGTCTGAGTGATATGAGTAAAGGAAAGTTTTTAATTGACAAACACGCTTTTGGGCTTGATCTAACCAACTTAAAGGCTCCGGAGGAAATATTGAAAATCGTAGTAAAGGAATCACGATCAACAAAGAGGAAAACTGCCGTACCAGTATATATCTACTTATATGACATCCTGGATGCTGAATTGAAAATAAATAATAGAAATTTCAATGACTGAAAATGGCTCCATTTGTCATTGATCTGTCAGCGCAGCACGTCAGTATAACAGAAATATTCATTGAGTTATAGTTAAATGATTAAAAAAACGCTAGAACCACTGCACTATCATTGACAATGGCCAAATGCTATCTAGATATTGGCGATGTATTTTGATGCAGTGTACTGCACCATGTCACTATGACCTTAAATGCACTGCATCAGAAAGTTTGTTGCTTTTTTCGTTCAAAACCTTATTCCAAATTGTTATATTAATCACTACCCTATTGCAAAACAAGTGGTCTCCTCATTTAACTCGATTAAGGGATGACATTTTCAATGGTCCATTGGGTGGTTTAGATAAGTTCTAAAGAGACGTAAAGTAGCCGAATCTTCCACTCTATCAACTCCAATCAGTCTGTTTGGAGAACTTGATGGTGATGGTGATAATGATATTGGTACTTACTATTTTTAGTATATTTTTATCTCCAAACTACTCATTGGGATTTGAGAAAACACAGAATATCAATATCAATGTTTGCACCTGGTACAAGCATAGCACATAGTATGGTATTTAAGATTGAATGTAATCAGGATATATGTACATTGACAAATGGTCGTTTTTTAAGTTGTTTTAATAACCACGGTAAAATAGTCTGAACACACACTTTCAAATTCATATGAAACATAAGCACATATCTAGGCAATTATATCCATTCGCACTGAGAAATGTCAACAGTTTTATCTCAATTTAGGACACACTTGTTTCAAGAAAAGTTGATTCAAATGATTTCGTTGTACAACAGAATTATTTAAAGAAAAAAATATATTAACCTTATAAGTAAGACACAGTATATTTAAAATGATGATTTAATAAACTGGACTGGACATTGCAATATTGACTTTACATTTATAGCCATAACTTCACAAAATATGACATGGAGCCGTCCTCGATCAAGGTCGATTTTTCAAATGTTACCAAAAGAAAAGAAAAACATGACCAGAGAAGTTAAATAATGTTTTCAAGATATTTCCTCAATACCATCCACGTAAGTCCATGCCTTGATTGACTAAAGTCAATATAACATATACCAGATCCAAGGACAGTTACATTTGAGAAAACATTTCCTTTTTCTGAACTGTTGATTTTTCATTAAACATGACGGTGGATTCTCAAAGTTCATATGAAATAATCAATCAAGTCAATACAATCTCATTTTCAATTTCATGCTTCTTATAAAGAATTTTCAGGGCATATGAATCTAACCTTTTCATCTGTTTCTTTGGTTTATTTGCTTAGCAGAAAAGTCCACAGACAATTGGTTTTCGAATACTCACTATCCGCAATCCATTCTTTAAAATTCGATTTTCGTTTTAGCTTTGTATAAAGAAGTGAAATTGAATTTCAAAGATCTAACTGATATCAAGGTCGACAGGTGTAAGGTCTTGTCTTACTCAGTCATCAAAGGTCAAAGCCCTAAACAAGCATATAAAGCATATAACAAACTTGCATTAAGTAAACAATCGGAAGTAAAATCCATTGAGCAACACTTGATGTATTACAAGGTTGTTAATGGCATGAACACTTTTTATCATTAGTTTTTAACATGGTTATCGCCTGTCCTTGTCCTATACAATATTTGCTTTAACAGACAAAGAACTACAATTCTATTGAAAATCATCAAGCTTATCCACTGTGGCACAAGCTATCAAATCAAAGCTAATTGACTTGAATACTGAATTCTACGCGCATTATTAAGTCGAACTTAATTTCATTAACATATTGACAGTAGTTGATATGAACCACAATTCTATTGTAAATCATCAAGCTTATCGACTGTGGCACAAGGTATCATATCAAAGCTAATTGACATTGCATAGTGACAATAAGAAAATTTGATATTGGGATAATGATTAAAAACGGACAATGATGCGCGTCAGTAAGGAATTTCAGTTGTCAAATGAAAGTTTCAAAATACTACAACTACATCAATGATTTATAAAATTGTATAACTAAATACATTTAAGGTGATTGTAAACTAAAGTTGAGTCTCGGACTTTCCTGATTGATGCCATCATTCTCTTATGATCTCGAGACGAACTCTGCAACATTGTTCTGAAAAAGGCGAATAATACAATCAGTATTAAGTAAAGTTTCTTAATGCTTTAACGTGATTGAGTTTAACTGATATATTTTCATAAAATTACTGAAAATGCAACAACCATGATTTGTTTTTTCACTACATTTTTCACCATATGTCAAACAATTCATACATTACATTCTATATTTATTTCCACTTTATTTCACATATATCCTCCCCTTAAAACACCAGTGTTTTCCTAAAACTCTATCCCAAGGGAAGAATATAATGCAAATCACATTCCACATTATGTATGTCATTATTTATGCTCTTACCACTTTTTAACATACTTTTACTATTTGTGCTCTCATGCAATTATATTGTATTTTGTATATCCTCACCAAATCATGTATTGCATTTTTTGTACCCTAGGCCTAAGGCCCCTTATTGAATTGAATTGAATTGAATAAAAACACCAAATTCTTAATTGAATTGAAAGACATGACATGTTCGACTGCTACATAACTGTGTGCAGTCAAATATTCACAAGACAGATATGGCTGCTATATAATTCTTAATACTAGAAATAATATATATTCCTGGGATTGATTAGTCATGAAAAATAAGGTTTCAACTAAAAGGGAATCATTCTATCAAAACTGTGTGTAGATACGTATATTATTTCATCAAACAGAAGTTTT
Organism: Steromphala cineraria; assembly: GCA_916613615.1. Classification (NCBI taxonomy): domain Eukaryota; kingdom Metazoa; phylum Mollusca; class Gastropoda; order Trochida; family Trochidae; genus Steromphala; species Steromphala cineraria. The sequence goes on from OU744734.1 coordinate 15,135,444, forward strand.
TCGTTTTAGACCTGAAAAGAGGTTTACATATGCTTACAATTACACCTTGCGTATTATAGTATTGCGTGTCTGTAAACAGCATATAGTCTGTAATAAATTTCGAAAGATAGAATTTTCCAAAGGACAATTTTATATTTTCATTATAAAGATGTACATGTATCATATCGCACAATGATAGATGGATAAAATGAGTACAAATTCGCTTTGAGAAAAAAAACACTCATTATAAAAGTGAACTATAAAAAGTTGCATCACAAACTTGTGAAACGAAACATCAAAGCGCTGTTCATTCATTTCTTTTTCTTTTCATTGAATGAAACTTCCTGAAAAGGACCATAAAAGGACATATAATAGGTGAATCACAAACTTGTTGAAAGGGAAGGGTAATAGAACAGGATAATTTTATTAACATCTATTTTAATAATCATTTTATTCATTTTCCAAAATTAAAATTTTATGTTATCTTCAATAGGTCAAAAATATCATTGTTCAAGTTAATATCCATGGCTGTGTATGTATATGAATATGAATATTTATATAGTGCGAATATCTATCCACTCCTGGCTGCTCAAGGTGCTTACAGTGTTTCCCCTGGTCAATAGCAGTCTTTCACTGTCCAATCATTTTTCAAATACAACTCCCTGGGGAGTATTCAACCGGCATCCGCATATGTGGCGCTCAGGTTAGGGGCCATTCTATGCCTCACAGGGTACCCATTCATAGCTGGATGAACTGAGACACACAGTCACAGCAGTTTGTCTAACACTGCTGAACGCTCAAACCTGACTGCTCGACGTATGTACATGTTCATGCATCAACAATTCAGCCACTGACTATTCTCTCCCCACAGAGGCAGCCTAGACATACCCGAGTAAGCCTCTGTTCTATTACGGCTTAAACATGGTGTAGAAAGTTAAAAATCTTATTGGAGGCAATCGAAGTTAGTTGTGCAATCAGCGACGCCCTGTCAAAAGTAGTCATACACACAACCTCGGACATTTCTTTGTGGTTTGACAAAGCTATCGTTGAAATTTAGCATCCAGATGAGAAAACTCTTCCTTGCCCAAAACATTGCTTTTACCTTCTATTTAATTTTACTTATTAATCAAATAAAAACTATCATGAAACCAATAATGATTTACATTATCTGATTTTCAAATATTTCCCCTTTCACACTGTTAATAAAAAATAAACATAAAGGCTTGATATTTTACATGTCACTATACCACTGATAAGTTTTCCCAAAGCCATGGATATCCAAAGGTCTTTTCATTGGCTGCAAATAATTGAGATATCTTAAGTTACTTTTTGTCCCTAGGGCAATTTTCCCGGAACCACATGATCTGTGTGTAATAGAACAGAGGCTTTCTCTCACTGCTGCCTCTGTGGGAAGAGAATGGCCACTGACATGAATTTGTGGGATCTTTTAAGTGCGAAATTTTGTTTGCACTACACACTAAGGCTCCAGGGTGACATCTTTAAAGTTGAACTCTAGGTTTTCTACACCTTGGCCTGGATGGGATTCGAACCCCGGACCTCAGCAACGTGAGACCGGCGCTCTTGCCGACTGAGCTATCCCGTCAATCATCACATTAAAGCAAAACCTGTTGCGACCATTTAAGTGTAAATACCTTTTGATAATTGCCGTTGAGGAAATAATTTCGTTTAGCTTATCCAAATAGTTTAGAACAGACAGCCTGCAAATTGATATATTTTGAACTTTTCGTGAGAAAACCATTCTTCATCAAAATAGACATTGTAGAGTGTTAAACAGTAGAAACATGAAATATATAATGAGATTAACAGTTGATATCAAATGCTCTGTTGATGAATGAATAATTTCATATATCTTAACTAAGCTTCCTTCAATGCAGTATCTCTGATTAAGCTGACTTATATCTTGGCTCAAGCTTCTGTTTTATTCAAAATATAAACAAGGCTTATTTTTATATAAGGGAATAACTTTTTAACGATGTTGGCTTGTAAGGATGGACCCAGGTGATTCTCCATATACTTCATTGAGTTGAAATTTTAAATATCATAGAGAACAGTAAGAATTCTGTAAAGAATACATTACATCCATTTATCCTTGTTTCAAGAGCAATACAAAGAGTTCGTGTTCCATTAAGATCTGAGTTTAGATGTTTACATACTGTTTTGTTGCTAAGTTCATTTGAAAATAGGTAAAGGAGCTCGGCTTTAATCAAAGAAGATCTCCATTAAGACAGACTCAGAACAGCTGTGTTAAGTTTTCTAATGTATTGATAGTTGTACAATGTATGAACTATGCAACCCTAATATATAAACTAAATGATACTTGTCAGTGAACTTTTAGCTGCGTTGCACATAAACCTACATGCCTAAGATACCTCTTGTGAAAGCATCCTTATTATCAATACCTATAATGTCTGTCTTGTGTCTTAATCATTTCTAACGGGAAGTGTCAATTCTTTAATAAAGATAAGCTCAAAATCGACCAGAAAAAAATTCAATGTCAAGATAAACCAAATGCACGAAGCTTTATTATGTCTGGAGTTATAAGTCTCATCAACAGAGTTTAGAGAAATGAATGGAAGGCAAGTCTTTGATGCTTACTATCAAAAACTTTTTAAAGAAGATCAAGGAGTTTAGTGAAAGGAACAGCAAGATTTAATAAAAAACAAGTGATTATTATGACTCAAACAATGTTATTCACGTCTATATAATCCAACTAAATCAAGTTATGAATTTCATATTTTCTATTTCAATTTAAAATGTAATTGCCCAAAATTAAGTTAAACAAATATCATACTCTGTTAGTAAGAATTCTGTAAAGAATACATTACATCCATGTATCGTTGTTTCAAGAGCAATACACAGATTTTGTGTTCCATTAAGATCTGAGTTTAGATGTTTACATAATGTTTTGTTGCTAAGGTCATTTGAAAATAGGTAAAGGAGCTCGGCTTTAATCAAAGGAAGACCTTCATAAAGACAGACTCAGAACAGCTGTGTTAAGTTTCCTAATGTATTGATAGTTGTACAATGTATGAACTATGCACCCCTAATATATAAACTAAATTATACTTGTCAGTGAACTTTTAGCTGAGTTGCACATAGACCTACATGCCTAAGATACCTCTTGTGAAAGCATCCTTATTATCAATACCTATAATGTCTGTCTTATGACTTAATCATTTTCTAACGGGAAGTATTCTTATAAAGATAAGCTCAGAATCGACCAGAAAAAATGTCATTGTCAAGATAAACCGAATGCATGAAGCTTTATTATGTCTGGAGTTATAAGTCTCATCAACAGAGTTTAGAGAAATGAATGGAAGGCAAGTCTTTGATGCTTACTATCAATAAACTGTTTAAAGAAGATCAAGGAGTTTTAGAGCTTAGTGAAAGGAACAGCAAGATTTAATAAAAAAACAAGTGATTATTATGACTCAAACAATGTTATTCACGTCTATATAATCCAATGCAATAGTGTACTATAATAATATTCCGAATTCTCAGCAAGATGTAATGATCAATATAAAAAACCTCTTTGAAAGGCATTTTAGAAGTTGGAATGACAAAAATGCAGAGCAACGTCTTTGTCCATTGTATGCAACGTTTAGAAACAGATTATTGTGTCGTTCTCAAGAGGAAGAGTTATGAAGTTGGAGCACGTAAATAAGTAACTAGTACAATTCACAGTAAAAACTTAATAAAAAAGTAAATGTAATTAAACAGAGATAAGTGGTAAGAAGTCAGTAATGTACAAAGCAGGAGATGTTTACATATTTGATTTATTGAGGCCAGTGATGAACAAAGAAGCAATTACAGGTACGGAATTGATGAGAAGATCATAGGCTGATGAGATGTAGTAACCCTGATCACGGTTAATTGATGGCTGTTGGCTATTGCATAGTCATCCATATTTTTCTCTGCATTAACATAAAAAACGTATGTTTTGTCGCACTTTAGTTATATTGATAAACCATGTCTCCTAAAACTACATATTAACATTACAAATGAGCAAAGTAGCAACGTTAATGATAAAAGCGTGATATAACCATTCACCTTCCATATATTCACAAGCCTGGTTTCACAGAAAAGCACACACCTTCAGGTAAGAGAGAACAGATTTGAATATTGATCCTGGGTTGAAAGATGAAAGCATTTCTCCTGGCACTGTTAACGTTTATCAGACAGTTTCATGCTTGATTGCACTGACATACAGCTACCTGTTAACAAACATAAAAATGGCAAACATGTTGTGTATGGAATTCCATTATGATTATGTGAACGACAGAGATACTGAATGTACTTTTATTGTTTGAATCTGTTCCATGTGATTTGTCATCAAACACTGTCTTATTGGCAATTGCTGCTTGTTAGATGCTTCCAAAGTCCTCGTTTGTTGTTCTACATGTTCTATATGCATCAATAAACTCCTATAAACTAGAAGTTTCACACATTGAAGCAGTTTAAGAAAAGAAGAACACACTGTATTACAGATTCTGTAAGTAGCTCATTCTGATGGACGTCTGCGTTACGAGACCAAAATGTGTGCACAAAAATCACTACCATGATCATGCTGTCCCTTTTTAAATATTCAATCTAATACAATAAAGGAACAAGATACAGAGAAGTACATTAAGGCTAAATTACGTAATGATTCAAACATGTTATAAGCAGATTCAACGCAATAATTTGCAGTGGACATATTTGCATCTGTATTTGAGTCTAATAAAAACCTAATTATGCCTTAAAATGGAAGATATAGAATCCACTGCATTTGGTTGTTTGATTGCTCTTCTCTATCGAAACCCTTCAATTCAACATTGTTATACAAAATCAATACCATGTTTGCAGATCAACCCAAGTGGTCACCTCATTTGATGCGATAAATTTGTTGCCTTCTAACCAGTTCATTAGGTGGATAAGATATGTTCTAAAGAGAACTTAAGTAGCCCAATCTGTCACTGAATCTACTTCCATTTGTCTGGTGGGTGTAACATGATCATGATGGTGGTAACCCGCTAAAACGTTCTTTAAATGTTAGTGGTTACTGTTTTCAGTGTACTTAATCTCATCAAAATGAATGAAAACACCATTTTTCAATACCAATATGAATGTAAACACCATTTATACGCATATGAGCTTTTTTTTAAATCAAAATTCTGAACATACTGTAAACTTTATATGAAAACTGAGAATGAGTGATGTAATTATATCTAAGGAATTAATTTGGTAAAGAGATCTTGCAACACTCGGTTGAGGCAATACAGTAATATGCATATGAGCAAAGAAGAGTAATTGGTTTTGCAATTAAATGTATAAATGTATAATAACAATAAAAACATTATGTGTACATCTACCCACTTCCTTATAATCAAGAAATACATATAGTTTATTCAAAGTGATAGAATTTATTTCATGAACTGGCCAGTGCAATGTTTGCTCAATATTTCTAGTCAAAATTTCATAAGATGTCATGTTGCAACAATCTTTAATCTTTAATCAAGTTCGCTTTTTTTATCAACGAGTGAAAAAGAAAACTATCACCAGGAAAGTAAAACTTAATTTTAAGTTGACAGTTGATTCACTCAAAGTCATTCACGGATATATTGGATATATTTCTAAAGTGAAGAAATGTATATCATATTCCAACAAGAGTCATCAGAAGATGACATATCCCACCGGTTCCACATGATCGTAAGATGTAAACCTTTGAAAAAAATTGTAAATTGTTCAAGCAAGGTTCATAATAGTTCTAGTCCTGACACAAATATTTCTTAAAGTTGATTATAAACAGAAAGGGACGCAATGCACACATCTTAACCAACGAATTCAAAAATATGTTTATAATTAAATATGTACCAATCTAAATCGCACATCATTCAACATATTTGAGGAATTATTATAATCATGTCATTAATATTTATGAAATTACCAATGCAGAAATGCTTAAGAATTTACAAAAGGTTATGTCTCGCGATGAATTGCTCGAAAAGCCATTTTGAAATACTATAATAGAATATCTTTCCTGACATTTGGTTTTCGATCTGTAATTGTATGTATTTCAAAAATGTATTGTTAAGGAATGGTCGCTTTGCAATTACTCACATTGTTTCTCCTTTCATAAGATCCATCTATTTTATAATCCGTCTTGCTGCATTGCCTGTAATTGTAGCGATTGCAAACTCATGAATTTTATTAAGTTTTGTTAGATATTTAAGTTTCTGTTTGAAAAAGGGACTAGGTCTTCTTGATATTCTCCATTGGTATTTTATTTAATCAAGTATGAATATGTTTTCAAAATAGTTTGATTGAAGTAAATTACTTCGTCTTTGTTTACTATGATTGTTGCTGTTAAAAACATGTGAAATAATTATAGACGTGGTTAAATCTAATAACTTTATATCAAAATTACAACTTGAAAGCTAAGGAAGGTTTCAAATGTGTTGCATCTCTAATACTGTTATTTTTCAAAGTGTTTTGATTATCAATCATTTGAAATATAATATGGAACATTTCAAAATATCTTTTCTCAAAGGTAGTTTTTTTCAACTATTCATCTTTTGATGATGACGTGAAAAGGGTACACATTGCTCCTACTTCTGATGGGAACTTTGAATTATGATCATTCTAATAGATGAATAAATTATTTTTTTAAATTCATCCCAAATTGAACACGTTGGGTAAAGTTATATGATAATTGAATTTTTGAGATGTATTCACTGTTACGAACCTTTCAAAGTATTCTTGAATAATATAAAATCAGAACACCTTGGTGAATGTAAATTCAGTTATTCAGGAGATAATAAAAATCGTATCTTATAACATTGCAGTATCATTGATATATCTTTGTTAAATTAATATCTTAATTATTATATATAAATTTTAACCGAGTGTGTTTCCATATAATACATATCATATAATAGGAAACAAATTTGTATTATCCGAGCCTTTGTTAGTCATAATTGTTGTAGATTAGTATATGCATGTGTAATTTTGAGATCATACAAGATATTAGTTTTATGCTCAGCGTGATGTTTGTGTCTCCCTGAAGTGAACAGGTTTCATAAGCTTAATTTAGTTTTTGTTTAAAGCAAAATATTCGTTGCCTTAATGCAATTCATAAACATTAAATGGTTGAATATTAATGATTCGACTTATCTGTCATCATTTGAATCCTTATTGAAAGACTTTCATTCATCAGTGGCAATTGATCAACACACACCACTGGAGTTGTAAATTGAATGATCGATTGACGAAGTTGATGGTTGTAAGTAAAAAGTGCAAATTTCATTCAAATCTCAAAGATATTTAGTTGTTTGATATTGACTGAAGCAAGAGATCAACCTTGATTTTCATACTTGATGTCACCTTTCATTTTAATTTTCATGAATTATGTAAACGATTGAAAGGTGAAATGCCTGCATATGGCTTTTATCCTTCATATTTTCTGACAGTATATGAATTCATTTATATTGTTATGTAAAATGTTTATGTGATATTGAAAAACACATTACTGAAAAAAAAAAGGTTTATAATTGTTCTGCAATAACAAGGTCATAACGGTTAGAAGGATTCCTGTCAGAAACCATGATCATGATATTATTATATGGAATATTTACATGTAGATTCATATATTTAGTTGTTTTAACAGACTAAAGAATGCAATACAACTATATAAAACATGAAAACGAAATCATTTATTGATGCTTCAAAGTTAATTAACTTTTGATAGCAGTAGAAAGCACATGCAAGTGAACAATGCATATGGTACCGTCATGTAAATTATTAGCTTTAAACTTTATTTATCCAAAATGTCCAACTTTTTTCTTAACGCAATCACGTCATCGACTTGAAACTTGTATCTTGTTTACCTATTCTATATTTTAATTTTTTTAATCTCTTAGATAAATTAGCTAAAGAGGTAATTTCCTTTTTTTTACCAACAAACTCAAATCACCAGATCATTGATTTCAGGTACCAAGGAACACTATTACCTATGATTTGATTGGCCATTTTATTCACCTAAACTTCAATGTACTGCACTCTTAGTTGTGAAAAAATGAAGACAAACTGTATATTTTGAACTATGATAATTATCATGTACTAATAGACAAGAAACTATAATATTAGGACAATATAGACTTCGAACACAAACAAGTACATGCTAAAGTTAAATCTGAAAATATGTCCTATTCGAGAAATATATTTATTATTATATTGAAAAGACATTCATATAGATGTCAATAATAGATACGAAATTATACAATTTTATTTACCTTTTAGTTAAGCTTGATATTTGCACAGGTGATGTTTTTTTACAAACTTTACAATTCCGATTACATCAACAAACAAGCTTTCATTTACAAAAATATCCAGCGTTCAAAGAACGAACTATTCATTTTACTTTAAGGACGGAAATTCATTGTCATCCATATTTCGCTTTGATCATCAACAAAGCGTCATAATGAAGAACTGGCATCATCTGCTTCTAGACTATTATTGTATATAAACACAGATGGTCAATGGAGGCATGATGCTTTCTGAAATTAATGACTCCTGATAGTTTGCTTTTGAATGTGCTTGAAAGAAGATAAAGCTAGAACAATCTTGAAACTTTGTAATGTTATCATCAGTGAGGGTTGGATTGATTAAATTCGAATTTCGACTGTTAGTTTTCATCGAATATTCATAATGTGGTTGATTATGGCGTAGTTTCATCAATCTCAAAGTTGCAATCCACTGTCCTCAGCATATGTTCATACCTGTATAAAAATAAAATAGTGGCTTGATAAAAGGGACAGAATCACATAATTCATGTTGACAAAAATGAAAAAAATATATTAATTGTTAGACAATGTTTCTAAGTCAATCTTGGTACATCTAAAACGTAACATATTTGCTTAATAGACGCAACTATATTTCCCTATCTTACCGTGTTACAAGAGTGGCCGCCCGCAGTTTCTTAATTCCAAATGGACCACAGACCACGGCAATTGTAAACTGAAACCATTAAGATCATCTCTACAACAGTAGCCAACCATTTTCTAGCAGCAATAATTGGTAATCTGAACTGCTCTCTGTCTCTATATAATCTTACAAAAGTGAGCACACTTTATTCTAAAAACACAACACTACACATTACACTTTTAAAATGGTGAAGATCCCATTTGGTTTTATTCTTAAATTACACTTTACGCAACAACGGGCGCACCTCGCTTGATGGGTTGTTGACCCACTAACTGGTGGCGAGTCTGGGAATTTTGCGTTGAATCAAAGCAAACAATGAGACAAAAGTTCACTCTTGTTGTGTCTCCCTGGGTAAGAGACTGTTTACACAGCAGTACACTTAAATACCTATTTCAAGGACATAATAGCGACAGCCTATTTTGGTAACTCTGATGCTAACTTCCATGAAGTTAGGAATGATAGATAAATGATTGATTCTGAGTTTTGTTCCATTGAAAAACATATGTAGAACTGTGAGAGTGAGATTATGTAGAATTTATTGCAATGAAAAAACCGCATTGTCATAGCAACATTTATATAAAACAATGTCAATATTTCTGCCAACATAAACGTATATATGCATGTACTATCTGCACTATTTGCACTAAAAATCATATCTGAGGTAACAATTTCAAATAACTTCTAAAATTTCAACAAAGTGCCAAAAATTTATGCTTTTATGATTCAATCATTGAATCATTGATTAATTTGCAAATAAATAGATAAAATATGATTGAATCTCCACACTTATCCTCTGACTATGAACTCTGACTCTGACTCTGACTTGTGTAATGTGATTTTTGACACTGTCAAATTAATAAATTTAGCTTTAACTTACAATAATTAGTGAAGTATTTAGAATATAAAATTATCAAACCACCTGCTACTGCCCCTTTAAAGTATGGATAAACAGATGAGTAGCGGATGCATATCTCAGGACATCCAATATGATCTTACTTTTACCCAAGATACATGTACGAACTGAACTGACGAAGCATCACTTTGATCGCTTTACCATTCACTTCATGTCATATGTCTTAAATTTCATTTCTATTATTTGATCTATTTCCGATTTCTTTCTGCATAATGATCCTTGGTAGAAAGCATTGCATTGTCGTGATACTTAAAAAAATGTTAATCAAGTTCAATCAAAATACGGCGATGATTTTCTTTGTAGTCTCTTGTCATGACATTATATGGCAACAACAGGTTGCTTCAAAATTCAGTAATAATATACTTCCATTCGCAGATACCTCCAACTGTGCTCTTTGCCTAAACTCTTCACACCTTTCGTAAGATACCCATGGTCACTCTAACAAAACTCGTATTGATATCACTTTTATACACACCATGTGAAAGTTTGCAACATCGGAGTGCTATGTTCGTTATATTAATTAGGGTGATGCTGACAGCGTCTTCATGTGTGGTCTTTTCATTAGGCTGTCGTTGTAACATGCAATTTGAGTTTTCAAAGAACTTGTGATGGGTACGTTCTAAATCATCGAGAAGGATAAAACTTTGTCATAGGACTTCATAGTAAAAAGTTTCCACTTAATTCAATCAAAAGCGAGGTATGTAGCTGAAATTCGATATCAAGTATGTGAAGTTATGAAAACTTAATGAAAACGCAAGTAGGCAGAAATAAAAAAATATTATATGAACTCTAGCATTAGCCTTGCTGACATACAATATACATGTATCATGTGCACATAATACAAAGTGGCCATTAAGGCTGGACTTACAAAAAGGACCAAAATCTATCAATGTGTCTGTCCTCTCAAATAAACAATGTTCTCTTATCTCGATTATACATTTTCATGCTTTGCATCCTTTATACTTTGCTTACTCAGAGTATACACACAATGAGAAGATTTGCAATAAAAGTGAAAATGATTCTCTGAGTGAAACACCATTCAACTAACCTTCCTGAATTTGTATGTATCAATTTACTACTTCATTGATCATGGCCTCTTCAAAAGACATTGCACACATTAGACTAGTTGAACCAGCTGCGGTTGTTCTGTTTATCAGTAACCATCAATTGAATGTGAATGTATGATATAGTGATTCCGTACATGTGTCACAAGACCACTTTCTATGTCAACCTTTTTGAAAGATGATATTAGAATAATTCAGAACAAAATAATAAGTAAAGATAAATAAAACTTTTACTTGATTTCATTTGGGTTATTATGAAAGTGCAGGCTATAATAGCAAAATATAGTAGTGATAGGTAGTGTATGAATGTATTCATGAAATCAGTACTTGCTTACATTTATCTTTGCTATCTGACTAACCGAAGCACGTGGCTAGATGATTTACAAACAATACCATCCATTTGCATTTTTACAACTATCATAAGTTGTTTAGAATTGATAACAAACATTTGAAGACAACAATGATAACATCACTAAAATCGAAAAGTAAATTAATTTATTCAATAATTAAAATAGCTAATAACTTGATTATATTATATTTTTTAAATTCTGTTAGCCAACTTCATGTTTTATAATCATAGATAATTGAACTTATTCTTATATAAAAGTTAATAACTTGAAAACTTTTAAGAAATAGATTTAAATCAACTTGTTTTTATTTACACAAGTGATCATTTGAAATTTCAAGCATCACAATCAACTTTCTGGAATATGTGTATTTAAAAGGAAGAGCATGAAAGGTTAAAAAAGATAAATAAATTGTATTTTATCCACTTTCGATATATGTTACCTTCTTGTTCCCTGATAAAAGACATGATCAATCATATAAGATTATCCTTCTTTTTCAGGAAAGCCTTATTGCTAATCTCATCAAGATGTAATGGTCAATATGATATGATTGACTGGCGATTTACAACTTAATGATTAAATGTCTAAGAAAACAACATATTGATGTTGCAAATTAGCAATTAGCCATTTTCACCATTTACCTTGTTATGCATACATGTATATAGACAAGCCTGATTTGACTGACAAGCACACAACTTCAGGTAAAACAGAACAGACTTCAATACTTATACTAAGTTAAAAGATAAAAGCTTTCCTTCTGACCCCGTTTACGTGTACCTGACAGGTTCATGCTCGATTGCACAAGCATGCAGTTTTTCTTTATATCAAACATGTACGTGGTGGAAATCTATCTATAAAATTCCATTATGTATGTTATGTTTGGACTACAGAGAACATATCAAACAATACTAATTTACTTTAATTGTATGAATCATGTGTCCCTTGTGATTTGTCATTTGTTGCTTGTTAACCGCTTTAAAAGTCACCTTTTGATGTTGAAAATTATTTGATCTTTATACTATGCTCAGTAAAAGACTTGGTATCAATGCTACATATCATTGATTTTTCTCGTATGTTGATGTTATTCGTAAGAAAACAACATCAGTTCCCCTTTTAAACATTCAATCTAACATAAAGCAGCAGGTCTGTTTACAGAAACATAGAAAAGTTCATTGAGGCATTGTAACGCAATGCTCCAACGATATACTAACAGATATACTAACCAGAATCATCGCACTCTCATTTACCATGGACCAACCTCATTTTATGTATAAGGACATTTGAAATGCAGTCTATTAAATAACGTCACTATGCCCCTTAAAGGGGCACTAGCACGTTTTTCGTGTATGTATGTAATGTATTTTCAATTTTTCACAAATAATTGGACATCAATCCAATATGTATTATTTTGATTGTATCAACTATTGCATTACGCAAACCAATCATAGACAGTCAGAGAACAAGATATAGAGATTCAAGTCCATTGGCGGCCATTTTTGTGTGAACACCTTTAATTCATTTCGTGTAAGAAAATGGAATCGCATGATTGAACCTTACATTATAGATTTGATTTATTAAGGCTTTATTCAGTGTAAATACATTGTCTTCCAGTTGGAACCAACCTGGAAACACCCTACTTTCCCTCTAAAACATGCTACTGCCCCTTTAAAAAGGAAAATATAGAATCCAGTACTCTTGATAGTTTGATCGCTCTCTCTATCACAACCTTCCAAGTTAACAATGTTGTACAAAATCAATACACCGTTTGCAGAACATGACAAGTGGTCAACTCATTTGATTCGATAAATCTGTGACCTTCTTACCCGTTCATTAGGTGGATCAGATAAATTCTAAAGAGAACTTAAGTAGCCCAATCTGTCACTGTATCTTCTCCAATCTGTTTGTTGTGATTGACATGATCTTGATGGTGGTTAAAATGTTCTTTAAATCATAGTAGTTATGTTTTCACTAGACACAATTTATGATACTCATCAAAATTAAGAAAAAAACGGATTTTCAATACCAATATCAATGTTCACACCTTTTACATATGTAATGCGTATGAGCCGAGTACTAAAGCAGTGTTTTTTTTAAATCAAATCTCTGAAAACTTTATATGTTAACTGAGATTAAGCGATATACTTATATCTAATGGATTAATTTGGTAACGGAATATTAACAAACGCGTGAGGGTATACTGAAGTAATATTCATATGAGTAACAAAGAGAAATTGGTTCTTGTAACAAAATCTATAATGCATTATAACAATTAAAAATCTGTGTACCTGCATGTACCACCTTGTACTCGGTATATTCAAAGTTTTAGAGTATATTTCAGGAACTTGTCAGTGCAATGTTCGCATCTTTTCTTAGTCATACCTTCATAAGATGTGATATTAAATCATCTTCAATCAAGGACACTGTTTCATTATCAAGGAGTGAAAAAAGAAAAATCCCCAGAAATGTAAAACTATTTTTCTAACTACTATATTTTAACTTTACCATTGATTTACTCAAAATCATTCACTGGTATCTTAAAAAATTCTAAAATCAAGATATTGTATATCATATTCCAAAAGATACATTTAAGGTGACATTTCATATCATTCCCGAAGTGTTGATTTTTCATTAGACTAGTTGGTGTAATCTTAAAGTTCTCTTTGAAACATCGGTCAAGTAAATACAATCCCAAATTCAATTTCATGAGACATATAAAGATTTCCCGGACATATAAATCTAACCTTTTCATCTCTTTCTTTTGGTAATTTGCAGATCAGAATGTCAATAGACAATTCTTTTTTGCATTATCAGTATCCACAATCTATTCTTCAAAACTCGAGTTTAGTTTTTCTTTTGGATACAGAAGAGAAATGGAATTTCAAAGGTCAAATGGATACTCAGGTCAACAGGGTTGAGGTCTTGTCAATATCAATCGTCAATAGTCAAAGCCCTTAACAAGCATATAATGAACCTTTAGAGAAAAATCCAAAACACAAATTCGTTTAGCAAAAGAGGGCTATGAACAAATTCTATTTACCTCCTTTGTGTGTCTTCTTATGTATAAAAGCAACAAATTTGTCCGATGTGAAGATAGACACTGGGTAGTTATTGTCCAATAGTTACACTCTATGTATTCTCTTTGAATGGTTTTGGTGAAGCAATCGAAATGAATATAGTTTTGTTTGATTTAAGTGATGTCATTGACATGATCGATAATGACTTCACAGTGCTAAAAGCAACGACAACATAATTTAGATAAGTTTTAGCTGATTTAATGTTTTAGAGTATTGCTTATCTTTTCAAATCAATATACAAACAACTGTTTGAAGAAGAAAAGGGAACTTTTTAAATACAAACAACAGGTTAGACTGAAATGTAAAAGACAAGCACGAGAGGTATTAAGCTATGGTAGGTTAGTCAAGATTTAGCCACAGGAAATCCATACATCATGTATAATTCACTCCTAGTAAAATCCTTTATAGATAAATTATTTATTTTCAGTTTTACAATGGATAGAATAACAATATTATGACCTTATTCAATATCTAATGAATAACAAATTGCATAGTTACATTATCGTTCACAAATTCAAATTCAGAAAACCAGTATTCAAAATAATTAAGATATATAAGAAGCCTTCATTACATTACATTACATTACATTACAGTACATAAACTATATGGCTGGGCCTATGAAAACTGAATATATGCCTAGAAATTATTTTTTTAAATGTCACGAAGGGTTTAATGCCAACAGGTGTATTTCAGTTCAGTGTTCGGTGTAGGTGGTTTGCCCAAATCGGACTATGATCAGAGACTTGATGAAACTTGAGAAGGATTTTTTCTCTATTTCAGACTTGGAGAAGTTTTGAAGAATTCTATGTGCTGCAATTTTTACATTTTTTTAAATAAAAAGTTTCCTTGCCAAGGTTTAATTTTCCGCAAATAATGTCGTGATTTGATTTACATAGAAAAGGCAAGTTGTGTTATCCTCCAAGTCAGATACGTTTGTACATAAAGCTTAGATCTACTGCAAGTCTAAAAGTCTTAAACCAAGAATTGTGCACAGTCTGATCAAAATCAACTGTGATTCGAGGAAAAAGTGTAAAAATATGATCTCTAGCGAGGTTCTCATTCACAGTCTGAAGGCACCCTTATTACCCGCATGTTCTGATACAAGCTCATCTAGCCAATCGAAAGGAGTGCAGTGAAAGCATTCGATATTATGCTAGGGGCAGGTAACTCCAGTGTACCATTCGTTATACATAATCGCCGCTAAACGCTATTTTAAAACGAGGATGTGATTGGATATCTTACGACTGGGTTTGTCTGCGCTAAACTGGTTATAGCACTAAGCGATAGAGGTGGGTGCATTCAGACCGAGACGGAGAGGATATCCCGAATGGTTCGATCCCCGATAGAGACAATTTTATTGATATTTTATTCCTCGGAGCACGGTCGATTTTAATCAGTCTGGAATTGTGCATTGCCAAGCTATTCCCAAACCTGTTCTTCAAAATGATTTCTCTCTGTACGATAGTTTAATATTAATTGTTGACTCACATTCCTTGACATCATTTCCATCTTCACTTAAGCCTCACTAAACATGATATCCCTGAAAACGTCAAGTTGTTATCAAACGAGTAGGAGTAATTTCAACAATGTGTAAAACAATGAATAATAAAACCAGCCTGTCATTGTTCCTGAATCACTAAGAATAAACATTTCACTTCATGAGGTTGAAAGGTATATTCATAATCAATAAGAAAGGCATGGTGATTCTGTCAGTAATGAGTCCTATAAAATCGTATCAGTCTTGTAATATTCGTCTGTTTCTGTCATCTAAGCGTTGATTTGGTTTCATAAATTAAAAAGGGACAGTAACGTTTTAAATGAAATACAAAGTGATGCCAGGAGAATGAAAATAAATCTTTCAAATTGAAAAATAATGTATTTAAACGAAACGAAGCAGTAATAAATCAAATATATGATTTAAAGTTCACCCATTCTATTCCTTTTTCTTACGCAAAATGAAATAAAGGTGTAATGGCCTCCAATGGACTTTATTTTAATCTGTATCATTTGTTCCCTGACTATGAATGATAAGTCAGTGTAATGAAAGTTTTGACAATATCAAAGTAATACATGTTTCATTAAGGTACAGTTATCAGGTCAGGAGAAAATCGAAAATCGAAAATTTTCAAGACGTGCTACTGCCCCTTTAAACTGGTAATAACATTGATTAAGAAATATCTTTGTTTATGTATGTTTAATCAAAAATTACAAAACTCGTTTTATTCCCTGACAAGTAACATGGAATTTTGTATATTTTACAACAACATGATATCTATCATCAACGTGAAAGCGGTGGTATTGATTTCTTCATTCTTTTGTAACATTATACAATTATTGACTTCGGTTGAGGTGAATCCAATGGTTTATTGCCCTCGGAACAGTTATGTTCACCTAGGCGACAGCCGAGGTAAACATAAGTTTTCGAAGTCAATAAACCATTGGATTCACCGATAACTGAAGTCAACAACTGTTTTATTATATGATTTATGAAAGTTTCAGTTATTTTGAAAAAACTATTCAATTATTTTAAGTTTTTTTGGAAGCAACTCTTTACGGCGCTCCTCGTAGTGGCGATCTATTTTTAGCTTCAGGTCATCGGATTGTTATGTTAACCTCGCGTGACGATTCCCGCGGTCAACAAAAGGTTTAATCATTGTCGATGACCAGCTGCCTAGGCAAATCAGAAAACAGATCACTAGTCCATCATATAATAAAAAACAATGTTAAAGGAAATGGGAATAATCGTACATGTAAGCTTGATGTAAATTTTATTTATACACTTACTAAATTATCAAATAGTCTGATTCATGAATCAGCTCAATATCCTATGAATGTGGGTTTCAATTCATGAACACGCCCCTGTCACATTCAATATCCTGAATACGTTCAGAATTATCAATTTTCGGCACTTGAATTCATTGAATACTTATTTGCTTTAAAGGGGCAGTAGCACTTTTTTGGGGGAATCTAAGGTGATGTCAGGAAAATGAAAATGAATGGTTCCAATTGAAAGACAATGTATTTAAATTAATTGGACCAGTAATAATTCAAATATATAACGGAAAGTTTATTCATGCGATTCTTTTTTCTTACAAAAATCTAATTAGAGGTGTTCACACAAAATGGCCGCCTATGGATTTTATGTGAATCTTCATACTTTGTCCTCGTACTATGGATGATTGGCTTGGGTAATGACATTTTTGACACTGTCAAAATGATACATTTAGCATTAACTAACAATTATCAGTGGAAATTTTAAAATACAAAATTATCAAAAACGTGCTACTGCCCCTTTAAGAAGAGCTTTATCAATAATTGTTATAATTATCATTCTCAGAGAATACAAATTGTTGCTAGAAGTGTTTTGTAATCAGAGACCCGTAGCCTAAAGTGCGGCTGTAAAAGCAAAACAACAAAAGTTGTATTTACTTCATCACTTTAGTTTTTTATATTTACAGATGGGAATGAGAAAATGCTTTCCCTGACACTTCCTTCAAAACGATAGCAAGAAATGTTATTGATGACAGATGAGCTTACCTAAAAATATGACAGCTGGTTATTTCCCGATGACAGAGTAAATGATATAAAGTTTTGATTGTGATTACTTCATTGTCTCCTCAGCAATGCATCATTGTCAATGTTTTATTCAGTGTTTTTATTCTTGTTAAAATAAATCGATACATTTTGTCATATCGATACTGACATTTTCAACATAAGAAACAACAAGATGTTAATGACATCTTTTTAAATCAAAGACTTTGTAACGATTAAAGAGATGGAAAAAAATTATACGTTTTTTTCAATTGGCATTACTTTGTCATAACATATAACCGATTATTACAACATTGTTTCATGAAAACTATGTACAAGAGAAGAAAATGAGATAAAATGACATGTGCTTGGAAATGCTATGTCTAAGCCATATCATGTTCGAAACCATGTCATCATGAATAGGATAAAAAACGATAAATAGCAACATGCCACGGCGTCATAAACATGTCAAATGGCAATTCTGATGGCTTAGACATTCTTTGTCATCACATTATGAACAATAACATTGATTGACGAATAAAGCTAAATCTGCTACTCATTTGAATGTAAATTTATTCAAAGGAAAACGCAAGAGTATTTGCTTCCTCTTTCAGCAGGTTAGATGGTGGGAATATCAATATTTTATATGTACTTAAAGTAATGCATATTGTTTCTTTCCTCTCCATTAAGGTATAGAATGTATTGTTAGCATCCATGAATAATGAGATAAAATGTCATCATGAGCGGGTTAAATGTCAACATCTTCTGTTTCACAAGCTAATCATTGTCCCATCTTCACAAGTAAATTGATTGTTCTATAAACTGAAGATGGAGAGTACGTAGAAAAGTTTAAGTGATGATCGTAACCACAAACATATATATAACAGCAAATATGCTTAGCAGCAACATGTTTATCCTCAACTCTCCTAACTTTGTTGCTGAGGTGACATTAATATATCTCTACCTTACACTGTTAACAATCAAATATATCTCAAACTAAACAAACGGTTCATTGAATTCTCTTGTACATATATATTTCTGTCCGTCACTTGCGGTACATTGTTGTGAGATGGATGCTGTAAGTAACTGAACTTGTGCCCAATCATTTTTCTAAAAGAATAGAATACGTATCAACCAATAACAATTCAATTTTCGTTTTCTTGTGAATAGTCAAAACAATCACAGTGTAACAAGAAAGAGAAACATGTTTTTATATTGATTCCTTTAGGGTACATAAACCACCACTTGTTCTTTCTTTGCAAAATAAGCAATATCATAAGGCAATTAATAACTTGAAAAATATGATATACAATGAAGAGATATTTTGATTATAAACGTATATGTTACTGGATGATAATTGTTCCCTGGTTAGGATTATATCAGTCTATAACAATTACTGAATCAGAGAATATTTGTGACGTTTGAAATAAAATTCTGAAATTTACTTATTGTTTTTTAATCTTCATATGGAAATGATTATCTTCATATGTACTTGGGGTAAGATTATCCAAACCTTCTTTTGAAACGTAAACCAATTTATAAAATTCGTTGATAAACTTACATAAACATAGAAAAACATAAACTATTTTAATGTGACAAATGGCATTATTTTAAAACATATTATATAAGTTTCCTAATTGGCAAAAAATCCAGAAGAGCAGTTAAGGTCATAAAGTGTCATATCATATTTCAAAGCTTACTATTCCATTGAAAATAAAATTTTCATTAGATAAATACTTTGACAGATGCACTTTTTGTGATTTTACATTTTACACAAGTTAACAAACTTTATTTTGGAAATAAAACTATACATAACATTTTAGAATGGTTAGCATCTCATTTTGATTATTAGCAAGTTTTATTATAAAAAATATTTTAATTCTATTTAGGACGTCCACAGTAAACTTCAATGAATGCGGCAATTTCAGCATAGGTAACCACTTAATTGGCGAATCTGAGAAATATGCGTTGAATCCTGGCAAACGCTGAGGAAAGAGTTAACTCCTGTTGTGTCTGCTTGGGTAACATACTTTTCACCATTTTGTGTAACATTGATGCTTACTTCAATGAAGACGATCGTCTTTACACCTTGGGAAAAACGTATGTAAAACTTTCAGCATCTGATTGTTTGGACTTAATTGCATTGAAAATAACAACATGGTCATTGTCACATTAAGTTAAATCAAAGATATTATTTCTGATAACATAAATCCCATTTACTACATTAAATTTCATTTATATTTACATTCCCTGTATTATAAGATTTGAATTTATTTTCATTTTTTATTTTTAGAATATATTTGACAATCCCCTTAAACAAATTTCTTTTATCAAGTTTCATGTCATTTTAGTAGAAGTTGTAGTGTAAATTGAACTGTATTATGACAACTGAAAATTCTCAAAGGTTCAAAAATGCTATAGAATAGAGGCATTGATTACCTTAGAAAAGAATTTAGACTATAATTCCTTGAAAAAAGTGACATTCGTAATACAATTTGAAGTGAAGTTCGTATGGAAGAAGTGTTAATGTAATGAGTAATTCAGTCTTGTTCCACTTTTTACAAGCAAAGGTCGCCACTTTTTGTTAATGTTTGATGTGACCACCTGCAATTAGGATCATTTCAAAATGAAGGCTAGTCCTCCAGATCCAAATGTCAATGATAAAATTATCCAATATATCCGACGTTATAATCGGAGACCAAGAGACGTTTCTACTACAAGATATAGACATAGTAGAGAATCCTTATTTTGAAAAAAAGACATTAATTTTTGTTAATCAGAAATATATCTTTATACATTGAACTTGAAGCTCAGTGGAGAGGTCTTAGCGTTAACATAATGATACAACTTTTGTAATTTCATAACAATTGACTATTGTTATCAACAACAAATAGGTTTAGAGTGTTTTAGAGACCTCACCTATATCATTGATTCACTAGTTCTTGTATGGATAAAACAGGAACGTATAAGTACATGATGATCCACTATAATCTTTATCTTTCTTTTTTTTAAATGAAGAAGATCACTCTGTTATCTATACTATCATCCACTCGTTGAACATTCTATCTGTCAAAGATCTTTTCAATTAGCGACAGTTTATTCTTGGGTTTTATTTATCAACATGATCATCGGTGTTTCAGAAGTTATGTCAATGTTACAAAGCACTGCACTGTAATGATGCTTCAACACAGTAGGTGCAGGCGTCCTTAAGAATATGTGGATGATCGTATTTGTGGTCTACCGCCATGATTATTTATATCAATAACAAGTTACAATATTGTTTCAATGTCAGTAACATTTACTCCCGTAGACACTTCCAACTGTGCTACTCGTCGACAAGGCTTACATCTTTCTTAATATACGTATAGTCAGACCAACAAAACTAAAATGGATATCAGCAATAGAGATACCATATTGAATTTTGTCTACATGCCTACATTTTAAGTGTAACACTGAAACGAGGAGTTACGAAATGTCAACATGAGAGTGCTATGTTTGCTTTGTCAATTGATGTGATGTGTGATCTAATTTTGAAGGAGCAAGTTGTAAAATACAAGTCGTAGTTCTCAAAGAACTTGTGATAGGTACGTTTTTAGATATAAAGAGGAAATACAGTTGTCAGGGGACTTTCTGAAAAGTTTCTTCTTTATTGAAAAAACAAGAAGTTTTGTAACTTTACTTCAATAACAGGGGTGTGCAGTTATGGAAACTTTGAGCAACAGTTAAGGTCGGCAGATATAAACTACTTTTTAAAACTTCATCCATAAGGTTTCTGATATACAATTTACCATGTCAACACACTACAAAGTGACCATATCGACGTCATTACAGAGAAAAAAGGCTGAAATCTGTCAATATCTATCTTCTCTTAACACTATGTTTATCTGATCCCTTTAATAGTTACTCATAACTTTATTGTTTTATACTTTGATTTTGCACAATTCACGCCTTGTATCGTTAATGCTACGCTTACTGACCGTACATACAGAGATGGGTTTGATATGAAAGGGAACCTGATTCTCTCTGTAGAGCATCATTCAAGCAAATTTCCTTTCAACTTCGATGTAGCAATTTACCAATTCTCTGGGGATGGATTCTTAAAAGGATATCGCAAACATTAAAGAACAGCTGGGTATTTTCATTGACCAGTAACAATCCAATGAATGTTATCAATTGAGAGAATTTACAAACAATACCTTACCTTTGTATATATTTTATCCCATAAGATTTACTTTACTATCATTTATTAATTATAACAAATATTTGAAAACAATATTTTTGACAATACTTATTTAGAATAGCTCACAAGTCCGATTTCAAAGCCATTAAGTTGATCATGCTATCTTTAAGGACACGGTGCGAAAAAATTTCTGTTTTTAGAATGAATTGTCAGCTTGTGTGTTTTCACTAGAATATGAATGACATTAACGCCACACTCTGGTGAGAACCAAGTGTTTTCTTTTCGAAAGGTAATGCTTATTTCTTAGGCTTGCAAATATACACATATCATAAAAAGTTTTGAAATGAAGTGTAGGTGTTAAATTTTTATACAGTAATCAAAATTTTCAATTTTAAAATGGAAGGGAAATCTTTCAGTTTTATAATGTTTTCAAAGTATTAAATCGAAACATTCATTTTCATTCTGCTAGATATATCAAACTGATTAAGAAAGACGAAATATAAATGTAAATGATTACAGGGAACCAAGATCATGTTATTTCAGTGCCATGCAAGGTTTCTTTTCGTTTTGATTTATGAAAATGAGCCTTAATCAATTTGTTTCTTTTGTTAATCATATTCCCTGAAAATATTAGATTTGCAGAAACATGCAAATCTCTTGTAACTATGGTGTTATAATATAAACAATAATTTTTTCAATACTTATGTAGAAATACTCACAAGTCCGATTTCAAAGCCATTAAGTCGATCATGCTATATTTCTTGAAATATACTTGCAAACAAAATGTGCATTAATTATACATAATTGAATTTATTTTAACTTTTCATATCAAAGTGGGACTCTTTGAAATATGGAAGACTTTGACGTGAATGATTTTAATCAATTCCATCTTATTAACACTAGTGATCATGTTCGATTTCAAACAATCAGCAATCAACTTCTGGAATGTGTATCTCTAAAAGTAAGAGCATTAAAGATTTAAAAAGATTAAAAAATAAAAAATATTCTCTTTAGGAATAAGTTACCTTCATTTCTTTGGATGTGGATAGTGGAATATAATGTTCACTCTTTCATTTCATTTTAACCATATTATATCAAGTCTCAACACTCCTAAAATTAGCAAAGCAATTTACATTACTTCTTATAAAGATAATTAGATTCTAAAATTATGTTATGATAGAACTTTGTCACTGTACTACATGTATTATCAAATTGCTTGGCTTTAGAATAGAGAATTGTCCTGACAAATACTAAATACGAACTCGGATACATAAAGTTTTTCATTGCAAATTAAGGTCAGTGAAATATATAGAGGATACTTAACGACCTTTCATTTAATTCTATTTTGTATAAAACGAGAAAAAGCGAGTTTGAAACTAAATCATTCACGACTTTAATTAAAATAGTATTAAAGGGAAGGAAATTTAGTAATCTGTTGACTGCTTGACCTCAAATTCAAGCAATTAAAATTAATGTTACATTTTGTAAATACTGTATTTCCACTGAAATCTACGTATTTTCGAGATACTCATCAAAATAAGAGAGACAATTTTTCATTGTCAGTGGCACCTAGTACATTCATGTCACGCAGGACGACTACTTAGTACTGTGGTTTTAGAGTTGACATGTAAGCGTGTATATGTTTAGAAAAAAATCATAAAGAATATTGGATTCATTGTGTTATTTTCTGATTATCTGATTTTACTGGGGTACAACAAAACTGCTTGACTGCAAACTGTATATGGAACTCAAATCCCAGTCAGCAAATGCTAATTGTTCATACGTAGAATGAGTAAATATTGACGTCTGATACCTTCATTTATTAACTTTGGATACATTTGTTCCAACAGAGGTCTGAGACAATTGGATCCAAAATTTGACTGTTCGATAAAATTATGATGATATTTCTATTGAGATGAACGTTTTATTAGTACTAACCTTCTGAATTAGGCAGGAGACAACTAATATATTGCAATGTAAACAGTTGATTGTGGTATACACTTGTACTATTTACATTATATATGGTTATATAGCAATGGGATTCTTCTTCATATGAAACTTCTGGTTTGACCAATCAACTTTATTAAGATTTATTTAAGGACACGGTGCCAAAGGCTTGCTGTTTAAGAATCAATTGTCAGCTTGTGCACTAGAATATTAATTATATCAAAGCCACACTCTGTTGAGAACCAAGTGTTTTCTTTTTGAACAGTAATGCTTATTTCTTAGGCTTGCACATCACTGTCTATACCTACACTATTTTAAACATGACAAGAAGGGTTGAAATGGAGTGTAGGTGGTAACATTTGTATACAGAAATAAAATTTTCAAATCTTACAGTATTATAATGTTTTAAAGTATTAAATCGAAACATTCATTTTCCTTCTGCTAGAATTATCAAACTGATTAAGAAGGACGAAATAGAAATGTGAATGATAACAGGGAACCAAGAGCATGTTATTTCAGTGCCCTGTAAGGATTCTTTTCGTTTTGATTTATGAGGATGAGCTTTAATTATGTTTTTTCATTTGTTAATCACATTTCCCTGACAATATTACGTTTGCAGAAATATGCCACGAATCTCTTGTGCCAAATGGATGTCTGTTAATTATAACTATGGTGTTAACATGGAATTATTTTCTTCAAATATTCTGTTTTAAAATTTATATATTTGTTACTTTAGCATTTTTGTGTTGCTATGATACAAATCAGTATTCACAAAGTACCTGCAAAGTTTTTAAACATTTAAAACAATTATTCATTTAAATATCCATGTCCAGAACAAGTTCCAAGGTGTTGAATCACATATCATTGAACTTGAAACCCTTGTATCATTTGTTCTTAGCTTACTGGATGTATGTACAGATGTATATGAAGTGAACGTTGGGCAACATTTCACTAAGATTCACTTTTATGTCACAAAAAGTTGGTTAATCTGAGGTTTTGTTTTGAATACTGTGCAATCACCAGATAAATGTGCCAGCAAGACAATCAGATAGGGAGTTCTTACATGACTCACATGGCAACTATTTATTGTCATTTCTTTAATGTATTGGTTCAGGATTATAAACAATCTTAGACTTACAATCCATAACCTTGATACAATTATTAATGAAAGAACATCATTAAAAACAAAATAAATAGAAATATTTGCAATCAAGATAACATTTTTATTTCCATGATTTTGTTTTTGTCAAATTTGCTGTGACAAAAATATACACGTATTATTGAAGTTTTCGAAGGATTGTGAATAATTTGCAACAGTTGAAAAAATTCAAGTGAGTTGTTCTTTTGCTTTTTTGGTTAATTACACCAGTGATAATTTGAATCATCACACATTACAACCAACACTCTGCAAGACATGAAAGACTGAAACAAATTTTAATATTACCCTCTTCATCCATATTTCATGTTTCCTTTCGTAATATAAAATAATGTCGAGTCTTTCATCTCATATTCTTAAACTTAATGGATGGAAGTATGTCAGATATTTCTCAACAATCAAAACAAATAAAATGCAATTAGAAATTTTGAAATGTTCACTTATTGAAGTTCAGTTTTGATGAAATAGTTTTTTAATGAACTCGTAACAATATTCAAATGTCTAAGATGATTCTTCACCTTGTTATGTGCATATATTCACAAGCCTGATTTCACTGACATGTACACTCCTTCAGGTAAAATAGAAAAGATGTTCAATATTGATCCTGTGTTGAAAGATGAAAGCATTCCTCCTGGCACCATTTATGTTTATCTGAGAGTCTCATGCATGATTTCATTGACATGCAGCTACCTAACCATCAAACATGAAGGTGGTCCAAACGATGTGTATAAAATGTCATTAACTTTATGTTATGTTGAGACTACAGAGAACAGATCAAACGACACTGAATGTACTTTAATTGTATAAATCATGTGTTCCATGTGATATGCCATCAAGCACTTTGCCATTTTTGTTGTTACTACGATAACAGCAATTTCTTTTATGTACTATGTACAAAAGGACACTTTGCATTGAATCTGCAAACTGGCCATCAAAGAGATCGAAATGATGGGTAAATTTAATTATCTTTACATTATGTTTGAATTTGAATAAAAACGGCACTGAATGTACTTTAATTGTTTGTATTCCATATTATTTGCCATTAAGCTTTGTGTTTTGTCACATTCAACCTACATTGATGAACTCATATAAACCATTTATAAAAACAAACTTTGAATTAAATTATACTATTTATTCTGTAGAAATGTTATAAAATGAATCCGTTCATGAAGTTATGAATCTTCACAGTATAGTTATCATAAAAAAACAAATATGGTGATAAAAGAATTAGGTCTGACTGATAAGGATGTAGGAAAGTTTTAAATGACAAAGATGCTTTTGGGCTTGATCTAACCAACTTTAAGGCTAAATGGTTATAAAGGTTTACAATCAACAAAGAAGAAAACTGCCATACCAGTATATATCATGTCACATATCACATGTCATGGTGGATGCTGAATTGAAAATCAATTATGGATATTTCAATGACTGAAAATGGCTCCATTTGTCATTGATCTGTTCGGACAGCAAGTCATTATAAAAGAAATATTCATTGAGATATAGTTATATGATAAAAACCAATAGAACCACTGCACTATCATTGACAATGGCCAAATGTAATCTAGATATTGGCGATGTATTTTGATGCAGTTTACTGCACCATGTCACTATGACCTTAAATGCACTGCATAAGAAAGTTTGTTGCTTTTCTCGTTCAAAACCTGATTCTAAATGGTTGTATTATTCAATCAGTACCCTATTGCAAAACAAGGGAATAATGGAAATTTCAATGACTGAAAATGGCTCCATTTGTCATTGATCTGTTCGGGCAGCAAGTCATTATAAAAGAAATATTCATTGAGATATAGTTATATGATAAAAACCAATAGAACCACTGCACTATCATTGACAATGGCCAAATGTAATCTAGATATTGGCGATGTATTTTGATGCAGTTTACTGCACCATGTCACTATGACCTTAAATGCACTGCATAAGAAAGTTTGTTGCTTTTCTCGTTCAAAACCTGATTCCAAATTGTTGTATTATTCAATCAGTACCCTATTGCAAAACAAGGGAATACGATTAAGGTATGACCTTTTCAATTGTCAATTGGGTGTTTTAGATAACTTCTAAAGAGAACTAAAGTAGCCCAATCTGCCACTCTGTTAAAACTCCAATCGGTCTGTTTGGAGAACATGATTGTGGTAATAATATTGGTACCTACTATTTTTAGTATATTTTTATCTCCAAACTACTCATGGGATCAGAGATAACGCAGAATATCAATATCAATGTTTGCACCTGGTACAAGCATGGCGCATAGTATGGTATTTAAGATTGAATGTAATCAGGATATATGTACATTGAAAAACGGTTGTTTTTTAAGTTGTTTTAATATCTGAACACAAACTTTCCAATTCATATGAAACATAGGCACATATCCAGGCAATTATATCCATTCGCACTGAGAAATGTCAACATTTTTATCTCAATTTAGGATAAACTTGTTTCAAGAAAAGTGATTCGATTGATTACGTTGTACTACAGAATTATTTAAAGAATATAATAAAGTAACCTTATAAGTAATACACAGTATATTTAAAATGATGTATTGTTTAATAAACTGGATTAGACATTGCAATATTGAATTAACATTTATAGCCATAACTTCACAAAATGTGACATGGAGCCGTCCTCGATCAAGATTGAGTTTTCAAATGTTACCAAAAGAAAAGAAAAACATGACCAGAGAAGTTAAATAATGTTTTCAAGATATTTCCTCAATACCATCCACGTAAGTCCATGCCTTGATTGACTTAAGTCAATATAACATATACCAGATCCAAGGACAGTTACATTTGAGAAGACGTTTCCTTTTTTCTTAACTGTTGATTTTTCATTAAACATGACTGTGAATTCTCAAAGTTCATATGAAATAATCAATCAAGTCAATACAATCTCATTTTCAATTTAATGCTTCTTATAAAGAATTTTCAGGACATATGAATCTAACCTTTTCATCTGTTTCTTCGGTTTATTTGCTTAGCAGAAAAGTCAACAGGCAATTGGTTTTCAAATACTCACTATCCGCAATCCATTCTTTAAAATTCGATTTTCGTTTAGCTTTGTATAAAGAAGTGAAATTGAATTTCAAAGTTCTTATGGATATGAAGGTCGACAGGTGTGAGGTCTTGTCTTACTCAGTCATTCAAGGTCAAATCCCTAACCAAGCATCTAAAGCATATAACAAACTTGTATTAAGTAAACAATCTGAAGTAAAATCCATTGAGCAACACTTGATGTATTACAAGGTTGTTAATGGCATGCACGCTTTTTAATCACTTGTTGTTAACATGGTTATCGCATGTCCTTTACAATATTTGATTTTGCAGACAAAGAACCACAATTCTATTGAAAATCACCAAGCTTATCGACTGTGGCACAAGGTATCATATCCAAGGTTCATAATTGCCAATAAGGACATATATTCGCTAGTTTTATCCGAGTAGTTATAATAAACAGCCTTATAAATATTTTGTAACTCTTTTATGTATGCAGTCTTCCTTAAAGGGGCAGTAGCACGTTTTTTTGATAATTTCAGATTTTAAATTTTTCACATCTAATTGTACGTTATTGCTAAAAGTATTAATTTGATAGTGTCAAAAATCTCATTACACAAGCCAATCCTCCATAGTCAGAGAACAAAGTATGAAGATTCAGCTAAGATCCATTGGCGACAATTTTGTGTGAACACCTTTAATTCATTTTGTGTAGGAAAAAGAAAGCGCATGGCTTTAACTTTATATTATATATTTGAATTTTTACTGCTCAAGTTAGTTCAAATACATTGTCTTTAATTGAAACCATTTGTTTTCCTGACATCACCTTATATTCCCCCTAAAAACGTCCTACTGCCCCTTTAAGACATGTGCTATAGACCTTATAATGAGTTTCAAATAGCAGAAAAGTGATGTTTAGAATTAGATTAACAGTTTATTTTAGGTCATTTCTTTAATGGATTAACCATTTCATGTATTGTTGTAGCTTCTTACAATGCAGTATCAGCTCATTAATATCTTGGCTCAAACTGCTGATCTTGGGTTGGAAGATGAAAAACATTCATTCTGGCACCGCTTATGTGCCATCTGTCAGTTCACGCTTGAATGCACTGACATGCAGCTACCTGTTATCAAACATGAAAGTGGTGGTTATGTTGTGTATGGAATTCAATTACATGTATGTTGACTACAGAGATACTGAATGTACTTTATTGTTTGTGATTTGTCATCAAACACTGTCTTTTGGCAATTGTGGCTTGTAACATGTTTCAAACGTTTTTATTTGTTGTTCCTGCATCAATGAACACCAAGTTACTATGTTCAATAAAAGGTCTTGCATTGAATCATTCTAAGCTATGGATAGAAAACACGCAGTTTTAACAGATTCTGTTAGTAACACAACTTATAAACGTCTGTGTTACAGGAGAGCAAAAATAATCACTACCATGATCACCCTGTGATTCTTTCATGGTTGTGTGTCAGAAATTGTCAAATGACATTAGACATTACTACCTATTTATCATTTTCCTATTCGGTGATGTTTATCGTAAGCGATCACCTTTTTTTTAAACATCCAGATTCATATGATGAAGTGGAAAATTATATCGTCAATGCATTTTTATATAATGATCCACCGACTAAATAATGTCAACTAGTATCACTGCATTTTTTTTACAGTGGATCAATCTAATCCAATTTTATATATTTGGCTAATCAACTGTATTTATGTTTAATGCATAATGTCACAATGCCTAAAATGAAGATAAAGAATCCTTCTACATGTATATTGCATCTGACAGTTTGATCGTTCACCTCTATTGAAACTTGCTAAAATAAAATTGTTTAACAAAATCTATGCACTTCTTGCAGAGTAAAACAAGTGGTCACCTCATTTGATTTGATAAATCTGTGACTTTCTTATCGGTTTATTAGTTGGATCAGATATGTTCTAAAGAGAACTTAAGTAGCAAGACTAACCAGAATGACTGACGGCAAGACAATGGCGAAAATATGACTTTATGTTAATCATGCAAATTGACAGGATATGAAAATGCAAATCAGACCCATCTTTGAATCTCTTGGTTATTTTGACTTTGATCTACAAACATAAATACACGAATAAAATTCAATGGGATGCCTATCCTTAAAAATACAGAGTCATTATTCCAATAATTCTTCACTTTAGACCCTGGATTTAAAGTGGGCTGGAATCAATACTTTTCTTTCATCCAATCAGCTGTCTCCACTGTATTAGTTAGCGGACGTATCAGATTGCTCTCATTGCAGCAAGGCTTCTAAACTGAATCGAATTATTCAAAGAAATAGGGCAGTCCAACCTTTTCTTCAAGATTTTGTTTGCAAAATAACCTCTGTAGTTATTCCGCTAACAATTAATTTGACACTCAACCTACATGTATAGTATGTGTCTATATGAACATCTTAAGTTACATATTACAATCTCATTATAAAATATATTTTCATTACCTTTCCTTACGCACATAATTTCTTATCTTTTTATTTGACAAGGTAATCATTTAATAATATCACTATAATCACTAATTTTCGAAAATGTAACTACCATGTATGATTCCTATGTAAGTAAAGGTAACAATTTCATATAAACTTAACAGATAAACTTAGCAGATATCTGAACAACAAAACATACTCACGAATAGTACTGATATTGATAAGCCAACCGAGCATACATTGACGAAACCGTTCTATTTCTTTACATTGAGCAAGCAAGGGAGTAAACTAGGAGATAAACCTACTGTGTTTTTTAATTTTCGTGGTCTAACGTAGATTCGATACCTGTTGATGTCATTCAGAGCCGAAAGCGTTTTAAATGTCATTTCTTTTTTAACGCGTATCTTCAGTTGTGCTTTGGACAACACTGTGACATCATAATGTCTTGTGCTTATGACGTCAAAGGTTTACGTCACTGTTGACATTACTGAACCAAAACCAGTTGTGGTAGCTTCTTGGTCTAAATTCAGCCTTTCGCTTAAACTTATGCTATTTCCTGGACAAAAACATGCACGAACCAAACTCTTCTTATGTAAAATGACGGGTAGTAAAATGATAAAAGACATTTAGTTAGTATTAAGACGAAGAAACTCCCGAAGCGTACGGTGACTGTGTGCATGTCGACTTGTGTCATGAAGTTCATTTCTATGGCAATGTGTAGCATACCGCGGTGAATCGCCCGTCATTAAAATCGTGTTTGAACATAGAAATAAACCAATGAAATTCGAGGATTTTGAAATGTCATGGTAGAATTATTGTTTAGTGCCACTATGGAAATATTCCAGCCAAATGTTATTGTACATACATGTAAAATCATTTTGATAGATTTACGAAAATTCGATTTTAATACATGTACAAAGATTAGATTGTCGCTTATGAGTCTAAGCATTGGGAGTACAGCAATCGAAGAGAGTGATTGCCAATCGATTTGCTAAAATCCATCGGACTTGAATCCATGGGGGTCACATCTTGAAACTGAATGGACTTCAAGATCAATACCCTTGGTAAGGATTCTAAATTGATTGAACACTCACAGTCTTAAGGTAAGATGGACATATGGCTGTGTACTCAACAATACAATGGGTATGTCAAATCGACAAAAAAACATCACCTTAACATATATAAGGTACATTATTCTAATCTTTTATCTAGTAAATATTTATATCTTATTATTTTTCAACTTAAATTTAAAAAGTTCCAACAGAATGAAATTTGACACAAAACAGCATCATCAGAATTGCATTAATATAAAATCAAACAGATTTTGACAGTATACATTGATATGGGATTTTTTTTAGTTTGACTTTACTCCTAAGTTAATGTAAAATTACATATTCACAGTATTCAACTATATTTAAGTTGTCTTTAAATTCAGCGTCTAAATCAAAAGCCTGAGTGTAGAGCATCTGGTTACAAAGGTCACTTCTCTTTAAGATTGCTTTAAGTTTGCTCTCTTTAAAACGATATACAAAATAACATTTACGTTACATATCAACTTCAGTTAGATATAAGAATTAAGAAAGGTCTCATGTGATGAAAGTTTAATTTAGATAACTTTAAAACAAAAACAAAAAAAACCAACGGTTTTATCTTGTAAAAGAAAAACTCAGTTAATCGTTCTCTAAGCATGATATAACCTTTGATCACTTAAATTGATATACATAAACATTTATTACAACTATTGATTATACGATGTAAAAGCATAATATTGAAAAGACAAGAATATCTGTGTTTTACTGGAATATGTAAGAGTATATTTACCTCGTGAATTTACCTGTTTGAGGTTGATATTATGCCATTCGTACATATCATGTTTTCTTGTTTCTATCCCGAAAAACTAAAAAATGGGCTAATGGTCTTGCAAAAACGAAAATATATATGACCATTTGCATGTCAACAATGTAATACATGTACTAGAGATAGATATATCCTTTTATTTCTTATACACCAGAGTGTAAACATAAACAATTCTATCTATATACGATATTGGATAAATTCAAAAGTGTCAAAACTCAAATGTAGCAAACTGTCAAAACTCAAAACAGCACCAAACAATCAATTTCTATAATAAAAAGAATCTAATTTTGTTTTATTGATTTTAATCAAATATTGAATCCAAAAATTCATTCAGATCCCTTTAGACAAATTGGCATGTGGAAAGAAAGTTAGAACTTTAAATGTGAATGATTAGATTGAACAAGAAACATGTTATTTCTGTGACCTGCTATAATACCCTGTCGTTTTGATTAATGACATTTGTAACTCCTTCTTTATGAAAATATTGATTCTATTGATATGAATGATTGCCACGAAACTCCTGTGACAAATGCACGGTAGACTGTTTATTTAGAAATATAGGGTTAACTGAGTATTTTTAAGGGTTCATTTCGTTCTCTTAACTGAGACATTGCTTGCGACCTTTTGTGCCATACATGGCATGTGATAAAGTGTGTACTAAAACAGATATTACTCTAAAGTTACAATCAAAGTTAATATCGACCTATAAACATTATATCAATTAAATGGTACAACTTCAATAACTTTGATTACTTTGACATTGTTTTCATGTTAAGTACTGTTTGAAAACAACACGTTTTTTGTATATCCAATTACCTTTCGCAGAGTAAAATAATTTTGGCATAGATCACTATCACATTTCAAGCATATCGACTGAAACGATAATAGCCCTTGATATGGATATCAAAATACCATTAATAACAGTAGGCAAATGCGAGAAACATCAATTCAAGGTCAAAGTAATTGACATTGAGTATGTATTAATATTGTTTAATAAGACTAACTAATTAAATAAGAGATGAATTAAATGGTTTTGGATTTACCCTTAATCCTAAAACGCTTAGTCTTAAAGATATAAAAATGCGTAAATTATAATCTTTTTACATTTTTGCCTTAAAGGGGCAGTAGCACGTTTTTAGGGGGAATATAAGGTGTTGTCAAGAAAATGAAAATTAATGGTTCCAATTGAAAGACAATGTATTTAAACTAAATGGAGCAGTAATAATTCAAATATGTATTGTAAAGTTTAGCCATGCGATTCCTTTTTCTTACTCAAAATGAATTAAAGGTGTTCACACAAAAATGGCCGCCAATGGATTTCATGTGAATCTTCAAACTTTGTCCTCTGACTATGGATGATTGACTTGTTTAATGAGATTTTTGACACTGTCAATATAATACATTTAACATTAACTTACAAATATCAGTGAACATTTTTAAATATAAAGTTATCAAAAAACGTGCTACTGCCCCTTTGAAGCATCACTATTTTCTTTTCACTTCCGCCCTTTATATACAACATTTGAGCTCATCTGTCATATATAGAGCCCTCAGTACTAACGCGCGCGCCTCAAAGAAACACTGAAGTATGCTAAAATCAATCTCCGAAATATTGTCAACTTATTAAAAACTATATATCTTGTAGTAGCATTACCAGATACTTCAAACTGGGAATGGCGAGAATCATTTTCCAAACTTGAACAAACGTTTTGCAGTCTTATACCTTAGTCATTGATGCAAGGAGTACCATGAAATGCTTGTTCAGACACTTCTAAATATTCGTCACTTGTACTCACTCAACAGCCTCTTTGAAATTCTCTTTTTCACCCAAACATGAAAATCGATATTGATGTTGACAGTATAAAATACAGCATACGAAGATTTTCCTAGTCTACCGAATGCAACTGAGACACTGAGTAGACATATGATGGCAAACGAAGAGTGGTAAGTTTGTTCATATTGGAATGATGCTGACAATGTCTTCCTGGGTGGTCTTTACTTGAAGTTGAATTGTGTAATACAAATAAAAACTTCAATAAATTTGCTATTCTGTAGTGAAGAAAAATTAAGTCGACCAAAACCTTACTCAGAGAAGAAAGTTTTAACTTCATTGAATCAAGCCGGTTTTAACTTTAATAAGCATGCACAAATATACAACTTTTTCAAAATTGATCACATCATAGGAGTTTTTGATTTCCGGTTTGTAATGGCTACAAAATACATAAATATGGCAACCCCTTGAGGCCATGGAGAATAATCCTGTCACATAATCAATTATATTCCTCTAAACTAAGACATCTTTGATGTTTCTTCCGCTTAATAGTTTCTCTTGCTTTGTATACTTTATACATTACTCACTCTTGACTTGCTTCGAAAGAGTAAAGGAATCACTCTGTCGCAATTTACCAGTTCTCTTTAAATCAATAAATTCATAACAAAGTACACATTTTCCTTTGATTAAATGTTGCATTGGGAAAATGATTATCTATAGCATAACACAAACAAACTTCACATGAACTTGGGTCTTATGATATATGTTAATGCTAACAGGAAATATTAATGAAATGAAATTTTCAGCCTTCATAATGTGTACAAAGCTATTTCATCTCGTTGATATGGTATATCGAAGACCTTTATCAATATATTTCATACTTCCAGCCTAACTTGCACCACCATCTACAGTCTTGCAGAAACTAAGATAACTTGGTCCCTTTAATACATATTTCCTGCTGAGACAAATTATCTTCTTATTCAGCAAAATACTAACTTCACTTCCACCACCTTTCTACAATACACGTTTTTCACAACTAATAAGGAAAGGAATACAATCGTTGAGCTGTCAATAATTTTATGCAATCAATTATCTTTGATCTGGATATTTTCCCCTCAGAAATATCATCTGGTTACGGTCTACTCAGTTAAAAATTTTAAGAGATTCAATAGTGTTTTGTTGAATCATTGATTTCAAATGAAGTTTTTCAGTAGTTTTTCAATGACACTTAATAAATACATATCACTAAGGATCTTAATTCACAGGAGAACATTATCTTTGTTGGAGCTGTGATCAACGAGTACGTTCAAAGTGAGAATTTTGAGGTGTCAAATATTCGGATTACAAACAAACTCTGATTGTCTGTATTTCCCTTCGGGGTTGACATACACACTAAATCACAAGATATGACCCTTGATTTATTTCATTATTCAACAGCACACAACGAGATTGTTTTACATTTCAAAAGTAATTAAGCTCTAATTTCTCACATTCAGAAATCAATTTCATTCATTATCATCTAGAACGTATATCACGTATGGCGCTAACGAATCTTTTAGATTAAAAGGATGACACGTAATCATCATCAGTAGATCTGTAAATCTTTCAATTTAGTTAAGATTCCATTTGGGTATTGAACCCTTATGTTTTACAAATACATTATTTCAATAATAAACTACCACATTTGGGGTCATGCTCATCTGTTGGTCTTGAAGAGTTTGATTATACAATGTGTTAGTTAGTTTTTAATGCGACGTTCATGAAGACTATTCAAGATATTTGAATTGAATTGGTGACTATAAAGTTTCAGAAACTTTCTACATTTCCCCGGTTCATTGCCTTAAACGATCGAATCAGCGGTATAACCGACTAGAGAGTGCATGCCCAACATTACAATGTTGCTCTTTCTCAATGTCTAATGTATAAACATAAATACTATCAAATAATTTCAAATAGTTTTCAAGATCTTATGTTATAGTTGTCGTACTTCAGAATGTTAATTCAAAACATTTGAAAAGAAAACTTCTTGCTTCATGTGCAAGTAAACGTAGAACACAATATTGTGTCAATTATGAATAACATAGAAAATTCTACGCAAACTGTCAAAAGTCCAAGGATAAATTTTAATATCACACATCCACAAGTTTACTTTGACTTCAAGTCTCTGTCTATATTCACATGATTGGCCAAATTTCATGGATCGCTGCAGGTGATGAGAAATTATGTCTGTCTGCAATTTATCCTCAGGAGAGTATATGTCAATATATTTCAGTATCACAGCATCTAACTCAATATCAAAGCATTTTTGTTGAAAGAAACTAATTCATATTGATTATTCCTGACTTCATATTAACAAAAATCTAGTTTAATGGAATGCATTTTGGCGATATCAACATCGTATCGTATCTTCAAATACATGGATATAATGTTTTTACTAATTTCAACAATTCGTTGGGAATCTTTATATATAATCTATTTTAATATATTTATTGACGTCTATGACTGATATCATCCATATTATACATAACAATGCAGTGTGTCAATGGGTTGTATTTGGGTCATGCATTTGTTAATTTATGAAAATGTGTACTTAATAAAGTTAAATTTGTCGATCTGTTCGATCGCAGTTCGGTGCAAAAAGTTCAATTCCTCGTCTGTATACAATTTGCTTGCCATCACTTATGTGAAGTAGGCGGAAGGGAATCTCAATTTGTTTGATAGTTTTTGATTAAAAATTTATAGTTAAGAAAGATTGTTAAAATTGAAATATGAATGATTAGACATAACCAAAAGCCTGTTATTTCAGTGACCTGCAATAAATCTTTTGATTCATGACAATGAGCATCAAATCAATTTTGTTTTCTTTTTAGTAACTATTCTGACAATGTTAACTCTCCAGAAATATATGAGTGACATAAACATCTTGAGCCAAATGGGAGTTTGAAAATGATGACATTGTTGAACCAAGAAGTATTCACTTAGTAGATTCTATTTTTATAATGACACCAGGTGTTTTCCATACAAATCTATCTATTGCTCCAAGGTCCAGTGATAACAGACTGTTCGATGCTGTGCTTTGTTGTTATTGTTACTCCATTAAAACAATTATATGAGGTGAGGTAATTTGGGGTTAAACCTCCTTCAAGAGTTTATCACTTATATCATGACTGCTAGTATTATTGCAGGGAGAGAACCCACTATTGCAGCTGTGCATTGCAGTAAAACCAGAAAGTGTTGATTGGAACTACATGAAGCGAAACATTGGGTGGTATTGGGCTGAAATTCAGTGGAACATAGCACCATATTCATACTACATGTAGAACAGTTCTCTACTGCAGACAAAGATGCCGAACCCCTTGTGTTAAAGAAATGGTTAAAATTGATGGAATGGTTTTGAGCAAAGATTTTTTAAGGAACGTTCGCATTTTTAGGGTTAACCCTGACCCCGAAGAGAGCAGAATTTCTGAAACAAACCTTTGTTTTGTAGTCCCTAATGAGCTCAACCAATTTTTATATATGAACACGTATAGCTAGTAACTAAAAGCTGTGTTTTGTGTGGTGCGTTTTCTTTCAGGAAAAATGTGGAGACAAGCCCTTAGATTGTAGACATAAAAGTCACACTAAATTGTTCAGAAGTTACATATTTTTTTAAAAGATCCCTGGAAGACGTAAAAAGGCAAGACTTGTGTATTATGAGTAAATTGTTTTTTATAACATTTTTAACATTTCCACCTTTGACGCCATACGATATCCTGTCATTCATCTACAAGCAGGAAGATAATAACGATATTGATTATCCTTTACCGCCTTCAGGCTACTAGAAAAGTTTTTTATCAGTACAGTCTCCTAACAAGTAGCAAATATCAAGATGTAGATATATTTTATACCTATATCAGAATTTCTCAATTCAATATAAACTTTGAACATTTTTGGAAATGTAGGTTTCATAACAATGAGTTGTTTGTACAACTTCATGTGCCTCATGTATCCATATTAATATATTGATACTAAATGTTGTGATTATTTTGAATAGGATCATTGGTTACCTGTTTAATCGAGCTTTCACTTTAAAGGCTTTGAATAAAACTAGCCTTCCTACTCTAGTTTGTGTTGTGGTGACAGGCATGACACAATCGTATGTGTCAGAAGCGACATTTTGTGTTCAAATGGAAGTAGAGTTCATTTGGAATCGAAGAAGTGTTAATGTAATTGGTAAGACAGTCGGCTTCTTCACCAGAAAAGCACAGGTCGCCACTGTGTGTAAATATTTCATGAGACCATCTGCACTTGGAAACACTTGAAAGCACCCATAAAGGCACTTCTCCACGATCACAATGATAAGAAACTTATATTAAGATCATGAGTATTGTTTTATTCTGAGAGTTTGAACAGATTGAAACTGAAGATGTTTAGAGTCTCTTAACAAAATATAAAAATACAATTTAAGAAGGTTGTCTTAAACCTGTTTTCATTCATGCCAGGATATTAGGTACAAGTTATATAAGTAAGAAAGCCTGTAAATGTAACTTCTAAACATTGATACAGGAAAGCTTTTGTCGGGCAATATCCTTAAAACAACCCCATTTGTCAGGAAACAATTTATAAGTGTTGCATAATGCAAACGATGTGACAATGAGTTTGATAACGATTTACAGTAACTTGCATTGACTTATGATGCCAACAATAATTACACAATCAAGATTATACTTTTTCGAATCGATGTAAAACATACATGTAAAATCTTATGTGCAGAAATTTCCAATTCTGCTTCTGTTAATCTTCAATTTTCTTTTAGAGAAACTCAAATTGACACCAACGAAACTGATATTGATAACTACAATTAACACATCAAGTGTAATTTTGTGTAGGTCCACATCTATAATTGGCACATCGAGTAGACATATAATGACAACATAGAAGTGGTATGTTCGTCTTTTAAATTGGAGTTATACTGAGATGTCACGGGTGGTCTGCACTTGAGGTTTGCGGAAATTTTGCTCAGAGAACCTGCAATGGTTCAGTTTTGAAATATAATGAACAAATAAAACTCTGTGAGAGGACTTCATAGAAAAAAGTTTCCAAATTATTGAATCACAACAATCTTAGTTAATCTTACAGTTTGAAGTCGAATGAAGGTTGTAAAGTTTTGAAAACAATAAACCATGAAGGTCGCATAACACCAAGCTCGAGGCGGATATCTCCGGAGGCAGATAGGCGGATATCTGCCCTTGTACTCCGCCTCTTAATGGTATAACTTATAAATATCTTAGTAAAAAGGGACCGGAGTTCAGAAAAAAGGCAAAATCTGTATCATTATTTCGCTTTTATGATATCCACGCCTTTTTACTTTATTGTTTACTTACTGGTAGTACACAAAGACAAATCAGCTTCGTAACCATTGATTAAATGTAATTATTTGACAAGATAGTAGTGAAACCCTAAATATGTAATATAACCACTGTTCAAAGACAACCCTGTTTGAAATTTGTTGTTGCCATAATTCGAAAGAAAATCAAGATGTTTAATGTTTAATAAGGCTGACACTTGAATTTTACAAGGACTATTGAAACAGTTCTCGATTACATGCATTTTGTTATCTCACTGAGCAATGTAAATGTATGTAAAATTGAATAACAGTCCATTACGTTTGTA
The DNA here is from genome assembly GCA_916613615.1 of Steromphala cineraria. Classification (NCBI taxonomy): domain Eukaryota; kingdom Metazoa; phylum Mollusca; class Gastropoda; order Trochida; family Trochidae; genus Steromphala; species Steromphala cineraria. Next base: position 15,175,365 of record OU744734.1, read on the forward strand.
AAGCCATCCTAAAGCAGTACTTAACTAACATTATGAACTAAAAACAAACAATTCACAACAAAACAAATAAGAGGACTTAAAAAGAAAATCAATCAATGACAATAATTCAAAATGTATTTTTAAAGGATCTTAGCAACAAACTTGATTATGTAATAATTGTTCAATTATTTTGGCAACAAAATGTGGTATAATGATATGAAATTGAATTTGTCATCTTAACGTCTTTTCAGAAAGTAAATGAAATTAAATAGAGAATGACTTTGAAGTTGTAGTTATTGTTATTAATTACACTAGTGATTGATTTTAACAACAAATTTTATTTTTATGTTCACCCTTTCTTTTCACAATCTACAACCATTTTGGTTTGAAGGTTCCATATTGCTTTTGGTCACCCAAGTAAAATCAAGCTCAATTATATTTAAAATCCATTTATGACGAAATATTTTAATGAACTTTTTAAAAATAATTAAGTGATTGATATGCGCTATGGCCATTATACATGATGAAAATCATTCTGAAATAGAAAGACATTTGCTTTTGTAAACCATGATAGCATACTAAGAAACCTTTATGAAAATTTAATAAGTCAATAAGGCTTAAACAATTCAGGAAGTAGTTCCTTTTTATGAATACATTCAACCCAATTAAACTTTAATTCTATTCCGAATAACCTTACATGCTATTCTCAGCAAGATGTAATGATCAATATAAAAAACCTCTTTGAAAGGCATTTTAGAAGTTGGAATGACAAACATGCAGAGCAACGTCTTTCTCCATTGTATGCAACGTTTAGAAACAGATTATTGTGTCGTTCTCAAGTAGAGGAAGAGTTATGAAGTTGGAGCACGTAAAAAAGTAACTAGTACAATGCACAGTAAAAACTTAATAAAAAAGTAAATGTAATTAAACAGAGATAAGTGGTAAGAAGTCAGTAATGTACAAAGCAGGAGATGTTTACATTTGATTTATTGAGGCCAGTGATGAACAAAGAAAGCAATTACAGGTACTAAATTGATGAGAAGATCATAGGCTGGTGGGATGTAGTAACCCTGATCACGGTTAATTGACGGCTGTTGGCTATTGCCTAGTCATCCATATTTTTCTCTGCATTAATATAAACAACGTATGTTTTGTCGCACTTTAGTTATATTGATAAACCATGTTTCCTAAAACAACATATTAACATTCCAAATGAGCAGTGTAGCAACGTTAATGATAAAAGCGTGATATCACCATTCACCTTGCATATATTCACAAGCCTGGTTTCACAGAAAAGCACACACCTTCAGGTAAGAGAGAACAGATTTGAATATTGATCCTGGGTTGAAAGATGAAAGCATTTCTCCTGGCACCCTTAACGTTTATCAGACAGTTTCATGCTTGATTGCACTGACATACAGCTACCTGTTAACAAACATGAAAATGGCGAACATATTGTGTATGGAATTCCATTATGTTCACGTGGATGACAGAGATACTGAATGTACTTTTATTGTTTGAATCTGTTCCATGTGATTTGTCATCAAACGCTGTCTTATTGGCAATTGCTGCTTGTTAGATGCTTCCAAAGTCCTCGTTTGTTGTTCTACATGTTCTATATGCATCAATAAACTCCTATAAACTAAAAGTTTCACACATTGAAGCAGTCTAAGAATAGAAGAACACACTGTATTACAGATTCTGTAAGTAGCTCATTCTGATGGACGTCTGCGTTACGAGGCCAAAATGTGTGCACAACAATCACTACCTTGATCATGCTGTCCCTTTTTAAATATTCAATCTTATACAATAAAGGAACAGGATACAGAGAAGTTCATTAAGGCTAAATTACGTAATGACTCAAACATGTAATAAGCAGATTCAACGCAATAATTTGCAGTGGACATATTTGCATTTGTATTTGAGTCTAATAAAAAACCTAATTATGCCTTAAAATGGAAGATATAGAATCCACTGCATTTGGTCGTTTGATTGCTCTTCTCCATCGAAACCCTTCAATTCAACATTGTTATACAAAATCAATACCATGTTTGCAGATCAACCCAAGTGGTCACCTCAGTTGATGCGATAAATTTGTGGCCTTCTAACCAGTTCATTAGGTGGATAAGATATGTTCTAAAGAGAACTTAAGTAGCCCAATCTGTCACTGAATCTACTTCCATCTGTCTGGTGGGAGTAACATGATCCTGATGGTGGTAACCAGCTAAAACGTTTTTTAAATGTTAGTGGTTACTGTTTTCAGGGTACTTAATCTCATCAAAATGAATGAAAACACCATTTTTCAATACCAATATGAATGTAAAAACCAAATATACGCATATGAGCTTTTTTAAAATCAAAATTCTGAACATACTGTAAACTTTATATGAAAACTGAGAATGAGTGTTGTACTTATATCTAAGGAATTAATTTGGTAAAGCGATCTTGCAACACTCGGTTGAGGCAATACAGTAATATGCATATGAGCAAAGTAATTGGTTGTGCAATTAAATGTATAAATGTATATTAACAATAAGAAATTCTGTGTACATCTACCCTCTTTCTTATAATCAAGAAATACATATAGTTTATTCAAAGTGATAGAATTTATTTCATGAACTGGCCAGTGCAATGTTTGCTCAATATGTCTAGTCAAAACTTCATAAGATGTCATGTTGCAACAATCTTTAATCTTTAATCAAGTTCGCTTTTGTATCAACGAGTGAAAAAGAAAACTATCACCAGAAAAGTAAAACTTAATTTTAAGTTGATTCACTCAAAGTCATTCACGGATATCTTGGATATATTTCTAAAGTGAGGAAATGTATATCATATTCCAACAAGAGTCATCAGAAGATGACATATCCCACCGGTTCCACATGATCGTAAGATGTAAACCTTTGAAAGATAATTGTAAGTTTTTCAAGCAAGGTTCATAATAGTACTAGTCCTGACACAAATATTTTTTTAAGTTGATTATAAACAGAAAGGGACGCAATGCAAACATCTTAACAAACGAATTCATAAATATTTTTATAATTAGATATGTACCAATCTAAATCGCACATCATTCAACATATTTGAGGAATTTATATAATTATGTCATTAATATTTATGAAATTACCAATGCAGAAATGCTTAAGAATTTACAAAAGGTTTTGTCGCGTGATGAGTTGCTGGAAAAGCGATTTTGAAATACTATAATAGAATATCTTTCCTGACATTTGGTTTTCGATCTGTAATGGTACGTATTTCAAAAATGTATTGATAAGGAATGGTCGCTTTGCAATTACTCACATTGTTTCTCCTTTCAAAAGATCTATCTATTTTATAATCCGTCTTGCTGCATTGCCTGTAATTGTAGCGATAGCAAACTCATGAATTTTATTAAGTTTTGTTAGATATTTAAGTTTCTGTTTGAAAAAGGGACTAGGTCTTCTTGATATTCTCCATTGGTATTTTATTTAATCAAGTATGAATATGTTTTCAAAATAGTTTGATTGAAGTAAATTACTTTGTCTTTATTTACTATGATTGTTGCTGTAAAAAACATGTGAAATAATTATAGACGTGTTTTAATTCTAATAACTTTATATCAAAATTACAACATGAAAGCTAAGGAAGGCTTCAAATGTGTAGCATCTCAAATACTGTTATTTTTCAAAGTGTTTTGATTATCAATCATTTGAAATATAGCATGGAACATTTCAAAATATCTTTTCTCAATGGTAGTTTTGTTCTACTGTTCATCATTTGATGATGACGTGAAAAGGGTACACATTGCTCCTACTTCTGATGGGAACTTTGAATTATGATCATTCTAATAGATGAACAAATTATTTTTTTAAATTCATCCCAAATTGAAAACGTTGGGTAAAGTTATATGATAATTGAATTTTTGAGATGTATTCACTGTTACGAACCTTTCAAGTATTCTTTAATAATATAAAATCAGAACACCTTGGTGAATGTAAATTCAGTTATTCAGGAGATAATAAAAATCGTATCTTATAACATTGCAGTATCAGTGAGATATCTTTGTTAAATTAATATCTTAATCATAATATATAGATTATTAACCGAGTGTGTTTACATATAATTAATATCATATAATAGGAATAAAATTTGTATTATCCGCGCCTTTGTTAGTCATAATTGTTGTAGATTAGTATATACATGTACATGTGTAATTTTGAGATCATACAAGATATGAGTTTTATGCTCTGCGTGATGTTTGTGTCTCCCTGATGTGAACATGTTTCATAAGCTTCATTTTGTTTTTGTTCAAAGCAAAATATTAGTTGCATTAAAGGGGCAGTAGCACGTTTTTAGGGGGAATATGAGGTGATGTCATGAAAATGAAAATAAATGGTTCCAATTGAAAGACAATATATTTAAACTTAATTGAGCAGTACTAATTCAAATATATAATGTAATGTTTAGCCATGCGATTCCTTTTTCTTACACAAAATGAATTAAAGGTGTTCACACAAAAATGGCCGCCAATGGATTTTATGTGAATCGTCATACTTTGTTCTCTGACTATGGATGGCTGGCTTGTGTAATGCTATTTTTGACACTTTCAAAATAATACATAAAGCATTAACGTACAATTAACAGTGAAAATTATAAATATAAAATTATCAAAAAACGTGCTACTGGCCCTTTAATTCAATACATAAACATTAAACGGTTGAGTTTTAATTATTCGATTTATCTGTCATCATTTGAATCCTTATTGAAAGACTTTCATTCATCAGTGGCAATTGATCAACACACACCAGTTGAGTTGTAAATTGAATGATCGTTTGACGAAGTTGATGGTTGTGAGTAAAAAGTACAAATTTCATTCAAATCTCAAAGATATTTAGTTGTTTGATATTGACTGAAGTAAGAGATCAAACTTGATTTTCATACTTGATGTCGCCTTTCATTTTCATTTTTATGAATTATCTAAACGATTGAAAGGTGAATACCTGCATATGGCTTTTATCCTTCCTATTTTCTGACAGTACATGAATTCAGTTTTCTTTTTATATTAAATAAGTGACATTGAAAAACACATTACTGAATAAAAAGATTTATATTTGTTCTGATATCAGATTTGCAATAACAAGGTCATAACGGTTAGAAGGATTCTTGTCAGAAACAATGATATTATCATATGGAATATTTACATGTAGTTCATATATGTAGTTGTTTTAACAGACTAAAGCATGCAATATAACTATATAAAACATGAAATAGAAATAATTTATGAATGACCTGTTACAAGAAGGAGATAATATCAATTCTAAAACTTAAAAGCTAATAAAACCTTGAATGTGAAACAAAAGTACAGGGCAACGGTTTAAATAACGAATACAAAGTCCATTGATTGGCAGCTTATGACTTATATCAGTATTGATTGTTTAACTATCAAACATAATATCTACAGCAACGGTAAAGATCATTATCTTATGCATATGTTTTGTTTAATGGTTAAAACACACATAGAGACTTATAGTAAAATAGTAAGTTTAGTAAGCTGGAAAATAAAATATACTGCTCAAAAAAATTAAAGGAACACTATAGTAGTAATTATCATATTTGACAACATATTTAAATGTTTGTAGCTAAAAATAAGAATATGTGTTAGAAGCTTTGTTGATACCTACAAGAAAACATTACTTTGGGCTACTGGATATTATGGAAATTCTTAACACATTCCCTAAGAAAAATGTCTTCATCAAGCTATTCATTTAACATTGTGTTGGGGTAGCAAAATGATAAATAAAGGTAATTTCCTTTTTTTTTACCAACAAACTCAAGTCACCAGATCATTGATTACATGTACCAAGAAACACTATTCCCTATGATTCGATTGGCCATTATTTTCACCTAAACGTTTATGTACCGCACTCTTATTCGTGAACTTTCTTCAAATAATGAAGACAAACTGTATATTTTTAATTCTGATAATTATCATTAACTAATAGACAAGAAACTTTATACAGTTTATTAGGACAATACAGACTTCGTCTCTGGACTTTATGTCATTAAAACGAACACAAACAAGTATGTGCTAAAATTAAATCTGAAAATATGTCCTATTCTAGAAATATATTTATAGTCATATTGAAAAGACATTCATATAGATGTCAATAATAGATAAGAGATTATACAATCTTATTTACCTTTTAGTTAAGCTTGATATTTGCACAGGTGATGTTTTTTTACAAACTTTACAATTCCGATTACATCAACAAACAAGCTTTCATTTACAAAAATATCCAGCTTCAAAGAACGAACTATTCATTTTATTTTAAGGACGGAAATTCATTGTCATCCATTTCTCGCTTTGATCATCAACAAAGCGTCATAATGAAGAACTGGCATCATCTGCTTCTAGACTATTATTGTATATAAACACAGATGGTCAATGGAGGCATGATGCTTTCTGAAATAAATGACTACTGATAGTTTGTTTTTAAATGTGCTTGGAATTAGAGATAGCTAGAACAATCTTGAAACCTTGTAATGTTATCATCAGCAAGGGTTGGATTGATTAAATTCGAATTTCGACTGTTAGTTTTCATCGAATATTCATAATGTGGTTCATCATGGCGTAGTTTCATCAATCTCAAAGTTGCAATCCATTGTCCTCGGCATATTTTCATACCTGTATAAAAATAAAATAGTGTCTTGATAAAAGGGATAGAAGCACATAACTCATGTTGACAAAAATGAGAAAAATATATCAATTGTTAGACAATGTTTCAAAATCAATCTTGGCACATCTTAAACGTAACATATTTGCTTAATAGACGCAACTATATTTCCATATCTTACCATGTTACAAGAGTGGCCGTCCGCAGTTTCTTAATTCCAAATGGACCACAGACCACGGCAATTGTAAACTGAAACCATTAAGATCATCTCTACAACAGTAGCCCACCACTTCCATGAAGTTGGGAATAGTAGATAAAGGATTGATTCGGGTTCGTGCACCATGGAAAAACGTATGTAGAACTTTTAGAGTGAGATTATGTAGAATTTATTGCTATGAAAATAACCACATTGTCATAGCAACATTTATATAAATCAATGTCAATATATATTTCTGACAATATGATTTTTATATACAGCACTTTTTTTATGTATCCTATTTTATAGACAGCAGTTTTTTTTATTTATCATAGCAATTGAATAAATTGCAAATGTCGTAGGAGATATAGCAATATTTTATGTTTAAAAAAAATATATATGATTGTTCAAATTAAACTATACCACGATAACACCTTTAACGTTCTCGAAAAGAAACAATGACAACCTTAAACGACAACCTTTCAAAAAGAGACTCTTCTATTGATGTTGTGTGCTCGACATAATTCCTTGAAAAACTGACATTCAATGTTTATGTAATAAGTAATTCAGTCTTGTTCCTAACAAAAGAAGCAAAATTCTCCACTGTATGTTAAAATGTTCTTTGGAATAATTCAAAACGAAGGCAAGTCCTCCAGATGCAAATTCACGTTTAAAAATATCCAAAATTGTCCCCAATTGTATATCGAGAACATGGAACGTTTGTCAGTTAACAGAGTCTTAAAGATTTGTTTATTAGATAGAATATGATGAGAGCCTACCTTTATCATTCCCCCACTACTTTTAGTATGGATAAACAGTTGAACGGATGCATATCTCAATACATCCCATTTGATCTCATTTTCTACCAAAGATACATGTAGGAAGTGAACTACTCTTTTTTTCAGAAGAATCTCACTTTGATCGCTTTATAACCATCAACTGAATGTAATATGTCTAAAATTTCATCTGACAAAGAATGTTTAATTATTTGATATATTGCTGTTTCCTTTCTGCATAATGATCATTTCCATCAGTGTTTCGGATAGTTGGTCCTTGGTAGAAAGCAATGCATTGCCCTGATACTTCAAAATAGTAAATCAAGTTCAATCAAAATATGGTGATGATCTACTTTGTAGTCTCTTGTCATGACATTATTTGCAAACAACAAGTTGATTGAATTGGCAATAACAAATTTTCGTTGCTTCAATTTCAGTAATAATATACTTCCAAACGCAGACAAGTCCAACTGTGTTTTTTGTGTAAGCTCTTCTCACCCTTCGCACGATGCCTATGGTCACATCAACAAAACTCATATTGATACCACTTTTATACACACCATGTGAAAGTTTGTAGCATGGGAGTGCTATGTTTATTTTATTAATTGGAGTGATGCTGACAGGGTCTTCATGTGTGGTCTTCTCATGGGGCTGCCCTTGTAGAATACAATTCGAATTTTCAAAGACTAGTACTTGTGATGGGTACATTGAGAGGGAAAACAACTTTGTCATGGGACTTCATAGAAAAAAGTTTCCACTTGATTCAATCAAAAGCGAGGTATGTAGCTGAAATTCGATATAAAGTATGAGAAGTTATGAAAACTTAATGAAAACGCAAGTAGGCAGAAATAAAATAATATTTTATGAACTCTAGCATTAGCCTTGCTGACATACGATATACATGTATCATGTGCACATAATACAAAGTGGCCATTACGGCTGGACTAACAAAAAGGGCCAAAATCTATAAAATTGTCTGTCTTCTCAAATAAGTAATGTTCTCTTATCTTGTTTATACATTTTCATGCTTTGCATCCTTTATACTTTGCTTACTCAGAATATACACACAATGAGAAGATATGCATTAAAAGTGAACATGATTCTCTGAGTGAAACATCATTCAACTAACCTTCCTGAATTTTATGTATCAATTTACTACTTCATTGATCATGGCCTCTTAAAAAGACATTGCAAACATTAGACTAGTTGAACCAGCTGCGGTTGTTCTGTTCACCAGTAACCATCTATGAACTGTGAATATATGAGATATTGATTCCGTACATGTGTCACAAGACTATTTTCGATGTCAACCTTTTTGAAATATGATATTAGAATAATTCAGAACAATATAATAAGTAGAGATAAATAAAACTGTCACTTGATTTCATTTGGGTTATTGTGAAAGTACAGGCTATAATAGCAAAAAATAGTAGTGATAGGTAGTGTATGAAAGTATTCATGAAATCAGTACTTGCTTATATTTATCTTTGCTATCTGACTACCCGAAGCACGTGGATAGATGATTTACAAACTATATCTTCCATTTGAATTTTGTTATAACTATCATAAGTTGTTTCCTACAATTTAGAATTGATTAAAAACATTTGAAAACAACAAATATAACATTACTAAAATCGAAAACTAAATTAATTTTATTAATAATAAAAATAGCCAATACCTTGATCATATTATATTTTTTAATATTTTATATTTGTTAGCCAACTTCATGTTTTATAATCATAGATATTTGAACTTATTCTTATATGAAAGTTAATGACTTGAACAATTTTAAGAAATACATTTAAATCAACTTGTTTTTATTTACACACGTGATCATTTGAAATTTCAAACATCACAATCAACTTTCTGGAATATGTGTATTTAAAAGGAAGAGCATGAAAGGTTAAAACAGATAAATAAATTGTATTTTATTCACGTTCGATATATATATTACCTCCTTGTTCCCTGATAAAAGACATAATCAATCATATCAGATTATCCTTCTTTTTCCAGGAAAGCCCTTTTGCTAATCTCATCAAGATGTAATGGTAAATACGATATGATTGACTAGCGATTTACAACTTAATGATTAAATGTCTAAGAAAACAACATATTGATGTTGCAAATTAGCAATTAGCCATTTTCACCATTTACCTTGTTATGCATATATATACAAGCCTGATTTGACTGACAAGCACACGCCTTCAGGTAAAACAGAACAGACTTGAATACTTATACTAAGTAAAAAGATGAAAGCTTTCCTTCTGGCACGGTTTACGTGTATCTGACAGGTTCATGCTCGATTGCACAAGCATGCAGTTTTTCTTGAAAGCAAAAGTGAACGTGATGAACATAAACTCTATAAAATGTCATTATGCATATTATGTTTACACTATAGAGAACAGATCAAACGATACTGAATTTATTTTAACTGTAAGAATCATGCGTTTCATGACATTTGGCACCAAGCACTGTGTTTTGGTATTTGTGACCTGTTAACCGCTTCGAAAGTCATATTTTTTAAACTTCATATTCTGCTCAGTTAAAGACTAGGTTTCAAAGTTACATATTATTGATGTTTCTCCTATACACTGTATTGGTGTTATAAGTAAGAAAACAACATCATTTCCCCTTTTAAACATTCAATCTAACATTGAGTAGCAGGTCTGTCTACAGAAACATAGAAAAGTTCATTGAGGCATTGTAACGCAATGCTTCAACGATATACTAACATATATACTAACCAGAATCATCGCACTCTCATTTACCATGGACCAACCTCATTTTATGTATAAGGATATTTGAAATGCAGTCTATTAAATAACGTCACTGTGCCCCTTAAAGGGGCACTAGCACGTTTTTCGAAAAAAAATGTATTTTCAATTTTTCATAAAATAATTGGACATCAATCCAATATGTATTATTTTGATAGTATCAACTACTTCATTACGCAAACCAATCATAGACAGTCAGGGAACAAGATAAAGAGATTCACTTAAGTCCATTGGCGGCCATTTTTGTGTGAACACCTTTAATTCATTTCGTGTAAGAAAATGGAATCGCATGGCTGAACCTTACATTATAGATTTGATTTATTAAGGTTTTATTCAGTGTAAATACATTGTCTTCCAGTTGGAACCAACCTGAAAACACCCTACTTTCCCTCTAAAAACATGCTACTGCCCCTTTAAAAAAGAAAATATAGAATCCAGTACTCTTGATAGTTTGATCGCTCTCTCTATCACAACCTTCCAAGTTAACAATGTTGTACAAAATTAATACACCGTTTGCAGAAGATGACAACTGGTCAACTCATTTGATTCGATAAATCTGTGACCTTCTTACCCGTTCGTTAGGTGGATCAGATACATTCTAAAGAGAACTTAAGTAGCCCAATCTGTCGATGTATCTTCTCCAATCTGTCTGTTGGGATTGACATGATCTTGATGGTGGTTAAAATGTTCTTTAAATTATAGTAGTTACTGTTTTACTGAATAAATCTGTCTGTCTGTCTGTCTGTCTGTCTGTCTGTTTTAACTAGACACATTTTATGATACTCATCAAAATTAAGAAAAAAACGGATTTTCAATACCAATATCAATGTTCACACCTTTTACATATGTAATGCGTATGAGCCGAGTACTAAAGCAGTGTTTTTTTAATCAAATCTCTGAAAACTTTAAATGTAAACTGAGATTAAGTGATATACTTATATCTAATGAATTAATTTGGAAACGGAATATTAACAAACGCGTGAGGGTATACTAAAGTAAGATTCATATGAGTAACGAAGAGAAATTGGTTCTTGTAACAAAATCTATAATGCATTATAACAATAAAAAAATCTGTGTACCTGCATGTACCACCTTGTACTCGGTCTAATCAAAGTCTTAGAGTTTATTTCAGGAACTTGTCAGTGCAATGTTCGCATCTTTTCTTAGTCATACCTTCATAAGATGTGATATTAAATCATCTTCAATCAAGGACACTGTTTCATTATCAAGGAGTGAAAAAGAAAACAATCCCCAGAAATGTAAAACTATTTTTTCTAACTACTATATTTTAACTTAACCATTGATTTACTCAAAATCGTTCACAGGTATCTTAAAAAATTCTAAAGTCAAGAAATTGTATATCATATTCCAAAAGATACATTTAAGGTGACATTTCATATCATTCCCGAAGTGTTTATTTTTCATTAGACTAGTTGGTGTAATCCAAAAGTTCTCTTTGAAAAATCGGTCAAGTAAATACAATCTCAAATTCAATTTCATGAGACATATAAAGATTTCCCGGACATATAAATCTAACCTTTTCATCTCTTTCTTTTGGTAATTTGCGGATCTGAATGTCAATAGACAATTCTTTTTTGCATTATCAGTATCCACAATCTATTCTTCAAAACTCGATTTTAGTTTTTCTTTTGAATAAAGTAGAGAAATGGAATTTCAAAGGTCAAATGGATACTCAGGTCAACAGGGTTGTGGTCTTGTCAATATCAGTCATCAATAGTCAAAGCCCTTAACAAGCATATAACGAACCTTTAGAGAAAAATCCAAAACACAAATTCGTTTAGCAAAAGAGGGCTATGAACAAATTCTATTTACCTCTTTTGTGTGTCTTCTTATGTATAAAAGCAACAAATTTGTCAGATGTGAAGATAGACACTGGGTAGTTATTGTCCAATAGTTACACTCTATGTATTCTCTTTGAATGGTTTTGGTGAAGCAATCGAAATGAATATAGTTTTGTTTGATTTAAGTGATGTCATTGACATGATCGATAATGACTTCACAGTGCTAAAAGCAACGACAAAATAATTTAGATAAGTTTTAGCTGATTTAATGTTTTAGAGTATTGCTTATCTTTTCAAATCAGTATAAAAACAATTGTTTGAAGAAGAAAAGGGAACTTTTTAAATACAAACAACAGGTTAGACTAAAATGTAAAAGACCAGCACGAGAGGTATTAAGCTATGGTAGGTTAGTCAAGATTTAGCCATAGGAAATCCATACATCATGTATAATTCACTCCTAGTAAAATCCTTTATAGATAAGTTTTCACTTTTGTCAGTTTTACAATGGATAGAATAACAATATTATGACCTTATTCAATATCTAATGAATAACAAATTGCATAGTTATATTATCGTTCCCAAATTCAAATTCAGAAAACCAGTATTCAAAATAATTAAGATATATAAAAAGCCTTCATTACATTACCTTACATTACATTACATACACTATATGGCTGGGCCTATGAAAACTGAATATATGCCTAGAAATTATTTTTTTAAATGTCATGAAGGGTTTAATGCCAACAGGTGTATTTCAGTTCAGTGTTCGGTGTAGGTGGTTTGCCCAAATCGGACTATGATCAGAGACTTGATGAAACTTGAGAAGGATTTTTTCTCTATTTCAGACTTGGAGAAGTTTTGAAGAATTCTAAGTGCTGCAATTTTCACATTTTTTAAAATAAAAAGTTTCCTTGCCAAGGTTTAATTTTCCGCAAATAATGCCATGATTTGATTTACAAAGTTGTGTTATCCTCCAAGTCAGATACGTTTGTACATAAAGCTTAGATCTACTGCAAGTCCAAAAGTCTTTAACCAAGAATTGTGCACAGTCTGATCAAAATCGACTGTGATTCGAGGAAAAAGTGTAAAAATATTGTCTCTAGCGAGGTTCTCATTCACAGTCTGAAGGCACCCCTATTAACCGCATGATCTGACACAAGCTCATCTAGCCAATCGAAAGGAGCGCAGTGAAAGCTTTCGATATCATACTAGGGGCAGGTAACTCCAGTGTACCATTCGGATGAGATTTGATAGTTTACGACTGGGCTTGTCTGCGCTAAACTGGTTATACAGTAGCACTAAGCGATAGAGGTGGGTGCATTCAGACGGAGACGGAGAGGATATCCCGAATGGTTCGATCCCCGATAGAGACAATATTATTGCTATTTTATTCCTCGGAGCACGGTCGATTTTAATCAGTCTGGAAGTGCGCATTGCCAAGCTATTCCCAAAGCTGTTCAACATGATTTCTCTCTGTACGATAGTTTAATATTACTTGTTGACTCACATTCCTTGACATTATTTCCATCTTCACTTAAGCCGCACTAAATATGACATCCCTGAAAACGTCAAGTTGTTATAAAAGGAGTAGGAGTACTTTCAACAATGTGTAAAACAATGAATAATAAAACCAGTCTGTCATTGTTCCTGAATCACTAAGAAAAACAATAAACATTTCACTTTAGACTCTTATAATCATGAGGGTGACAGGTATATTCATAATCAATAAGAAAGGCATGGTGATTCTGTCAGTAATGAGTCCTTTAAAATCGTATCAGTCTTGTAATAGTCGTCTGTTTCTGTCATCTAAGCGTTGATTTGGTTTTATAAATTAGAAAGGGACAGTAGCACGTTTTAATTGAAATACAAAGTGATGCCAGGAGAATGAAAATAAATCTTTCAAATTGAAAAATAATGTATTTGAACGAAACGAAGCAGTAATAAATCAAATATATGATTTAAAGTTCACCTATTCGATTCCTTTTTCTTACGCAAAATGAAATAAAGGTGTTATGGCCTCCAATGGACTTTATTTTAATCTGTATCATTTGTTCCCCGACTATGAATGATAAGTCTGTGTAATGATAGTTTTGACAATATCAAAGTAATACATAAGGTACAGTTATCAGGGAAAAATCGAAAGTTATAAATTTTTAAGATAAACATTTTCAATAAGGTACAGTTATCAGGAGAAAATCGAAAATAAAACATTTTCAAGACGTGCTACTGCCCCTTTAAAAATGTAATCCAATTGAATAAGAAATATCTTTGTTTATGTATGTTTAATCAAAAATTACAAAACTTTTGTATATTTTACATCAACATAATATCTATCATCAACGTGGTGGTATTGATTTCTTCATTCTTTTGTAACATCAAACAATGTTAAAGGAAATGGAAATAATCGTACATGTAAGCTTGATGTAAATTTTATTTATACACTTACCAAATTATCAAATAATATGATTCATGAATCAGCTCAATATCCCCTGTCACGTTCTATATCTTGAAAACGTTCAAAATAATCAACTTCTGCAGCTGATTTCATTGAATATTTATTTGCTTTAAAGGGGCAGTAGCACGTTTTTTGGGGGAATCTAAGGTGATGTCAGGAAAATTAATGGTTCCAATTGAAAGACAATGTATTCAAATTAATTGAACCAGTAATAATTCAAATATATAACGGAAAGTTTATTCATGCGATTCTTTTTTCTTACAAAAAATGAATTAAAGGTGTTCACACAAAATGGCCGCCTATGGATTTTATGTGAATCTTCATACTTTGTCCTCCTACTATGGATGATTGGCTAGGGTAATGACATTTTTGACACTGTCAAAATAATACATTTAGCATTCAACTAACAATTATCAGTGATTAAAGTATAAAATTATCAAAAAACGTGCTACTGCCCCTTTAAGAAGAGCTTTATCAATAATTGTTTTAATTATCATTCTCAGAGAATACAAATTGTTGCTAGAAATGTCTTGTAATCACAGACCCGTAGCCTAAAGTGCACCTGTAAAAGCAAAACAACAAAAGTTATATTTACTTCATCACTTCAGTTTTTTTCTGTTTACAGATGGGAATGAGAAAATGCTTTCCCTGACACTTCCTTCAAAACGATAGCAAGAAATGTTATTGATGACAGATGAGCTTATCTAAAAATATGACAGCTTGTTATTTCCCGATGACAGAGTAAATGATATAAAGTTTTGATTTTGATTATTTCATTGTCTCCTCAGCAATGTATCATTGTCAATGTTTTAGTCAGTGTTCTTATTCTTGTTAAAATAATCGATACATTTTGTCATATCGATACTGACATTTTCAACATAAGAAACAACAAGATTGTAATGACATCTTTTTAAATCAAAGACTTCGTTACGATTAAAAGAGGTGAAAACAAATTATATCGGTTTTTTTAATTGGCATTACTCTGTCAAAACATGGAATCAATTATTCGAACATTGTTTCATGAAAACTATTTACAAGAGAAGAAAATTAGATAAAATTACATGTGCTAGGAAATGCTATGTCTAAGCCATATCATGTTCGAAACCATGTCATCATGAATAGGATTAAAAACGATAAATAGCAACATGCAACGACTTAAAAAACATGTCAAATGGCAATTCTGATGGCTTAGACATTTCTTCGTCATTAATCTATGAACAATAACATTGATTGATGAATAAAGATTCCTCTTTCAGCAGGTTAGATGTTGGGATTACTTATTTTGTATATGTACATACAGTAATGCACATTGTTTCTTTGCTATTCATATACAATGAATTATAAGCATCCATGCATAATGAGATATACATGTAAAAGGCCACCATGAGCGGTTTCATTCTCAACATTTTCTGTTTCCACTTTTAAAAAAATATTTACAAACCTACATGTACACTATGATTATTTAGCTTTTCACTGTATAAATTATTTTCTCATTCATCGAAATTGTGTGTTTCAACACAGAGACGGCTGCAATTGTCAACTGAAAATATGAAGATTAACTCTACAACCTCTTGCAGCAATAGAACACTATATAATGTGTATTGCTCTTTGTCCGTGTATCACATGCTAATCCTTCACAAGTGCATAATGTCTTCACCTCACTTATTTCAGCATAGGTATCAACCTATATGGCGAATGTGATGAATATGCGTTGAATTCTAAGAGTTCACTCTTGTTTTAACTGCTTGATTAACAGACTGTGTTTTTCACTTGGATACTTATTCGAAGGCCATAAAAGCATTCAGCCATTTTTTTGCTAACATTTTCGCTAATTTTGCCGACGTTGATGCTAACTTCCATGAGGGAGATCGTCTTTACACCTTGGAAAAACGAATGTAAAACTTCAAGCATCTGGTTGTTTGAAATTGATCTTATTGGAAATAACAACATTGTCATTGTCACATTAAGATAAATCAATGGCAATAGTTCTGATAACATAAATATCACTTACTGCATTATATGTGTCATATATTACATTTCCCGTATCATAACAATTTAATTTATTCTAAAATGTGGTAAGTGAGTTAACTTTATTTATTTTTTAAAAGAATATATTTCAAAATTCACTTAACAAATGCCTCTTTTATCAAGTTTCATGTCATTGTAATTCGAGTTTTTATTGTAAATTGGACTGCATTATGACAACTGAAAATTCTCCAAGATTTAAAATCCATAGAACAAAGACATTGATTACCTTAGAAAAAAAGAACTTAGACTATAAACATTTTTTTTTTCATTTTAAAATGTGTGTCGACATGAATGAGATAATTCTTTGAAAAAAGTGACGTTCGTAATTCAATTTGAAGTGAAGTTCGTTTGGAAGAAGTGTTAATGTAATGAGTAATTCAATCTTGTTCCTTACAAAAGAAGCAAAGGTCGCCACTTTTTGTTAATGTTTGATGTGACCACCTGCAATTAGGATCATTTCAAAACGAAGGCTAGTCCTCCGGATCCAAATGTCAACGATAATATTATCCAATATATCCGACGTTATAATCGGAGACCTAGAGACGTTTCTACTACAAGATATAGACAGAGTAGAGAATCCTTATTTTGAAAAAAAGACATTTGTTAATCAGAAATCTATCTTTATACATTGAACTTGAATCTCAGTGGAGGGCTCTTAGCGTTAATATCATGAGTCATACACAAGTTCTTATAAAACTTTTGAAATTTCATAACAATTGACTTATGTTATTCACAACAAATAGTTTTAGAGTGTTTTACAATATGATGAGACCTTACCTATATTATTGATTCACTAGTTCTTGTATGGATAAAACAGGAACATATAACCACATGATGATCCACTATGATATTTCTTTATCCAAGATTTATGTACAAACTGAACTGTTTTTTAAAAGAAGAAGATCACTTTGTTATCTATACTCGTTTAACATTAAGAGTTTATTATTGTTTTTAATCAACATGATCATCGGTGTTTCAAAAATTATGTCGATATTACAAAGCACTGCACTGTAATGATGCTTCAAAACAGTAGGTGCTTCCCTAAAATATGTCGATGATCTTATTTGCTGTCTCCCGCCATGACTATCTATATCAATAACGAGTTTCACCGTTGTTTCAATGTCAGTAACGATTTACTCCCATGTACAAACACTTCCAACTGTGTAACTCCTTGACGCTACTTACAACCTTCGTAACATATTTATGGTCTGGTCAGATCAACAAAACTAAAATTTATATCAACGATAGAGAAACCATATTGAGTTTTGTCTACGTGCTCACGTTTTAATTGTCACACTGAAACGAGGAGATATGAAATGTCAACATGAGTGTTCTATGTTTGCTTTGTCAATTGATATGATGCTGACATGGTCTTCATGTGAGATCTAATCTTGAAGTCGCAAGTTGTTAAATACAAGTCGTAATTCTCAAAGATCTCGTGATGGGTACGCTTTTAAATATAAAGAAGAAATACAATTGTCAGAGGACTTCCAAAAAAGACACTTCTTTATTGAATCAAAAACAAGTTATGTAGCTAACATCGATATCAGGGATATGAAGTTATGGTTTCAGTTATGATTTACTCCCATGTATAGACACTTCCAATTGTGCTACTCGTCGACACTACTCAAACGCTTCTTAATATACTTATAGGCAGACCAAAAAAACTAAAATTGATATCAACGATAGAGATTCCATATTGAATGTTGTCTACATGCTCAGGTTTTAATTGCCCCCCTTAAACGAAGAGATATAAAATGTCAACATGAGAGTGCTATGTTTGCTTTGTCAATTGATATGATGCTGACATCGTCTTCATGGAAGATCTAATCTTGAAGGCGCAAGATGTAAAATACAAGTCGTAATTCTCAAAGAACTTGTGATGTGTAAGTTTTAAATTATTAAGAGGAAATACAATTGTCAGAAGACTTCCAGAAAGGATGCTTCGTTATTGAATCAAAAACAAGTTATGTAGCTAACATAGATATTTGGGATGTAAGTTATGGAAACTTTGAGCAACAGTTAGGGTCAGTAGATATAAACTACTTTTTAAAAAACTTCAACCATAAGGTTTCTAATATACAATTTACCAACACACTACAAAGTGACCAATACGACTTGATTGCAGAGAAAAAGGCTGAAATCTGTCAATATGTATCTTCTCTTAACAATATGTTTATCTGATCCCTTTAATAACTCAAATACTCATGCCTTTATTGTTTTATACTTTGATTTTGCACAATTCACGCCTTGTATCTTTGATGCTATGCTTACTGACCGTACATACAGAGATGGGTTTGCTATGAAAGGGAATCTGATTCTCTCTGTAGAGCATCATTCAAGCAAATTTCCTATCAACTTTGATGTAGCAATTTACCAATTCTCTGGGGATGGATTCTTAAAAGGGCATCGCAAACATTAAAGAACAGCTGGGTTTTTTGATTGACCAGTAACGATCCAATAATTGTTATCAATTGAGAGAATTTACAAACAATACCTTACCTATGTATATCTTTTTATCCCATAAGATTTACTTTACTATCATTTATGAATTATAACAAATATTGGAAAACAGTATTTTTTACAATACTTATGTAGAATAACTCACAAGTTCGATTTCAAAGCCATTAAAGAGACACAGAGTATGTTGATAGGATCATATATGTCAAATTTTGAAATCGATGTTATTACATCGGGAACCACTAACTGTTACTGAGTATAACAAGTTAAAGGTCAATCATTACATTAGAGCGAAAATACGGCCATTCAAAGTCGGGATTTTGATCGAAAACCGGACAATATGGCTCGAGTGGCGCGCGCAAATTCGCCAAACGTAATTCTGAAACCTTGTCATAAGCTGACAGAAAGATATATTTGATTCTATAGTGTTTATTAGGTATTGTAACTAATAGGTAGATTAATTGGATGCATAATTTCGAATATTAAACATATTTGAGATGTTTTCTTGAGTTTCCATAAAATCAAGCATTTTAGAGAAATTATGCATAAATGGATATATTTGCAAGTCCAGTGATGAGATATGAACTTCAATCAGCATATTAGATATTTTGTAGCTTATCAAAACCAAATAAAATTTTAAGAAAGATACTCTGTGTCACTTTAAGTTGATCATGCTATATTCTTGAAACATGCTTGCGAACAAAAACTGCATTCATGATACATAACTTAATTTAATTTAACTTTTCATATAAAAGAGGAACTTTTGGAACTATGGAAGACTTTGACGTGAATGTTTTTAATCAATTCCATCTTATTAACACTAGTGATCATTTTCGATTTCAAACAATCAGCAATCAACTTCTGGAATGTGTATCTTTAAAAGCAAGAGCATTAAAGATTTAAAAAGATAAATAAAAAATAGTCTCTTAGGAATAAGTTACCTTCATTTCTTTGGATGTGGATAGTGGAATATGATTTTCACTCTTTCGTCTCATTTTAATCATATTATATCAAGTCTCAACACTCCTAAAATTAGCAAAGCAATTTTCATTACTTCGGAAAAATATAAAGATAATTAGATTCTAAAATTATGTTATGATAGAACCTTGTCAAGGTACAACATGTGTTTTCAAATTGCTTGGTTTTAGGATAGATTATTGTCTTACCAAAATTAAATACACATTCGGAAAAAGAAAGTTTTGATTGCAAAATAAGATTAGTAAGTGTAATATATTTTGAGGATACTAAACGACCTTCTATTTAATACTATTTTGTATAAGACGAGAGAAAGCGAGTTTGACACTAGATCACTCACTTAACTAAAATAGTACTAAATGGAAGGAAGTTTAGTATTCGGTTTTCTGCTAGACCTCAAATTCAAGCAATCAAAATTAATGTTAAATTTTGTAAAAAAACGTATTTCTACTGAAGATTACATATGTTCAAGATGATCATCAAAATAAGAGACACAATTTGTCAATGCAATGTCAATGGCACCTAGTACATTCATATCACGCAGGAGCAGCTGCTAAGTACTGTGGTTTTGAAGTTGGCATGTATGCACGTATATGTTATGAAAAATCATAAACGATATCGGATTCATTGTGTTATTTTCTGATTATCTTATTTTACTTGGGTACAACAAAACTCTGAATTGACTGCAAACTGTATATGGAACTAAACCCAAGTCAGCTAGTACTATCTAGATATTGACATCTGATACCTTCCTTTATTAACTTTGGATACATTTGTTCCAACAGAGGTGTGAGACAGTTGGATCAAAAATTTGAAATGTGACTGTTCAATGAAATTATGATGATGTTTCTATTGAAATGAACGTATTATTATTACTCTTTAGCATGTCTCGCCAATGTCTTCTATAACATTTTCTATTAGCGAACCATAATTCTATATAAGATTATCTTTTCAGCCTAAAACAAACATTTAATAGCCACCTTTAACCTGTCTTGACATAATATTTTCTTGCAATATCAAATAAGTTTTCAAAATCAAAAGTGAATTGAATAGATACAATCCCTGACCATTGAAATCAACACTGCACGTGCTTACGCTCACCTGGCTGTTTTCTCAGGTGTGAATCTATACTCTTGTAACAAGATGGGAAATGTCATATGAAAATAATGACAGTTTGTTAAACAACGTTTTTATTCTGAAACCACCAACTAAAGCAAAACTTTGCAGAGTTGGTTTGCTTGTTCTAGAAACTCTGAGTTGTATTCAGTCACTAAAAACTATCTGTTTTGAAGTAAGAGCATTATTCACAAAGGAGATTTTGTCTCAAACGGACTGTACAAATTAGTATTCTTGAAGTACCTGCAAAAGTAAAGTTTTCAACCAACCATTTTGAACAAATAATTATTTTCATTGGATGTCTCAGGACAAGTTTCAAAGTGTTGAATCAAATATAATTTAATTTGAAACCATTCAAACATACCCTTATTTCATACAATCATGACCGAGTCTTTGGAAGCACAATTTGTCAAGCTTACATAATGCATAGTGACGACAACGGCTGGGATTATATGAGAAACAAAAGCAAATGCCAGGTTACCATCCTGTCAAATAATCAATGATATTCTTTTGAACGAAAATATCTTTGATCATAATTCTATTGATATACCTATTTTCCCTTTGTATCATGTGTTCTGAGCTTACTGGTTGTATGTACAGATGTATATATTATTTTGAAGTGAATGTTGGGCATCATTTCACTAAGATTCACTTTTATGTCACAAAAAGTTGGTTAAGCTGAGGTTTTGTTTTAAATACTGTGTAATCACCAAATAAATGTGCCAGCAAGACAATCAGATAGGAAGTTGTTACATGACTCACATGGCAACTATTTATTGTCATTTCTTTAATGTATTGTTTTAGGATTATAAACAATCTTAGAACTTACAATCTATAACCTTGATAAAATTATTAATGAAAGAACATCATTAAAGCAAAATAAATAGAAATATTTGCAAGAAAGATGATAAAACAAAATTTCAATGATTTTGATTTTGCTAAATTTGCTGTGACAAAAAAATACACGTATGATTGAAGGTTTCTAAGGATTGTGAATAATTTGCGACAGTTGGAATCTTTCAAGTGAGTTGTTCTTTCGCTTTTTTTGGTTGATTACACCAGTGGTAATTTGAATCCTCAAACATTACAACCAACACTCTGCAAGACATGACAGACTGAAAAAATGAATTAATACTATACTCTTCATCCATATTTCATGTTCCCTTTCGCAATAGAAAATAATGTCGAGTCTTTCATCTTATATTCTTAAACTTATTGGATGGAAGTATGTCAGATATTCCTCAACAACCAAAACAAATAAAATGCAATTAGAAATTTTAAAATGTTCACCTATTGAAGTTTTTCAATGAACTCGAAACAATATGCAAATGTCTAAGATAAAGAATTCCTTTGACTTTAAGTAATGTTAAAAAATGATCTCTCTCCTTTAAATATGTTGTTGTTGTTTTTGTTGTGTTATGCAAATGAAAACCGTCATAAGATTCCATGTTGAACATGAAACACTCAAAGATTAAGATAGTTCAAACATGATAATCAATACATTAAATGATATTTACCTTTCCTTTTTAGATGAGCCTAATTAAGTTTAATTAAGACAATAAACACGAAAGAGTTGACGCTTCAAAACATATTGGTTGATAAACCATGTCCAGAAGAACTGACATTACAAATGAGCCTTGCACGGCCGGCAACGATAAAGTTTTAATTTCACCATTCACCTTGTTATGTGTATATATTCACAAGCCTGATTTCACTGACATGTACACTCCTTCAGGTAAAACAGAAAAGATGTTCAATATTGATCCTGGGTTGCAAAATGAAAGCATTCCTCCTGGCACCATTAATGTTTATCTGACAGTCTCATGCATGATTTCATTGACATGGAGCTACCTTACCATCAAACATGAAGGTGATCGAAATGATGTGTATAAAATGCCATTAACTTTATGTTATGTTTAGACTACAGAGAATAGATCAAACGATGCTGAATGTACTTTAATTGTTTAAATCATGTGTTCCATGTGGTATGCCATCAAGCACTGTGCCATGTTTGTTGTTGCGACGATTACGGCAATTTCTGCTTGTCAATTGTTTCAAATTTCATTAATTGTGGTCGAACATGTTTTCATGGAGCCTACATCAATGAACTCATATATATTATGTACAAAAATACACTTTGCATTCTTCCATAAATGTGAAAAATCCTCGTTTCTGATTGGCTACCGTGAAAAATCAGAGGGCGTATAATTTAGTTATACGGTGCTCTGTTTACATCGTTTAATGCACAAGAATTCATTTGTTGCCTAGCAACAAGTAGTTCTCTAAATGTGCTGTTGTGTCGGAAATTTTCATTAAATATGCAATTATTGCTATGTATGTTTATTATTTATGAAATTTAGACCAACATTTATTCAAACTTTCCACAAACTTAACGCTTGCAGTCTGTCAAAACAAGTATAATACACGACATTGAAAACATTTCAGATTTCCCGGTGGCATAGTCCTTCATTCTGTAGCGTTAGACCAAAATGGGCCGACAAAGTTGAACCGGCAAGATTATTGCATGAATATGTATCTAAATGCGGCATACACTTACCTTAAGTTTATTTACAACACCAATGCAATTATTCCGACGTAAAGTTTGTGAATATATTGCATGCAGAACTTAACATATTCAAAACGCTAACAACCGTCACAAACAATAAAACGTAGACTCTACTGAATACAGTGAGCTCTCTTTGCAGCATTCGCGGATATTAGTCGGTAATCTCCGAGGCCTTCTATATGTAACGTCATTCGAGATACCTAAATCCGACAACACTGTGTAAATGTCAATCCGTGGAAATCGTGCACGGGCATCATGACACAGCACGTCTGAGTCAATGCAAAAGAATATAGTTCAATTTTAAATCGTTATTATGGTAGAATGGAGATAAACATACTGTGTTTGGAAATCAGCGGCATATAACAGAATTATTATAGCTCTAAATTATCCATTTAAAGCCTCACGCTACGCGTTTGACTTTAAATTAAATTTAGACCTATAATAATTCCATTATATGCCGCTGATTTCAAAACACAGTATGTTTATCTCCTAATTGAATCTGCAAACTGGCCATCAAAGAGATCGAAATGATCGGTAAATTTCATTATCTTTACATTATGTTAGGATTGGAATAAAAACGGCACTGAATGTACTTTTATTGTTTGCATTCCATATTATTTGCCATTAAGCTTTGTGTTTTGTCATATCAAATGTACATCGATGAACTCATATAAACCATTTTCAAAAACAAACTTTGAATCAAATCATAATATTTATTCTGTAGAAATGTTACAAAATGAATCCGTTGATGACATTATGAATTTTCACAGTATATATATCATCCAAAAACAAATATGGTAATAAAAGAATTAGGTTTGACTGATATGAATGTAGGAATGTTCTTAATTGACAAATATTCTTTTGGGCTTGATCTTACCAACTTTAAGGCTCTGGTGGAAAATATGGTAGTAAAGGATTCACAATCACCAAAGAAGAAAACTTCCATACCAGTATATATCTACTTACATGTCATGGTGGATGTTGAATTGAAAATCAATAATGGAAATTTCAATGACTGAAAATGGCTCCATTTGTCATTGATCTGTCCGCGCAGTAAGTCTGTATAACAGAAATATTCATTGAGATATAGTTATATTATAAAAACCGCTAGAACCACTGCACTATCATTGACAATGACCAAATGTTATCTAGATATTGGTGATATATTTTGATGCATTTTACTGCACAATGTCACTATGACCTTAAAGATGGTCACGGCTCGGAATGAAACACTGGAAAGCGAAAATTAATTAGGTCACAGTGAGTCGCGAATCTCAATCAGCGTCATCCCTACTCAGCGCTGTTTGCTTTGCGCAACTCGCCACTACTTGCCGTACAAGCGCGATATGTTCAACCGTATGCGAGTTTCTAAACTAGCGTTGTTTTCATACTTTGCATAATGTTTTACTTAAAACTGTGCAACATTCAGTACTTTTAGTTATGAATATGTTGTCCAAAACAATGCATTTGAGCATATCGGTACCATATTGGAAATCAATTATAAAAATGTGTTCAGGACAATGGAACTTTCATTCGGTTACTGGTTTTCATTAGACATATATTTGTTCTACATCTACGCGTTTGACTTTAAATTAAATTTAGACCTATAATAATTCCGTTATATGCCGCTGATTTCCAAACACAGTATGTTTATCTCCTAATTGAATCTGCAAACTGGCCATCAAAGAGATCGAACTGATGGGTAAATTTCATTATCTTTACATTATGTTAGGATTGGAATAAAAACGGCACTGAATGTACTTTAATTGTTTGCATTCCATATTATTTGCCATTAAGCTTTGTGTTTTGTCATATCAAATCTACATCGATGAACTCATATAAACCATTTTCAAAAACAAACTTTGAATCAAATCATACTATTTATTCTGTAGAAATGTTACAAAATGAATCCGTTGATGACATTATGAATTTTCACAGTATATATATCATCCAAAAACAAATATGGTAATAAAAGAATTAGGTCTGACTGATATGAATGTAGGAATGTTCTTAATTGACAAATATTCTTTTGGGCTTGATCTTACCAATTTTAAGGCTCTGGTGGAAAAAATGGTAGTAAAGGATTCACAATCACCAAAGAAGAAAACTTCCATACCAGTATATATCTACTTACATGTCATGGTGGATGTTGAATTGAAAATCAATAATGGAAATTTCAATGACTGAAAATGGCTCCATTTGTCATTGATCTGTCCGCGCATTAAGTCTGTATAACAGAAATATTCATTGAGATATAGTTATATTATAAAAACCGCTAGAACCACTGCACTATCATTGACAATGACCAAATGTTATCTAGATATTGGTGATATATTTTGATGCATTTTACTGCACAATGTCACTATGACCTTAAAGATGGTCACGGCTCGGAATGAAACACTGGAAAGCGAAAATTAATTAGGTCACAGTGAGTCGCGAATCTCAATCAGCGTCATCCCTACTCAGCGCTGTTTGCTTTGCGCAACTCGCCACTACTTGCCGTACAAGCGCGATATGTTCAACCGTATGCGAGTTTCTAAACTAGCGTTGTTTTCATACTTTGCATAATGTTTTACTTAAAACTGTGCAACATTGAGTACTATTAGTTATAAATATGTTGTCCAAAACAATGCATTTGAGCATATCGGTACCATTTTGGAAATCAATTATAAAAATGTGTTCCGGACAATGGAACTTTCATTCGGTTACTGGTTTTCATTAGACATATATTTGTTCTACATCTTCATTTGGTTTATTAAGCTAGACATTCTGTTGGCGAAGGAAATAACATTTAATTGGCGGCAATTGCCTTGTACACATCTATTGTCCACTCAACCAGACATGATGGACCAATCAAAAAGCAACCCGACAGTTATATGACTTGTTACGACACATGACTAGAGTCACTGGACATCAATAAACTGACACCTTGCACCTGTTATCTGTAATATCCGTCTTCATAATACACAACTTCAAATGGCAGATGTCCGGATGTTTTAATTCATGGTACTTTAAAAAATATATATCATGTGTTACTCCATGCTGTTCAATTTATTACACAAATTTCAAACAATGTTATTTAACCATGAAACATGACAATACAAAATAAATGAATCATAGAAGAAAATTGCTTTATTTTTTTAAACCTCTTACCTTTCTTCCTATCAGTTGTCTCGACATTTGTTATGAGCAAAAGGTTAAACAATATTTTATTTCAAACAGTAAAACAAAAAACGGGCTTATTAGGCTTTTTTTGAATGTCTTTACACGATTCATAAACTCGACACAAACACAACAAAGTGTGAAACTTTAACCCGATTTGAAAACTATTTCAAAACTTATAGATCACGAACTTTATTCATTACTTAACATATAATATTTTCTTTTTATTATCTAATTTTTAAATTAATATACCCTTTCTCCTTTTCTATTCCCAATTCCTAATCAAATACAATTTTCACCACTTTTGAACTTTTGTCAACTGTACTTGGGTGTCTATGACCTATTCTAAATTTTCTCCCCCTATTCATTGACAATAAATAAGGCATACGCCCCGAGTCGGCGACATCACCATACGATAGACTTCAAACCAACAACAACAACAACAGCAACGTTGTGTACATACTTCTCATGATATTTAATGTTATGCTTTACTTGTAACCTTGCAACATACAGTACTTTATTACTTATGTATATGATGAAAAAAACTATACATTTGAGCATATCGGTAGCATTTAAGAAATGTTTAATAATGAAAATAACGAACCTGCTTACTTTATCGATTTTCATTCTGTATAATGTTCCAGTTTAGAAATTATTTCCGGACGATAAAACTTGAATTCACTTACTGATTGGTCAGATATATTGTTCTTCAGCTTCAGTCGGCGAAGTAAATAACATTTAATTAGCGGAAATTGTCTTATACACATCCATCATCCACTAAACAAGACCCGATGGCGTAATCAGTGACCTGTTACGAAACGCTGCAAGAGTCACAAGACGGCAATAAACTGACACAAAACACCTACTGTCTGTGTCTGTGACATTCGGCTCTATAATACACAACTTCAAAAGCCAGATATCCGGTCGCCTTCAATGTACCTATAAATATTTACTTTGATGCTATCCTAGTATAAACCATCGAATGATGTGAAATGGTAATTGAAAAGATGTTTTATAATTGATTATCTTCATATTGTACGATTGACATAAAGGATATGTGAATACATAAAATGCTTTTAAAATGCCACGAACACACACCAGACAAAAATTATTCTTTTTTAAACAAGAACTTTTCAACAACATTTGAATCACAACAAGAGCGAGAATGTAACAGCCAATCAGTGATCGCGTGTCAATAAGGGGAATCCCCAGTCAAGGTCTCGCCCGCGTCGCTTGGCCGGCAGCCAGTCTGAATCACGTGATCTTGTTACTCGCAAAATCCATTACTTAACGATCTCCTCGGCGATGGTCAATTATCAAGGAAGCCATCCGGCCAAGGGTTCCTTTAAATGCACTGCATCAGAAAGTTTGTTGTTTTTCTCGTTCAAAACCTTATTCCAATTGTTCTATTATTCAATCAGTACCTTATTGCAAAACAAGGTAATTAGATTAAGGGATGACCTTTTCAATGGTCCATTGGGTGGTTTATATAAATTCTAAAGAGAACGAAAATGGCCCAATCTGCCACTCGATCGACTCCAATCAGTCTGTTTGGAGAACTTGATGGTGGTAATGATATTGGTATTTACTATGTTTAGTATATTTTCATCTCCAAACTACTCATGGGATCAGAGATAACACAGAATGTCAATATCAATGTTTGCACCTGGTACAAGCATAGCGCATAGTATGGTATTTAAGATTGAATGTAATCAGGATATATGTACATTGAGAAACGGTTGTTTTTTAAGTTGTTTTAATATCTGAAAACACACTTTCCAATTCATATGAAACATAAGGACATATCCAGGCAATTATATCCATTCGCACTGAGAAATGTCAACATTTTTATCTCAATTGAGGATACACTTGTTTCAAGAAAAGGGATTCGATTGATTACGTTGTACAACATAATTATTTAAAGAATAAAATAAAGTAACCTTATAAGTAAACCACAGTATATTTAAAATGATGTATTGTTTAAAAACTGGACTGGACATTGCAATATTGAATTTACATTTATAGCCATAACTTCACAAAATATGACATGGAGCCGTCCTGGATCAAGATTGATTTTTCAAATGTTACCAAAAGAAAAGAAAAACATGACCAGAGAAGTTAAATAATTTGTTCAAGATATTTCCTCAATACCATCCACCTAAGTCCATGCCTTGATTGACTAAAGTCAATATAACATATACCAGATCCAAGGACAGTTACATTTGAGAAGACATTTCCTTTTTTCTGAACTGTTGATTTTTCATTAAACATGACGGTGAATTCTCAAAGTTCATATGAAATAATCAATCAAGTCAATACAATCTCATTTTCAATTTCATGCTTCTTATAAAGAATTTTCAGGACATATGAATCCAACCTTTTCATCTGTTTCTTCGGTTTATTTGCTTAGCAGAAAAGTCAACAGACAATTGGTTTTTGAATACTCACTATCCGCAATCCATTCTTAAAAATTCGATTTTCGTTTTAGCTTTGTATAAAGAAGTGAAATTGAATTTCAAAGATCTAATGGATATGAAGGTCGACAGGTGTGAGGTCTTGTCTTACTCACTCATCAAAGGTAAAGCCCTTACCAAGCATATAAAGCATATAACCATCTTGTATTAAGTAAATAATCGAAAATAAAATCCATTGAGCAACACTTGATGTATAACAAGGTTGTTAAGGGCATGCACGCTTTTTATCATTAGTTTTTAACATGGTTATCGCCTGTCCTTGTCCTATACAATATTTGCTTTAACAGACAAAGAACCACAATTCTATTGAAAATCATCAAGCTTATCCACTGTGGCACAAGGCATCATATCAAAGCTAATTGACTTGAATACTGAATACTACGCACATTATTAAGTCGAACTTAATTTCATAAAAATATTGACAGTAGTTGATATGAACCACAATTCTATTGTAAATCATCAAGCTTATCAACTGTGGCACAAGGTATCATATCAAAGCTAATTGACATTGAATAGTGACAATAAGAAAGTTTGATATTGGGATAATGATTGAAAAACGGACAATGATGCGCGTCAGTAAGTAATTTCAGTAGTCAAAATGAAAGTTACAAAATACTACTACTAAATCAATGAATCATTAAATTGTATAACTAAATACATTTAAGGTGATTGTAAACTAAAGTTGAGTCTCGGACTTTCCTTATTGATGCCCTCATTCTCTTATGATCTCAGGACGAACTCTGCAACATTGCTCTGAAAAAAAGCGAATTATACAACCAGTATTAAGTAAAGTTTCTTAATGCTTTAACGTGGTTATGGTTGCTATATAATTCTTAATACTTGAAATAATAGATATTCCTGGGATTGATTAATCATGAAAAATAAGGTAGATATGTAATATTATTTCCTGAAACAGAATTTTTTCGTTTTAGACCTGAAAAGAGGTTAACATATGCTTACAATTATACCTTGCATATTATAGTGTTGCGTGTCTGTAAACAGCATATAGTCTTCACAATAAACATGACAGATAAATTTAGAAAGATAGAATTTTCGAAAGGACAATTTTATATTTTCATTATAAAGATGTACATGTATCATATCTCACAATGATAGATGGATAAAATGAGGCCACAGAGGCAGCCTAGACACACCCGAGTAAGCCTCTGTTCTAGTAAGGCTTAAACAAGGTGTACAAATATAGAAATCTGATTGGAGACAATCGAAGTTAGTTGTGCAATCAGCGACGCCCTGTCAAAAGTAGTCATACGCAAAACCTCGGACATTTCTTTGTGGTTTGACAAAACTATCGTTGAAATTTAGCATCCAGGGGAGAAAACTCTTTCTTGCACAAAACATTGCTTTTACCTTCTATTTTATTTTACTAATTAACCAAATAAAAACTATCATGAAACCAATAATGATAACATTATCAGATTTTCAAATATTTCCCTTCTCACACTGTTAATGAAATATAAACATAAAGGCTTGATATTTTACATGTCACTATACCACTGTTAAGTTTTCCCAAAGCCATGGCTATCCAAAGGTCTTTTCATTGGCTGCAAATAATTGAGGATCTTGGCGTAATAAAACAGAGGCTTTCTCGCACTGAGCTGCCTCTGTGGGAAGAGAATGACCACTGACATGAATTCGTGGGATCTTTTAAGTGCGCAATTTTTGTTGCACTACAGACTAGGGCTCCAGAGTGACACCTTTAGAGTTCTGACAGAGGTGAATTCTAGGTTTTTACACCTTGGCCTGGATGGGATTCGAAGCCCGGACCTCAGCAACTTGAGACCGGCACTCTTTCCGACTGAGCTATCCCGTCAATCATCACATTAAAGCAAAACCTGTTGCGACCATGCGACCATGCGACCATGCGACCATTTAAGTGTAAATACCTTTTGATAATTGCCGTTGAGGAAATAAATTTGCTTGGCTTATCCAAATAGTTTAGAACAGACAGCCTGCAAATTTATATATTTTGTACCTTTCGTGAGAAACCATTCTTCATCAAAATAGACCTTGTAGTGTGTCAAACAGTAGAAACATGAAATATATAATGAGATTAACAGTTGATTTCAGATGCTCTGTTAATGAATGAACAATTTCATGTATCTTAACTTAGCTTCCTACAATGCAGTATTTCTGATTTAGCTGATTTATATCTTGGCTCAAACTTCTCTTTTATTCAAAATGTAAACAAAGCTTATTTCTATATAAGCGTATAACTTTTTAACAATGTTGGCTTGTAAGAATGGACCCAGGTGATCCTCCATATACTTCATTGAGTTGAAATTTTAAACATCATAGAGAACAGTAAGAATTCTGTAAAGAATACATTACATCCATTTATCCTTGTTTTAAGAGCAATACAAAGATTTTGTGTTCCATTAAGATCTGAGTTCAGATGTTTACATAATGTTTTGTTGCTAAGGTCATTTGAAAATAGGTAAAGGAGCTCGGCTTTAATCAAAGGAACATCTTCATAAAGATAGACTCAGAACAGCTGTGTTAAGTTTCTTAATGTATTGATAGTTGTACAATGTATGAACTATGCAACCCTAATAGCTAATAACTAATAACTTTTAGCTGAGTTGCACATAGACTTACATGCCTAATATACCTCTTGTGAAAGCATCTTTATTATCAATACCTATAATGTCTGTCTTATGTCTTAATCATTTTCTAACGGAAAGTGTAAATTCTCTAATAAAGATAAGCTCAAAATCGACCAGAAAAAAATGTCATTGTCAAGATAAACCGAATGCATGAAGCTTTATTATGTCTGGAGTTATAAGACTCATCAACAGAGTTTAGAGAAATGAATGGAAGGCAAGTCTTTGATGCTTACTATCAAGGAACCTTTTTAAAGAAGATTAAGGAGTTTTAGAGCTTAGTGAAATGAACAGCAAGATTTAATAACAAAACAAGTGATTATTATGACTCAAACAATGTTATTCACGTTTATATAATCCAACTAAAGCAAGTTATGAATTTCATATTTTCTATTTCAATTTAAAACGTAATTGCCCAAAATTAAGTTTAAAAAAAACATACTCTGCTAGTATTCTTTAATTAACAAAATTGCATTTCTTTGACAAAGTATTTTGTTTTTTACTAACTTGAAACGTTGGCCTCGGTCTTTTGCCCCTAAGTGTATAAAATTGTTTTTAGAATGATAAAATATGTACAGTATGTCACTCAATTATGTACCTTTAAGCCGTTAGTTAATTAATTTACAAAATCAATGTTACATGACTAGTAGTATTATATCCTACCAAATTCTTAAGCTTAATCCAACGTTGTGTCTCCAAAGGAACGTTCGAGGTATTGCTGTGGCATTTATCCTGAATTTAACCTTTTCATTGTCACTATACTGAACTGATTATTCATACGTTAGTTCTTGTTTTAGCAAAACGTGGAAAGAATTAGTACATGATGATCCACTATGATCTTGCTTTTACCCAAGTTTCATGTACAAACTGAACTGGTTTTTTTAGAAGAAGATCACTTTGTTAGCTTTACTAACATCGACTTGCTGAACATTTAGAGATTCCATCTGTCAAAAATCTTTTTAATAAGCGATCACTTGGCGACTTAGAGTATATTTCTCGTTTTTTTCTGAATTATCAACATGATCATCAGTGTTTCAGAAATAATGACAATGTTACTAAGCACTGCACTGTAATGATGCTTCAAAACAGTAGGTGCAGGCGTATTTGCGGTCTCATGACTATCGATATCAATAACAGGTTTCACTGTTGTTTCAATGTCAGTAACGATTTACTCTGTGTGTAGACACTTCCTACTGTGCTACTCGTCGACACTGCTAACATCCTTCTTATATATTTATAGTCAGACCAACAAAACAAAAATTGATATCAGTAATAGAGATACCATATTGAATTTTGTTGCTCATGCTCACGTTTTAAGTGTCACACTGAAACGAGGAGATACGAAATGTCAACATGAGAGTGCTATGTTTGCTTTGTCAATTGATGTGATACTGACATCGTCTTCATGCAAGATCTAATCTTGAAGGCGCAAGTTGTAAAATACAAGTCGTAATTCTCAAAGATCTTGTGATGGGTACGTTTTTAAATATAAAGAGGAAATACAATTGTCAGGGGACTTTCAGAAAAATTTCTTCTTTATTAAAACAACAAGAAGTTTTGTAACTTTACTTCGATAACAGGGATGTGAAGTTATGGAAACAATGAGCTATAGTTAAGGTCGGTTGATAAAAACTACTTTAAAAAAAATTCATTCACACGTTTTCTGATATACAATATACCATGTCAACACACTACAAAGTGACCAATACGAAAATGGGCTGAAATCTGTCAATATGTATTTTCTCTTAACAATATGTTTATCTGATCCCTTTAATAACTATTCATGCCTTTATTGTTTTATACTTTGATTTTGCACAATTCACGCCTTGTATCTTTGATGCTATGCTTACTGACCGTTCATACAGAGATGGGTTTGCTATGAAGGTGAATCTGATTCTCTCTGTAGAGCATCATTCAAGCAGATTTCCTATCAACTTTGATGTAGCAATTTACCAATTCTTTGCTCAGGCGCTATTATCCTCACTTGGGATTGCTTCTTAAAAGAAATCCAAACATTAAAGAACAGCTTGGTTTTTTTCATTGACCAGTAACGATCCAATAATTGTTATCAATTGAGAAAATTTACAAACAATACCTTACCTTTGTATATCTTTTTATCCCATAAGATTTACCTTACTATCATTTATGAATTAAATTAAATATTTGAAAACAAAATTTTTGACAATATTTATGTAGAATAACTCACAAGTCCGAGTTCAAAGCCATTAAGTTGATCATGCTATATTTCTTGAAATATGCTTGCGAACAAAAACTGTATTCATGATACATAATTTAATTTAATTTAACTTTTCATATCAAAGTGGAACTTTTGGAACTATGGAAGATTTTAACATGAATAATTTTAATCAATTCCTTCTTATTTACACTTGTGACCTTTTTTAAATTTCAAACATCACAATCAACTTCTGGAATGTGTATCTCCAAAAGCTAGAGCATTAAATATTTAAAAAGATAAATAAAAAATATTCTATACATTATGTATGGGTAATATAAAATTAAGTTTTTAAAGTTAAAAGAAAGGCTATCACTAGTACAAATGTATGTTAATGGTGACCATTTTAAACAAATACATATTTCAGCAACGTGTCATTACTCATTTTTAAATAATGATTTCAAAGTTGCATATTGCAAATGATGTCTATAGTGTTCAGAATCACCATTATTTATTACGCTAGTCATAAATTATGTTATTAAAGTAATTTATCCAGATTTACTAACCTACTGAATCAGACAGGAGAACACTAATGTTGAAAATAAACACTTGGTTAGGATGTCCACTTGTACATTCTATATGGTTATATAGCCATGGGATTCTTCTTCATATGAAACTTCTGGTTTGATCACTCAACTATATTTTTTTTAAATATCTTTAAGGACACGGTGCGAAATAATTGCTGTTTTAGAATGAATTGTCAGCTTGTTTGTTTTCACTAGAATATGAATGATAACAACGCAACACTCTGGTGAGAACCAAGTTCTTTCTTTCTGAAAAGTAATGCTTAATAATTAGGCTTGCACATATAAACCTACACTACTTTAAATATGAAAATAAGCTTTGAAATGAGGTGTAGGAGGTAATATTTCTATACAGTGATGAAAATTTTCAATTTTGAAATGGAAGGGAATTCATTCAGTTTTTAATGTTTTTAAAGAATTAAATCGAGAAATTCATGTTCATTCTGCTAGATAAATCAAACTGATTAAGAAGGACAAACTGGAAATGTAAATGATTACAGGGAACCAAAAGCATGTTATTTCAGTGCCATGCAAGGTTTCTTGTCGTTTTGATTTATGAAGATGAGCTTTAATCAATTTGTTTCTTTTGTTAATCACATTCCCTGAAAATATTAGATTTGCAGAAATATGCCACGAATCTGTTGTAACTATGGTGTTACCATGGAATTATTTTTGGTTAAAAATTCTGTTTGAAAAGCTATATATTTGTTACTTTAGCATTTACGAGATGCACATGTGCACTTTTAGAGTGAATTATTTGTTCAGATCGATAATACATATTTAGTACACAAAAAGCTGAAAGAGAACACTTGTAAATGATTAACAAGAAATTTGAAAGCGAGTGTTTTGAAAATCAAAAATATTGTATGTGTTCTGATTTACATTTAAAAAGCATCACATTGAAAAACAACATCAAATATATCAAAAGTGAGTTGAGGTGATATGGGTTTATCGCCATGCTAGTAGGGTTATTATTGTTATTATAATTATTATTATTATTATTATTATTAAATATTGTTATTAATTCGCAACCAATGTGTTGTACTGCATGGAAATTCAGTGTAGCAATGGACCAAAACCTTACTTTGTGTAAAACATTTCTCTACAAGGTTACCGAACCTCGGACCTCTTGATCCCAAGCCAAATTCTATGCTATCCCGCCCCTATATCACAGTGGACCCTAAGTTAATGGATATCATTCCAGGGAATAGTTTGAATTCTAATTTACTAGAAAAACTTTTGAGATTTTGACTTATTTCTGTAGTTACAGTAAACCGTATGTATTTGTGAGCTGTCAGAATGGAACCGGAGATAGCTGTCTTTTTACAAAACAAGAGAAATAAAAGTTGACATGCCTTTGGATTTATGATACACAAAGGTTCTTGTTATCATAATGCAAATCATCATATCATAAAAAGCTCAATCAATCCTGTAGAAGAGACACCTCGCAGATATGAAAATGCAGCACACATATTCATTCACCGCCAATCAAATAATGATAAGGGCTTTTCTTTTTTTTTAAACATTTGCAGCTTTGGTGCTTTTCAACAACTGATCTTTCGTCGAAAAGCTGTTCATTATCATTATCATAACTAAGAATGTTTAACCTTTAGTTAAAACATAATTTCAACTGTTGATACTTCATGTTCAATGTTTAACTCAAACAGTTTCGGTGAAATCAATGACAAATGATAACTTACTTGAGAACTAAAGCTAATCCAGGCCTACAGTAGTTAGTGACTAACAATTTTGTGAAGTTCCTATGTCCTGGGCTCAGATGTATGTCTCAATGGATCAAACTTCTTTCTAGACGACAGAACTCATTATTAAGCTTTTGGCAATTACTGGCAGAAAATGGGAGGTTTTCTTCTTCAACATGATTATCACCGTGTCTTGTTTTTGTAGCGTAGTATTACACTAATATACATCCAATGACCAGTAATTTGTAAAGCTTGGATAATCCCTTCCACTTTATGCCTTTGCAATAGATGTAACTTACATATCTCTGAATAAACATTACTTGTATACTCTTTCAAATGTATTGAAAGATGAAATGCTATGTGCAGACTCTACTAACTGTGCTGCCCTTCTTAATGGGGGGTTCACACTTACGTTAATTTACGTACTTTAACGTAGTTGGTTGAACGTAGCCATAAAACCTCTAACTTGGTGTATATTTGTGCAATTTAGGCAACTACGTCAAACAACGTTTCATTACAAAAGGGTTCACTGCGTGTGTGTACGTTCAACTACATTTAAGTACGTTGAACTACGTTAAACAACGGATAACTACGGTCATTGCACTAAATACAAACTACGTCCTTCTACGTTAAACCACGTTGATCTACATTTAAGAATGTTTATTAGTACGTTTAAGTACGTTGAAGTACGTTTAGTTACGTCAAAGTACGTTAAAATAGGGTAAACCACGTTTATTCCGCGTCCAAGGGGTAGGGTATATAAAGAGCCACGTGTTTGTTTTTCATTCTTTCTCTCAATTGTCGAGCTCACAAAAGTGTTTTTGCAATCTATCAACTATGGGGAAAACGAGAGGTAGAAAAACTGGACCTCCAGCTTCTAAATCAAATTTAGGTGCAAGAAATATTCCTAAGAAAACGGTTGTTTCTGTAAATTCTGACGAAGAAACTACTTTGCCTGATCTGACAGAGGACGAGAATCCCCCAGGACATACAATGAATGATCTATCTAAAAAGTCACAATCCAGACGATCAGCTTTAAAACTGACCGAAGACCAAGAAGTAAAGGCTTTTGAATATGTGGAGGCCCATCCAGAACTTTATAACAAGAACCATCCAAAGTTTTGCAAAAGAACACTGAAGGACGCACTATGGACTGAGATGGCAACTACTATCCAAGCCAAGGAAACTGATGGTTTGTTCAATTTCCACACATTTAATACAATGATGATTGATTAGTTTTTGTTATTACTCGCCCGTGTAAGATATTGCAGTGTAATATTTATACGGCAATATTAAACTAGTGTATATCACAATGGCACAATGACGTCACAATAGTTTGCGGTTATGACGTCACAGTGCTAGTAACAACGTCACAGAATTGTCAAATGAACAGAATATATTATTTTAGCTCACGTGTCTCAGTCGCGTGTGACGTCATGTACCCATAAAAACTGTACCTAGTTAAGCGTGGTTTAACGTAGTTCAGCGTATTAATACTTACTTAAGTGTAGTTGGACGTATAGGAACCTACTTTTACGTCAATACATTTGTTACAAACCTACTTAAACGTAGTTTAGAAGTTTTGAAAACGTAGGCAGACGTACTTACACCTAGTTTCCTGTACTAAAACGTTCTTCAACTTACATGTTACTAGTGTAGTTTACTGTAGTTTAACTTAGTGAAACGTAGTATAACGTACTAGAACGTATTTAAACGTAGTAAAACGTACTTCAATACCTAGTAAGCTGTAGTTATTCGGGGACGAGTTGTACTACGTTTAAGTACATTCTTAACTAGGTTCAACTACGATGAACTAAGTTCAATTTTTTATGTCACTACGTCGAAGTACATTCAACTACGTTTCATAAAACGTAGTTCAAAAAAGCTAAACTTTGAACATGTTCAAACCTTAAATTACCAACTACGTTTGTCACAAGTCTATGTCTACGTTTTGAATAAGTATAACCAAGGATAAGTACGGATAACTAGGCTTAAGTACAGTTAACTACGTTAAGCTACGTTCGGCATTACTACGTTTATAATAGTGTGACTGGGGCAAAGGATACTTGTGTCCATCCTTTCACTGAGTGGACATTAAAGGCAAGCAACGATATTCTATTATCATGGTGAGATGCTGAAATGATCTTTAGGGATGGTTTTTACTCGGGAAGTATCATTAAAATCAGTATTCACGAAGTACCTGCAATAGTAAAGTTTTTAAATATTTAAAACAATTATTCATTTTCATATTCATGTCCAGAACAAGTTCGAGAGTGTTGAATCACATATCATTGAACTTGAAACCATTCAAACATATACTAATTTCATACAATCATGACTGAGTCCTTAAAAGCATTTTTTGTCAAGCTTACATAATGCAAATTGACGACAACGGCTGGGATAATATCAGAAACAAAAGCAAATGCCAGGTTACCATCCTGTCAAATAATCGATGATATTCTTTTGAACGAAGATATCTTTGATCATAATCCTCTTCATATACCTATTTTCACTTCGTATCATGTTTTCTTTGCTTACTGGTTGTATGTACAGAGGTAAATATAATATTTGGAAGTGAACGTTGGGCATCATTTCACTAAGATTCACTTTTATGTCACAAAAAGTTGGTTAAGCTGAGGTTTTGTTTTGAATGTTGTGCAATCACCAAATAAATGTGCCAGCAAGACAATCAGATAGGGAGTTCTTACATGACTCACATGGCAACTATTTATTGTCATTTCTTTAATGTATTGTTTTAGGATAATAAACAATCTTAGAACTCCCAATCTATAACCTTGATAAAATTATAAACGAAAGAACATCCTTCAAAACAAAATAAATAGAGATATTTGCAATAAAGATAACAATTCTATTTCAATGATTTTGTTTTTGCTAAATTTGCTGTGACAAAAATATACATGTATGATTGAAGGTTTCTAAGGATTGTGAATAATTTGCGACAGTTGTAAACTTTCCAGTGAGTTGTTCTTTCGCTTTTTTTGGTTAATTACACCAGTGATAATTTGAATCATCAAACATTACAACCAACACTCTTCAAGACATGAAAGACTGAAAATGAATAAATACTATACTCTTCATCCATATTTCATGTTCCCTTTCGCAATAGAAAATAATGTCGAGTCTTTCATCTTATATTCTTAAACTTATTGGATGGAAGTATGTCAAATATTCCTCAACAACCAAAACAAATAAAATGCAATTAGAAATTTTGAAATTTCACTTATTGATGTTCAGTTTTGACGAAATAGTTTTTCAATGAACTCGTAACAATATTCAAATGTCTAAGATAAAGAATTCCTTTGATTCAAAGTAATGTTAAATAATAATCTCTCTCTTATAAATATGTTGTTTTGGTTGTTTTATGTAAATGAAAACCATCGTAAGATTCTATGTTTAACATGAGAGACTCAAAGATTAAGATAGTTCAAACATGACAATCAATACATTAAATGATATTTACCTTTCCTTTTTTAGATGAGCCTTATTAAGTTTAATTATGACAATAAACTCAAGAGTTGACTGGTGCTTTAAAACATATTGGTTGATAAACCATGTCCAGAAGAATTAAAATTACAAAAGTACGGCCTTGCTAGCCCGAATACGATGCAGTTTTAATTTCACCATTCACCTTGTTATGTGCATATATTCTAAAGCCTGATTTCACTGACATCTACACTCCTCCTTCAGGTAAAACAGAAAAGATGTTCAATATTGATCCTGGGTTGAAAGATGAAAGTATTCCTCCTGGCACCGTTTATGTTTATCTGACAGTTTCATGCATGATTTCATTGACATGCAGCTACCTAACCATCAAACATAAAGGTGATCGAAATGATGGGTATAAAATGTCATTAACTTTATGTTATGTTTAGACTACAGAGAACAGATCAAACGATGCTAAATGTACTTTAATTGTTTAAATCATGCGTTCCATGTGATATGCCATCAAGCACTGTTTTTGTTGTTGCGACGATTACGGCAATATCTGCTTGTTAATTGTTTCAGATGTCATTAATTGTGGTCGAACATGTTTTAATGTAGCCTACATCAATGAACTCATATATACTATGTACAAACAGACACCTTGTCTAAAATCTGCTCAATTGCCATCAAACATGAAAGTGATCAAATGATGTGTATAAACTTCTATACCTTCACATTATGTTTGGATTAAAAGAAGACCGGCACTGAATGTACTTTTGAATTGTTTGAGCAGTGCATCAAGACTTTGTGACTTGGCTCTAGAGGAAGAATTGAAAATGGTAGAGAAGGAATTACAATCGACAAAGAAGAAAACTTCCAGAACAGTATAAATCTACTTGAATGTCATATTAAATATAATAATTAAATTTTAATAATGGAAATTTCAATGACTGGAAATAGCTCCATATGTCATTGATCTGCTTACAGCAAATCAGTAAAACAGAAATTGAGGTATAGTTATATTGATAACTATATAGCTAGAACCAATGCACTATCATTGACAACGGCCAAATGTTATCTAGATGTTGGCAATGTCTTCCAACGCAGTTCACTGCAACATGTCATTAGGACCATAAATGCACTGCATCGGCAAGTTTGGTTGCCTTTCTAGTTCAAAACCTTATTCCAAGTTGTACTATATAATCAGTACCCTGTTGCAGATCAAGTAGTCACTTCATTTAACTCGATTACGGGATGACCTTTTCAACGATTAAGTAGGTGGTTTAGATAAGTTCTAAAGAGAACGAAAGTAGTTCAATCCGCCACTCTGTCAACTATAATCCGTCTCCTTGGAGAACTTGATATTGGTATTTACTATTTTCAGTTTAGTTTTTTCTCCACTTACTCATCGGGATTAGAAATATCAATATTAATATCAATGTAAACACCTTGTACAAATATAGCGAGCATTATGGTATGTAAATTTGAATGTAATCAGGATATTTGTACAGTGAAAAAAAGTTATTTTTTAGATGCTTGTAAAACTTCTGTAGAATAAAACTGAACACACTGTGTTAACTGGGATATACTTGTTTCAACAAAAGTGTGATTCGATTGATTTATCTGTACAACAGATATATTTACAGTATAAAACATGATGACCTTATAATTAGACATGGTACATTCAAATTGATCGATTCCTTCTATTAACTGAACAGAGCAACATTGGATAGTGATACACAAGATCACAATCGATTTTGTAATTGTTACTGAGAGAAAAATAAAAATATAACCAGAAAATGTTATATATAGTTTAAGGTATTTTTCTTTGAGAACGGATTTCCTCAAAATCATCAACCGAAACTGATGCCTTAATTATCCAAAGTCAAGAAAATAAATTTATATATCACAAAATATGACATGGAGCCGTCCTCGATCAAGATCGATTTTTAAAATGTTACCAAAAGAAAAGAAAAACATAACCCGAGAAGTTAATAAATTTTTTCAAGATAATTCCTCAATACCATCCACGTAAGTCCATGCCTTGATTGACTAAAGTAAATAAAACATATACCAGATCCAAGGACAGTTACATTTTAGAAGACATTTCCTTATTTTGAACTGTTGATTTTTCATTAAAAATGACGGTGGATTCTCAAAGTTCATATGAAATAATCAATCAAGTCAATACAATCTTATTTCAATTTCATGCTTCTTATACAGAATTTTCAGGACATATGAATCTAACCTTTTCATCTGTTTCTTCAGTGTATTTGCTTAGCAGAAAAGTCAACAGCCAATTGGTTTTTGAATACTCACTATCCGCAATCCATTCTTTAAAATTCGATTTTCGTTTAAGCTTTGTATAAAGAAGTGAAATTGAATTTCAAGGATCTAATGGATATGAAGGTCGACAGGTGTAAGGTCTTACTCAGTCATCAAAGGTCAAAGCCCTAACTAAGCATATAAAGCATATAACAAACTTGTATTAAGTAAACAATCGGAAGTAAAATCCATTGAGCATCACTTGATGTATAACAAGGTTGTTTATTGATGCACGCTTTTTATCATTAGTTTTTAACATGGTTATCGCCTGTCCCCGTCCTTTACACTATTCGATTAGCAGACACAGAAACACAATTCTATTGAAAATTCACAAGCTTATCGACTGTGGCACAAGGTATCATATCAAAGCTAATTGACATTGCATAGTGACAATAAGAAAGTTTGATATTGGGATTATGATTGAAAAACGGACAATGACGTCGACGCTCGTCAGTAAGTCAAACGTAATTTCAGTAGTCAAAATGAGAGTAACTAAATTCTACTACTTAATCAATGATTTATAAAATTGTATAACTAAATACATTTAAGGTGATTGTAAACTAAAGTTGAGTCTCGGACTGTCCTGATTGATGCCCTCATTATCTTATGATCTCGAGACGAACTCTGCAACATTGCTCTGAAAAAAGCTAATTATACAACCATTATTAAGTAAAGTTTCTTAATGCTTTAACGTGATTGGGTTTAACTGATATATTATCATAAAAATACTGAAAATGCAACAAATATGATCTGTTTTTTCACAAAAATTTTCATCATATGTCAAACAATTCATAGATTACATTCTAAATTTATTTCCACTTTATTTCACATATATCCTCCCCTTTAAAACGCCAGTGTTTTCCTAAAACTCTATCCCAAGGGAAGAATATAATGCAAATCACATTCCACATTATGTATATCATTTCTTATGCTCTTACTACATTTATGACATACTATTACTATTTATGCTCTCATGCAATTATATTGTATTCTGTATATCCTCAGAAAATCATGTGTTGCACTTTTTGTACCCTGGACCTAAGGCCCCTTTTACAGAATAAAAGAATTGAATTGAATTGAATTGAATTGAATAAAAACACCAAATTCTTAATTGAATTGAAAGACATGACATGTTTGACTGCTACATAACTGTCTGCAGTCAAATATTCACAAGACAGATATGGTTGCTATATAATTCTTAATACTAGAAATAATAGATATTCCAGGGATTGATTAATCATGAAAAATGAGGTAGATATGTAATATTATTTCCTGAAACAGAAGTTTTTCGTTTTTGACCTGAAAAGAGGTTTACATATGCTTACAATTACACCTTGCGTATTATAGTATTGCATGTCTGTAAACAGCATATAATCTGCAATAAACATGACAGATAAGTTTAGAAAGATTGAATTTTCCAAAGGACAATTTTATATTTTCATTATAAAGATGTACATGTATCATATCTCACAATGAGAGATGGATAAAATGAGGCCACAGAGGTAGCCTAGACATACCCGAGTAAGCCACTGTTCTAGTATGGCTTAAACAAGGTGTACAAAGATAGAAATCTGATTGGAGGCAATCGAAGTTAGTTGTGCAATCAGCGACGCCCTGTCAAAAGTAGTCATATGCAAAACCTCGGACATTTCTTTGTGGTTTGACAAAACTATCGTTGAAATTTAGCATCCAGGGGAGAAAACTCTTCCTTGCACAAAACATTGCTTTTACCTTTTATTTATTTTACTAATTAACCAAATAAACACTATCTTGAAACCAATAATGATTTACATTATCTGATTTTCAAATATTTCCCCTCTCACACTGTTAATGAAAAATAAACATAAAGGCTTGATATTTTATATGTCACTATACCACTGTTAAGTTTTCCCAAAGCCATGGATATGCTAAGGTCTTTTCATTGGCTGCAAATAATTGAGGATCTTGGCGTAATAGAACAGAGGCTTTCTCGCACTGAGCTGCCTCTGTGGGAAGAGAATGGCCACTGACATGAATTCGTGGGAACGTTTAAGTGCGAAATTTTTGTTGCACTACACACTAGGGCTCCAGGGTGACACCTTTAGAGTTCTGACAGAGGTGAATTCTAGGTTTTTACACCTTGGCCCGGATGGGTTTCAAACCTCAGCAACGTGAGACCGGCGCTCTTGCCAACAGCTATCCCGTCAATCATCACATTAAAGCAAAACCTGTTGCGACCATTCGACCATTTAAGTGTAAATACCTTTTGATAATTGCCGTTGACGAAATAAATTTGCTTGGCTTATCCAAATAGTTAGCCTGCAAATTGATATATTTTGTACCTTTCGTGAGAAAACCATTCTTCA
This sequence comes from Steromphala cineraria, assembly GCA_916613615.1. NCBI lineage: Eukaryota > Metazoa > Mollusca > Gastropoda > Trochida > Trochidae > Steromphala > Steromphala cineraria. The sequence continues at coordinate 15,219,970 of OU744734.1, forward strand.
TCAAAATAGACCCTGTAGTGTGTTAAACAGTAGAAACATGACATATATAATGAGATTAACAGTTAATATCAGATGCTCTGTTAATGAATGAACAATTTCATGTATCTTAACTTAGCTATCTACAATGAAGTATTTCTGATTTAGCTGATTTATATCTTGGCTCAAACTTCTCTTTTATTCAAAATGTAAACAAAGCTTATTTTTATATAAGCGTACAACTTTTTAACGATGTTTGCTTGTAAGAATGGACCCAGGTGATCCTTCTTATACTTCATTGAGTTGAAATTTTAAACATCATAGAGAACAGTAAGAATTCTGTAACGAATACATTACATCCATTTATCCTTGTTTCAAGAGCAATACAAAGTTTTTATGTTCCATTAAGATCTGAGTTTAGATGTTTACATAATGTTTTGTTGCTAAGGTCATTCAAAAATAGGTAAAGGAACTCGGCTTTAATCAAAGGAAGGTCTTCATAAAGACAGACTCAGAACAGCTGTGTTACGTTTCTTAATGTATTGATAGTTGTACAATGTATGAACTATGCAACCCTAATAGCTAATAACTAATAACTTTTAGCTTGGTTGCACATAGACTTATATGCCTAAGATACCTCTTGTGAAAGCATCCTTATTATCAATACCTATAATGTCTGTCTTATGTCTTAATCATTTTCTAACGGGAAGTGTAAATTCTCTAATAAATATAAGCTCAAAATCGACCAGAAAAAAATGTCAATGTCAAGATAAACCGAATGCATGAAGCTTTATTATGTCAACAGAGTTTAGAGAAATGAATGGAAGGCAAGTCTTTGATGCTTACTATCAAGGAGTTTTAGAGTTTAGTGAACGGAACAGCAAGATTTAATAAAAAAACAAGTGATTATTATGACTCAAACAATGTTATTCACGTCTATATAATCCAACTAAAGCAAGTTATGAATTTCACATTTTCTATTTCAAATTAAAACGTATTTGCCCAAAATTAAGTTTAAAAAATATCATACTCTGTTTGTATTCTTTATTAAAAAAGTACATGTGTTTATTTCACGGAATTAAAATTGCATTTCTTTGACAAAGTATTTTGTTCTTCACTATCTTGAAACGTTAGCCTCGTTTTTTGGCCCTAAGGTATACAATTGTTTATAGAATGGTAAAATCTGTACTGTATGTCACTCAATTGTGTACCTTTTAGCAGGTAGTTAAGTAATACGAGAAAAAAATGGGTTTCTTGTTTCCAATATGTACAAACTCGATCATTTACATAAAATATATTAACGATTTACAACCTACCAATGAAACAGCTACAGACTTTGATATATAACTAATGTATGAATATGTATATATAATATATATGGAACCTGTGCAATCCAGACATTATTGACAAGACATAAAATACCTGTAAAGGAGTCATAAAAGTCATAATGCGATAATGGTATATTTTATCATTACGACAATGAAAGAAAAAAGATATTATCTCTTTAACAAACTTTTGTAAGGTCAGGTGAAACAAATTAACCATCATCATCCCTTTGTCATGATAAATCTAAGTTTACATTTTCTGTTTATAAATCATGGAAGGAAGTTAATTTTACATTTTATGTTCACAAAACCACGAAGTGATGCTATCATACAGTAACAGTATGGTCACACTGTAACACTATTAATATGAATAACTTATCTGATCTGAACAAATAGTACTTAAACCGAGTGTACATATTAAAAACAAATTGTTGGAAATCTTAAATCAGTCTCCATTCGTAGGCACAAATATTCGATCTTTTTGTTATATATTGTATTCAAATTATCTCTACAAGGGACAGATGTATGGCACGCAAGTAACAACGTTAGCATTTCATAAAAAGAGGAATCGGGTAAAAATTCCAAAACCCAAGTCTTTTGATATTTGCAATTATGTCTAAGATGAACACATTATTGCCAAAATTTCGATCAAATAGTCGTTATATTGGTTATCATGAATTACTTCAAAATGGGATCCTGACATGCTAATAGTATCATATTCAACTATTGATAATTATTATTCGTCATACACTCAAATTACTTTTGGTACAATGATATTTGAATGGGTCTACCTCAAGTAAAAGAAAAATCACCTTTGCCAGAGTAATGAAACAAAGGTTGTCAAACAGCTCGACTCTTCACATATGAATTAAACTAAATTCTAACTGATTATCTTGACATACCTACTTCTATCTTTAGAAAATCTATTATCAGGAAACGTTGAGTGTTATCACTTTGCTGAACGGCATTTCAGGAATACTCACCAAGCGAGCCTCTTATCTCTGATCACCGCTTCAGGCTGTTTTCACAATTCTCAAAGAGTTTCTTGTCACCTTTTGAGATCTACTGCCCATGACAGAATCTCCTTGAAGCTTTCATCAAAAGAAAGTTATAAGTTTTATTTAGGCTAATTTTACGCTTAAAAAGAGCTTCTGTCTTTTAAATGAAACATAGACGATTATTTTCGTTGTGTTAAATCATTTTGGAGCATGATCACAGTGATTAAATTGATTTTCATGTACGACTTATGAGTGAAAGAGTGTCTTATTTCCGGTTCACAAAACCTGACTCTTTTCTTACACTAATGAATAAGAGGTGACAAAATGGCTGCCTATGGATTTTAGGAGAGTCGTTATACTTGTCCTCTGACTATGGAGAATTGGTTTGTATAATGAGATTTTTGACACTATCAAAATAATTCATTTAGCATTAACATACAATTATCAGTGAAAAATCAAAATATAAGATTATCAAGAAACGTGCTACTGCCCCTTTAATCCAACGTTGTGTCTCCAAAGGAACGTTCGAAGTATTATTGTGGCATTTATCATGAATTTTGACCTTTTCATTGTCACTATACTGAACTGATAAGCATTCAACTGATATATTGAGGTTACTATCAGTACTTCAAACTCCACTATTAATACGTTTAGTACATGTGATAAATGTCAAACTGATAGTGGTACTTAGAGGTTAACATATATATGCAGAATACTTATATCTACAACAAAGGAACAGAGTACCTTTTCAAGTGGAATTCTGCTTTTATTCTCTTGAAGGTAAGGAGGTTATATATGATGCGAGAGAGCATTTTAATGGCGTCACAGCCAAGACAAGACTACTACCAACTCCATGCTTTGCTGTGTGTACCACAAGCTTATTTTTTGCTAGCATGTTTTTATATTAGGATACATGTCTAGGTATCATTTCACAGGTTTCCAAGCCTTGAAGGCAAGTTATGAAATGCAATGTTTAACCATACGTTTTTAACTTGCCATGGAAAGATGGTGTGATAGAAACCTTCAAGATCGTTATCATTTTTTGTCAGAAGGATCTCATATCTTGACTTAATAATATAATCTTGAAACACAACTATGTTCTATCTTTACTTAATATCATTTTGATTAAAACGATTAATATAGTTATCATTACCAAACCTTAAATGTTACAATTACTAAACTGGTCAACATAAAGAAAACTGAAAGTTCTGTTCACAGTGTAAGGTTAAAGGTACTTAAAAACAACCCATGTAAACACACTCCTTTGACAAAGAATTCATTATTTGTGGACTTTATAATAATGCTTACATATGCATTCTTTGCTATTTTTAACAATTGTGAATATATAAACATTTAACAAAAAAATTAATTTATCTCATTTAACAATATAAATGAGGAGATATACATGATTTTCTTAAAAGATCATCATGATCGGGTTAATTCTCAACTTCTTTTGTTTCAACCTATCTTTTTTTATCATAGTTACACACAATTTTTCCCGGGTAATGTTTTTCCCCTCCAATACACTTTGATTATTTAAATTTTCACTGTATTTATTTTTACTCTCATTCACATCGAAATTCTTTCTATGTTTCGTAATTCAATTTGAAATGAAGTTCATTCGGAAGAAGTGTTAATGTAAAGAGTAATTCAGTCTTGTTCCTTACAAAAGAAGCAAAGGTCGCCACTTTTTGTCAATGTTTGATGTGACCAGCTGCACTTAGGATCATTACAAAACGAAGGTTATTCCTCCAGATCTGACACCTTGAAACGATTCTAAAACAACATATAGAAAGAGTAGAGATTCATCATTTTGAAAAAAAAAGACATTTGGTAATCAGAAATCTATACTTATACATTGAACTTGAAGCTCAGTGGAGAGTTCTTAGCGTTAATTCCATGATCCATACACAAGTTCTTATACAACTTTTGTCATCTCATAACAATTGCCTTTTGGTATTCGCAACAAATAGTTTTACAGTATCTTAGAATATGATGAGTTCTTACCTATATTATCCATCCACTAGTTCCTGTATGGATACAAACGGATGAGTACATCCACCATGGTCTTGCTTTTACCCAAGTTTCATGTACAAACTGGACTAGTTTTTTTAAGATGAAGCATCACTTTGTTAGCAATACAAACATCCACTTGCTGACCATTAACAAATTCCATCTGTCAAAGATCTTTGCAATTAGTGACAGTTTATTCTTCTTCTTTTTTCTTTCTGAATTATCAACGTGGTAATCGATGTCAGTGTTACCAAGCACTGCACTGTAATGATGTTTAAAACCAGTAGGTGCTTCCCTAAAATATGTCGATGATCTTATTTGCCGTCTCCCGCCATGACTATCTTTATCAATAACGGGTTTCACCGTTGTTTCAATGTCAGTAACGATTTACTCCCATGTACAAACACTTCCAACTGTGTAACTCCTTGACGCTACTTACACCCTTCGTAATATATTTATGGTCTGGTCAGATCAACAAAACTAAAATTTATATCAACGAAAGAGACACCATATTGAATTATGTCTACATGCTCACATTTTAATTGTCACCCTGAAACGAAGAGATATGAAATGTCAACATGAGAGTGCTATGTTTGCTTTGTCAATTGATATGATGCTGACATCGTCTTCATGCGAGATCTAATCTTGAAGGCACAAGATGTAAAATACAAGTCATAATTCTCAAAGATCTTGTGATGAGTACGCTTAAAAATTTGAAGAGAAAATACTTCCAAAAAAGACACTTCTTTATTGATTCAAAACCAAGTTATGTAGCTAACATCGATATCAGGGATGTGAAGTTATGGAAACTTTGAGCAACAGTTAAGGTCGGCAGATATAAACTACTTTTTAAAACTTCATTCATAAGGTTTCTGATATACAATTTGCCATGTCAACACACTGCAATGTGACCGTAACGACTTGATTGCAGAGAAAAAGGGCTGAAATCTGTCAATATGTGTCTTCTCTTAACAATATGTTGCTCTGATCCCTTTATAACTATTCATGATTTTATTGTTTTATTCTTTGCTTTTGCACAATTCACACCTTGTATATTTAATGCTATGCTTACTGACCGTACATACAGAGATGGGTTTGCTATGAAGGTGAATCTGATTCTCTCTGTAGAACATCATTCAAGCAAATTTCCTATCAACTTTGATGTAGCAATTTACCAATTCTCTAGGGATTGCTTCTTAAAAGGGCATCGCAAACATTAAAAGAACATATCATATGCTTGATAACGGTATAAGAATCTATACCGAAACGTAGCCACCATCCAATAAAGAAGTTGTTCATCCATAGAATTACTCCTGTCTTCCTTATTAAAAGAACAGCTGGGTTTTTTCATTGACCAGTAACGATCCAATGAATGTTATCAATTGAGAGAATTTACAAACAATACATTTCCTTTGTATATCTTTTTATCCTATAAGATTTACTTTACTATCATCTATGAATTATAACAAATATTTGAAAACAATATTTTTGACAATACTTATGTAGAATAACTCACAAGTCCGATTTCAAAGCAATGAAGTTGATCATGCTATATTTCTTGAAATATGCTTGCGAACAAAAACTGCCTTAATGATACATAATTGAATTTAATTTAACTTTTCATATCAAAGTGGGAGTCTTGGAACTATGGAAGACTTTGACGTGAATTATTTTAATCAATCCCTTCATATTTACACTTGTGATGATTTTAAATTTCAAACATCACAATCAACTTCTGGAATATTTATCTCCAAAAAGCTAGGGCATTAAAGATTTAAAAAGATAAATAAAAAATATTCTATACATTATATATGGTTACATACAGGTAGCCATGGGATTCTTCTTCATATGAAACTTCTGGTTTGATCACTCAACTATATTTTAAAAATATATCTTTAAGGACGCGGTGCGAAATAATTGTTGTTTAAGAATGAATTGTCAGCTTGTGTGTTTCCACTAGAATATGAATGATATCAACGCAACACTCTGGTGAGAACCATGTGCTCTCTTTCTGAAAAGTAATGCTGAGTTCTGGGCTCGTATATACCTACACGTGTACACTATTTTAAATATGACAATGACAAATCAGGTTTGAAATGAAGTGAAGGTGGTAATATTTGTATACAGTAATGAACATTTTCAATTTTGAAAAAGAACGGAATTCTTTCAGTTTTTAATGTTTTTAAATAATTAAATCGAGAAATTCATGTTCATTCTGTTAGATTAATCAAACTGATTAAGAAGGACGAAATGGAAATGTAAATGATTACAGGGAACCAAGAGCATGTTATTTCAGTGCCATGCAAGGATTATTTTCGTTTTGATTTATCACTATGAGCTTTAATTATATCATTTTTGTTCATCACATTTTCCTGACAATTTTTAGTTTGCAGAAATGTGCAAAATGAATGCCTGTTAATTATTATAACTATGATGTTATCATGGAATTATTTTTGGTAAAATAATCTGTTTGAAAATGAATATATTTGTTACTTTAGCAATTATGAAATGTGCACTTTTAGAGCAAATTATTTGTTAAGATCGATAGAAGGTTATTTACAATACAATTAGTATACAATACTACACGACAAAAAGAAACGGAAGATTTGTAAAAAATAATAAATAACATCAACAATATATAATGAGACTGTCTGTTCATATGTATATCAAAGGTGAGTTGAGGTGATATTGGTTTTAAGACTTTTTCACTTATATCACAGCTGCTATTTTAATTGCAGAGAGAAAGGCCGCAACACTATTTTGACTATGCATTGCAGTGAAACCTGCGAGGAGCGGTTTGAATTAGCGACCAATGAGTGGGACTGCCCTGGACTTAAGTGTAGCATTGCACCAATACCTGACTGCAGTTGAACTGTCCCATTTCGCCTATATAAAATAAAGGACTCTAGTGGAAATGTCATTTAATTCTATTTTACAGGAAGAATTTCAGATATTTATTTTTTATTTCTATGGTTAAAACTAACCCATATATATGCATAGCTGTCTGAGAGCTCAAAGTTTCCACATCTGTTACAGTTTGGACCAAGAGATTGCTTGGTCTTTTCCCACAACAAGAGAAATAAAAATTGACATGAAGAAAGTTTAACCTTTAGTTCATAGTTAAAACATTATATCAACCGTTGATAATTCATGTTCTTGTCTTTAACTTTTGTGTCAAACAGTTTTTGTGAATTATTGGCATGAGATAGATAACATGACAACTTTAATTATTTTTTCAGTCACTAACTAGGTCTTGTTAAGCTTAAATTATGGGAACAGATATTATGTTTCACCACCGCTGCTGGATCAAACTAATGTCAAGAGCACAGAACTCATAATATTATTAATCTTTTGGCGATAACTGACAGACAAATTGGAGATTTTATTAATAAACAAGATTATCAGCGTGTCATGTCTATTTAGCGTAGTACTACACTGACATACATGCAATGACAAGTATATTTTTTTAAGCTTGGATAATCCCTACCACTCTTACATATATGCTTTGGTAACAGATGCCAAGTACAAGTATAAAAATACAAATGCACTCATTGACGTTTATTGAATTGAAATGCAATGTGCAGACCCTACTTACTGTGCTTCTTGTGTCAGCGGCCCAGAACCCTTCTTAAGAACTGGTGTGCATACTTTCACTGAGTGGCCATTAAAGGCCAATACAAAATCCTATTATCATGATGAGATGCTGACACGATCTTCGTTGATGGTGTTTAATCGAATTGTATGTTACAAATCAGTATTCCCGAAGTACCTGCAATAGTAAAGTTTTGAAACATTTAGAACAAATATTTATTATCATTTGATTTCGCAGAACAAGTTTCAATGTGTTGAATCACATATAATTGAACTTGAAACCATTCAAACATACACTACATGTAATTTCATACAATCATTACAGAGTCCTTTAAAGCACAATTTGTCAAGCTTACATAAAACAAAGTGACGACAACGGCTGGGATTATATGAGAAACAAAAGCCAACGCCAGGTTACCATCCTGTCAAATAATCAATGATATTCTTTTGAACGAAGATATCTTTGATCATTATTCTATTTATATTCCCATTTTTCCCTTTGTATTATTTGTTCTTAGCTTACTGGTTCTATGTACAGAGGTGTATATATTATATGGAAGTGAAAGTTGGGCATCATTTCAATAAGATTCACTTTTATGTCATTTCTTTAATGTAGTGTTTAAGGATTATAAACAATCTTAGAACCTTGATAAAATTATTAATGAATGAACATCATGAAAAAACGAAATAAATAGCAATATTTGCAATAATAAAGATGATAACAATTTTATTTCGATGATTTTGATTTTGCCAAATTTGCTGTGACAAAAAACATATCCGTATGATTGAAGGTTTCTAATGATTGTGAATAATTTGTGACAGTTGAAAACATTCAAGCGAGTTGTTCTTTCGCTTTTTTTGGTTAATTACACTAGTGATAATTTGAATCATCAAACATTACAACCAACACTCTGCAGGACATGAAAGACTGGGGGAAAAAATAATACTACCCTCTTCATTCATATTTCATGTTTCCTTTCGCAATAGAAAATAATGTCGAGCCTTTCATCTCATATCTTTAAACTTATTGGATGGAAGTATGTCAGATATTGCTCAACAACCAAAACAAATAATATGCAATTAGAAATTTTTAAAGTTTCACTTATTGAAGTTCAGTTTAGAAATTTTGAACGAAATAGTTCTTCAATGAACTCGAAACAATTTTCAAATGTCTAAGATAAAGAATTCCTTTAATGTTAAATAATAATCTCTCTCTTATAAATATGTTGTTTTTGTTGTTTTTTGCAAATAAAAACCGTCGTAAGATTCTATGTTGAACATGAGAGACTCAAAGATTAAGATAGTTAAAACATGACAATCAATACATTAAATGATATTTACCTTTTCTGTTTTAGATGAGCCTAATTAAGTTTAATCGTGACAATAAACTCAAAAGAGTTGACTGGCGCTCCAAAACATATTGGTTGTTAAACCATGTCCAGAAGAATTGACATTACAAATGAGCCTTGCACGGCCGGCACACGATGCAGTTTTAATTTCACCATTCACTTTGTAATGTGCATCTATTCACAAGCCTGATTTCACTGAAATGTACACTCCTTCAGGTAAAACAGTAAATATGTTCAATATTGATCCTGGGTTGAAAAATGAAAGCATTCCTCCTGACACCGTATATGTTTATCTGACAGTCTCATGCATGATTTCATTGACATGCAGCTACCTAACCATCAAACATGAAGGTGATCGAAATGATGTGTATACAATGTCATTAACGTTTTGTTATGTTTAGACTACAGAGAATAGATCAAACGACACTGAATGTACTTTAAATGTTTAAATCATGTGTTCCAGGTGATATGCCATCAAGCACTGTGATTTGTGCCATTGTTGCTAAGATTACGGCAATTTCTGCTTGTCAATTGTTTCAAATGTCATTAATTGTGGTCGAACATGTTTTAATGTAGCCTACATCGATGAACTCATATATACAATGTACGAAAAGACAATTTGCATTGAATCTGCAAACTGGCCATAAAAGAGATCGAAATGATGGGTAAATTTCATTATCTTTACATTATGTTTGGATTGGAATAAAAACGGCACTGAATGTACTTTAATTGTTTGCATTCCATATTTTTTGCCATAAATTTTGAATTAAATCATACTATTTATTCTGTAGAATTGTTACAAAATGAATCCGTTGATGACATTGTGAATTTTCTCAGTATATATATCATCCAAAAGCAAATATGATAATAAAGAATTAGGTCTGAGTGATATGAGTAAAGCAAAGTTTTTAATTGACAAACACGCTTTTGGGCTTGATCTAACCAACTTAAAGGCTCCGGAGGAAATATTGAAAATCGTAGTAAAGGAATCACGATCCCCAAAGAAGAAAACTGCAGTACCAATATGTATCTACTTATAAGTCATCGGGGTTGCTGAATTGAAAATCAATAATGGAAATTTCAATGACTGAAAATGGCTCCATATGTCATTGATCTGTCCGCGCAGCAAGTCAGTATAACAGAAATATTCATTGAGTTATAGTTAAATGATAAAAACCGCTAGAACCACTGCACTATCATTGACAATGGCCAAATGTTATCTAGATATTGGCGATGTATTTTGATGCAGTTTACTGCACCATATCACTATGACCTTAAATGCACTGCATCAGAAAGTTTGGTTGCTTTTCTCGTTCAAAACCTTATTCCAAACTGTTGTATTATTTAATCAGTACCCTATTGCAAAACAAGTGGTCACCTCATTTAACTCGATTAAGGGATGACCTTTTCAATGGTCCATTGGGTGGTTTAGATAAGTTTTAAAGTTGACTTAAGAAGCCCAACCTGCCACTCTATCAACTCCAATCAGTCTGTTTGGTAAAGTAAATTTGTTTTCTCCAAACTGCCTATGGGATCACACATAACACAGAATATCAATATCAATGTTTGCACCTGGTACAAGAATACCGCATAGTATGGTATTTAAGATTGAATGTAATCAGGATATATGTACATGTACATTGAGAAACGGTTGTTTTTTAAGTTGTTTTAATAACCACGGTAAAATAGTCTGAACACACACTTTCAAATGTATATGAAACATAAGCACATATCCAGGCAATTATATCCATTCGCACTGAGAAATGTCAACATTTTAATCTCAGTTTAGGATACACTTGTTTCAAGAAAAGTGATTTGATTGATTACGTTGTACAACAGAATTATTTAAAGAATAAAATATAATAACCTTATAAGTAAGACACAGCATATTTAAATTTACATAATTTACATTTATAGCCATAACTTCACAAAATATGACATGGAGCCGTCCTCGATCAAGATCGATTTTTAAAATGTTACCAAAAGAAAAGAAAAACATGACCAGAGAAGTTAAACAATTTTTTCAAGATTTTTCCTCAATACCAGCCACATAAATCCATGTCTTGATTGACTAAAGTCAATATAATATGTACCAGATCCAAGACAGTTACATTTGAGAAGACATTTTCTTATTTCTGAACTGTTGATTTTTCATTAAACATGACGGTGAATTCTCAAAGTTCATATGAAATAATCAATCAAGTCAATACAATCTCATTTTCAATTTCATGCTTCTTATAAAGAATTTTCAGGACATATGAATCCAACCTTTTCATCTGTTTCTTCGGTTTATTTGCTTAGCAGAAAAGTAAACAGACAATTGGTTTTTGAATACTCACTATCCGCAATCCATTCTTTAAAATTCGATTTTCGTTTTAGCTTTGTATAAAGAAGTGAAATTGAATTTCAAGGATCTAATGGATATGAAGGTCGACAGGTGTAAGGTCGTGTCTTACTCAGTCATCAAGCCCTAACCAAGCATATAAAGCATATAACAAACTTGTAGTAAGTAAACAATCGGAAGTAAAATCCATTGAGCAACACTTGATGTATTACAAGGTTGTTAATGGCATGAACGTTTTTTATCATTAGCTTTTAACATGGTTATCGCATGTCCCTTTACAATATTTGTTTTAGCAGACAAAGATCCCAAATTCTATTGAACATAATCAAGCTATTCGACTGTGGCACAAGGTATCATATCCAAGCTAATTGACTTCGAATAGTGATAATAAGAAAGTTTGATGTTGGATTTATTATTGAAAAACGGACAATGACGCTCATCATTAAATCAAATGTAATTTCACAACATTTGACAGTAGTTGAAATGACAGTTACAAGTTGTTAACGTTTGGTAAAATGTTTTTTATTTGAATGTAAAATGTATCATGATTTGCGTCGTAAGAACTTCAAATGATTACCATATCACATTGATAAACATTAATTTTTAAATGATTTAAAATGTAATAACTTTTCTTTGACAAACAAATCTGTTCAAGTTATATAAGAGAAGCATTGTTCTTACTATCCGATTGAAAATATGGTGTTATCTACCATGTTATTACACTTACGTGTCACAACATTGCTCGCTGATCGAATGGCGCAGAGTAATATTGACGTCATAATCGACAAGTAGTACGTCACAATGACAGTGGGAAGGCCGCGATGGTCATGCCCACAAATTTCTGTATATTTTTACGTTGTAATTAAGCCAGTAACAAATATAATACTAAACTCTGTCCCGTTTCATAACATTTTAATGAATCTCGGGAATGGTATAGGTATTTATCTCGCTTTCGGTTGTTAAATACCAACCCATTCACTCATTTCATAAAAAATGTTATGAAACGGGACGTCATTAAGTATTCTCTTTTCAATACACACTTCCTTTACTGTTGCTATTACTGTATTTTATGCCACTACTGGAATTCTGGTAGAATGTTGTTGGCGTCCAGGAACTGCAGTCCCATCAGCTTTTTGAGGAATCTGGAAATGAAATAAGTAAAATGAAAGTAAGACCGATTAGATTGATCACATTATCATCAATTTCTGTATTGTAAGTTATGGATGTGTTAACAAATTGAGACCGTTTACATGTATTAATTATTTTCCAATTTTTGTAGTTGTACATGATAAATAATTACCTGTACGTCCCAAGATCTTGCTTGTTGGCAGTTGCCAGATTCAATTTTGATAAATTGCCTGATTTATGTGAAAGGTACATCCCTTCATCTGGACAGCCGTAAAGACCTCTTTGAAGTGATTCCCGATGGCCGCCAAAAGTCTGTGACCATCTTCTCAACTGCGTAGTTCTCCAACATCCCTTGAAGAAGACCTGTTACAAATAGAACAATGTAAGAGTTAACAGTGAATAACAATCCTATTACCATTTTAATAAACAATTAACAACTAAATTACACAACAATAATATTAATTGTTAAAGTTGAGTACAGCAAATTATGACACTGTTTGAGTACTCTATGGCATGTTATCCTCGGTCTGTCGGCAATACATCAAGGTGAACAGGAGGGAAACCTGTTTCATAGCAGAGATCGGATACCAGGAAGGTGTAGATAGAGAGCAACTGGTAAAACAGCGGCGATACTACTCTGAAGGTGGAGTCGATGTACCACCTCTTGGATGTCATCGAAGTGTGAATTTGATGATCTGTAGGAACGACCAGGTGCCGCTGCCCCGAATCCGTATTTACGTCAGCACGGAGAAAGCTGTTCGGCAGAAAACTGGACGCACTCTGAATGAAAAGAAAGTGATAATACATATAAACATGTCATATAGTAGTAGTGATACAATATACAAATACCTATCCCAACTCATATACAATTCTTTTAGCTCGTTTTATGTTTAACGTGTTGATGTTATAAATGTTAAATGATCAATGTCAGTACCTCAAATTCGAGGTCCTTGTGGTCGCTGGGTCGGTCACCTGCCTGTTATAGTTGATTTTACGTAATGAGTCAAGTGGTGGGTTGAGGATAGCAGTACAACATACAATACTGTCGATTTATTTCAAGACTTTAAAAAGAGTAAATAAATGATTTATGAAATTGTATTACTGAAATACAATTGAGGTGACTTGAAACTCGAGTGCAGACTCTCTTGATTGATGCTCTCATGCTCTTCTGATCTCGAGACGGACTCTGGGCTCTAATGTTACATTGCTCTGCTTGAACAGCTGGCTGTACTCTGAGGATGACTCAGACAGAGATCAACGCTTCCCAGATGACGTTGGAATCTTAGTGACCTGAAATCGTTTGAAACGAAGGGACCTGCCTAAACGGTTGTAGTCATAGAACAGTCTTATCTTCTCCTCGGGCAACTTTTTCATATTTCTTTTTGCAAACCTCGACATGCTGTCGTAAATAGCTTGGGTTGACCAATCTGGTTATTTTTACAAATTTGGTATGGATAACAGTAAGCAGTAATTATGTTGTTTTGTTTGCATTGAACAACATGAATGATAAAACAAGTACATGTATGAAGTAAAGTGTCGTAACGCTTTAACGTGTTCCACGTTAACTTAGATATTGTTATGAAATTACTGAAATTGCGACAAATATGATTTGTTTTATCAGTACATTGTTTATCATATAATGTATCAAACATTAAGGATTTAAATTCTATATCTATTTTAACTTTATCTTACTCATATCTTCATATAAAAACCTGTTGATTGTTGGCTTCAGTAATCTGAGTCATACACAATTTGAAGAAATTCAGTATGTTAACTTACTTTCTTAATCACATATCACTGTCCAATTTACATAACTGTAGATAGCCTATCAAGTGTGTCTGGGTGTTTACAAGCAAACATTGAAACCAACATATTAATTTCTTTCCGCAGACAGCTATGATTGCTACATAATTCTCTACTGTCAAATAGTCACAAGATAAACATTAAACAACTACATGATTTTCTGTAGTCAAATATTCATATTCATATGTAGACAGATATGACGGCTTATATATTATATATTTCCTGCAGTCAATTTCTATCATCCCTATCAGTTAGAAAAAGTGAATATTCCTATGATTGATCAATTATAAATCATTAAGTAATATTTAATCATAACGATTTATTGTAAGTAGATATATACTATGATATCATCTATTCAGAAAAAGAGCAATTTTTCGTATAAGAGTTTTACATACACTTGTTATATACAATTCCATTGTACATCTTTCGAATGATAGTGTCCCTTAACAGCATATGGTCTGCCTTAATGATGCCAGATAATTATAGAAACACTTATACATGTAACTTCCCAAACGACAATTTTTATATTTCATTACAAAAAGTTTAAATGTACATGAATCATTTTGCACAATGATAGCTGGACAAAGTGAGTACAAAATTAAAGTACGAAAAACTTTTTACACAAATTCATTACATTATTCATTCTTCCTTAAAACATGTGGTTCAGACCTTGTAATGAGTTTCAACCAGCAGGAAAGTGATGCGTAGAATTAGATTAACAGTTGATTTCAGGTCATATTGTTAATGGATTGACCATTTCATGTCTTTTTGTAGGTTCCTACAATGCAGTATCAGCTCATTAATATCTTGGCTCAAACTTCTGTTTTATTCAAAATTTAAACAAAGCTTATTTTTATATAAGCGTAGAACTTCTCAACTATGTTGCCTTGTAAGAATGAACCCAGGTGTTCCTCCATATACTTCATTGAGTTTAGATTTGAAAACATCACAGAGAAAAGCAAGAATTCTTTAACAGAATGCATTACATCGAAGTATCGTTGTTTCAAGAACAATACAAAGATTTTATGTTCCATTAAGATCTGAGTTTATATGTTGACATAATGTTTTGTTGCTAAGGTCATTCAAAACTAGGGAAAGGAGCTAGGCTTTTATCAAAAGAAAATCTTCATAGAGACAGACTCAGAACAGCTGTGTCAAGTCTCTTAATGTATTGATACATGTATGCTCTGTGCAACCTTAATGTACGTACACGAAATTGTAAAGATATATATTTGTCAGTGAACTTTTGGCTGCATTTACACATAGGCCTACATGAAGTAAAGAATTAAGATATGTATCTGTCTCATGTTTAAATTCTTTTAAAGGAAATGTACATTCTATCATGCTGATATGCTGAACTTAATTTCGACCAGGACAATTTAGATAATCCAAGATCAACCAAAGGCATGAAGCCTAATTATGTCTGGGGTTGTAAGACTCAACAACAGAGTATAGAGAAATGAATTGAAGGCAAGTCTTTGATGCTTACTATCAATGAGTTTTTTTAAGAAGAGTTTAGCGTTTTAGAGCATAGTGAAAGGAAGAGCAAGATGACAACTTCCTTCTTTCAATACAAACATTTCAATACATTATTACAACTCAGACAATCTTATTTCACGTTTATATAATCCAACTAAAGCAAGTTATGAATTTCATATTTTCAAGTTCAATGTAAAATGTAATTGACCAAAGTTAAGTTGAAAATATATCATACTCTGTTATTTTTCTATATAAAAGATATACATGTGTCTAATGCATGGAATTGAAATTGCCTTTCTTTGACAACAATATTTTGTATTTCACTCTCTTGAAACGTTGACCTCGTTCTTTTGCCCCTAAGTGTATAGAATTGTATATAGAATGATACCATCTGCAATGCGTGTCACTAAATTGTGCCTTTTGTTAAGTAATACGAGGAAATTGAGTGGAATACTTGTTTCCAATATGTACACACTCGATCATTTACATACATTATAATAACGATTTCCATCCTTTAACACTTTAACAGCATTGAAATGAAATATTAATTTAGTCCGAACAAATTGTATAAAATCGAGTGCAAGCAGGTAACAAAGTTGGTGCAATTTCACAAAAAGAGGCATGGGGCAAAATTCGAAAATCCACGTCTTTCGGTATCTGCATTTATATGACGCGAAGATTGCGAAAAAATAGTTGATATATTGGTTTCGATTAACTACTGCAAAATCATGGTGATCCTGAAGTGTTAATAGTAGAAAAGAGAAAATTATTTTTTATATATACAATCAAAATACTTTAAGTACAATTTTATTTGAATGATTTGACCTCGAGTGAAATAAAAATTGTATTTACTAAAGTATTGAAAGAAATTTTTGTCAAGCCGCTCGACTCTTCCCTCTTGGATTTTAACTGAAACTAAATTCTAATTAAATAGGTTGACATACCTACCTCTACCTTTAGAAAGCTATTTATAGTCCACGTGGAGTGCTATCACTTTGCTGAAAGGCATTTCAGGAATACTCACAGGGCGAGCCTCTAATCTCTGATCACTGCTTTCATTCGCTTAAGGCTGTTTTCACAACTCTCAGAGAGCTTCTTGTCACCTTCGTTAGATATACTGCCCATTAAACAATCTCCTTGAAGTTTTCATCAAAAGAAAGTTCTACTTTAAGTTATAACTAGGCTGTTTTTATACTTAAAATGATCTTCTGTCTTATAAATGAAACATAGACGATAATTTTCGTTGTGTTAAATCATTTTGGAGCATGATCATAGTGATTTAATTGATTTTTATGTACGACTCATGAGAGAGAGTGTCTTATTTCCGGTTCACAAAACCTGACTCTTTTCCTACACTAATGAATAAAAGGTGACAAAATGGCTGCCCATGGATTTTAGGAGAGTCTTTATACTTTGTCCTCCGACTATGGATAATTGGTTTGTATTATGAGATTTTTGACACAATCAAAATAATTCATTTAGCATTAACGTACAATTATCAGTGAACAATAAAAAAATAAGATTATCCAAATACGTGCTACTGTCGCTTTAATCCAACGTTTTGTCTCCAAAGGAACGTTCGACGTATTGTTGTGGCATTTATCATGAATTTTGACCTTTTCATTGTCACTATACTGAACTGATAAGCATTCAAGTGATATATTGAGGTAACTATCAGTACTTCAAACGTCACCATTAATACGTTTAGTACATGTGATAAATGTCAAACTGATAGTGGTACTTAGAGGTTAACATATATATGCAGAATACTTATATCTACAAGTTAGGAGCAGAGTACCTTTTCAAGTGGATATTCTGCTTTTATTCTCTTGAAGGCAAGGAGGTTATATTTGATACGCGAGAGCATTTTAATGGCGTCACAGCTAAGTCAAAACTACTAGCAACTCCATGCTTTGCTGTGTGTACCACAAGCTTTTTTATTTTGCTAGCATGTTTTTATATTAGGATACATGTCTCATTTTGTGTTGATGTTTTTGCATGGCGCCTTAGAAAAATCATCAATTTGCTATCTCCTTAAATAAGCGAGATTGGAGAGCCAAATTGGTCATTTTTGGCATATTTATAAACGTTATAACGCGAAGACATATCAATGCAGATATCAATGTGGATGATTTTCATTAACAGTATGTCAAATAAACTTCTGATATACATTTCCGAAATTCAAACTTAATTTCAAAATAATTATTAACAAAAAAGTACCTGAAAACAGCAATGTAAGCACCCAAACAGTGTTTAGACAACCACAGTACAAAACGCTCCATGCCATCATGGTTAAAATTATGAACAAAAATTCTCCAAATACTCTTTTTATCAAACACATTCGAAATCGAATTTACATGGCATACATAATTTGTTTATCCTTCGTTTGAAAATACCCAGCGTTTCTTTTGCCCATGAGTTTATATATGCAGAATACTTTGCTGTGTGTACCACAAGCTTTTTTATTTTGCTATCATGTTTTTATATTAGGATACAAGTCTCGGTTTCATTTCACAGGTTTCCAAGCCTTGAAAGCAAGTTATGAAATGCAATGTTTAACCATACGTTTTTAACGTGGATAGACGGTGTGAGAGAAACCTTTTAGATCGTTATCATTTTTTGTCAGAAGGATCTCATATCTTGACTTATTAATATAATCTTGAAACACAACTATGTCGTATGCCCATCATTACTAAATATCATTTTGATTAAAATTGATAACATGGGTATCAAAACCAAACCTTAAATGTTAAACACAATTATTAAAAGGTATTTAAGAAACTGTTGTTAATAACTTCACAACCAATGTAAACAAACTCTATATTTGTGGACTTTATAATAATGCTTACATTGCATTCTTTGCTATTTTTAACATCTTTGGATATATAAACATTTTATATATACCTGCATATATAAACATTTAAAACAAAATTGAATTTATCACATTTAACAATATGAATGAAAGATGTACATGACTTATTAAAAAGATCATCATGATCGGGTTAATTCTCAACTTCTTCTGTTTCCACCTTTCTTTTTTTATAATATTTACACAAATTTCCTTGGTAATGTTTTTTCCCCTTCAATACACTTTGATTATTTAGATTTTCACTGTATTAGTTTTTACTCTCATTCACATCGAAAATGTTTCTATCAACACAAAGACGGCTGCAATTATCAACTATAAATGTGAAGATATAACTTTACAACCTCTTGCAGCAATAAAACAATACATAATGTGAATTGCTCACTGTGTATCACACGCTGAACCTTTTCCCATCTTCAAAGGTGCATTAATTGTTCAATGAATTGAAAATGGAGAGTGGAAAGTTTTAAAGAATGTTCAAAACCACAAGCACATACATAACAGCAAAGATGCTTAAAGAGCATGTTTATCCTGAACTCCTTAAACTGATGTTTTTTTCATGGAGACTATATGAACCATCACCTGTAAATATCACCTCTGAAAAACGTATGTTAAACTTTCAGCATCTGATTGTTTGGACTTAATTGCATTGAAAATAACAACATGGTCATTGTCATATTACGTTAAATCAATGGTTATATTTCTGATAACATAAATCCCATTTACTACATTAAATTATATCTATATTTACATTCCCTGTGTCATAAGATTTGAATTTATTTACAGTTTTGATATTTTATTGATTTTTATAAAGAAAATATTTGACAATCCCCTTAATAAATATTTCTTTTAAAAGTTTCATGCCATTGTTGTTCGAATTTATATTGTAAATTGAACTGTAATATGACATCTCAAAATGCTTCAAGATTTCAAAATTCTAAAGAATAGAGACATTGATTACCTCAGAAAAGAAGAATTTAGACTTTAAAAATATTTTTTCTATTTTAGGTTGCGTGTTACAAGAATGAAATAATTCCTCGAAAAGAAGTGACATTCTTTATTTAATTTAAAGTGAAGTTCGTTTGGAAGAAGTGTTAATGTAAAGATGTTAATTCTTTTAAAGGAAATGTACATTCTATCATGCTGATATGCTGAACTTAATTTCGACCAGGACAATTTAGATAATCCAAGATCAACCAAAGGCATGAAGCCTAATTATGTCTGGGGTTGTAAGACTCAACAACATAGTATAGAGAAATGAATTGAAGGCAAGTCTTTGATGCTTAATATCAATGAGTTTTTTTAAGAAGAGTTTAGCGTTTTAGAGCATAGTGAAAGGAAGAGCAAGATGACAACTTCCTTCTTTCAATACAAACATTTCAATACATTATTACAACTCAGACAATCTTATTTCACGTTTATATAATCCAACTAAAGCAAGTTATGAATTTCATATTTTCAAGT
Organism: Steromphala cineraria; assembly: GCA_916613615.1. NCBI lineage: Eukaryota > Metazoa > Mollusca > Gastropoda > Trochida > Trochidae > Steromphala > Steromphala cineraria. Next base: position 15,240,306 of record OU744734.1, read on the forward strand.
TCAATGTAAAATGTAATTGACCAAAGTTAAGTTGAAAATATATCATACTCTGTTATTTTTCTATATAAAAGATATACATGTGTCTAATGCATGGAATTGAAATTGCCTTTCTTTGACAACAATATTTTGTATTTCACTCTCTTGAAACGTTGACCTCGTTCTTTTGCCCCTAAGTGTATAGAATTGTATATAGAATGATACCATCTGCAATGCGTGTCACTAAATTGTGCCTTTTGTTAAGTAATACGAGGAAATTGAGTGGAATACTTGTTTCCAATATGTACACACTCGATCATTTACATACATTATAATAACGATTTCCATCCTTTAACACTTTAACAGCATTGAAATGAAATATTAATTTAGTCCGAACAAATTGTATAAAATCGAGTGCAAGCAGGTAACAAAGTTGGTGCAATTTCACAAAAAGAGGCATGGGGCAAAATTCGAAAATCCACGTCTTTCGGTATCTGCATTTATATGACGCGAAGATTGCGAAAAAATAGTTGATATATTGGTTTCGATTAACTACTGCAAAATCATGGTGATCCTGAAGTGTTAATAGTAGAAAAGAGAAAATTATTTTTTATATATACAATCAAAATACTTTAAGTACAATTTTATTTGAATGATTTGACCTCGAGTGAAATAAAAATTGTATTTACTAAAGTATTGAAAGAAATTTTTGTCAAGCCGCTCGACTCTTCCCTCTTGGATTTTAACTGAAACTAAATTCTAATTAAATAGGTTGACATACCTACCTCTACCTTTAGAAAGCTATTTATAGTCCACGTGGAGTGCTATCACTTTGCTGAAAGGCATTTCAGGAATACTCACAGGGCGAGCCTCTAATCTCTGATCACTGCTTTCATTCGCTTAAGGCTGTTTTCACAACTCTCAGAGAGCTTCTTGTCACCTTCGTTAGATATACTGCCCATTAAACAATCTCCTTGAAGTTTTCATCAAAAGAAAGTTCTACTTTAAGTTATAACTAGGCTGTTTTTATACTTAAAATGATCTTCTGTCTTATAAATGAAACATAGACGATAATTTTCGTTGTGTTAAATCATTTTGGAGCATGATCATAGTGATTTAATTGATTTTTATGTACGACTCATGAGAGAGAGTGTCTTATTTCCGGTTCACAAAACCTGACTCTTTTCCTACACTAATGAATAAAAGGTGACAAAATGGCTGCCCATGGATTTTAGGAGAGTCTTTATACTTTGTCCTCTGACTATGGATAATTGGTTTGTATTATGAGATTTTTGACACAATCAAAATAATTCATTTAGCATTAACGTACAATTATCAGTGAACAATAAAAAAATAAGATTATCCAAATACGTGCTACTGTCGCTTTAATCCAACGTTTTGTCTCCAAAGGAACGTTCGACGTATTGTTGTGGCATTTATCATGAATTTTGACCTTTTCATTGTCACTATACTGAACTGATAAGCATTCAAGTGATATATTGAGGTAACTATCAGTACTTCAAACGTCACCATTAATACGTTTAGTACATGTGATAAATGTCAAACTGATATTGGTACTTAGAGGTTAACATATATATGCAGAATACTTATATCTACAAGTTAGGAGCAGAGTACCTTTTCAAGTGGATATTCTGCTTTTATTCTCTTGAAGGCAAGGAGGTTATATTTGATACGCGAGAGCATTTTAATGGCGTCACAGCTAAGTCAAGACTACTAGCAACTCCATGCTTTGCTGTGTGTACCACAAGCTTTTTTATTTTGCTAGCATGTTTTTATATTAGGATACATGTCTCATTTTGTGTTGATGTTTTTGCATGGCGCCTTAGAAAAATCATCAATTTGCTATCTCCTTAAATAAGCGAGATTGGAGAGCCAAATTGGTCATTTTTGGCATATTTATAAACGTTATAACGCGAAGACATATCAATGCAGATATCAATGTGGATGATTTTCATTAACAGTATCTCAAATAAACTTCTGATATACATTTCCGAAATTCAAACTTAATTTCAAAATAATTATTAACAAAAAAGTACCTGAAAACAGCAATGTAAGCACCCCAACAGTGTTTAGACAACCACAGTACAAAACGCTCCATGCCATCATGGTTAAAATTATGAACAAAAATTCTCCAAATACTCTTTTTATCAAACACATTCGAAATCGAATTTACATGGCATACATAATTTGTTTATCCTTCGTTTGAAAATACCCAGCGTTTCTTTTGCCCATGAGTTTATATATGCAGAATACTTTGCTGTGTGTACCACAAGCTTTTTTATTTTGCTAGCATGTTTTTATATTAGGATACATGTCTCGGTTTCATTTCACAGGTTTCCAAGCCTTGAAAGCAAGTTATGAAATGCAATGTTTAACCATACGTTTTTAACGTGGATAGACGGTGTGAGAGAAACCTTTTAGATCGTTATCATTTTTTGTCAGAAGGATCTCATATCTTGACTTATTAATATAATCTTGAAACACAACTATGTCGTATGCCCATCATTACTAAATATCATTTTGATTAAAATTGATAACATGGGTATCAAAACCAAACCTTAAATGTTAAACACAATTATTAAAAGGTATTTAAGAAACTGTTGTTAATAACTTCACAACCAATGTAAACAAACTCTATATTTGTGGACTTTATAATAATGCTTACATTGCATTCTTTGCTATTTTTAACATCTTTGGATATATAAACATTTTATATATACCTGCATATATAAACATTTAAAACAAAATTGAATTTATCACATTTAACAATATGAATGAAAGATGTACATGACTTATTAAAAAGATCATCATGATCGGGTTAATTCTCAACTTCTTCTGTTTCCACCTTTCTTTTTTTATAATATTTACACAAATTTCCTTGGTAATGTTTTTTCCCCTTCAATACACTTTGATTATTTAGATTTTCACTGTATTAGTTTTTACTCTCATTCAAATCGAAAATGTTTCTATCAACACAAAGACGGCTGCAATTATCAACTAAAAATGTGAAGATATAACTTTACAACCTCTTGCAGCAATAAAACAATACATAATGTGAATTGCTCACTGTGTATCACACGCTGAACCTTTTCCCATCTTCAAAGGTGCATTAATTGTTCAATGAATTGAAAATGGAGAGTGGAAAGTTTTAAAGAATGTTCAAAACCACAAGCACATACATAACAGCAAAGATGCTTAAAGAGCATGTTTATCCTGAACTCCTTAAACTGATGTTTTTTTCATGGAGACTATATGAACCATCACCTGTAAATATCACCTCTGAAAAACGTATGTTAAACTTTCAGCATCTGATTGTTTGGACTTAATTGCATTGAAAATAACAACATGGTCATTGTCATATTACGTTAAATCAATGGTAATATTTCTGATAACATAAATCCCATTTACTACATTAAATTATATCTATATTTACATTCCCTGTGTCATAAGATTTGAATTTATTTACAGTTTTGATATTTTATTGATTTTTATAAAGAAAATATTTGACAATCCCCTTAATAAATATTTCTTTTAAAAGTTTCATGCCATTGTTGTTCGAATTTATATTGTAAATTGAACTGTAATATGACATCTCAAAATGCTTCAAGATTTCAAAATTCTAAAGAATAGAGACATTGATTACCTCAGAAAAGAAGAATTTAGACTTTAAAAATATTTTTTCTATTTTAGGTTGCGTGTTACAAGAATGAAATAATTCCTCGAAAAGAAGTGACATTCTTAATTTAATTTAAAGTGAAGTTCGTTTGGAAGAAGTGTTAATGTAAAGAGTAATTCAGTCTTGTTCCTCACAAAAGAAGCAAAGGTCGCCACTTTTTGTTAATGTTTGATGTGACCACCTGCAATTAGGATCATTTAAAAACGAAGGTTAGTCCTCTGGATCCAAATGTCAACGATAAGATTATCCAATATATCCGACGTTATAATCTGAGACCTTGAAACGTTTCTACTACAACATATAGAAAGAGTAGAGAATCCTTATTTTTAAAAAAAAAGACATTTGTTAATCAGAAATCTATCTTTATACATTGAATTTGAAGCTCAGTGGAGAGCTCTTAGCGTCAATATCATGAGTCATACACAATACATATACAACTTTTGAAATTTCATAACAATTGACTAATGTTATTCACAACAAATAGTTTTAGAGTCTTTTAGAATATGATGAGACCATACCTATATTATCGATTCACTAGTTCTTGTATGGATAAAATAGGAACGTATAAGCACATGATGATCCACTATGATATTTCTTTATCCAAGATTTATGTACAAACTGAACCGTTTTTAAAAGAAGAAGATCACTTTGTTATCTATACTCGTTTAACAATAAGGGTTTATTCTTGTTTTTTATCAACATGATCATCGGTGTTTCAAAAATTTTGTCGATATTACAAAGCACTGCACTGTAATGATGCTTCAAAACAGTAGGTGCTTCCCTAAAATATGTTGATGATCTCATTTGCCGTCTCCCGCCATGACTATCTGTATCAATAACGAGTTTCACCGTTGTTTCAATGTCAGTTACGATTTACTCCCATGTACAAACACTTCCAACTGTGTAACTCCTTGACGCTACTTACACACTTCGTAATATATTTATGGTCTGGTCAGATCAACAAAACTAAAATTGATATCAACGATAGAGACACCATATTGAATTATGTCTACATGCTCACATTTTAATTGTCACGCTGAAACGAAGAGATATGAAATGTCAACATGAGAGTGCTATGTTTGCTTTGTCAATTGATATGATGCTGACATGGTCTTCATGTGAGATCTAATCTTGAAGGCGCAAGTTGTAAAATACAAGTCGTAATTCTCAAAGATCTTGTGATGGGTACGCTTAAAAATATGAAGAGAAAATACTTTAAAAAAAGACACTTCTTTATTGATTCAAAACCAAGTTATGTAGCTAACATCGATATCAGGGATGTGAAGTTATCGAAACTTTGAGCAACAGTTAAGGTCGGCAGATATAAACTACTTTTTTAAAACTTCATCCATAAGGTTTCTGATATACAATTTACCATGTCAACACACTACAAAGTGACCAAAAGGACTTGATTACAGAGAAAAAAGGCTGAAATCTGTCAATATGTATCTTCTCTAACACTATGTTTATCTGATACCTTTAATAACTACTCATGCTTTTATTGTTGCATACTTTGCTTTTGCACAATTCACGCCTTGTATATTTAATGCTATGCTTACTGGTCGTACATACAGAGATGGGTTTGCTTTGAAAGGGAATCTGATTCTCTTTGTAGATAATTATTTATGTAACTTTGATGTAGCAATTTACCAATTCTTTGTTCGGGGGCTAACCTCACTGGGGATTGCACCTTAAAAAGACATTGCAAACATTAACACTTTTTGAATCAGCTGCGTTTTTTCATTTACCAGTAACGATCCAATTAATGTTATTTTTGAGAGAATTTACAAACAATACCCCACCTTTGTATATTTGTTTATCCCATAAAGATTTACTTTACTATCATTTGAATTAAAAACAAACATTTGAAAACAACATTATTGACAATACTTAAATAAAATAACTCATGCTATATTCTTAAAATATGCTTGCGAACTAAATGTGGCCAAATGATAGATAATTGAACTTAATTTAACTTTTCATACACAAGTGAAAGTCGTGGCACTATGGAAGACTTTGAAGTGAATGATTTTAATCACATCTTTCGTATTTACATTAGTGATCATATTCAATTTCAAACATACCAATCAACTTCTGGAATGTGTATCTCCAAAAGCAAGAGCACTAAAGATTAAAAAAAAATCAAAGATATCTTCTTAAGGAATAAGTAACCTTTATTTCTTAGGATTTGGATAGTGGAATATAATTTTCACTCATTCATCTCATTTTAACCATATTATATCAAGTCTCCATACTCAAATTAGCAAAACAGTGTGCATAACTTCAGAAAAATAAAAAGATGATTACATTTTGAAATCAGGTTATGATAAAATCTTGTCAATGTACTACATGCATTTACAAATTGCTTGGTTTTAGGATAGAGAATTGTAATAAAGTTTTTCATTGTAAATTAAGATCAGTGTAATATATAGAGGATACTAAACGACCCTCCATTTAATACTATAACGAGTTAAGGATTTTGTATAAAACGAGAGAAAGTGAGTTTAAAACTAAATCATTCACGAGTTAAATTAAAATAGTATTAAAGGGAAGGAAATTTAGTAATCTGTTTACTGCTTGGCCTCAAATTCAAACAATTAAAATTAATGTTAAATTTGGTAAAAACTGCATTTCTACTGAAGTCTACGTATTTTCAAGATACTCATCAAAATAAGAGAGACAGTTTTTCAATGTCACTGGCATCTAGTACATTCATGTCACACAGGAGCAGCTACTTAGTACTGTGGTTTTGAAGTTGACATGTAAGCGCGTATATGTTATGAAAAAATCATAAAGGATATTGGATTCATTGTGTTATTTTCTGATTATCTGATTTTACTGGGGTACAACAAAACTGCTTGACTGCAAACTGTATATGGAACTCAAATCCAAGTCAGCTAAAAGTATCTGTTCATATTGAGAATTAGTAAATACTGTATTGACATCTGATACCTTTATTTATCAACTTTGGATACATTTGTTCCAACAGAGGTGTGAGACAATTGGATAAAAAAAATTATTGACCTAGCAATGGAATTATTATGATGTTTCTTTTGAAATGAATGTATAATTATTACTGTTTAACGGGTTAATGCATATCATGCCAATGTCTCCTGCAACCATAATTCTATAAAATACATCTTTTCAGCCTACAACAAACATTTAATAGCCACCTTCAACCCGTCATGACAAAACATTTTCTTGCAATATAAAATAAGTTTTGGTTGATATAAGTAAGTTTTTAAAATCAAAACAAAGAAAAGAATAATGTCATTTTAATGTTAATGGTGACCATTTGTAAACAAATACATATTTCAGCAACCTGTAATTACTTATGTTTAAATGATAGTCAAAGTTGTATATTGCAAGGCATTTTAAATGCATATATTGTTTTAGATGAAAATCAAATGTTAAAACAATCTTCAGAAATCTTGCAAAACAATATGCAAAGTGTTTAGAAATACCATTACTTAATACGCTAGTTTTATTGTAACCAAACAAGTTATCCTTTTCATTTTGTAACCTACTGAATCAGACAGGAGAACATTTATGTTGGAATGTAAACAGTTGTTTATTATGTCAACTTGTACAATGAAAATTCTATAGGGTTATATAGCCATGGGATTTTTCTCCATATGAAACTTCTGGTTTGATCAATCAACTTTATTTTTATAAGATTTCTTTAAGGAAACGTTGCGAAATAATTGAGGTTTAAGAATGAATTGTCAATTTGTGTGTTTGTACAAGATATCGAATGATATTAACGCCACTCTATGACAATTTTTTTCTGAACAGTTATGCTTAATTTCTATGCATGCGAATATGTACCAAAACCTTTTATGCAAATATGAAAATTAAATGTTAACTGTAGTGTAACGAAGTGGTTACATAATATACAGTTATAAAAAATAATTTTAAAACAGTAGGCATCTCTTTTAGCTTTAATTTAAAAAAATTAAGTATAAAGTCTAAAACTTCGTCTTTGAACTGCTACATGCAGATATATCAAACTGATTAAAAAGGACGAAATGGAAATGTGAATGATTACACGGGACCAGGAGCATGTATTTCAGGGACCTGCAAGGATGATTTTAGTTTTGATTCATGATGATGAGCTTAAATTCAATTTGGTTTTCTTTTGTTAATCACATTTCCCTGACAATATTAAGCAGAAATATGCCAAGAATCTCTTGTGCCAAATGGATGTATTTTAATTATAACCATGGTGTTACCGTTGAATTATTTTAATTAAATATTCTAATTTACATAACTTAATATTTTGTCATTTAAGCATTAACGAGATGTACACATAAAGAGCAAATTATTTGTTTAGAACGATAATAGGTTAAAAATGCATAAAAACAGAAACCAAACACTTGTACATAATAAACAAAAAACTTAAAAAACGAGCGAATTGAATAGATACAATCCCTGACCATTGAAATCAACACTGCACGTGCTTACGCTCACCTGGCTGTTTTCTCAGGTGTGAATCTATACTCTTCTAACAAGATGGGAAATGTCATATGAAAATAACGACAGTTTGTTAAACAACGTTTTTATTCTGAAACCAACAACTAAAGCAAAACTTTGCAGAGTTGGTTTGCTTATTCTAGAACTTTGAGTTGTATTCAGTCACTAAAAACTATCTGTTTTGGAGTAAGAGCATTATTCACAAAGGAGATTTTGTCTCAAATGGACTGTATAAATTAGTATTATTGAAGTACCTGCAAAAGTAAAGTTTTTAACCAACCATTTTCAACAAATAATTATTTTCATTGGATGTCCCAGAACAAGTTTCGAAGTGTTGAATCACATATTATTTAACTTGAAACCATTTTGTTTTGAATACTGTGTAATCACCAAATAAATGTGCCAGCAAGACAATCAGATAGGGAGTTCTTACATGACTCACATGGCAACTATTTATTGTCATTTCTTTAATGTATTGTTTCAAGATTATAAACAATCTTAGAACTTACAATCCATAACCTTGATAAATTATTAATGAAAGAACATCATTAAAAACAAAATAAATAGAAATATTTGCAATAAAGGTGATAACAATTTTATTTCGATGATTTTGATGTTGCCAAATTATTTGTGAACAAACTATACAGTATGATTGAAGATTTCTAAGGACTGTGAATAATTTGCGACAGATGAAAACTTTCAAGTGAGTTGTTCTTTCGGGTTTTTTGGTTAATTACAAGAGTGATAATTTGAATCATCAAACATTACAACCAACACTCTGCAATACATGAAAGACTGAAGAAAAAAACTCATACTATCCTCTTCATCCATATTTCATGTTTCCTTTGGTAATAGAAAATAATGTCGAGTCTTTCATCTCATATTCTTAAACTTATTAAATGGAAGTATGTCAGATATTCATCAACAACCAAAACAAATAAAATGCTATATAAAAAAATTGAAATTTTCACTTATTGAAGTTCAGTTTTGACGAAATAGTTTTTCAATGAACTCGAAACAATATTCAAATGTCTAAGATAAAGAATTCGTTTGACATAAGTAATGTGAAATAATAATCTCTCCCTTATTAATAAGCTATTGTTTTATGCAAATAAAAACCGTCGGAAGATTCTATACAATCAATCAATACATTAAATGATATTTACATTTCCTTTTTTAGATGAACCTTATTAAGTTTAATTATGACAATAAACTCGAAAGAGTTGTCTGGCGCTTCTAAACATTTTGGTTGATAAACCATGTCCAGAAGAATTAACATTACAAATGTACGGCCTTGCACGGCCGGCAAAGATGCAGTTTTAATTTCACCATTCGACTTGTTATATGCATATATTCACAAACCCGATTTCACTGACATTTACACTCCTGCAGGTAAAACAGAAAAGATGTTCAACATTGATCCTGGGTTGAAAGATGAAAGCATTCCTCCTGGCACCGTTTATGTTTATCTGACAGTCTCATGCTTGATTTCATTGACATGCAGCTACCTAACCATCAAATATGCAGGTGATCGAAATGATGTGTATAAAATGTCATTAACTTTATGTTATGTTTAGACTACAGAGAACAGATCAAACGATGCTAAATGTACTTTAATTGTTTAAATCATGCGTTCCATGTGATATGCCATCAAGCACTGTTTTTGTTGTTGCGACGATTACGGCAATATCTGCTTGTTAATTGTTTCAGATGTCATTAATTGTGGTCGAACATGTTTTAATGTAGCCTACATCAATGAACTCATATATACTATGTACAAACAGACACCTTGTCTAAAATCTGCTCAATTGCCATCAAACATGAAAGTGATCAAATGATGTGTATAAACTTCTATACCTTCACATTATGTTTGGATTAAAAGAAGACCGGCACTGAATGTACTTTTGAATTGTTTGAGCAGTGCATCAAGACTTTGTGACTTGGCTCTAGAGGAAGAATTGAAAATGGTAGAGAAGGAATTACAATCGACAAAGAAGAAAACTTCCAGAACAGTATAAATCTACTTGAATGTCATATTAAATATAATAATTAAATTTTAATAATGGAAATTTCAATGACTGGAAATAGCTCCATATGTCATTGATCTGCTTACAGCAAATCAGTAAAACAGAAATTGAGGTATAGTTATATTGATAACTATATAGCTAGAACCAATGCACTATCATTGACAACGGCCAAATGTTATCTAGATGTTGGCAATGTCTTCCAACGCAGTTCACTGCAACATGTCATTAGGACCATAAATGCACTGCATCGGCAAGTTTGGTTGCCTTTCTAGTTCAAAACCTTATTCCAAGTTGTACTATATAATCAGTACCCTGTTGCAGATCAAGTAGTCACTTCATTTAACTCGATTACGGGATGACCTTTTCAACGATTAAGTAGGTGGTTTAGATAAGTTCTAAAGAGAACGAAAGTAGTTCAATCCGCCACTCTGTCAACTATAATCCGTCTCCTTGGAGAACTTGATATTGGTATTTACTATTTTCAGTTTAGTTTTTTCTCCACTTACTCATCGGGATTAGAAATATCAATATTAATATCAATGTAAACACCTTGTACAAATATAGCGAGCATTATGGTATGTAAATTTGAATGTAATCAGGATATTTGTACAGTGAAAAAAAGTTATTTTTTAGATGCTTGTAAAACTTCTGTAGAATAAAACTGAACACACTGTGTTAACTGGGATATACTTGTTTCAACAAAAGTGTGATTCGATTGATTTATCTGTACAACAGATATATTTACAGTATAAAACATGATGACCTTATAATTAGACATGGTACATTCAAATTGATCGATTCCTTCTATTAACTGAACAGAGCAACATTGGATAGTGATACACAAGATCACAATCGATTTTGTAATTGTTACTGAGAGAAAAATAAAAATATAACCAGAAAATGTTATATATAGTTTAAGGTATTTTTCTTTGAGAACGGATTTCCTCAAAATCATCAACCGAAACTGATGCCTTAATTATCCAAAGTCAAGAAAATAAATTTATATATCACAAAATATGACATGGAGCCGTCCTCGATCAAGATCGATTTTTAAAATGTTACCAAAAGAAAAGAAAAACATAACCCGAGAAGTTAATAAATTTTTTCAAGATAATTCCTCAATACCATCCACGTAAGTCCATGCCTTGATTGACTAAAGTAAATAAAACATATACCAGATCCAAGGACAGTTACATTTTAGAAGACATTTCCTTATTTTGAACTGTTGATTTTTCATTAAAAATGACGGTGGATTCTCAAAGTTCATATGAAATAATCAATCAAGTCAATACAATCTTATTTCAATTTCATGCTTCTTATACAGAATTTTCAGGACATATGAATCTAACCTTTTCATCTGTTTCTTCAGTGTATTTGCTTAGCAGAAAAGTCAACAGCCAATTGGTTTTTGAATACTCACTATCCGCAATCCATTCTTTAAAATTCGATTTTCGTTTAAGCTTTGTATAAAGAAGTGAAATTGAATTTCAAGGATCTAATGGATATGAAGGTCGACAGGTGTAAGGTCTTACTCAGTCATCAAAGGTCAAAGCCCTAACTAAGCATATAAAGCATATAACAAACTTGTATTAAGTAAACAATCGGAAGTAAAATCCATTGAGCATCACTTGATGTATAACAAGGTTGTTTATTGATGCACGCTTTTTATCATTAGTTTTTAACATGGTTATCGCCTGTCCCCGTCCTTTACACTATTCGATTAGCAGACACAGAAACACAATTCTATTGAAAATTCACAAGCTTATCGACTGTGGCACAAGGTATCATATCAAAGCTAATTGACATTGCATAGTGACAATAAGAAAGTTTGATATTGGGATTATGATTGAAAAACGGACAATGACGTCGGCGCTCGTCAGTAAGTCAAACGTAATTTCAGTAGTCAAAATGAGAGTAACTAAATTCTACTACTTAATCAATGATTTATAAAATTGTATAACTAAATACATTTAAGGTGATTGTAAACTAAAGTTGAGTCTCGGACTGTCCTGATTGATGCCCTCATTATCTTATGATCTCGAGACGAACTCTGCAACATTGCTCTGAAAAAAGCTAATTATACAACCATTATTAAGTAAAGTTTCTTAATGCTTTAACGTGATTGGGTTTAACTGATATATTATCATAAAAATACTGAAAATGCAACAAATATGATCTGTTTTTTCACAAAAATTTTCATCATATGTCAAACAATTCATAGATTACATTCTAAATTTATTTCCACTTTATTTCACATATATCCTCCCCTTTAAAACGCCAGTGTTTTCCTAAAACTCTATCCCAAGGGAAGAATATAATGCAAATCACATTCCACATTATGTATATCATTTCTTATGCTCTTACTACATTTATGACATACTATTACTATTTATGCTCTCATGCAATTATATTGTATTCTGTATATCCTCAGAAAATCATGTGTTGCACTTTTTGTACCCTGGACCTAAGGCCCCTTTTACAGAATAAAAGAATTGAATTGAATTGAATTGAATTGAATAAAAACACCAAATTCTTAATTGAATTGAAAGACATGACATGTTTGACTGCTACATAACTGTCTGCAGTCAAATATTCACAAGACAGATATGGTTGCTATATAATTCTTAATACTAGAAATAATAGATATTCCAGGGATTGATTAATCATGAAAAATGAGGTAGATATGTAATATTATTTCCTGAAACAGAAGTTTTTCGTTTTTGACCTGAAAAGAGGTTTACATATGCTTACAATTACACCTTGCGTATTATAGTATTGCATGTCTGTAAACAGCATATAATCTGCAATAAACATGACAGATAAGTTTAGAAAGATTGAATTTTCCAAAGGACAATTTTATATTTTCATTATAAAGATGTACATGTATCATATCTCACAATGAGAGATGGATAAAATGAGGCCACAGAGGTAGCCTAGACATACCCGAGTAAGCCACTGTTCTAGTATGGCTTAAACAAGGTGTACAAAGATAGAAATCTGATTGGAGGCAATCGAAGTTAGTTGTGCAATCAGCGACGCCCTGTCAAAAGTAGTCATATGCAAAACCTCGGACATTTCTTTGTGGTTTGACAAAACTATGGTTGAAATTTAGCATCCAGGGGAGAAAACTCTTCCTTGCACAAAACATTGCTTTTACCTTTTATTTATTTTACTAATTAACCAAATAAACACTATCTTGAAACCAATAATGATTTACATTATCTGATTTTCAAATATTTCCCCTCTCACACTGTTAATGAAAAATAAACATAAAGGCTTGATATTTTATATGTCACTATACCACTGTTAAGTTTTCCCAAAGCCATGGATATGCTAAGGTCTTTTCATTGGCTGCAAATAATTGAGGATCTTGGCGTAATAGAACAGAGGCTTTCTCGCACTGAGCTGCCTCTGTGGGAAGAGAATGGCCACTGACATGAATTCGTGGGAACGTTTAAGTGCGAAATTTTTGTTGCACTACACACTAGGGCTCCAGGGTGACACCTTTAGAGTTCTGACAGAGGTGAATTCTAGGTTTTTACACCTTGGCCCGGATGGGTTTCAAACCTCAGCAACGTGAGACCGGCGCTCTTGCCAACAGCTATCCCGTCAATCATCACATTAAAGCAAAACCTGTTGCGACCATTCGACCATTTAAGTGTAAATACCTTTTGATAATTGCCGTTGACGAAATAAATTTGCTTGGCTTATCCAAATAGTTAGCCTGCAAATTGATATATTTTGTACCTTTCGTGAGAAAACCATTCTTCATCAAAATAGACCCTGTAGTGTGTTAAACAGTAGAAACATGACATATATAATGAGATTAACAGTTAATATCAGATGCTCTGTTAATGAATGAACAATTTCATGTATCTTAACTTAGCTATCTACAATGAAGTATTTCTGATTTAGCTGATTTATATCTTGGCTCAAACTTCTCTTTTATTCAAAATGTAAACAAAGCTTATTTTTATATAAGCGTACAACTTTTTAACGATGTTTGCTTGTAAGAATGGACCCAGGTGATCCTTCTTATACTTCATTGAGTTGAAATTTTAAACATCATAGAGAACAGTAAGAATTCTGTAACGAATACATTACATCCATTTATCCTTGTTTCAAGAGCAATACAAAGTTTTTATGTTCCATTAAGATCTGAGTTTAGATGTTTACATAATGTTTTGTTGCTAAGGTCATTCAAAAATAGGTAAAGGAACTCGGCTTTAATCAAAGGAAGGTCTTCATAAAGACAGACTCAGAACAGCTGTGTTACGTTTCTTAATGTATTGATAGTTGTACAATGTATGAACTATGCAACCCTAATAGCTAATAACTAATAACTTTTAGCTTGGTTGCACATAGACTTATATGCCTAAGATACCTCTTGTGAAAGCATCCTTATTATCAATACCTATAATGTCTGTCTTATGTCTTAATCATTTTCTAACGGGAAGTGTAAATTCTCTAATAAATATAAGCTCAAAATCGACCAGAAAAAAATGTCAATGTCAAGATAAACCGAATGCATGAAGCTTTATTATGTCAACAGAGTTTAGAGAAATGAATGGAAGGCAAGTCTTTGATGCTTACTATCAAGGAGTTTTAGAGTTTAGTGAACGGAACAGCAAGATTTAATAAAAAAACAAGTGATTATTATGACTCAAACAATGTTATTCACGTCTATATAATCCAACTAAAGCAAGTTATGAATTTCACATTTTCTATTTCAAATTAAAACGTATTTGCCCAAAATTAAGTTTAAAAAATATCATACTCTGTTTGTATTCTTTATTAAAAAAGTACATGTGTTTATTTCACGGAATTAAAATTGCATTTCTTTGACAAAGTATTTTGTTCTTCACTATCTTGAAACGTTAGCCTCGTTTTTTGGCCCTAAGGTATACAATTGTTTATAGAATGGTAAAATCTGTACTGTATGTCACTCAATTGTGTACCTTTTAGCAGGTAGTTAAGTAATACGAGAAAAAAATGGGTTTCTTGTTTCCAATATGTACAAACTCGATCATTTACATAAAATATATTAACGATTTACAACCTACCAATGAAACAGCTACAGACTTTGATATATAACTAATGTATGAATATGTATATATAATATATATGGAACCTGTGCAATCCAGACATTATTGACAAGACATAAAATACCTGTAAAGGAGTCATAAAAGTCATAATGCGATAATGGTATATTTTATCATTACGACAATGAAAGAAAAAAGATATTATCTCTTTAACAAACTTTTGTAAGGTCAGGTGAAACAAATTAACCATCATCATCCCTTTGTCATGATAAATCTAAGTTTACATTTTCTGTTTATAAATCATGGAAGGAAGTTAATTTTACATTTTATGTTCACAAAACCACGAAGTGATGCTATCATACAGTAACAGTATGGTCACACTGTAACACTATTAATATGAATAACTTATCTGATCTGAACAAATAGTACTTAAACCGAGTGTACATATTAAAAACAAATTGTTGGAAATCTTAAATCAGTCTCCATTCGTAGGCACAAATATTCGATCTTTTTGTTATATATTGTATTCAAATTATCTCTACAAGGGACAGATGTATGGCACGCAAGTAACAACGTTAGCATTTCATAAAAAGAGGAATCGGGTAAAAATTCCAAAACCCAAGTCTTTTGATATTTGCAATTATGTCTAAGATGAACACATTATTGCCAAAATTTCGATCAAATAGTCGTTATATTGGTTATCATGAATTACTTCAAAATGGGATCCTGACATGCTAATAGTATCATATTCAACTATTGATAATTATTATTCGTCATACACTCAAATTACTTTTGGTACAATGATATTTGAATGGGTCTACCTCAAGTAAAAGAAAAATCATCTTTGCCAGAGTAATGAAACAAAGGTTGTCAAACAGCTCGACTCTTCACATATGAATTAAACTAAATTCTAACTGATTATCTTGACATACCTACTTCTATCTTTAGAAAATCTATTATCAGGAAACGTTGAGTGTTATCACTTTGCTGAACGGCATTTCAGGAATACTCACCAAGCGAGCCTCTTATCTCTGATCACCGCTTCAGGCTGTTTTCACAATTCTCAAAGAGTTTCTTGTCACCTTTTGAGATCTACTGCCCATGACAGAATCTCCTTGAAGCTTTCATCAAAAGAAAGTTATAAGTTTTATTTAGGCTAATTTTACGCTTAAAAAGAGCTTCTGTCTTTTAAATGAAACATAGACGATTATTTTCGTTGTGTTAAATCATTTTGGAGCATGATCACAGTGATTAAATTGATTTTCATGTACGACTTATGAGTGAAAGAGTGTCTTATTTCCGGTTCACAAAACCTGACTCTTTTCTTACACTAATGAATAAGAGGTGACAAAATGGCTGCCTATGGATTTTAGGAGAGTCGTTATACTTGTCCTCTGACTATGGAGAATTGGTTTGTATAATGAGATTTTTGACACTATCAAAATAATTCATTTAGCATTAACATACAATTATCAGTGAAAAATCAAAATATAAGATTATCAAGAAACGTGCTACTGCCCCTTTAATCCAACGTTGTGTCTCCAAAGGAACGTTCGAAGTATTATTGTGGCATTTATCATGAATTTTGACCTTTTCATTGTCACTATACTGAACTGATAAGCATTCAACTGATATATTGAGGTTACTATCAGTACTTCAAACTCCACTATTAATACGTTTAGTACATGTGATAAATGTCAAACTGATAGTGGTACTTAGAGGTTAACATATATATGCAGAATACTTATATCTACAACAAAGGAACAGAGTACCTTTTCAAGTGGAATTCTGCTTTTATTCTCTTGAAGGTAAGGAGGTTATATATGATGCGAGAGAGCATTTTAATGGCGTCACAGCCAAGACAAGACTACTACCAACTCCATGCTTTGCTGTGTGTACCACAAGCTTATTTTTTGCTAGCATGTTTTTATATTAGGATACATGTCTAGGTATCATTTCACAGGTTTCCAAGCCTTGAAGGCAAGTTATGAAATGCAATGTTTAACCATACGTTTTTAACTTGCCATGGAAAGATGGTGTGATAGAAACCTTCAAGATCGTTATCATTTTTTGTCAGAAGGATCTCATATCTTGACTTAATAATATAATCTTGAAACACAACTATGTTCTATCTTTACTTAATATCATTTTGATTAAAACGATTAATATAGTTATCATTACCAAACCTTAAATGTTACAATTACTAAACTGGTCAACATAAAGAAAACTGAAAGTTCTGTTCACAGTGTAAGGTTAAAGGTACTTAAAAACAACCAATGTAAACACACTCCTTTGACAAAGAATTCATTATTTGTGGACTTTATAATAATGCTTACATATGCATTCTTTGCTATTTTTAACAATTGTGAATATATAAACATTTAACAAAAAAATTAATTTATCTCATTTAACAATATAAATGAGGAGATATACATGATTTTCTTAAAAGATCATCATGATCGGGTTAATTCTCAACTTCTTTTGTTTCAACCTATCTTTTTTTATCATAGTTACACACAATTTTTCCCGGGTAATGTTTTTCCCCTCCAATACACTTTGATTATTTAAATTTTCACTGTATTTATTTTTACTCTCATTCACATCGAAATTCTTTCTATGTTTCGTAATTCAATTTGAAATGAAGTTCATTCGGAAGAAGTGTTAATGTAAAGAGTAATTCAGTCTTGTTCCTTACAAAAGAAGCAAAGGTCGCCACTTTTTGTCAATGTTTGATGTGACCAGCTGCACTTAGGATCATTACAAAACGAAGGTTATTCCTCCAGATCTGACACCTTGAAACGATTCTAAAACAACATATAGAAAGAGTAGAGATTCATCATTTTGAAAAAAAAAGACATTTGGTAATCAGAAATCTATACTTATACATTGAACTTGAAGCTCAGTGGAGAGTTCTTAGCGTTAATTCCATGATCCATACACAAGTTCTTATACAACTTTTGTCATCTCATAACAATTGCCTTTTGGTATTCGCAACAAATAGTTTTACAGTATCTTAGAATATGATGAGTTCTTACCTATATTATCCATCCACTAGTTCCTGTATGGATACAAACGGATGAGTACATCCACCATGGTCTTGCTTTTACCCAAGTTTCATGTACAAACTGGACTAGTTTTTTTAAGATGAAGCATCACTTTGTTAGCAATACAAACATCCACTTGCTGACCATTAACAAATTCCATCTGTCAAAGATCTTTGCAATTAGTGACAGTTTATTCTTCTTCTTTTTTCTTTCTGAATTATCAACGTGGTAATCGATGTCAGTGTTACCAAGCACTGCACTGTAATGATGTTTAAAACCAGTAGGTGCTTCCCTAAAATATGTCGATGATCTTATTTGCCGTCTCCCGCCATGACTATCTTTATCAATAACGGGTTTCACCGTTGTTTCAATGTCAGTAACGATTTACTCCCATGTACAAACACTTCCAACTGTGTAACTCCTTGACGCTACTTACACCCTTCGTAATATATTTATGGTCTGGTCAGATCAACAAAACTAAAATTTATATCAACGAAAGAGACACCATATTGAATTATGTCTACATGCTCACATTTTAATTGTCACCCTGAAACGAAGAGATATGAAATGTCAACATGAGAGTGCTATGTTTGCTTTGTCAATTGATATGATGCTGACATCGTCTTCATGCGAGATCTAATCTTGAAGGCACAAGATGTAAAATACAAGTCATAATTCTCAAAGATCTTGTGATGAGTACGCTTAAAAATTTGAAGAGAAAATACTTCCAAAAAAGACACTTCTTTATTGATTCAAAACCAAGTTATGTAGCTAACATCGATATCAGGGATGTGAAGTTATGGAAACTTTGAGCAACAGTTAAGGTCGGCAGATATAAACTACTTTTTAAAACTTCATTCATAAGGTTTCTGATATACAATTTGCCATGTCAACACACTGCAATGTGACCGTAACGACTTGATTGCAGAGAAAAAGGGCTGAAATCTGTCAATATGTGTCTTCTCTTAACAATATGTTGCTCTGATCCCTTTATAACTATTCATGATTTTATTGTTTTATTCTTTGCTTTTGCACAATTCACACCTTGTATATTTAATGCTATGCTTACTGACCGTACATACAGAGATGGGTTTGCTATGAAGGTGAATCTGATTCTCTCTGTAGAACATCATTCAAGCAAATTTCCTATCAACTTTGATGTAGCAATTTACCAATTCTCTAGGGATTGCTTCTTAAAAGGGCATCGCAAACATTAAAAGAACATATCATATGCTTGATAACGGTATAAGAATCTATACCGAAACGTAGCCACCATCCAATAAAGAAGTTGTTCATCCATAGAATTACTCCTGTCTTCCTTATTAAAAGAACAGCTGGGTTTTTTCATTGACCAGTAACGATCCAATGAATGTTATCAATTGAGAGAATTTACAAACAATACATTTCCTTTGTATATCTTTTTATCCTATAAGATTTACTTTACTATCATCTATGAATTATAACAAATATTTGAAAACAATATTTTTGACAATACTTATGTAGAATAACTCACAAGTCCGATTTCAAAGCAATGAAGTTGATCATGCTATATTTCTTGAAATATGCTTGCGAACAAAAACTGCCTTAATGATACATAATTGAATTTAATTTAACTTTTCATATCAAAGTGGGAGTCTTGGAACTATGGAAGACTTTGACGTGAATTATTTTAATCAATCCCTTCATATTTACACTTGTGATGATTTTAAATTTCAAACATCACAATCAACTTCTGGAATATTTATCTCCAAAAAGCTAGGGCATTAAAGATTTAAAAAGATAAATAAAAAATATTCTATACATTATATATGGTTACATACAGGTAGCCATGGGATTCTTCTTCATATGAAACTTCTGGTTTGATCACTCAACTATATTTTAAAAATATATCTTTAAGGACGCGGTGCGAAATAATTGTTGTTTAAGAATGAATTGTCAGCTTGTGTGTTTCCACTAGAATATGAATGATATCAACGCAACACTCTGGTGAGAACCATGTGCTCTCTTTCTGAAAAGTAATGCTGAGTTCTGGGCTCGTATATACCTACACGTGTACACTATTTTAAATATGACAATGACAAATCAGGTTTGAAATGAAGTGAAGGTGGTAATATTTGTATACAGTAATGAACATTTTCAATTTTGAAAAAGAACGGAATTCTTTCAGTTTTTAATGTTTTTAAATAATTAAATCGAGAAATTCATGTTCATTCTGTTAGATTAATCAAACTGATTAAGAAGGACGAAATGGAAATGTAAATGATTACAGGGAACCAAGAGCATGTTATTTCAGTGCCATGCAAGGATTATTTTCGTTTTGATTTATCACTATGAGCTTTAATTATATCATTTTTGTTCATCACATTTTCCTGACAATTTTTAGTTTGCAGAAATGTGCAAAATGAATGCCTGTTAATTATTATAACTATGATGTTATCATGGAATTATTTTTGGTAAAATAATCTGTTTGAAAATGAATATATTTGTTACTTTAGCAATTATGAAATGTGCACTTTTAGAGCAAATTATTTGTTAAGATCGATAGAAGGTTATTTACAATACAATTAGTATACAATACTACACGACAAAAAGAAACGGAAGATTTGTAAAAAATAATAAATAACATCAACAATATATAATGAGACTGTCTGTTCATATGTATATCAAAGGTGAGTTGAGGTGATATTGGTTTTAAGACTTTTTCACTTATATCACAGCTGCTATTTTAATTGCAGAGAGAAAGGCCGCAACACTATTTTGACTATGCATTGCAGTGAAACCTGCGAGGAGCGGTTTGAATTAGCGACCAATGAGTGGGACTGCCCTGGACTTAAGTGTAGCATTGCACCAATACCTGACTGCAGTTGAACTGTCCCATTTCGCCTATATAAAATAAAGGACTCTAGTGGAAATGTCATTTAATTCTATTTTACAGGAAGAATTTCAGATATTTATTTTTTATTTCTATGGTTAAAACTAACCCATATATATGCATAGCTGTCTGAGAGCTCAAAGTTTCCACATCTGTTACAGTTTGGACCAAGAGATTGCTTGGTCTTTTCCCACAACAAGAGAAATAAAAATTGACATGAAGAAAGTTTAACCTTTAGTTCATAGTTAAAACATTATATCAACCGTTGATAATTCATGTTCTTGTCTTTAACTTTTGTGTCAAACAGTTTTTGTGAATTATTGGCATGAGATAGATAACATGACAACTTTAATTATTTTTTCAGTCACTAACTAGGTCTTGTTAAGCTTAAATTATGGGAACAGATATTATGTTTCACCACCGCTGCTGGATCAAACTAATGTCAAGAGCACAGAACTCATAATATTATTAATCTTTTGGCGATAACTGACAGACAAATTGGAGATTTTATTAATAAACAAGATTATCAGCGTGTCATGTCTATTTAGCGTAGTACTACACTGACATACATGCAATGACAAGTATATTTTTTTAAGCTTGGATAATCCCTACCACTCTTACATATATGCTTTGGTAACAGATGCCAAGTACAAGTATAAAAATACAAATGCACTCATTGACGTTTATTGAATTGAAATGCAATGTGCAGACCCTACTTACTGTGCTTCTTGTGTCAGCGGCCCAGAACCCTTCTTAAGAACTGGTGTGCATACTTTCACTGAGTGGCCATTAAAGGCCAATACAAAATCCTATTATCATGATGAGATGCTGACACGATCTTCGTTGATGGTGTTTAATCGAATTGTATGTTACAAATCAGTATTCCCGAAGTACCTGCAATAGTAAAGTTTTGAAACATTTAGAACAAATATTTATTATCATTTGATTTCGCAGAACAAGTTTCAATGTGTTGAATCACATATAATTGAACTTGAAACCATTCAAACATACACTACATGTAATTTCATACAATCATTACAGAGTCCTTTAAAGCACAATTTGTCAAGCTTACATAAAACAAAGTGACGACAACGGCTGGGATTATATGAGAAACAAAAGCCAACGCCAGGTTACCATCCTGTCAAATAATCAATGATATTCTTTTGAACGAAGATATCTTTGATCATTATTCTATTTATATTCCCATTTTTCCCTTTGTATTATTTGTTCTTAGCTTACTGGTTCTATGTACAGAGGTGTATATATTATATGGAAGTGAAAGTTGGGCATCATTTCAATAAGATTCACTTTTATGTCATTTCTTTAATGTAGTGTTTAAGGATTATAAACAATCTTAGAACCTTGATAAAATTATTAATGAATGAACATCATGAAAAAACGAAATAAATAGCAATATTTGCAATAATAAAGATGATAACAATTTTATTTCGATGATTTTGATTTTGCCAAATTTGCTGTGACAAAAAACATATCCGTATGATTGAAGGTTTCTAATGATTGTGAATAATTTGTGACAGTTGAAAACATTCAAGCGAGTTGTTCTTTCGCTTTTTTTGGTTAATTACACTAGTGATAATTTGAATCATCAAACATTACAACCAACACTCTGCAGGACATGAAAGACTGGGGGAAAAAATAATACTACCCTCTTCATTCATATTTCATGTTTCCTTTCGCAATAGAAAATAATGTCGAGCCTTTCATCTCATATCTTTAAACTTATTGGATGGAAGTATGTCAGATATTGCTCAACAACCAAAACAAATAATATGCAATTAGAAATTTTTAAAGTTTCACTTATTGAAGTTCAGTTTAGAAATTTTGAACGAAATAGTTCTTCAATGAACTCGAAACAATTTTCAAATGTCTAAGATAAAGAATTCCTTTAATGTTAAATAATAATCTCTCTCTTATAAATATGTTGTTTTTGTTGTTTTTTGCAAATAAAAACCGTCGTAAGATTCTATGTTGAACATGAGAGACTCAAAGATTAAGATAGTTAAAACATGACAATCAATACATTAAATGATATTTACCTTTTCTGTTTTAGATGAGCCTAATTAAGTTTAATCGTGACAATAAACTCAAAAGAGTTGACTGGCGCTCCAAAACATATTGGTTGTTAAACCATGTCCAGAAGAATTGACATTACAAATGAGCCTTGCACGGCCGGCACACGATGCAGTTTTAATTTCACCATTCACTTTGTAATGTGCATCTATTCACAAGCCTGATTTCACTGAAATGTACACTCCTTCAGGTAAAACAGTAAATATGTTCAATATTGATCCTGGGTTGAAAAATGAAAGCATTCCTCCTGGCACCGTATATGTTTATCTGACAGTCTCATGCATGATTTCATTGACATGCAGCTACCTAACCATCAAACATGAAGGTGATCGAAATGATGTGTATACAATGTCATTAACGTTTTGTTATGTTTAGACTACAGAGAATAGATCAAACGACACTGAATGTACTTTAAATGTTTAAATCATGTGTTCCAGGTGATATGCCATCAAGCACTGTGATTTGTGCCATTGTTGCTAAGATTACGGCAATTTCTGCTTGTCAATTGTTTCAAATGTCATTAATTGTGGTCGAACATGTTTTAATGTAGCCTACATCGATGAACTCATATATACAATGTACGAAAAGACAATTTGCATTGAATCTGCAAACTGGCCATAAAAGAGATCGAAATGATGGGTAAATTTCATTATCTTTACATTATGTTTGGATTGGAATAAAAACGGCACTGAATGTACTTTAATTGTTTGCATTCCATATTTTTTGCCATAAATTTTGAATTAAATCATACTATTTATTCTGTAGAATTGTTACAAAATGAATCCGTTGATGACATTGTGAATTTTCTCAGTATATATATCATCCAAAAGCAAATATGATAATAAAGAATTAGGTCTGAGTGATATGAGTAAAGCAAAGTTTTTAATTGACAAACACGCTTTTGGGCTTGATCTAACCAACTTAAAGGCTCCGGAGGAAATATTGAAAATCGTAGTAAAGGAATCACGATCCCCAAAGAAGAAAACTGCAGTACCAATATGTATCTACTTATAAGTCATCGGGGTTGCTGAATTGAAAATCAATAATGGAAATTTCAATGACTGAAAATGGCTCCATATGTCATTGATCTGTCCGCGCAGCAAGTCAGTATAACAGAAATATTCATTGAGTTATAGTTAAATGATAAAAACCGCTAGAACCACTGCACTATCATTGACAATGGCCAAATGTTATCTAGATATTGGCGATGTATTTTGATGCAGTTTACTGCACCATGTCACTATGACCTTAAATGCACTGCATCAGCAAGTTTGTTGCTTTTTTCGTTCAAAACCGTATTCCAAGCTGTTGTACTATATAATCAGTACCCTACATGTATTGCAGAGCAAGTAGTCACCTCATTTAACTCGATTACGGGTTGACTCTTTCAACGATTCAGTAGATGGTTTAGATAAGTTCTAAAAAGAACGAAAGTAGTCCAATCCGCCACTCTGTCAACTCCAATCTGTCTCTTTGGAGCACTTGATGGTGGTAATAATATTGGTATTTACTATTTGCAGTTTAGCTTTTTCTTCACTTACTTATTCAATCAGTACCCTATTGCAAAACAAGGGAATAAGATAATGGGATGAACTTTTCAATGGTCCATTTGGTGGTTTAGATAAGTTCTAAAGAGAACTAAAGTAGCCCAATCTTCCATTCTATCAACTCTAATCAGTCTGTTTAGAGAACTTGATGGTGATAATAATATTGGTACCTACCATTTTTAGTATAATTTTATCTCCAAACTACTCATGGGATCACAGATAACACAGATATCAATATCAATGTTTGCACCTTTTACAAGCATAGCGCATAGTATGGTATTTAAGATTGAATGTAATAAGGATATATGTACATTGACAAACGGTCGTTTTTTATGTTGTTTTAATAACCACGGTAAAATAGTCTGAACACACACTTTCAAATTCATATGAAACATAAGCACATATCAAGGCAATTTTATCCATTCGCACTGAGAAATGTCAATTTTTTTATCTCAATTTAGGATACACTTGTTTCAAGAAAAGGGAGATTCGATTGATTATGTTGTACAACAGAATTATTTAAAGAATAAAATATAGTAACCTTATAAGTAAGACACAGTTTATTTAAAATGATGTATCGTTTAATAAACTGGACTGGACATTGCAATATTGAACTTACATTTATAGCCATAACTTCACAAAATATGACATGGAGCTGTCCTCGATCAAGATCGATTTTTCAAATGTTACCAAAAGAAAAGAAAAGAAAAACATGACAAGAGAAGTTAAATAATTTTTTCAAGATATTTCCTCAATACCATCCACGTAAGTCCATGCCTTGATTGACTAAAGTCAATATAACATATACCAGATCCAAGGACAGCTACATTTGAGAAGACATTTCCTTTTTTCTGAACTGTTGATTTTTCATTAAACATGACGGTGGATTCTCAAAGTTCATATGAAATAATCAATCAAGTCAATACAATCTCATTTTCAATTTCATACTTCTTAAAAAGAATTTACAGGACATATGAATCCAACCTTTTCTTTGGTTTATTTGCCTAGCAGAAAAGTCAACAAACAATTGGTTTTTGAATACTCACTATCCGCAATCAATTCTTTAAAATCGATTTTCGTTTAAGCTTTCTTTAAAGAAGTGAAATTGAATTTCAAATATCTAATGGATATGAAGGTCGACAGGTGTGAGGTCTTGTCTTACTCAGTCATCAAAGGTCAAAGCCCTGACCAAGCATATAACAAACTTGTATTAAGTAAACAATCGGAAGTAAAATCCATTGAGCAACACTTGATGTATTGCAAGGTTGTTAATGGCATGAACGTTTTTTATCATTCGTTTTTAACATGGTTATCGCATGTCCCTGCCCTTTACAATATTTGATTTAGCAGACACAGAACCACAAATCTATTGTAAATCATCAAGCTTATCGACTGTGGCACAAGGTATCATATCAAAGCTAATTGACATTGCATAGTGACAATAAGAAAGTTTGATATTGGGATAATGATTAAAAAACGGACAATGATGTGCGTCAGTAAGTAATTTCAGTTGTCAAAATGAAAGTTACAAAATACTACTACTAAATCAATGATTTATAAAATTGTATAACTAAATACATTTAAGGTGATTGTAAACTAAAGTTGAGTCTCGGACTTTCCTGATTGATGCCCTCATTCTCGTATGATCTCGAGACGAACTCTGCAACATTGCTCTGAAAAAAAGGAATTATACAACCTGTATTAAGTAAAGTTTCTTAATGCTTTAACGTGATTGAGTTTAACTGATATATTATCATAAAATTACTGAAAATGTAACAGATATGATTTGTTTTTTCAATACATTTTTCATCATTTGTCAGACAATTCATAGATTACATTTATTTCCACTTTATTTCACATATATCCTCCCCTTAAAACGCCGGCAGTTAGAAATCTGATTGGAGGCAATCGAAGTTAGTTGTCCAATCAGCGACGCCCTGTCATATTCGCAAAACCTCGGATATTTATGTGTGGTTTGGCAAAGCTATCGTTGAAATTTAGCATCCAGGGGAGAAAACTCTTCCTTGCACAAAACATTGCTTTTACCTTCTATTTTATTTTACTAATTAACCAAATAAAAACTATCATGAAACCAATAATGATTTACATTATCTGATTTTCAAATATTTCCCCTCTCACACTGTTAAAGACAAATTAACATAAGGGCTTGATATTTTACATGTCACTATACCACTGTTAACTTTTCCCAAAGCCATGGATATCCAAAGGACTTTTCATTGGCTGCAAATAATTGAGATATCTTAAGTTACTTTTTGCCGCTAGGGCAATCTGCCGGAACCCCAGGATATTGGCGTAATAGAACAGAGGCTTTCTCGCACTGAGCTGCCTCTGTGGGAAGAGAATGGCCACTGACATGAATTCGTGGGATCTTTTAAGTGTGCAATTTTTGTTGCACTACACACTAAGGCTCCAGGTTGACACCTTTAGAGTTCTGACAGAGGTGAACTCTAGGTTTTTTACACCTTGACCTGGATGGGGTTCGAACCCCGGACCTCAGCAACGTGAGACCGGCGCTCTTGCCGACTGAGCTATCCCGTCAATCATCACATTAAAGCAAAACCTGTTGCGATCATGCGACCATTTAAGTGTAAATACCTTTTGATAATTGCCGATGAGGAAATCAATTTGCTCGGCTTATCCAAATAGTTTAGAGCAGACAGCCTGCAAATTGTTTTATTTTGTACCTTTCGTGAGAAAAAACATTCTTCATCAAAATAGACCTTGTAGTGTGTTAAACAGTAGAAACATGAACTATAATGAGATTAACAGTTGATATCAGATGCTCTGTTAATGAATGAACAATTTCATGTATCTTAACTTAGCTTCCTACAATGCAGTATTTCTGATTTAGCTGATTTATATCTTGGCTCAAACTTCTCTTTTATTCCAAATGTAAACAAAGCTTATTTTTATATATATAAGTGAATAACTTTTTAACGATGTTGGCTTGTAAGAATGGACCCTGGTGATCCTCCATATACTTCATTGAGTTGAAATTTTAAACATCATAGAGAACAGTAAGAATTCTGTAAAGACTACATTACATCCATTTATCCTTGTTTCAAGAGCAATACCAAGATTTTATAACCATTAAGATCTGAGTTTAGATGTTTACATAATTTTTTGTTGCTAAGGTCATTTGAAAATAGGTTAAGGAGCTCTGCGTTAATCAAAGCAAGATTTTCATAAAGACAGTCTCAGAACAGCTGTGTTAAGTTTCTTAATGTATTGCTAGTTGTACAATGTATGAACTATGCAACCCTAATAGCTAATAACTAATAACTTTTAGCTAAATTGCACATAGACTTACATGCCTAAGATACCTCTTGTGAAAGCATCCTTATTATCAATACCTATAATGTCTGTCTTATGTCTTAATCATTTTCTAACGGGAAGTGTAAATTCTCTAATAAAGATAAGCTCAAAATCGACCAGAAAAAATGTCAATGCCAAGATAAACCGAATGCATGAAGCTTTATTATGTCTGGAGTTATAAGACTCATCAACAGAGTTTAGAGAAATGAATGGAAGGCAAGTCCTTGATGCTTATGTGGCAGATGTATGTATTTGTAAATAAAGTATGTTAATATGATGAATATTCTCTCTCGTTTAGCTTTATAATTAGCCTGTGTAATGAACTACCTTAACTACATATCTATACTATTGTAAATAGTATCATCACGTAATGTGTGATGATGTGATCAGTTTCAAATTATACACATATGAATTATCATGACCTAATAGGTATTGCTTAATAGCACATCATATTCTAAAAGTATGTGCCCGGTATGATAATGTAACGATGGTTTTATCATTTATCATCACCATATCTATATTGCTGTGTATTGAATTATATGTATTGTGTATCAATATGATTACTATGAGATATTGTGTGATGTATATTATGTTATTATATTTCTTGTTACAGGGTGTCAAATCAAATCAAATCGATTACACATGCTATCAACGGAAATAAACGTTCTCGCACCCGCAGGAAGTGTTGTCATCCTTTTGGAACCACTGTTAACCCTGTTACACCTACTATCAAGGAGTTTTAGAGCTTAGTGAAAGGAACAGCAATATTTAATAAAAAAACATGTGATTATTATGACTCAAACAATGTTATTCACGTCTATATTATCCAACTCAAGCAAGTTATGAAATTCATATTTTCTATTTCAATTTAAAACGTAATTGCTCAAAATTAAGTTGAAAAAAAATCATACTCTGCTAGTATTCTTTTATTAGAAAAATTGCATTTCTTTGACACAGTATTTTGTCTTTCACTATCTTGAAACGTTTGCCTCGGTATTTTGCCCCTAAGTGTATTAAATTGTTTATAGAATGATAAAATATGTACTGTATGTCACTCAATTGTGTACCTTTAAGCCGTTAGTTTAGTAATTTACAAACTCGATCATTTACATACAATATATAAACGATTTACAATCTACCATTGAAACAGCTTCACATTTTGATATATAACTAATGTATGAATATGTATTTAAAATATATATGGAAGTTGTGCAATACAGACATTATTGACAAAACATAAAACACGAGATTAACTGAGACGGACTGTAACCTGAATAACCCCAAAGGAGATATAAATACAAATGTGATAATGGTAGATTTTATCATTATGACAATTAAAAAAAAGATATTGTCTCTTTAAAATACTTTTGTAAGGTCAGGTGAAACAAATTTTCCAACAACCCTTTTTAATGATACAATCTATGAGTACGAGTGTACATATTAAAAACAAATTGTTGGAAATCTTGAATCAGTCTTCATTCGTAGGCAAAAATTTTCGATCTATTTGTTAATATATTGTATTCAAATTATCTTTACAAGGGACAGATGAATGGCACGCAAGTAACAACGTTGACATTTCATCAAAAAAGAGGAATCGGGTAAAAATTCCAAAGCCCAAGTCTTTTGATATTTGCACTTACGTGTTAGATAAACAAATTATCGCAAAACTTTCAATCAAATAGTCAATATATTGGTTGTCATGAATTGCTCCAAAATGGGATCCTGAAGTACTAATAGTATCATATTTAACTTTTTGATGATATAACTATTATCGTCATACACTAAAATTACTATTGGTACAATTATATTTGAATATATACCTCAAGTAAAAGAAAAATCATATTTGCCAGAGTAATGAAACAAATGTTGTCAAGCACCTGGACTTAACTAATTCTAACTTATTATCTTGACATACCTACCTCTATCTTTAGAAAATCTATTATCAGGAAACATTGAGTGTTATCACTTTGCTGAAAGGCATTTCAGGAATACTCACCAAGCGAGCCTCTTATCTCTGATCACCGCTTCAGGCTGTTTTCACAATTCTCAAAGAGTTTCTTGTCACCTTTTGAGATCTACTGCCCATGACAGAATCTCCTTGAAGCTTTCATCAAAAGAAAGTTCCCATATAAGTTTTACTTAAGCTAATTTTATGCTTAAAATGAGCTTCTGTCTTATAAATGAAACATAGAGGATTATTTTCGTTGTGTTAAATCATTTTGGAGCATGATCATAGATTTTAAATTGATTTTCATGTACGACTTATGGGTGAAAGAGTGTCTTATTTCCAGTTCACAAAACCTGACTCTTTTCTTACACAAAATGAATAAAAGGTGTTCACACAAAATGGCTGACCATGGATTTTAGGAGAGTCTTTATACTATGTGCTCTGACTTTGAATAATTGGTTTGTATTATGAGATTTTTGACACTATCAAAATAATTCATTTAGCATTAACATACAATTATCAGTGAAAAATTAAAATATAAGATTATCAAAAAACGTGCTACTGCCCCTTTAATCCAACGTTGTGTCTCCAAAGGAACGTTCGACGTATTGTTGTGCCATTGATCATGAATTTTGACCTTTTCATTGTCACTATACTGAACTGAAAACATTCAACTGATATATTGAGGTTACTATCAGTACTTCAAACTCCACCATTAATACGTTTAGTTCATGTGATAAATGTCAAACTGATAGTGGTACTTAGAGGTTAACATATATATGCAGAATACTTATATCTACAACAAAGGAACAGAGAACCTTTTCAAATGGATATTCTGCTTTTATTCTCTTGAAGGTAAGGAGGTTATATTTGATGTGTGAGAGCGTTTTAATGGCGTCACAGCTAGGACTACTAGCAACTCCATGCTTTGCTGTGTGTACTACAAGCTTTTTTTTTGCTAGCATGTTTTTATATTAGAATACATGTCTCGGTTTCATTTCACATGTTTCCAAGCCTTGAAGGCAAGTTATGAAAAGCAATGTTTAACCATACGTTTTTAACTTGCAATGGAAAGATGGTGTGATAGAAACCTTCAAGATCATTTTTTGTCAGAAGGATCTCATATCTTGACTTAATTATATAATCTTGAAACACAACTATGTCGTATGCCCATCATTACTTAATATCATTTTGATTAAAATTGATAACATGGGTATCATAACCAAACCTTAAATGTTAAACACAATTACTACACTGGTCAACATAGAAAACTGAAAGTTCTCTTCACAATGTAAGGTTAAAGATACTTAGAAAACTGTTAATAACTTCACAACCAATGTAAACAAACTCCTATGACGAAGAATTCTATATTTGTTGACTTTATAATAATGCTTACATTTGCATTATTTGCTATTTTTAACATTTTGAATATATAAACATTTAACAAAAAAATAAGTTTATCTAATTTAACAATATGAATGAGGAGATTACATGAACTACTTAAAAGATCATCTTGAATGGGTTAATTCTCGGCTTCTTCTGTTTCCACGTATCTTTTTTTATTATTTACACACCTTTTTCCCGGGTAATGTTTTTACCCTTCAATAATAATAATAATATAAATAATAATAATAATAACAATAATAATAATAATAATAGTGCATTTATATCGCGCTATTTCCATGCATAAGCATGCTCAAAGCGCACAGTTAAGGAAAGTCAGTGGTCACAGGAAACTTGGCGGAAAAGGAATGTTTTTAGATTTGCTTTGAATGATGACAAGCTGGGAGAGTCTTTAAGTTCTTGGGGGAGGTTGTTCCACTCAGTGGCTGCGGCATATGCAAAAGAGCCGTGGCCATGTCGGACAGTCTTTGTGTTGGGAACAACAAGGAGAGACTTGTTCTGGGATCTGAGAGGTCGAGCAGGCTGGTAGATTTGAAGGAGATCGCGAAGATAGACTGGGGCTGTTCCGGACATACATTGGAATGTTAGGGACAGGAGCTTGAACTTGATGCGGAAGTGGACTGGAAGCCAATGTAGAGTTTTGAGTACAGGGGTGATGGACGACCTTCTGGGCGTCAGAGAGGCAATCCGAGCGGCTGTGTTTTGGACAAGCTGGAGTCTTATTTGTCAGAGATTTTGGGGCATTTATCAAGAGGCTGTTGCAATAGTCAAGGCGTGACATGATGAGGGAAATGACAAGGGTCTTGGTGGCGCTGGTAGTGAGATGCTTCCTGATGCAGCTGATGTTCCTGATAATGAAGAAGCACGATCTGGAGACAGCGCTGACTTGACGTTCCATATTCAGTTGACTGTCAAAGATGACTCCGAGGTTCCTGGCTGAACTGGAGAGAGGAATTTGCGTTTCTTCAACTGTGATGCTGTCTAGTTGAGCCTTTCGAGTTCGACTAGTAGGTCCAACGAGCAGTGCCTCTGTTTTCTCATCGTTCAGCTTGAGTTGATTTGCTGTCATCCAGAGTTTAATCTCTGAATAGCATTGGCTGGTGGTGGTGAGAGCTGTTGATGTTGATGCTGGGTCTGCTTTGAAGATGTTGATAAGCTGGGAGTCGTCAGCGTAGAAGTGCTTGGGAAGATCATAGCCTGCTGATAATCTTGCCTAGTTGTCTGATGTAAAGGGTGAATAAGACGGGACCAAGCACAGACCCTTGTGGTACCCCACATCTAAGCTCAATTGCTGAGGATGAAACTCCGTTGAGATGAACTGATTGATATCTGTTGCTTAGATATGATTTGAACCAGGTTAAGGCAGTTCCAATTATGCCAATCTCATCTTGAAGACGGAAAAGCAGATTACTGTGGGCTATAGTATCAAAGGCTGCACTGAGGTCAAGTAATACTAGCAGGGCTACATTGTCTTTGTCAATTCCTGATTGCAGTTCATTCATTACATGGAGCAATGCTGTCTCGGTGCTGTGGTGTGGCCTGTACGCTGATTGGAAAGGCTCGTGAAGGTCGTGCACAGATAGATGCTCTGAGAGACGTTGACACACTGCCCGTTCAATGACCTTGGAAATGTACGGAAGGTTGGAAACAGGACGATAGTTCTTTAGTTCATCAGAGTCGAGACCAGATTTCTTCAAGAGAGGTTTTATAAGAGCAACTTTCATACACCTTGGCATGATTCCACTTGTGAGGCTTCGATTTACTAAAGATGTCACGGCAGGGAGCAGAATATCGATGTTGTCAATAAGAAGTGATGTAGGAATGGGATCCAAGGGACAAGTGGTTGGTTTAGATCATCTGATCAACATCAGTATTTCAGCATCAGAGAAAGGCTCAAAACTTTGTAATGGTTCAACCTCAAACCTGACAGGACTCTTGCTGTAGGTGACATCATCAAACTGCTGACGAATTAGCTCAATCTTGCTTGAGAAGTAGTCTGAAAACCGCTCTGCTATTTCCAGATTATCGTCGCCAGAAGGTAGTGATGGATCACACTTTTTACACTTTGATTATTTAGCTTTTCACTGTCTTAATGTTTACTCTCATTCACATCGAAAATGTTTCTATCAACACAGAGACGGCTGCACTTGTCAACTGAAAATGTTAAGATTAACTCTACAACCTCTTGCAGCAATAAAAACTACAGAATGTGAACTGCTCACTGTTTGTGTATCACACGCTAATCCCTTTCCCGTCTTCACAATTGCTCTATAACCTAAAGACGAGAGGGGAAAGATATAAGGGATGTTCAAAACCACAAGCACATACATAACAGCAAAGATGCTTAAAGAGCATGTTAATCCTGAACTCTCCTTAAACTGATCTTTATTAGCGAGGTGGCATTGACATGTCTAAACAGCAGTTCTGTTAGCCATAACATTTTGTTGACATTTTTCGTTTTCTTTTGAATAATCAAAACAATCACAGTATTAAATATGTTTCCTGAGACACATGTTTTGTATTTTTCATGGATGCTATATGAACCATCACCTGTAAAAATCCCCTCTGAAAAACATATGTAAAACTTTCAGCATCTGATTGTTTGAACTTAATTGCATTGAAAACAACAACATGGTCATTGTCACATTAAGTTAAATCAATAGTAATATTTCTGATAACATAAATCCCATTTACTACATTAAATTTCATTTATATTTACATTCCCTGTATCATAAGATTTGAATATATATTGATTTTTTGATTATTTATTTATTGTAATAAAGAATATATTTGACAGTCCCCTTAATAAATGTTTCTTTTATCAAGTTTCATGTAATTGTTATTCGAATGAACTGTTTTATGACAACTCAAAATTCTTCAAGATTTCAAAATTCTAAAGAATAAAGACATTGATTACCTCAGAAAAGAATAATTTAGTCTATTTTTTTTCTATTATAGGTTGCGTGTTACCAGAATTAGATAATTCCTTGAAAAGAAGTGACATTCTTAATTCAAATTGAAGTGAAGTTCGTTTGGAAGAAGTGTTAATGTAATGGTTAATTCAGTCTTGTTCCTTACAAAAGAAGCAAATGTCGACACTTTTTATCAATGTTTGATGTGACCACCTGCACTTAAGATCATATCAAAACGAAGGCTAGTCCTCCAGATCCAAATGTCAACGATAAAAATATCCAATATATCCGACGTTATAACCGGGGACCTTGAGACGTTTCTACTACAACATATAGAAAGGGTAGACATTCATCATTAAAAAAAACACATTTGTTAATCAGAAATCTATTCTATACAGTGAAGTTAAAGTTCAGTGGGGAGTTCTTAGGGTTACTTTCATTATCCATACACAGGTTCTTATACAACTTTTGTAATTTCATAACAATTGGCTATTGTTATTCACAACAAATAGTTTACAGTGTTTTAGAATGATGAGATCTTACCTATATTATTCATCCACAGGCTTCATGTATAAACTGAACTGTCTTTTTAAAAATAGTCATCACTTTGTTGGCATTACAGACATCCACTTGCTTAACATGTAGAAAATTTCATCTGTAAAGAAACCTTGATAATTAGTGGTCACTCAGAGACAGTTTATCCCTTTTTTATTCTGAGTTAACAAAATGATCATCAGTGTTTGAGAAATTATGTCAATGTTACAAAGCACTGTACTGTAATGATGTTTTAAAACAGTTGGTGCAGGCTTCCCTAAAAATATGTTGGTGATCTTATTTGCGGTCTCCCGCCAATGTCAGTAACGATTTATACCCATGTACCGACACTTCCAACTGTGCTACACGTTGATGCTACTCACACCCTTCTTTATATATTAATCGTCAGAGCAACAGGGCTAAAATTGATATCAACGATACAGACACCATATGGAATTTTGTCTAAATGCTCAAGTTTTAATTGTCACATCGAAACGAAGTGATATAAAATGTCAACATGAGTGTTCTATGTTTGCTTTGTCAATTGATGTGATGCTGACATGGTCTTCATGTGAGACCTAATCTTGAAGGCGCAAGTTGTAAAATACAAGTCGCAATTCTGAAAGATCTTGTGATAGGTACGCTTAAAAATATAAAGAGAAAATACAATTGTCAGGGGACTTCCAGAAAGGATTCTTCGTTATTGAATCAAAAACAAGTTATGTAGCTTAACATCGATATCAGGGATGGCAATTAGGGTAGGGTAGATATAAACTCCTTTTTTAAACTTCATCTATAAGGTTTCTGATGTACAATTTACCATATCAACACACTACAAAGTGACCATAACGATTTGATTACAGAGAAAAAGGGCTGAAATCTGTCAATATGTATCTTCTCTTAACAATATATTTATCTGATCCCATTATTAACTACTCGTGCCTTTATTGTTTAATACTTTGATTTTGCACAATTCACACCTTGTATCTTTAATGCTATGCATACTGGCCGTACACACAGAGATCGGTTTGCTATGAAAGGGAA
Source organism: Steromphala cineraria (assembly GCA_916613615.1). Taxonomy (NCBI): domain Eukaryota; kingdom Metazoa; phylum Mollusca; class Gastropoda; order Trochida; family Trochidae; genus Steromphala; species Steromphala cineraria. The sequence goes on from OU744734.1 coordinate 15,276,253, forward strand.
TCTGATTCTCTCTGTGGAGCATCATTCAAGCAAATTTCCTATCAACTTTGATGTAGCAATTTACCAATTTTTTGCTCAGGGGCTATTATCCTATTATTGTTTCTTAAAAGGACATTTAAACATTAAAGAACAGCTGGGTTTTTCATTGACCAGTAACAATCCAATGAATGTTATCAATTGAGAGAATTTACAAACAATACCTTACCTTTGTGTATATTGTTTTCCCATAAGATTTACTTTACTATCATTTATGAATTATAACAAATATTTGAAAACAGTAAGTTTGACAATACTTATGTAGAATAACTCACAAGTCCGATTTCAATGCCATTAAGTCGATCATGCTATATTTCTTGAAATATGCTTGGGAACAAAATGTGCATTAATAATATATAATGAAATTTAATTTAACTTTTCATATGAAAGTGGAAGTTTTGGCACTACGGAAGACTTTGAAGTGAATGATTTTAATCAATTCCTTCTTATTTACACTAGTGATCCTTTTCAATTTCAAACAATCAACAATCAAACTCTGGAACGTGTATCTCTAAAAGCAAGAGCATTAAAGATTTAAAAAGATAAATAAAAAATATTCTCTTTAGGAATAAGTTACCTTCATTTCTTTGGATGTGGATAGTGGAATATAATTTTCACTCTTTCATCTCATTTTAATCATATTATATCAAGTCTCAACACTCCTTAAATTAGCAAAGCAATTTACATTACTTCGGAAAAATATATAGATAATTATATTCTAAAATTATGTTATGATAGAAACTTGTCAAGGTACAACAATTGCTTGGTTTTAAATTATTGTCATACCAAAATTAAATACACATTCGGATACAGAAAGTTTTGATTGCAAAATAATGTTAGTAAGTGTAATATATAGAGTATACTAAACGACCTTCCATTTAATACTATTTTGTATAAGACGAGAGAAATAATTGAGGTTTAAGAATGAATTGTCAGTTCGTGTGTTTGTACAAGATAATGAATGATATTAAAGCCACTCTATGAGATTTTTTTTCTGAAAAGTTATGCTTAATTTCTATGCATGCGCACATGTACCAACACCATTGATGTAAATATGAAAATTAAATGCTAAATGTAGTGTAACGAAGTGGTTACATAACATACAGTCATAAAACATAAGTAGTGATCACTTTTAGCTTTAAATTGTTTTAATTAAGTGTTAAATCTAAAACTTCGTTTTCGATCTGCTACATGCAGATATATCAAACTTATTAAAAAGGACAAAATGGAAATGTGAATGATTACACGGGACCAGGAGCATGTATTTCAGGGACCTGCAAGGATGCTTTTAGTTTGATTCATGATGATGAGCTTAAATTCAATTTGGTTTTCTTTTGTTAATCAAATTTCCCTGACAATATTAAGCAGAAATATGTCAATAATCTCTTGTGCCAAATGGATGTATTTTCATTATAACTATGGTGTTACCATTGAATTATTTTAATTTAATATTCTGACTTACATAACTTCATATGTTTTACACTTAAGCATTTACAATGTACGAGATATACACACAAATTATTTTTTTGAACGATAATAGGTTATTAACAATGCATAAAAACAGAAACCGAACACTTGTATATAATAAACAAAAAAACTTAAAAAACAAGTGAATTGAATAGATACAATCTCTGACCATTGAAATCAACACTGCACGTGCTTACGCTCACCTGACTGTTTTCTCAGGTGTGAATCTATACTCTTGTTACAAGATGGGAAATGCCATGTGAAAATAACGACAGTTTGTTAAACAACGTTTTTATTCTGAAACCAACAACTAAAGCAAAACTTTGCAGAGTTGGTTTGCTTATTCTAGAAACTTTGAGTTGTATTCAGTCACTAGAAACTATCTATTTTGGAGTAAGAGCATTATCCACAAAGGAGATTTTGTCTCAAATGGACTCTACAAATTAGTATTCTTGAAGTACCTGCAAAAGTAAAATTTTTAACCAACCATTTTGAACAAATAATTATCTTCATTGGATGTCCCAGAACAAGTTTCAAAGTGTTGAATCACATATCATTGAACTTGAAACCATTCAAACATATACTAATTTCAAACAATCATGATTGAGTCCTAGAAAGCACTATTTGTCAAGCTTACATAATGTAAAGTGACGACAACGTCTGGGATTATAGGAGAAACAAAAGCAAATGCCAGGTTACCATCCTGTCAAATAATCAATGATATTATTTTGAACGAGGATATCTTTGATCATTATTCTATTGATATACCTATTTTCCCTTTGTATCATTTGTTATTTGCTTACTGGTTGTATGTACAGATGTATATATTATATTGTATATTGTATATTGTATATATAAGTGAACGTTGGGCATCATTTTACTAAGATTCACTTTTATGTCATAAAAAGTTGGTTAAGCTGAGGTTTTGTTTTGAAAACTGTGTAATCACCAAATAAATGTGCCAGCAAGAGAATCGGATAGGGAGTTCTTACATGACTCACATTTCTTTAATGTATTGTTTCAGGATTATAAACAATTTTAGAACTTACAATCCATAACCTTGATAAAATTATTAATGAAAGAACATCATTAAAAACAAAATTAATAGAAATATTTGCAATAAAGATGATAACAATTTTTATTTCGATGATTTTGATTTTGCTAAATTTGATGGGACAAAAAAAATACACGTTTGATTGAAGGTTTCTAAGGATTGTGAATAATTTGCGACAGTTGGAAATTTTCAAGTGAATTGTTCTTTCGCTTTTTTTGGTTAATTACACCAGTGATAATTTGAATCATCAAACATTACAACCAACACTCTGCAATACATGAAAGACTGAAAAATAATAATAATAATACCCTCTTCATCCATATTTCATGTTTCCTTTCGTAATAGAAAATAATGTTGAGTTTTTCATCTCATATTCTTATTGGATTGAAGTATGTCAGATATTCCTCAACAACCAAAACAAATTAAATGCAATTAGAAATTTTGAAATTTTCACTTATTGAAGTTCAGTTTTGACGAAATGATTCAATGAACTCGAAACAATATACAAATTTCTAAAATATAGAGAATTCCTTTGACATAAAGTTAAATAATAATCTCTCTCTTATAATTATGTTGTTGTTGTTTTGTGCAAATGAAAACCGTCGTAAGATTCTATGTTTAACAACATGGCAATCAATACATTAAATGATATTTACATTTCCTTTTTTAAATGAGCCTAATTAAGTTTAATTGAGACAATAAACTCACAAAGGGTTGACTGACGCTTCAAAACATATTGGTTGTTAAACCATGTCCAGAAGAATTGACATTACAAATGAGCCTTGCACGACCGACATCGATGCAGTTTTAATTAGGTGATTTGATTGATTACGTTGTAGAATAAAATATAGTAACTTTATAAGTAAGACACAGTATATATAAAATGATGTATTGTTTAATAAACAGGACTGGACATTGCAATATTGAATTTACATTTATAGCCATAACTTCACAAAATATGACATGAAGCCGTCCTCGATCAAGATCGATTTTTCAAAGGTTACCAAAAGAAAAGAAAAACATGACAAGAGAAATTGAATAATTTTTTCAAGATATTTCCTCAATACCATCCACGTAAGTCCATGCCTTGATTGACTAAAGTCAATATAACATATACCAGATCCAAGGAAAGTTAGATTTGAGAAGACGTTTCTATTTTTCTGAACTGTTGATTTTTCATTAAACATGACGGTGAATTCTCAAAATTCATATGAAATAATCAATCAAGTCAATACAATCTCATTTTCAATTTCATGCTTCTTATAAAGAATTTTCAGGACATATGAATCTAACCTTTTCATCTGTTTCTTCGGTTTATTTGCTTAGCAGAAAAGTCAACAGACAATTGGTTTTTGAATACTCACTATCCGCAATCCATTCTTTAAAATTCGATTTTCGTTTTAGCTTTGTATAAAGAAGTGAAATTGAATTTCAAAGATCTAATGGATATGAAGGTCGACAGGTGTAAGGTCTTGTCTTACTCAGTAATCAAAGGTCAAAGCCCTAACCAAGCATATAAAGCATATAACAAACTTGTATTAAGTAAACAATCGGAAGTAAAATCCATTGAGCAACACTAGATGTATTACAAGGTTGTTAATGGCATGAACGTTTTTATCATTAGTTTTTAACTTGGTTATCGCATGTCCCTATTTGATTTAGCAGACACAGAACCACAATTCTATTGTAAATCATCAAGCTTATCGATTGTGGCACAAAGTATCATTACAAAGCTAATTGACATTGCATAGTGACAATAAGAACATTTGATATTGGGATAATGATTAAACACGGACAATGATGCGCGTCATTAAGCAATTTCGGTAGTCAAAATGAAAGTAACAAAATACTAATACTAAATCAATGATTTATAAAATTGTATAAATAAATACATTTAAGGTGATTGTAAACTAAAGTTGAGTCTCGGACTTTCCTGATTGATGCCCTCATTATCTTATGATCTCGAGACGAACTCTGCAACATTGCTCTGAAAAAAAGTGAATTGTACAACCATTATTAAGTAAAGTTTCTTAATGCTTTAACGTGATTGATTTTAACTGATATATTATCATAAAATTACTGAAAATGCAATAAATATGATTTGTTTTTTTCACTACATGTTTCATCATATGTCAAACAATTCATTGATTACATTCTATATTTATTTCCACTTTATTTCACATATATCCTCCCCTTAAAACGCCAGTGTTTTCCTAAAACTCTATCCCAAGGGAAGAATATAATCACATTCTACATTATGTATGTCATTTTTTAAGCTCTTACCACTTTTATGACAAACTTTTACTATTTATGCTCTCATTCAATTATATTGTATTTTGTATATCCTCACCAAATCATGTGTTGCACTTTTTGTACCCTAGGCCTAAGGCCCCTTATACAGAATAAAATAATTGAATTGAATTGAATAAAAACGTCAAATTCTTAATTGAATTGAAAGACATGACATGTTTGACTGCTACATAACTGTCTGCAGTCAAATATTCACAAGACAGATATGGCTGCTATATAATTCTTAATACTAGAAATAATAGATATTCCTGGGATTGATTAATCATGAAAAATAAGGTTTCAACTAAAAGGGAATTCTTCTATCAAAACTAATTAATGTAGATTTGTAATAATACTTCATCAAACAGAAGTATTTCGTTTTAGACCTGAAAAGAGTTTACATATGCTTACAATTACACCTTGCGAATTATAGTATTGCGTGTCTGTAAACAGCATATAGTATACACTCATTATAAAAGTGAACTATAAAAAGTTTCATCACAAACTTGTGAAACGAAACATCAAAGCGCTGTTCATTCATTTCTTTTTCTTTTCAGGGAAGGATAATAGAACAGGATAATTTTATAAGCATCTATTTTTAAAATCATTTTATTCATTTTCCAAAAGTTAAATTTTATGTTATCTTCAATAGGTCAAAAATATCATTGTTCAAGTTAATATCCATGGCTGTGTATGAATATGAATAGGAATTTTTATTTAGCGCGAATATTTATCCACTCGTGGTTGCTCAAGGCGCTAACATTGTTTCCCCTGGTCAACAGCATTCTTTCACTGTCATCATTTTTCAAATACAACTCCCTGGGGAGTACTCAACCGGCATCCGCATATGTGGCGCTCAGGTTAGGGGCCATTCTATGCCTCACAGGATACCCATTCATAGCTGGGTGAACTGATACACACAGTCACAGCAGTTTGTCTAACACTGCTGAACGCTCAAACCCGACAGCTCGACGTATGTACATGTTCATGTATCAACCATTCAGCCACTGACTATTCTCTCCCCACAGAGGCAGCATAGACATACCCGAGTAAGCCTCTGTTCTAGTACGGCTTTAACATGGTGTAGAAAGTTAGATATCTGATTGGAGGCAATCGAAGTTAGTTGTCCAATCAGCGACGCCCTGTCATATTCGCAAAACCTCGGATATTTCTTTGTGGTTTGGTAAAGCTATCGTTGAAATTTAGCATCCAGGGGAGAAAACTCTTCCTTGCACAAAACATTGCTTTTACCTTCTATTTTATTTTACTAATTAACCAAATAAAAACTATCATGAAACCAATAATGATTTACAATATCTGGTTTTCAAATATTTCCCCTCTCACACTGTTAACGACAAATTAACATAAAGGCTTGATATTTTACATGTCACTATACCACTGTTAACTTTTCCCAAAGCCATTGATATCCAAAGGACTTTTCATTGGCTGCAAATATTTGAGATATCTTAAGTTACTTTTTGCCGCTAGATCAATCTGCCGGAACCCCAGCATCTTGGCGTAATAGAACAGAGGCTTTCTCGCACTGAGCTGCCTCTGTGGGGAGAGAATGGCCACTGACATGAATTTGACATGAACATGGATCTTTTAAGTGCGCAATTTTTGTTGCACTACACACTAAGGCTCCAGGTTGACACCTTTAGAGTTCTGACAGAGGTGAACTCTAGGTTTTTTACACCTTGACCTGGATGGGGTTCGAACCCCGGACCTCAGCAACGTGAGACCGGCGCTCTTGCCGACTGAGCTATCCCGTCAATCATCACATTAAAGCAAAACCTGTTGCGATCATGCGACCATTTAAATGTAAATACATTTTGATAATTGCCGTTGAGGAAATCAATTTGCTCGGCTTATCCAAATAGTTTAGAGCAGACAGCCTGCAAATTGATATATTTTGTACCTTTCGTGAGAAAAACCATTCTTCATCAAAATAGACCTTGTAGTGTGTTAAACAGTAGAAACATGAAATATATAATGAGATTAACAGTTGATATCATGATCAAATGCTCTGTTAATGAATGAACAATTTCATGTATCTTAACTTAGCTTCCTACAATGCAGTATTTCTGATTTAGCTGATTTATATCTTGGCTCAAACTTCTGTTTTATTCAAAATGTAAACAAAGCTTATTTTTATATAAGCGTATAATTTTTTAACGATGTTTGCTTGTAAGAATGGACCCAGGTGATCCTCCATATACTTCATTGAGCTGAAATTTTAAACATCATAGAGAAAAGTAAGAATTCTCTAAAGAATACATTACATCCATTACATCCATTTATCCTTGTTTTAAGAGCAATGCAAAGGTTTTGTGTTCCATTAAGATCTGAGTTAAGATGTTTACATAATGTTTTGTTGCTAAGGTCATTTGAAAATAGGTAAAGGAGCTCGGCTTTAATCAAAGGAAGATCTTCATAAAGACAGACTCAGAACAGCTGTGTTAAGTTTCCTAATGTATTGATAGTTGTACAATGTATGAACTATGCAACCCTAATATATAAACCAAATTATATTTGTCAGTGAACTTATAGCTGAGTTGGACATAGACCTGCCTAAGATACCTCTTGTGAAAGCATCCTTATTATCAATACCTATAATGTCTATCGTATGTCTTAATCATTTTCTAACGGGAAGTGTAAATTCTTTAATAAAGATAAGCTCAAAATCGACCAGAAAAAAATGTCATGGTCAAGATAAACCGAATGCATGAAGCTTTATTATGTCTGGAGTTATAAGACTCATCAACATAGTTTAGAGAAGTGAATGGAAGGCAAGTGTTTGATGCATACTATCAAGGAGTTTTAGAGTTTAATGGAAGGCAATGCAAGTCAAGGAACTTTTTAAAGAAGATCAAGGAGTTTTAGAGCCTAGTGAAAGGAACAGCAAGATTTAATAAAAAAACAAGTGATTATTATGACTCAAACAATGTTATTCACGTTTATATAATCCAACTAAAGCAAGTTATGAATTCCATATTGTTTTAATTTAATTTAAAACGTAATTGCTCAAAATTAAGTTGAAAAAAAATCATACTCTGCTAGTATTCTTTTATTAGAAAAATTGCATTTCTTTGACACAGTATTTTGTCTTTCACTATCTTGAAACGTTTGCCTCGGTCTTTTGCCCCTAAGTGTATTAAATTGTTTATAGAATGATAAAATATGCACTGTATGTCACTCAATTGTGTACCTTTAAGTCGTTAGTTTAGTAATGTACAAACTCGATCATTTACATACAATATATAAACGATTTACAATCTACCAATGAAACAGCTTCATATTTTGATATATAACTAATGTATGAATATGTATTTAAAATATATATGGAAATTGTGCAATACAGACATTATTGACAAAACATAAAACACGAGATTAACTGAGACGGACTGTAACCTGAATAACCCCAAAGGAGATATAAATACAAATGCGATAATGGTAGAATTTTATCATTATGACAATTAAAAAAAAGATATTGTCTCTTTAAAATACTTTTGTAAGGTCAGGTGAAACAAATTTTCCAACATCCCTTTTTAATGATACAATCTATGAGTACGAGTGTACGTATTAAAAACAAATTGTTGGAAATCTTGAATCAGTCTCCATTCGTAGGCACAAATTTTCGATCTATTTGTTAATATATTGTATTCAAATTATCTTTACAAGGGACAGATGTATGGCACGCAAGTAACAACGTTGACATTTCATCAAAAAAGAGAAATCGGGTAAAAATTCCAAAGCCCAAGTCTTTTGATATTTGCACTTACGTGTTAGATAAACAAATTATCGCAAAACTTTCAATCAAATAGTCAATATATTGGTTGTCATCAATTGCTCCAAAATGGGATCCTGAAGTACTAATAGTATCATATTTAACTTTTTGATGATATAACTATTATTCGTCATACACTAAAATTACTATTGGTACAATTATATTTGAATATATATACCTCAAGTAAAAGAAAAATCATATTTGCCAGAGTAATGAAACAAATGTTGTCAAGCACCTGGACTTAACTAATTCTAACTTATTATCTTGACATACCTACCTCTATCTTTAGAAAATCTATTATCAGGAAACATTGAGTGTTATCACTTTGCTGAAAGGCATTTCAGGAATACTCACCAAGCGAGCCTCTTATCTCTGATCACCGCTTTCATTAGCTTCAGGCTGTTTTCACAATTCTCAAAGAGTTTCTTGTCACCTTTTGAGATCAACTGCCCATGACAGAATCTCCTTGAAGCTTTCATCAAAAGAAAGTTCCCATATAAGTGTTACTTAAGCTAATTTTATGCTTAAAATGAGCTTCTGTCTTATAAATGAAACATAGAGGATTATTTTCGTTGTGTTAAATCATTTTGGAGCATGATCATAGTGATTAAATTTGATTTTCATGTACGACTTATGGGTGAAAGAGTGTCTTATTTCCAGTTCACAAAACCTGACTCTTTTCTTAAACAAAATGAATAAAAGGTGTTCACACAAAATGGCTGACCATGGATTTTAGGAGAGTCTTTATACTATGTCCTCTGACTTTGAATAATTGGTTTGTATTATGAGATTTTTGACACTATCAACATAATTCATTTAGCATTATAGTACAATTATCAGTGAAAAAAAATAAGATTAACAAAAAACGTGCTACTGCCCCTTTTATCCAACGTTGTGTCTCCAAAGGAACGTTTGACGTATTGTTGTGGCATTTATGATGAATTTTGACCTTTTCATTGTCACTATACTGAACTGATAAACATTCAACTGATATATTGAGCTAACTATCAATACTTCAAAAGCCACCATTAATATGTTTAATACATGTGATAAATGTTAAACTGATAGTGGTCCTTAGAGGTTAACATATATATGCAGAATACTTATATCTACAACAAAGGAACAGAATACCTTTTCAAGTGGATTTTCTGCTTCTATTCTCTTGAAGGTAAGGAGGTTATATTTGATGCCTGAGAGCATTTTCATGGCGTCACAGTCAAGACAATACTATTAGCAACTCCATGCTTTGCCGTGCGTACCACGAGCTTCTTTTTTTGCTAGCATAACTTTATACTAGGATACATATCTCGGTTTCATTTCAGGTTTCCAAGCCTTGAATGCAAGTTATGAAATGCAATGTTCAACCATATGTTTTTAACTTGCCATGGAAAGATGGCGTGAGAGAAACCTTCTAGATCGTTATCATTTTTTGTCAGAAGGATCTCATATCTTGACTAAATTATATAATCTTGAAACACAACTATGTCGTATTCCCATCATTACTTAATATTATTAGGTCTTCAAGACAAAGTCTGGAAGACCTATTGTTATTATCCGATTTCTTCAAGTTTTTTTAAACTATTATTTGTACTTTTTTTGTGAACGAGCTGCAGCTCAAACGGCTGCTCCAAATTTGACAAAACTTGGCATGCTGATAGCCCTTACCCTGGAATCGACGTGCTAAGCTTTTGGGTAAAATCGACTCGTACATTAAAGGTCCAGTTCGAATCCAAAATCGAAAATTTAACATTGATTTTTTTTTAAAAATGCACTTGAGACTTGAAGAAGCGCAATGAAAAAAAATGAAAAAAAGTAAATCAGGACAAATTCGTAGGTCACGTGGTTTGGCCGCCATCTTGCTTTAAGTGCATTTTCAACCGTTTCCGACCCCACCAGCCTTTGACAATCTTCTCCTTTGAAGATACTTGCACTAGAGAGCTGAAATTCATGCTGAATGTAGCTGAAGTATTGTAGATTTAAATCTTTTCATTTAAAAGATTTAACCGTAATACTTTTTGTATTGTGACCTTTCAAAGTTGACCAATATCTGAAAATCGCCAACTTCAAGGACAGATAACTCAAAAACCAGACCATAGAACTTAATGATTTTTGCATGAGAGTTAGACATTAGCAAGGTCTTCAAGATAAAAGAATAAAATCGCTCGCGAACTGTTACTTCCGGTCACGAGAAAGGGTCAAACTCTGCATTGGAAAACGGGTGTTTTGGTGGGTATGTTTGCAAAATCCTTGCTAACCAACGACACATGAGAAATACTTGTTCTATATATCATTACAAATCCAAAAGTACATACAATCTTTGATAAATCTCATTAAAATTAGATTAAACATTAACATTGAAATTTGGACCATTTAAATGTGGTCAATCCTACTTTTGGTTTGAATGATAATGATATATGAATGATTGACAAATTGTAGTTCACGTGCAATTATAAACATATAACAAGACATTGAATTTATCTCATTTAACAAGACTTGGCAATGTTTTAGCTATCATCAGGCAGCAACAAGACTGTATAACCTGAGATGATTCATGTTTGTAGTCATGATGAATTTTCTTTAAAGGCTTGAACGTTGAATGTCAAGTGAAATGGGATCATTTTCATAATGTATTAGTTACAGTTTACCTCTTAGACAAAAAGTCATGTGAAGGTCAAACACTGTGTGAAGGTCAAACAGGAATCTTGAAGACCTAAGTACTGCCGCGGCAGTCCTAGTTTTGATTAAAATGATAAACATCGATATCATAACCAAACCTTAAATATTAAACACAATTACTAAACTGGTCAACATAAAGAAAGTTCTGTTCACAGTGTAAGGTTAAAGGTACTTACAAAACTGTTGTTAATAACTTCACAACCAATGTAAACAAACACCTTTGATGAGGAATGCTATATTTGTGAACTTTATATGAACATTAGGTAATGTTTACATTTGCATTCTTCGATATTATTAAGATGCTTTTTCCCCTTCAATACACTTTGTTTATTTAGCTTTTCACTGTATTTATTTTTACTCTCATTCACATCGAAAATGTTTCTATCAACACAGAGACGACCGCAATTGTCAACTACAAATGTTAAGAGTAACTCTACAACCTCTTGCAGCAATACAACACTATAGAATTGCTCACTGTCTGTGTATCACATGCTAATCCCTTTCCCTACTTCACAAGTGCATTAATTGTTCTATAAACTAAAGATTGAGAGTGGAGAGATTTAAGGGATGTTCAAAACCACACGCACATACATAACAGCAAAGATGCTTAAAGAGCAAGTTAATCCTGAACTCTCCTTAAACTGATCATTGTTAGCGAGGTGGCATTGACATGTCTATACAGCAGTTCTGTTAGCAATAACATTTTGTTGACATTTTTCGTTTTCTTTTGAATAATCAAAACAATCACAGTATTAAATATGTTTCCTGAGACACATGTTTTGTATTTTTTATGGATGCTATATGAACCATCACCTGTAATAATCCCCTCTGAAAAGCATCTGATTGTTTGGACTTAATTTGCATTGAAAACAACAACATGGTCATTGTCACATTAAGTTAAATCAATGGTAATATTTCTGATAACATAAATCCCATTTACTACATTAAATTTCATTTATATTTACATTCCCTGTATCATAAGATTTGAATATATATTCATTTTTTGATTATTTATTTATTGTTATAAAGAATATATTTGACAATCCCCTAAATAAATGTTTCTTTTATCAAGCTTCATGTAATTGTTATTCGAATGAACTGTTTTATGACAACTCAAAATTCTTCAAGATTTCAAAATTCTAAAGAATAGAGACATTGATTACCTCAGAAAAGAAGAATTTAGACTATTTTTTTCTATTTTAGGTTGTGTGTTAACATGAATAAGATAATTCCTTGAAAAAGTGACATTAATAATTCAATTTGAAGTGAAGTTCGTTTTGAAAAAGTGTTAATATAAAGAGTAATTCAGTCTTGTTCCTCACAAAAGAAGCAATGATCACCACTTTTTGTCAATGTTTGATGTGACCACCTGCAATTAGGATCACTAGTCTTCCAGATCCAAATGTCAACGATAAGATTATCCAATATATCCGACGTTATAATAGGAGACCTAGAGACGTTTCTACTACAAGATATAGACAGAGTAGAAATCCTTATTTTGAAAAAAAAGACATTTGTTAATCAGAACTCTATCTTTATACATTGAACTTGAAGCTCAGTGGAGAGTTCTTAGCGTTAAAATCATGAGTCATACACAAGTTCTTATACAACTTTTGTAATTTCATAACAATTGACTATTGTTATCCAAACGGAACGGATAAGTACATTATGATCCACTATGATCTTTCTTTACCCAAGTTTTATGTACAAACTGAACTTTATTTTTAAATACGAAGATCACTTTGTCATCTATACTTTCATCCACTCGTTGAATATTGAGAAATTCTATCTGTCAAAGATCTTTTCAATTAGCGACTGTTTATTCTTGTTTTTTATCAACATGATCATCAGTGTTTCAGAAATTATGTCAATGATGCTTTAAAACAGTAGGTGCAGGCTTTCTTGGAAATGTGTCGATGATCTTATTTGCCGCAATGACTATCTATATCAATAACGGGTTTCAATGTTGTTTCAGTTATGATTTACTCCCATGTATAGACACTTCCAACTGTGCTACTCGTCGACACTTCTCATACGCTTCTTAATATACTTTTGGTCAGAACAACATAACTAAAATGTATATCAACAGTAGAGATACCATATTGAATTTTGTCTATATGCTCACGTTTGAAGTGTCACACTGAAACGAAGAGATATAAAATGTCAACATGAGAGTGCTATGTTTGCTTTGTCAATTGATATGATGCTGACATAGTCTTCATGCAAGATCTAATCTTGAAGGTGCAAGATGTAAAATACAAGTCGTAATTATCAAAGAACTTGTGATGTGTAAGTTTTAAATTATTAAGAGGAAATACAATTGTCAGAAGACTTCCAGAAAGGATTCTTCGTTATTGATTCAAAAACAAGTTATGTAGCTTATCATCGATATCATGGATGTGAAGTTATGGAAACTTTGAGCAACAGTTAAGGTCGGTAGATATAAACTACTTTTTTAAAACTTCATCCATAAGGTTTCTGATATATAATTTACCATGTCAACACGCTACAAAGTGACCACAACGACTTGATTACAGAGAAAAAAGGTTGAAATCTGTCAATATGTATCTTCTCTTATCTGATCCCTTTAATAACTACTCATGCCTTTATTGTTTTATACTTTGATTTTGCACAATTCACGCCTTGTTTCTTTAATGCTTACTGACCGTACAGAGATGGGTTTGCTATGAAAGGGATTCTGATTCTCTCTGTAGAGCATCATTCAAGCAAATTTCCTATCAACTTTGATGTAGCAATTTACCAATTCTCTGGGGATGGATTCTTAAAAGGACATCGCAAACATTAAAGAACAGCTGGTTTTTTTCATTGACCAGTAACGATCCAATGAATGTTATCAATTGAGAGAATTTACAAACAATACCTTACCTGTGTATATCTTTTTATCCCATAAGATTTACTAAACAATTATTTGAAAACAATATTTTTGACAATACTTATGTAGAATAACTTACAAGTCCGATTTCAAAGCCATTAAGTTGATCATGCTATATTTTTTGAAAAACTGTATTAATGATACATAATTTAATTTAATTTAACTTTTCATATGAACGTGGAAGTCTTGGCACTGTGGAAGACTTTGAAGTGAATGATTTTAATCAATTTTTTCTTAATTACACTAGTGATCATTTTCAATTTCAAACAATCAACAATCAACTTCTGGAATGTGTATCTCTAAAAGCGAGAGCATTAAAGATTTTAAAAGATAAATAAAAAATATTATCTTTAGGAAGAAGTTACCTTCATTTCTTTGGATGTGGATTGTGGAATATAATTTTCTCTCTTTCATCTCATTTTCACCATATAATATCAAGACTCCACACCCATCAAATTAGCAAAATAATGTACATAACTTCAGAAAAATGAAAAGATAATTAGATTTTAAAATCATGTTATGATAGAACCTTGTCAATGTACTATATTTATTTAAAAATTGCTTGGTTTTAGGATGGATTATTGTCTTACCAAAAATTAAATACACATTCGGATACAGAAAGCTTTGATTGCAAAATAAGATTTGTGTAATTTATAGAGGATACTAAACGACCTTCCATTTAATACTATTTGTATAAAACGAGAGAAAGCGAGCATGATACTAGATCATTCACTTAATTAAAATAGTATTAAATGGAAGGAAGTTTAGTATTCTGTTTACTGCTAGACCTCAAACTCAAGCAGTTAAAATTAATGTTAAATTCTGTAAAACCTGTATTTCTACTAAAGTTAACGTATTTTCAAGATGCTCATAAAAATAAGTAAAGTTATGCTTAATTTCTATGCATGCGCACATGTACCAACACCATTTATGTAAATATGAAAATTAAATGTTAAATGTAGTGTAACGAAGTGGTTACATAACATACAGTCATAAAAAATAATTTTAAAACAGTAGGGATCACTTTCAGCTTTAAATTGTTTTAATTAAGTATTAAATCTAAAACTTCGTTTTCGATCTGCTACATGCAGATATATCAAACGGATTAAAAAGGACGAAATGGAAATGTGAATGATTACACGGGACCAGGTCATTTATTTCAGGGACCTGTAAGGATGATTTTAATTTCATTCATGATGACGAGTTTAAATTCAATTTGGTTTTCTTTTGTTAATCAAATTTTCCTGACAATATTAAGCAGAAATGTGTCAAGAATCTCTTGTGCCAAATGGATGTATTTTCATTATAACTATGATGTTACCATTGAATTATTTTAATTTAAAATTCTGATTTACAGAACTTAATACTTTTTCACTTTAGCATTTACGAGATGTACACATAAAAAGCAAATTATTTTTTTAAAACGATAATAGGTTATTAACAATGCATATTTAGTTCACAAAAAAAACAGAAACTGAACACTTGTACATAATAAACAAAAAACTTAAAAAACAAGTGAATTGAATAGATACAATCCCTGACCATTGAAATCAACACTGCATGAGCTTACGCTCACCTGGCTGTTTTCTCAGGTATGAATATACTCTTGTAACAAGATGGGAAATGTCATATGAAAATAACTACAGTTTGTTAAACAATGTTTATATTCTGAAACCAACAATAAAAGCAAAAATATGCAGAGTTGGTTTGCTTATTCTAGAAACTTTGAGTTGTATTCAGTCACTTAAAAACTATCTGTTTTGGAGTAAGAGCATGATTCATAAGGGAGATTTTGTCTCAAATGGACTGTACAAATTGGAATTCTTGAAGTACCTGCAAAAGTAAAGTTTTTAACCAACCATTTTGAACAAATAATTATTTTCATTGGATGTCCCAGAACAAGTTTCAAAGTGCTGAATCACATATCATTGAACTTGAAACCATTCAAACATATACTAACTTCAAACAATCATGACTGAGTTCTTGGAAGCACTATGTGTCAAGCTTACATAATGCAAAGTGACGACAACGTCTGGGATTATAGGAGAAACAAAAGCCAATGCTAAGTTACCATCCTGTCAAATAATCAATGATATTCTTTTGAACGAAGATATCTTTGATCATAATTCTATTGATATACCTATTTTCCCTTTGTATCTTTTGTTCTTAGCTTACTGGTTGTATGTACATATGTATATATTATTTTGAAGTGAATGTTGGGCATCATTTCACTAAGATTCACTTTTATGTCACAAAAAGTTGGTTAAGCTGAGCTTTTGTTTTGAATACTGTGCAATCACCAAATAAATGTGCCAGCAAGACAATCAAATAGGGAGTTCTTACATGACTCACATGGCAACTATTTTTTGTTATTTCTTTAATGTATTGTTTTAGGATAATAAACAATCTTAGAACTCCCAATCTATAACCTTGATAAAATTATAAACAAAAGAACATCATTAAAAACAAAATAAATAGAAATATTTGCAATAAAGATTATAACGATTTTATTTCAAAGATTTTGATGCTGCTCAATTTGCTGTGACAAAAAATACACGTATGATTGAAGGTTTCTAAGGATTGTGAATAATTTGCGACAGTTGAAAACTTTCAAGTGAGTTGTTCTTTCGCTTTTTTTTATTAATTTCCCCAGTGATAATTTGAATCATCAAACATTACAACCAACACTCTGCAATACATGAAAGACTGAAAAAATAAATTAATACTATCCCCTTCATCCATATTTCATGTTTCCTTTCGCAATAGAATATAATGTCGAGTCTTTCATCTTATATTCTTAAACTTATTGGATGGAAGTATGTCAGATATTACGAAATAGTTTTTTGAAACAATATTCAAATGTCTAAGATAAAGAATTCCTTTGACATAAAGTAATGTGAAATAATAATCTCTCTCTTATAAATATGTTGTTGATGTTTTATGGAAATAAAAACCGTCGTAACATGAGAGACTCAAAGATTAAAATTGACATGACTATCAATACATTTAATGATATTTACCTTTTCTTTTTTAGATGAACTTAATTAACTTTAATTATGACAATATACTCGAAAGATTTGACTGGCGGTTTAAAACATATTGGTTGATAAACCATGTCCAGAAGAATTGGCATTACAAATGAGCCTGGCACGGCCGGCAACGATGCAGTTTTAATTTCACCATTCACCTTGTTATGTGCATTAATTCACAAGCCTGATTTCACTGACATGTACACTCCTTCAGGTAAAATGAGATGTTCAACACTGATCCTGGGTTGAAAGATGAAAGCTTTCCTCCTGGCACTATTTATGTTTATCTGACAGTCTCATGCATGATTCCACTGACATGCAGCTACCTAACCATCACACATGAAGGTGATCGAAATGATGTGAATAAAATGTCATTATCTTTATATCATGTTTAGAGTACAGAGACTAGATCAAGCGATACTGAATGTACTTCCTTCCTGTGATATGCCATCAAGCTCTGAGATTTGTGCCATTGTTGCTACATTTCTGCAATTGCTGTTTTCAGCTGTTTCCAAAAGTTGCTGTATTATTTAATCAGTACCCTGTTACTGAGCAAGTGGTCACCTCATTTACCTCGATTAAGGGATGGCCTTTTCAAAGATTCATAAGGTGGTTTAGATAAGTTCTAAAGAGAACTTGCCACTCTGTCAACTCTAATCCGCCTGTTTGGAGAACTTGATGGTGGTAATAATATTGGTACTTATTTGTTTCCAGTTTAGTTTTTTCTCAACACTACTCATCGGGATTAGAGATATTTGTACATTGTACATATTTGAACATAACGTTATTTTAAGATGCTTGTATAGCATCCGTAGAATAAAACTGAACACACACTTTCAAATTCATGTGAAATTTAAGGAAGAGCCTATGTCAATGATATCCATTCGCAGCGAGAAATATCAAGATCTTTTATCTCAATGTGTTAACGGGGATATACCTGTTTCAACAAAAGTGTGATTCGATTGATTGATTTATACAACGGAATCATTAACAACATAAAACATGATGACCTTATAATTAAGACATTGTACAATCAAAGTGATCGATTCCTTCTTTAAACTAGAAAACGTTGGATACACAAGATCAAAATCGATTTTGTTACCAAGAGAAAATAAAAATATAACCAGAAAAGTTAAATATTTTTTTAGGTCTTTTTTTAGAACGGATTTCCTCAATATCATCTACCTAAGCTGATGCCTTAATTATCCAAAGTCAAGACAATATATATATGATACCAGGACAGTTACATTTTAGAAGACATTTCCTTTTTTCTGAACTGTTGATTTTTCATTAAACATGACGGTGGATTCTCAAAGTTCATATGAAATAATCAATCAAGTCAATACAATCTCATTTTCAATTTCATGCTTCTTTTAAAGAATTTTCAGGACATATGAATCTAACCTTTTCATCTGTTTCTTCAGTGTATTTGCTTAACAGTAAAGTCAACAGACAATTGGTTTTTGAATACTCAATATCCGCAATCCATTCTTTAAAATTCGATTTTCGTTTAAGCTCTGTACAAAGAAGTGAAATGGAATTTCAAAGATTTAATGGATATGAAGGTCGACAGGTGTAAGGTCTTGTCTTACTCAGTCATCAAAGGTCAAAGCCCTAACCAAGCAAATAAAGCATATAACAATCTTGTATTAAGTAAACAATCGGAAGTAAAATCCATTGAGCAACACTTGATTTATTACAAGGTTGTTAATGGCATGAACGTTTTTTATCATTAGTTTTTAACATGGTTATCGCATGTCCCTATTTGATTTAGCATACAAAGAACCACAATTCTATTGAACATAATCAAGCTTATCGACTGTGGCACAAGGTATCATATCCAAGCTAATTGACTTTGAATGGTGACAATAAGCATTGTTAATACCCTCTTCCTATAATGTTCCTATGTCTGTATGTTATGCCAGTACTGTGTAATCACATTTATGTTTATTTTGTACTCTACGTGGGCCTAAGGCGTTTTATGAAGTTAACTTGATTGATAAGTTTTGTGACTGTTATTCTTGTTAAATTGACGTTTAATTTTTCGCGTCTGCATCTATATTTGCCTGTTTTAAGACTCTCATTGAAATAAAGTTTTTATCATTATATTTGCCATTTGGGGAGAATGGTCGAAGATAGAAAAAGAAAACATTTTTTTTAATTTTCTCGGGTTGCCCCTGTCTACCCTGCCAGGATCAACTAAGCTCCAGCTGGCATAGCTCACAGGGAAGCTGGAGCCCCCGAACCATCACATCACGATGATATCATTAATGATTTCATAGAATAATCTGTCAGAGAAGGTGATTTCGTAGGAGTGATATTTGATGTGTTATAATTATTTGTCATTTTTGCCCTATATATGTTTTCCTAATCTTTTGCGGGTATATAAGACTGATTGATTATTTTATTTGTATTTATTGACTTATTGTGATTTCAGGTTATGAAACTCAAGAAAGTTCTATATAAATTGCCGATGTTAAGGTAAGTGTTGTAATAAATCGGTTAATTTGTCATGATATGATGTTTTTATTAAGCATATTTATAAAAGAATATTTCAAAAACAAATTTCATCTTCAAAACATCAAACATCTTATTGCTAAAAGGTTATTTTCCGTAGCGGTAGTGGGAATTATCACGTTTAAAACAATACCTGTTGCGACCATATAAGTGTAAATACCTTTTAATAATTGCCAATAAGGACATATATTCGCTAGTATTATACGAATAGTTTAGAATAAACAGCCTTATAATATTAATTAGGTTATATTTTGTAACTTTTTTGGTATCCACGTTTCCTTAAAACATGTGCTACAGACCTTGTAATGAGATTCAAACAGCTGAAAAGTGATGTTTAGAATTATATTAACAGTTTATTTCAGGTCATTTCTTTAATGGATTAACCATTTCATGTCTTTCTGTAGCTTCCTACAATGCAGTATCAGTTCATTAATAGTTTGCCTGAAACTTCTCTTTTTCTACAAAAGTTAAACAAAACTTATTTTGATATAAGCGTATAACTTCTCAACTATGTTGCCTTGTAAGAATGGACCCAGGTGATCCTTCATATACTTCATTGAGTTTATATTTGAAAACATCACAGAGAAAAGCAAGAATTCTTTTATAAAATACATTACATCCAAGTATCGTTGTTTCACGAGCAATACAAAGATGTTGTGTTCCATTAAGATCTGAGTTTAGATGTTTACATAATGTTTTGTTACTAAGGTCATTCGAAAATAGGGAAAGGAGCTAGGCTTTTATCAAAAGAAAATCTTCATAGAGACAGACTCAGAACAGCTGTGTCAAGTCTCTTAATGTATTGTTACATGTATGATCTGTACGTTTACGAAATTGTATTTAGGTATATATTTGTCAGTGAACTTTTGGCTGCATTATAAAAAATAGGCCTACATGAAGTAAAGAGTTAAGATGCCTCTTATATCTGTCTCATGTCCAACTTCTTTTTACGGGAAGTTTAAATTCTATCATGCTGATATGCTGAACTGAATTTCGACCAGGAAAATTATCGATGTCAAGATAAACCAAAGGCATAAAGCTTTATTTTGTCTGGGGTTGTAAGACTCAACAACAGAATATAGAGAAATGAATGGAAGGCACGTCTTTGATGCTTACTTCAATGATTTTTTTTTTAGAAGAGCATAGAGTTTTAGAGGGTAGTGAAAGGAAGAGCAAAATTTAATCGATCACAACTTCCTTCTTTCAAAACATACATTTCAATACATTATTACGACTCAGACAATCTTTTTTCACGTTTATATAATCCAACTAAAGCAAGGTATGAAATGAAATATTTATTTAGTCTGAACAAATTGTACTAAATCGAGTGTACATATTAAAAACAAATTGTTGGCAATCTTGAATCAGCCTCCATTGCTAACGCAATAGTCACAAATATTTGATCGATTTGTCAATATATTGTATTCACACTATCTATATAAAGGACAGATGTTTGACACGCAAGTTTAACAACGTTGGAATTTCACAAAATGTCAAACTCTTTTGGTACCTACAAATATGTGTATATTTATATACATACGAAAAAAGTTAAGCACCCCCACGCTTTTTCAGCTGCAAAAGTTGCCTGGTAAACAAAAAGGCGATGTGCATGTTGTAGAAATAATCGTATGGTATGATAGGTCCATGATGTAGCAGTTAAGGGAAAGTGTTTCATCCTTATAACGTATCGCATCTTTTGGATATTTGCATTCATAAACTTGTTGTAGTTTTTTATCGAAAAACAAGTTATATTATTCTTAGAAAAGAAAGTTGTAATTGGTTGTTGTGAGATGGGAAATTCAAATCTTTTAGCCCTTTATTATCATCATTCAGTCAAAAGTCACTATTTAGACCTATGATAACCTTCAAAGTCTCAAATTCTCAACAACAACAAAATCAAGGAAAATGGTTTAATAACAAAAGATGGTCAGTGTCAACTGTAATGACCCCTAGATATTTATGAGACGTGTTCGATTAACAGACTGAACTCAAAAGAGTCAAAAGATTATTCCAAAATCGTATGATTTCAGTCTTTTCGTCAATAATTGACAATAACTGTTGAAAAAAGGGATACCATTTCAACGACCAGGTACTTCCTTTTTTTGTAAGATAAGAGATGATTTGATGTGTGGACATCAAGTTTGAAACACAAATATTATTTTTGATGTCTGAAACCCAGTGTCTGTTGCCTAGATTTGGCACTGGAACCATACTATTTTGGGGTGAAATTTCAGTACCATTACAAACTCTATCGTAATTTCATGAAATGTCTACATGGACGATCTTTCTTTAAAGAAATTATGAACAAATCTATATATTTATGTTAAGATTCATAAATTTATTCACAGAACCGTAAGTTTGCCATAGCAACATGATTTTAGTTTTCGAATTTAGGGGGTGCTTAATTTTCTTCCGTATGCATAGATGAACACATTGTCGCCAATTTCAATCAAAATAGTTGATAAATTGGTTACCATAATTACTGAATAATGTGATCCTGAAGTCTTAATAGTATAATGTCTAACTTCATGATGAGAACATGAGTATTCTTCATAAAATAAAATTACTTTTTGAACAATAATATTTGAATGAGTCGACATCAAGTAAAATAAACAATTTATTTGCTACAGTAATAAAAGAAATGTTGGTCAAGCAGCTCGACTCTTCTCTCTTGGATTTTAACTGAACTAAAGTCTAACTTCATTACTTCACATACCTGTACCTCTACGTCTACCACCTTGCTGAAAGTCATTCAGGAATACTCACAGAGCGAGCCTCTAATCTCTGATCTCCACATTCATTCGCTTTAGGCTGTTTTCACAATTCTCAGAGATCTACTGCCCATTTAACAATCTCCTTGAAGTTTCCATCAAAAGAAAGTTTCATAAAAGTTTTAACTAGGCGGTTTTACACTTAAAATGATCTTCTGTCTT
Organism: Steromphala cineraria; assembly: GCA_916613615.1. Taxonomy (NCBI): domain Eukaryota; kingdom Metazoa; phylum Mollusca; class Gastropoda; order Trochida; family Trochidae; genus Steromphala; species Steromphala cineraria. Next base: position 15,298,934 of record OU744734.1, read on the forward strand.
ATAAATGAAACAGAAGATTATTTTCGTCCAGCTAAATCAATATCATGCATGTTCATGGTGATTAAATTGATTTTCATGAACGACTGACTAGAGAAAGAATGTATTGTGAAAATCCTATTTCCTGTCTTAAGTGCTTAAGGTTCACAAAGACCAGTGTAAATATGAGGTAGACGAAGGGTTTTAAAATTATTCTCGGAATTTAGTTAATTAAGACAGTGAAAAACTGTGTAACAGTTTAAGCAAAGCAAATGTAAACAATGGACGTATCATGTTTTTCAAAGATGTTATGAAGGAAAAATTATGATTTGTGAACGAAAAAGAAAATGTCTCGAAAACATTTAAACGTTCCAAAAAATGATCAACTGCCTTCAACATACATGCAGAATAAAAACCTCTTCATTACGTGACTGGTAACTACTACATATTTCTAAACCTTTATCCGACGTCGTGTCTTATTTCTTTTTTTTCAAAAGAAGGTTTGGCTTTTTTCCACGAACTTATTATAGCAAACTGTAATCATTTGATCTTTTCTGAAACTCATTTGTTTAACATTAGGCATAAGCATTAAACTTATAAAATAATATGTTAGTAGTTGCAAAACCACACAAATGATACGTTGAGTATATGTCATTTATATCAAACTGAAAGTGACATTTTAGGCAAACATATGTGAAGAATACTTTTTTTTAATTATCTACTATCAAAGGAGTAGATTACCTTTTCAAGTGCATATCCTTCCAGGTAAAGAGGGAACATTTAATGAGTGAAAACATTTTCAGATTATCAACTTTCCAAGTTGTGCCCTAAGCATCACAAATTACTTGTGCATTATTGGTTTGTTCATACAGGCCACTTCTGGTCAAACGAGCTTAAGATGTGTGCATCAAAGAGTTGCCATTAAAACCCCAAATCTCTACATCCGGGTAGCCACATGGATACAGATTATTCACAACATCCCTGATTTTGATTTAAAAGTCCACCAAACTGTACAAACGCGTTTCCATGAAGAGGATATTCTACCATGAAGGCCCCTGTTTTGGTGGCTACAAAGAACCCAAAGTTATGAAGTGGCATTTTACAATCAAGATCTTGAACCTAAGAAACCTAAGGAGACTTTGGTTTACTAAAAACGCACAGATTTGTCAATAACAACACTTGGAAAAATTATGTAACTCTGGATGGTTTACAGTTTGAAAAGTGAAATTTTTTCCCATAGTTTATGTCGCAAGTCAACATATTCGGTCGAGACAGTGTGATAGTGTGGGATACAATATTTTATCCACAAAAATGTAGTTAATTGGTGGTTATGAAGAATTTAAGAAGCAAATCACAATTTTCGACAACATCCATGAACGTCACATGCATTAGATTAATTACCAACAAAGGAAGTCTATCGAGTATGGTAACTTGAATTCTCTTGCAGAACGTCAGGTTGCTCATTAACCTGCCCTTTTAAAGTAAAGAAGTTGTTTATGACTTCTCAAAAACAACATTTCAAGCCAAATATAACATCAACGGTATGAATTAAATAAATGTGTACATCAACGTCATAATACGGCCGAGATACACAAACGACTGGTGATTGCAGTGCAGAAAGATTGGGGAAGAATTGCATTATAGGGTATCCATCAATTTTTAGTTCATTCTCAAAGGGATGTTAAGCAAGAATTCTTGAAAATGGCAGGAATTCATAACACTGACTTCGACGCCATTTTGTGGTTAACAGAATACGAAAATATACCTAAAACTAGTGTTCTCCTCTTGGCTTACTCTTTGTCTATAAACATGTAAATTTTAGCTTTGTTACCATTGTAATTTTGTGACATTTGTGTTTTTTGAGGTGAAGTAAGAAATTCAAATTACAAATGCGTTTAATTTTTGGGACAGTATATGTATTTGTCCTATTTTACATTCCCTGCATCATAACATTTTTTAAAATGTGGTATGTGAGTTAACTTGATTTATCTTATTAAAGAATATATTTGACGATCCAAATTAACAAATGCCTGTTTTATCAAGTTTCATATTATTGTCATTCGAATTTTTAGTTGAAATTGAACTGTATCATGACATTGACTACTTTAGAAAAGTAGGATTTAGACTATAACTAATTTTGTTTTCATTTTAGAATGTGTGTTCACATGGATGAGATAATTCCGTGAAAAAAGTAATTCAGTTTGAAGTGAAGTTCGTTTGGAAGAAGTGTTAATGTAATGAGTAATTCAGTCTTGTTCCTTACAAAAGAAGCAAAGGTCGCCACTTTTTGTTAATGTTTGATGTGACCACCTGCAATTAGGATCATTTCAAAACGAAGGCTAGTCCTCCAGATCCGAATGTCAAGGATAAAGATATCCAATATATCCGACGTTGTCATCTTAGACCTTTCTGAAACGTTGGAACATTTCTACTACAACATATAGACAGAGTAGAAAATCCTTATTTCGAAAAAAAAGACATTTGGTAATCAGAAATCTATTTTTATACATTGAACTTGAAGCTCAGTTGAGAGCTCTTAGCGTTTATGTCATGATCCATACACAATACATATACAACTTTTGAAATTTCATAACAATTGACTAATGTTATTCACAACAAATAGTTTTAGAGTGTTTTAGAATATGATGAGATCTTACCTATATTATCGATTCACTAGTTCTTGTATGGATAAAACAGGAACATATAAGCACATGATGATCCACTATGATATTTCTTTATCCAAGATTTATGTACAAACTCAACTGTTTTTTAAAAGAAGAAGATCACTTTGTTATCTATACTCATTGAACATTAACGGTTTATTCTTGTTTTTTATCAACATGATAATCGGTGTTTCAAAAATTATGTCGATGTTACAAAGCACTGCACTGTAATGATGCTTCAAAACAGTAGGTGCTTCCCTAAAATATGTTGATGATCTTATTTGCCGTCTCCCGCCATGACTATCTATATTAATAACGAGTTTCACCGTTGTTTCAATGTCAGTAACGATTTACACTTCCAACTGTGTAACTCCTTGACGCTACTTTCACCCTTCGTAATATATTTATGGTATGGTCAGATCAATAAAACTAGAATTGATATCAACGATAGAGATACCATATTGAATTTTGTCTACATGCTCACATTTTAATTGTCACGCTGAAACGAAGAGATATGAAATGTCAACATGAGAGTGCTATGTTTGCTTTGTCAATTGATGTGATACTGACATCGTCTTCATGCAAGATCGAATCTTGAAGGCGCAAGTTGTAAAATACAAGTCGTAATTCTCAAAGATCTTGTGATGGGTACGCTTTAAAATATAAAGAGGAAATACAATTGTCAGAGGACTTCCAAAAAAGACACTTCTTTATTGAATCAAAAACAAGTTATGTAGCTGAACATCGATATCAGGGATGTGAAGTTATGGAAACTTTGAGCAACAGTTAAGGTCGGCAGATATAAACTACTTTTTAAAACTTCATCCATAAGGTTTCTGATATACAATTTTCCATGTCAACACACTACAAAGTGACCATAATGACTTGATTACAGAGAAAAAGGGCTGAAATCTGTCAATATGTATTTTCTCTTAACAATATGTTTCTCTGATACCTTTAATAACTACTCATGCCTTTAATGTTTTATTCTTTGCTTTTGCACAATTTATGCCTTGCATCTTTGATGCTATGCTTACTGACCGTACATACAGAAATGGATTTGCTATGAAGGTGAATCTGATTCTCTCTGTAGAACATCATTCAAGCAAATTTCCTATCAACTTTGATGTAGCAATTTACCAATTCTTTGGGGATGGATTCTTAAAAGGACATCGCAAACATTAAAGAACAGCTGGGTTTTTTCATTGACCAGTAACGATCCAATGAATGTTATCAATTGAGAGAATTTACAAACAATATCATACCTTTGTATATCTTTTTATCCCATAAGATTTACTTTACAATTATTTGAAAACAATATTTTTGACCATATTATGTAGAATAACTCACAAGTCCGATTTCAAAGCCATTAACAAGCCAAAGAACAAAAACAGCATTAATGATACATAATTACATTTAATTTCACTTTTCATATCAAAGTGAAAGTCTTGGAACTATGGAAGACTTTGAAGTGAATGATTTCAATCAATTACTTCTTATTTACACTAGTGATCATTTTCAATTTCAAACATCACAATCAACTTCTGGAATGTGTATCTCCAAAAGCTAGAGCATTCAAGATTTAAAAAATATTCTATACGTTCTATATGGTTACATACATGTAGCCATGGGATTCTTCTTCATATGAAACTTCTGGTTTGATGAATCAACTATATATATTTAAAAGATACCTTTAAGGACACAGTGCGAAATAATTGCGGTTTAAGAATGAATTGTCAGCTTGTGTGTTTTCACTAGAATATGAATGACATCAACGCAACACTCTGGGGAGAACCAAGTGCTCTCTTTCTGAAAAGTAATGCTTAATTATTAGGCTTGCACATATATACCTACACTACTTTAAATATGAAAATAAGCTTTGAAATGAGGTGTAGGTGGTAACATTTGTTTACAGTAATGAAAATTTTCAATTTTGAAATGAAAGGGAACTCTTTTAGTTTTTAATGTTTTTAAATTATGAAATACATTTATTTCTGCTAGATATATCAAACTGATTAAGAAGGACGAAATTGAAATGTGATTGATTACAGGGAACCAAGAGCTTGTTTTGTCAGTGCCCTGTAAGGATTATTTTCGTTTTGATTCATGAGGATGAGCTTTGATTATGTTTTTTCATTTGTTAATCACATTTCCCTGACAATATTACGTTTGCATAAATATGCCACGAATCTCTTGTGCCAAATGGATGTCTGTTAATTATAACTATGGTGTTACCATGGAATTATTATGGAAAAATATTCTGTTTTTGAATTTATATATTTGTTACTTTAGCATTCACGAGATGTGCACTTTTTAAATAAAGTATTTGTTCAGATCGTTAATACATATTTAGTACACAACAAGCAGAAACAAAACACTTGTAAATGATAAACAAGAAACTTGAAAGCGAGTGTTTTGAATAGCAAACATATTGTATGTGTTCTCATTTACATATAAAAAGCGTCACATTGAAAAACAATTTATCAAAAGTGAGTTGAGGTGATATGGGGAAAACACCATGCTAGTAAGGAGAAACCCCATAGCACTATAAAGTGCCTGTGGTTTGCAGTTAAATCTGCTAGCAACTGTTGTTACTTCATGTTCAATGTTTAACTGTTGAGCCAAAAAGTTTCTGTGAAATTAATGGTAAATGATAACTTACATAGGAACTACACCTAATCCACGCCTACAGCAGTTAGTGACTAACAATTTTGTAAGTTTCCATGTTCTGGGCTCAGAAATATGTCTCAATGGATCAAACTAATTTCTGGAGGACAGAACTCATTATTAAGCTTTTGGCAATTACTGCTAGAAAATGAGTGATTTTCTTCTTCAACATGATTATCACCGTGTCTTGTCTTTGTAGCGTAGTATTACTGTATTATACATCCAATGACAAGCAATTTTTGAAGCTTGGATAATCCCTACCACTCTTATGTCTCGGCAATAGATGTACCTTACAAATCTCTGAATAAACATTACATGTACACTTTTTCAAATGTATTGAAAGATGAAATGCTATGTGCAGACCCTACTAACTGTGCTGCCCAGAAACCCTCTTAAGATTCTTCTGTCCATCCTTTCACCTAGTAGACATTAAAGGCAAGCAACGAAATTATATAATCATGGTGAGATGCTGAAATGATCTTCAGGGATGTTTTTTACTCGAGTTGTATGATACAAATCAGTATTCACCAAGTACCTGCAGAGTTTTTAAACATTTAAAACAATTATTCATTTATATAGTCATGTCCAGAACAAGTTCCAAGATGTTGAATCACATATCATTGAACTTGAAACCATTCAAACATGTACGTACATCATACAATCATGACTGATTCCTTGTAAGCACTATTTGTCAAGCTTACATAATGCAAAGTGACAACAACAGCTGGGATTATAGGAGGAACAAAAGCAAATACCAGGTAACCATCCTGTCAAATAATCAATGATATTCTTTTGAACGAAGATATCTTTGATCATAATCCTCTTGATATATCTATGTTTCCCTTTGTATCATTTGTTCTTAGCTTACTGGTTGTATTTACAGAGGTATATATTATTTTGAAGTCAACGTTGGGCATCATTTCACTAAGATTCACTTTTATGTCACAAAAAGTGTGTTTAGCTGAGGTTTTGTTTTGAATGCTGTGCAATCACCAAATAAATGTGCCAGCAAGACAATCAGATAGTGAGTTCTTACATGACTCACATGGCAACTATTTATTGTCATTTCTTTAATGTATTGTTTCAGGATTATAAACAAGTTCTTAGAACTTACAATCCATAACCTTGATAAAATTATTAATGAAAGAACATCATTCAAAACAAAATAAATAGAAATATTTGCAAAAAAGATGATAATTTTATTTCGATAGTTTTGATTTTGCCAAATTTGCTGTGACAAAAAATATACACGTATGATTGAAGGTTTCTAAGGATTGTGAATAATTTGCGACAGTTGAAAACTTTTTTTGGTTAACTACACACCAGTGATAATTTGAATCATCAAACATTACAACCGACACTCTGCAATACATGAAAGACTGAAAAAAACAATTTATGCTATCCTCTTCATCCATATTTCCTTTCGCAATAGAAAATAATGTCGAGTCTTAACACTCATATTCTTAAACTTATTGGATGGAAGTATGCCAGATATTCCTCAACAACCAAAAAAACAAATGCAATTAGAAATTTTGAAATTTTCACGTATTGAAGATTTTTTTGGACGAAATAGTTTTTCAATGAACTCGAAACAATATTCAAATTCTAAGATGAAGAATTCCTTTGACTTAAAGTAATGTTAAATAATAATATTTCTCTTATAATTTTGTTGTTGCTGTTTTATGCAAATGAAAACCATCGTAAGATTATATGTTAAACATGAGAGACTTAAAGATTAGGATAGTTCAAACATGACAATCAATACATTAAATGATATTTACCTTTTCTGTTTTAGATGAGCCTAATTAAGTTTAATTATGACAATAAATTGAAAGAGTTGACTGGCGCTTCAAAACATATTGGTTGATAAACCATGTCCGAAAGAATTGACATTACAAATGAGCCGATCGAAAAAGATGCAGTTTTAATTTCACCATTCACCTTGTTCTGTGCATATGTTCACAAGCCTGATTTCACTTACATCTACACTCCTCCTTCAGGTAAAACAGAAAAGATGTTCAATATTGATCCGGGGTTGAAAGATGAAAGCATTCCTCCTGGCACCGTTTATGTTTATCTGAGAGTCTCATGCTTGATTTCATTGACATGCAGCTACCTAACCATCAAACATGAAGGTGATCGAAATGATGTGTATAAAATGTCATTAACTTTATGTTATGTTTAGACTACAGAGAACAGATCAAACGACACTGAATGTACTTTAAATGTTTAAATCATGCGTTCCATGTGATATGCAATCAAGCACTCTGCCATTTTTGCTATGCGACGAATACGGCAATTACTGCTTGTCAGTTGTTTCAAATGTCATCAGTTGTGGTGTTACATGTTTTAATGTAGCCTACATCAATGAACTTATATATACTATGTACAAGAAGACACTTTGCATTGAATCTGCAAACTGGCCATAAAAGAGATCGAAATGATGGGTAAATTTCATTATCTTTACATTATGTTTGGATTGGAATAAAAACGGCACTGAATGTACTTTAATTGTTTGCATTCCATATTATTTGCCATTATAGTCCAGTAATTCTAGCAAAATATTCATATATGCCATTAAGCTTTGTGTTTTGTCATATCAAACCTACGTCGATGAACTCATATAAACCATTTTCAAAAACAAACTTTGAATTAAACCATAATATTTATTCTGTAGAAATGTTATAAAATGAATCCGTTGATGAAATTATGAATTTTCACAGTATATTATATCATCCAAAAACAAATATGGTGATAAAAGAATTATGTCTGACTGATATGAATGTAGGAAAGTTTTTAAGTGACAAATATGTTTTTGGGCTTGATCTTACCAACTTTAAGGCTCTGGAGGAAAAATGGTAGTAAAGGATTCACAATCAACAAAGAAGAAAACTGCCATACCACTATATATCTACTTATATGTCATGGTAGATAATGAATTGAAAATTAATAATAATATCAATATCAATGTTCGCACCTGGTACAAGCATAGCGCATAGTGTGGTATTTAAGATTGAATGTAATCAGGATATATGACATTGTACATTGAAAAACGGTTGTGTTTTAAGTTGTTTTAATAACCACGGTAAAATAGTCTGAACACACACTTTCAAATTCATATGAAACATAAGCACATATCCAGGCAATTATATCCATTCACACTGAGAAATGTCAACATTTTTATCTCAATTTAGGATACACTTGCTTCAAGAAAAGTTGATTCGATTGATTATGTTGTACAACAGAATTATTAAAGAATAAAATATATTAACCTTATAAGTAAGACACAGTATATTTAAAATGATGTATTGTTTAATAAACTAGACTGGACATTGCAATATTGAATTTACATTTATAGCCATAACTTCACAAAATATGACATGGAGCCGTCATCGATCAAGATCGATTTTTCAAATGTTACCAAAAGAAAAGAAAAACATGACCAGAGAAGTTAAATAATTTTTTCAAGATATTTCCTCAATACCATCCACGTAAGTCCATGCCTTGATTGACTAAAGTCAATATAACATATACCAGATCCAAGGACAGTTACATTTGAGAAGACATTTCCTTTTCTCTGCACTGTTGATTTTCATTAAACATGATGGTGGATTCTCAAAGTTCATATGAAATAATCAATCAAGTCAATACAATCTCATTTTCAATTTCATGCTTCTTATAAAGAATTTTCAAGACATATGAATCTAACCTTTCATCTGTTTCTTCGGTTTATTTGCTTAGCAGAAAAGTCAACAGACAATTGGTTTTTGAATATTCACTATCCGCAATCCATTCTTTAAAATTCGATTTTCGTTTAAGCTTTGAATAAAGAAGTGAAATTGAATTTCAAAGATCTAATGGATATGAAGGTCGACAGGTGTAAGGTCTTACTCAGTCATCAAAGGTCAAAGCCCTAACCAAGCATATTACAATCTTGTATTAAGTAAACAATCGGAAGTTAAATCCATTGAGCAACATTTGATGTATTACAAGGTTGTTAATTGACAAATATGCTTTTGGGCTTAATCTTACCAACTTTTAGGCTCTGGGGGATTTCGTAGGAGTGATAATTGATGTGTTATGATTATTTGTCACTTTTGCCCTTATGTTTTCCTAATCTTTTGCGGGTATATAAGATTGATTGTTTATCTTATTTGTATTTATTGACTTTTATTGTGATTTCAGGTTATGAAACTCAAGAAAGTTCTATATAAATTGCCGATGTTATGTGAAGTATTCTAACATATCGGTTTCAATTTGTCATGATATGATGTTTTTATTAAGCATCTTTTTAAAAAAATATTTCAAAAACAAATTTTATATCATCTTCAAAAGGTCTTCAAACATCTCATTGCTAAAATGTTATTATCCGTAGCCGTAGTGGGAATTATCACGTTTAAAGCAATAACTGTTGCAACCATTTAAGTGTAAATTCCTTTAAATAATTGTCAATAAGGACATATATTCGCTAGTATTATACGAATAGTTTAGAATAAACAGCCTTATTATTGGGTTTTAATTTGTAACTTTTTTGGTATCCACGTTTCCTTAAAACATGTGCTACATACCTTGTAATGAGTTTCATACAGCAGGAAAGTGATGTTTAGAATTAGATTAACAGTTGATTTCGGGTCATTTCTTTAATGGATTGACCATTTCATGTCGTTTTGTAGCTTCCTTCAATGCAGTATAAGCTCATTAATATCTTGGCTCAAACTTCTGTTTTATTCAAAATGTAAACAAAGCTTATTTTTATATAAGCGTAGATCTTTTTTTTTGTTGGCTTGTAAGAATGGACCCAGGTGATCCTTCTTATACTTCATTGAGTTTAGATTTGAAAACATCACAGTAGAAAGCAAGAATTCTTTTACAGAATGCATTACATCGAACTATCGTTGTTTAAAGAGCAATACACAGATTTTATGTTCCATTAAGATCTGAGTTTAGATGTTGACATAATGTTTTGTTGCTAAGGTCATTCGAAAATAGGGAAAGGAGCTAGGCTTTTATCAAAAGGAAATCTTCATAGAGACAGACTCAGAACAGCTGTGTCAAGTCTCTTAATGTATTGTTACATGTATGATCTGTGCAACCATGATGTACGCTTACGAAATTGTATATAGGTACATGAAGTAAAGAGTTAAGATGCCTCTTCGAATGAAATAGTCAAGTGCAAATAGTATCATATTTATCTATTTTTTGAGATAATTATTATTCGTCATACATACATACTTAAGTACTATGATCTATGAATGAGTCTAACTCAAGTAAAATAAAAATCACATTTGCTAAATGACACAAACTTTTGTCAAGTAGGTCGACTCCTCTCTGTTGGATTTTAACTGAAACTAGATTCTTACCAAATAGCTTGACATACCTACCTCTACCTTTAGAAAGCTATTTATGGGCCTCGTGGAGTGCTTTTACTTTTGCTGAAAGGAATTCAGGAATACTCACAGGGCGAGCCTCTGATCTCTGATCACCTCTTTCATTCGCTTTAGGCTGTTTTCACAATTCTCAGAGAGCTTCTTGTCACCTTCTGAGATCTACTGCCTATTTAACAATCTCCTTGAAGGTTTCATCAAAAGAGAGTTCCCATTTAAGTTTTAACTAGGCTGTTTTATACCTAAAATGATCTTCTGTCTTATAAATGAAACATAGAAGATTATTTTCGTCGAGCTAAATCATGCCATGCAAGCTCATGGTGAATTAATTGAACGACTGATGAGTCAAAGAGTTTCAAGTACTTAAGGTTCACAAAACTGTCTCTTTGCTTCAACACATCCTATCCATGAAAAAAACTGAGGCGATGGGAGGGTTTAACATGATCTTCGAGAATACTTTAGCTAATAAGGACAGGGAAAACTGTGTTATAATTGAAATACAAAATGTTAGACTAAAGCAAATGAAAATAATAAACATATGATTTTTAAATGCTGTGATGGACTGAGATTGAGGAATTGTGGTAAAGAAACAACCTGCCCTGAAAACAACCAGACCTCTCAAAGAAAAATCGATCATCCGACTTCAACATGTATGCAGAATCAAAAATGGTCGTTACCTGACTGGTAACTACTACTAACTTCTAAACCTTTATCTGACGTTGTGTCTTCTTTACATTCAAAAGAAAGAGTTCAAAAGGAAATTATTATGGCACATTTTGTCATAATTTGTTCACTTTATTCAATGTTTGGCATAAGTACTAAACTGATATATGTCAGTGGTTTAAACAAAATAATACGTAAAGTATATGTCATATCAAACTAAAAGGGTCAAGTATTAGGTAAGCATATGTGAAGAATATTATTATATATTTTATACTATATATAATTTAGTTACTATATATAATTTAGTGTGTGAAAGCACAACGTCACATCACGCTTTTTCTTTGGCATAACTTATTTCATTAATTCTGTGCTAGTTAAAAACAATCCAGCGGACTGAAGAATAGTAATTAATTTTAATCGGATACTCTTTACTTTCTTTTGCCTACAACTATATTCATTTCATTGGCTCTCATATAGGAGCTGGTAAGGGGCATTACTCAGTTTCAGGAGAGGTGTCTGACAGTTTCACCTTGCCGTGAGTAGATATTGTGAGAGAAACCTCCTAGATTGTTATTATTCTTGTCAGAAGGATCTCATTGTACCTTAACTTATAATTAGAATCTTGAAACACAACTATGATAATTTATTATTGATAATCACATCATAACCAATGTACACAAACTCTTAGTCGAATAATTCTGCATCTGTGGACTTAATTTTAAAACAAGGTAATTCTTACATTTGTATCCTTTACTCTTTATAAAAAAAGTATACATGTCATCATTTGCACAAGACGCAAATTAAAAGCCATCACTATTTAGCCTCGTTTAAGCTTATTGATAATATATAGTGTGGGTTCGCGAGAACGTAAACAATCAATATCTGTGTATTTGTATATTCGATGCTGTAGGGTTAACAGCAATCGTGTTGACATATTAGATGTCTATGAATTAAGATGCACCAAATGTGAATGATAGGCTGCCAAGAAGTTATGAAGCCGGGAAACACGTTGATCAATTGTGATGCATTTATCAATAAATCACTGCTGTGGGAAAGATTGTGCAGACTGTTTCGTGCTGGTACGGATTGAAAAACACCTAAATATGCCCTGAATACATTCGTACAGCACAAATGCGATTAATAGGCATGCGCTGCATTTTTAGTTCTAGGTTAGTCTGACTTTCCTTGTTTCACACCATTTCAAGTATTTACCCTGTACACTTATAACGTATGCCCAACCAATTGAAGCCTGTATGATGCTTAGATAGCATTGTGTTGGTTATTCAACAACACATGTCATGATGGTTAGATTTACTCAAACTGGACTCAAACTAATTATCAGTGAATAGTCCACAAAAAACAGAAATTAGTGTCTCAATATTGTGTATTTTCATTAAAAAGATCAAAGAAATCCGTCGGAACACGTATGAACGTATTGTTGAAAACGTTGAAAATGTGCATATTGCATGTACGTCCTGTGGCAAATGGGGTAAAACATTTCCAAAACAATCATAATCAACATTTTACCATTCACGTTTAAGTAACTCTAATTCTGTAACAAAGTTCATTTTACATTTCAATTGCATTTCGATACAGATTTGAAATGTGCGTACCCTCAAATAATAAAATAATTACATCATCTCTCATATTTAAATAGAACAAATGATAACAAATTCATCAAACTTTACCTCAAACATTTATTCACAATCCATTTTTCACAATCCAGTTATCATTACCCTATCAGAGTCGTATATACATATTGATAATATTGACTGATCTTTTAGTACAAGTATGAACAAATTTTGTGACTTAATTCAAACTTAAGCCTTATTTAACGAATCAAATGTCTCAAATATTTCTTTTAAACTTGAAATAGTCAATAAGCAAAATGCCCCTTATTATAACAGTAGTGATCAATTCAATCAATTTTTCATGAACATATTGTTACCAGATAAATGGTTATCCATCTTCTTCCAAAGGTAACATTTAAAGCATACACCGTAGAGTGATAATTCGATCAACATCACCTTTAGAGGAATTAAGTTGAATCAGACATTTTACAATTTTGCTTCAATAATTCTGTGTTTTTCAAATCACTCATGCACTTAAACACATAATCACATGCAAACATATATGTCTATTTTCCATTGACGTAAATCCATATATATGATCACTTACTACAATTGCCAGAAATATGCGAAGTTTTGCAATATTTCTAGTTTGAACTCCACCGTATTTTCCGATTAGTATGGTGAAATTCCACAAATTAAAATAGGGCAATTGGCATTGTAGTTCATCTGGCCATCTGCAATTCATCATACAAATGGCAGCGGGTTCACATTTGAGGAGTCGGAGGATCATCAAGTCTATTATTTATAATCCTTATCAGCTAAGGAATGTTTAAACACAATTTCAGCTCTCTATGTCCATTGCTTCTGAAGAGAAACATTACAGGATTTAAAGGGCGGGGTCCCTGTAGTCCGCACCAGTACATACAGTGTCACAAAATCTATTAATTGAATCTTCTTTATGAAGTTTCAGCTTTCCCGGTTCTTTGCTTCTGGAGAGTGTCAATACCAATATGTGTACTGGTGAACGGATCGAATGATGAACAGAGGCTGCGGCCGTACGCCATCCCAAATTGAAAGCCACTATAGCGAATCAACCCAGATGAGATAATGAAAATATTAGTTGGTTGAACACATCATCACAACATTGAAATTAAATCTGAACACAGGAATCGTGTACAACGCCATTGCTAACAGGTGGTTAAATATTCTGTGCAACGAACAACACCATCAACAGTTGAGATTATATTTACGATACGAACGCATACTGAACAAAATAATTTAAGGAGCAGTCTGATTTCACTCAATATTTAGTATGAATGCTCCATATGTCATGCAATAATCAAGTTGATGGTTTACTGTTAGTCCCATATGTGTTTATATCCAGCATTCTTATAGATGATCAATACATAAGATAACATATCCTGATCATACAAAATCACTGTTTTAAATATTGTTACCGGACATATTTTTATGACAAATGAAGCGATTCATACCACATCTCTTCGAGGAGCATGTTTGAGGTCGAGATGCAATAACTGCGATATATCTACAAGACGTAGTAGCACTGACTTTTCCCATACTGACACTAATTTGTCTCTACAAAACACTAGTGACATATTGGTTGTGACAACGTTATCAGATTCTTCTATTTCATCTAAAATTAGTTCGGTTTGATTGAAACTGGAGACCCAATCTTTTCAGATAAAACTGTACTGTCCTGCCTGTGGCTTGTGTCTTAATCTTGACGACGATTTTGTGTTCCTATTTCAATGCGTTCACTGAAACACTTGATTTAGTGAAATATCGAAGTCCAAAAGCCTTCTTTACATTGTCATCCAAAAATAAGTGCTGTATTCTGGTAACTGTAACAATGCTTCACTGAAACACTTGATTTGGTGAAATGTCGAAAGCCAAATCATTCCCCACACTATCATCCAAGAAGAAGGGTTGAGTTCTGTTTGCTGTAACAATGAGACTTCTCAACCTCGAATGTGCACTGTCCAAGGCCGATGTACAGAGTGCCCTGTTGACAGTGGTTGAGCTCCTCGCGACCTTGAACACACCTGTAGTATTTGTTGCAGATAAACGGGTGGGGGAAGTACACCTCGTTACGGTTGGGGTAACACGGTCGGTTTGGATCATCTGCAATATATTACATTAACATATTATATATTACATCATTTCAGGTAGAGGAATGACTTTCTTTTTAAGCATACGGCACGTAATAGCCAGTGCAAGTTAAACCTATAAGCAATGCAATCATCGATAATATACGACATGCACTTTATTTTCAGAAATAATTTGGAAGAATCGAAACGAAGCAAATCAAGTTCTCTATGTTCTCATGCATAAAGAATGGGGCGCATCAAATAGATGAACCACTAAACTGTCTTTCATTTGCAAATAAGGAATACCATTTTCAGAAAACAAGTCCTGTTGAGTGGCATTCTAGACGATGTGGTATAAGATAGAAGTATTTTCTTCTCTCACCAGTACACAAGAACCTATCTAAAATTCAGAATACAGACCTTTTTCCTCAGTTGGTTCGGGTAGGTCACAGTCCCTGGTGAGGGGGTTGTAGCAGAGCCCCACACTACACTGGGAGACGAACATCCCTCCATTACTGCACTGTATGTAGTATCTGCAGTCGTGAGGGTGGGGCAAGTTTATCTCGTGGTGACCCTCGCAGTAGTCCGCTGAAAGACAAGGTGTCTATGGTTATGTGTCAAATAGATTTGTTCGTTCCTTTTCCTGTCTTTTTTTCATATTATGTAATTATAATATTGTTGACATCTTTGAAATGCATTTTCGAAGGTTGAGTGGCAATGAATGATCATATTAAGGATATACAATGTTTTTATTTAATAAGGGCCACGATTCGAAATACATAGATGCTTCATAAATGCTTGACGAATGCGTTACAATATATGTATATGACCACTATTTCTTAGCATATACGACTTCTTTTTACTGTAAAGACGAAGATTCGACAAAGATTGTTCCTTAAAATATTTGTTTGACGACTTCAAATTTGATTATATGTCGAAACGTCGCCTTGACTTGTCAGTTTAGACATACAAGAAAAATACGGATAACAAATGTTATTTGTCACAGAGAAAGAAAGAAATATTTTATTTAGGTATCACGCAACTGTACTTGCTATATGAAATTTATACATACATAATATTATTTTGATACCTTGAATACCTAAAGCAAAACGTTGATAAGGAAAAAGAAACTATGCTTAACCAACATGAGATCATTCCGCACGTATGGTAAAACATATTTTGCGAGAAACGATCGTGGGTTAATGTATTTTGTTAATTGCATGCGTAGGTGACTTCGACTAAAACACAATTGACAAGTGAACATACTCATGGAAAAAGAGAAACATTTATTAGGAGGTCGGTTGACAATTCAACGACAACTTAGAGTTGCCCCAAGTTCTGTTTCTTCTGAAAGACAGTTAACGTCATAACCATATGCATGGATGGCTGCTTAAGTCAGTTCACAGCTATCAGACGGAGGTGTTAAACTAATAAAAAAGATAAAACGGCATATGAAAAAGCCTTCGGTAAATCACAGCGGAATGCTTGTTTTAGACAGAAACATTTTAACAGGATATACGAGATCAGAGCGATGTTAGGTGCTGGCGTATGTCAAAGATCTAAAGGGTTAGTCTGAGGAAAAGACGTTTCTTACACCTCATAGTCAAGTGTTATTATTAAATAAAATATTTTGTCATCAAACCAGTATCAAAATTCCAGACATATCAAACCATTGGTTAAAAGTCCGGATCGAGAAATACTTAATGAACATGACAAACGTTTTCTAGAATGTGTCGCTTTAAAGACAGTCTAGCAGTGATTTATCTCATTCAATCATTTTACTACATGAGTGTTCTGAAAACCTTCCGATGTAACCTTATTTCAAAAGCTTGACCAATTGTGTAACCAATTGAAAGTTATCAAAGTTATTTTATGATAACTAAGGCTTACTACTTACAAAATCAGCTGATTGTTTCTACGGTTTCTACTTTTTAGTTCATCATTAGCTTTTCATTTTTATAAACATTAAACATATGCTTTATTAGATTCACATATTTAAAATATTGTGAATGTGCTAATACGAATGCAAATGTACGTTTCGTTTTCGAAAATATGTGAAAACAAGCTCAATATTTTTTTTAGATTAAGCCAAGAATGACTTATCTCCCTTTTATCAACCACTTGCAAGATATGTCAACACGAACTCCGATTAAAATACGTAAAATCATAGGGCTCGGCAAACATTCCAAAGTGAACAGAATTGTATTTCTCATTGTAATAATCCAAGTTTTAAACGAAATAAGTCTGAGATCGAGTTGTTAAGTTCATAATAGGGAACAGAAAACAATAAATTTGGTCACAAAAATATATCAATTTTTGTACGTCCCTTTGAACATGAAATCATGAATCGAGCTTTTGAATAGCACAAGGGAAGGGGCAAGGGCACTTGCTGGATTTCCGCAACTGAACATCAAAAAGTTTTAAAGACGCATAGTCAGTAAACTCATGTTTAAAAATGTGACGCATAAATCGTTGTCATTGTCAGCATAGTGTAAATCACATTTCAATGATCACAAACTTACCTGGATGGTATAAACATTTGTGACTTTATACAACAAATCAAATTCCAACGATCACGTAGTAACCCGGGTTGATATAACTTGTCTGTGTGACGCCTCAGAAAGTTCATCTGCATCTAAGTAAATTTGGATAAAATAGTGTTTCATATTGCACATTCAATTCCAGCGATCGCATACTTACCAGGAATGGTATAAACCGTTTGCGTGACGTTCTTTGTCTCAGTGAGGTTACATCAGATTCTGCATCTAAGTAAATTTCTGTAAAGTAGTCTTTAATATTGCTGATTACATTCGAACGACCACGTACTTACCAGAAATGGTTTAAACCATCTTTGTGAGTTCCTAGTCTCAGAAAGTTTACACTGCATCGAAGTGAAAATAATTGTTTCATAGTGCAGATTAAATTCAAACGATCATATACTTACCAGGAATGGTATAAACCGTTTGTGAGACGTTCTTTGTCTAAGAAAGGTTACATCTGCATCTAAGTAAATTTGTGTAAAATAGTGTTTAACATTGCAATTCAAACGACCATATACTTACCAGGAATGGTATAAACCGTTTGTGTGACGTTCTTTGTCTCCGTTAAGTTGCTCTGAACTTCACACAGAACAGTCGTATCGTTAGGGAAGAATCCAAACACGTAATGCCGTCCCTCCATCCTGGTTTGACAACTCTTCTTCTCCTCTGTCAGCAGACTGAAATCCACTTCCCGGAAGTCAGCCTCACCTCTGTCCCGAAATTTCATAACGAGGTTGCCAGCTGGGTACCCGACTTCCGCGTGGCAACTAATAGTGTGCTGGGTTACCTCCCCTTCTATAATTTGCATCGGAATCGTTATGATGGGATCCTCTGGCTTGGCTGTCCAATGTAAAGAAAATAGTTTAGAATATAAATACTGATAAGGATAAAGACTGAGCAAATCTGTTATTGTTAACATCATTATTGAACATATACAAACATCCAGAATAATAAGAATAAGAAAATAGTTATTCATTATGTAAAGTAATACTTTAGTACCAAACACATTTTAAAGACAGTTGATTTAGGTTGATGTAATTATAGAATTATGGTAAATCTTTTGATATTCCTGTTTGTTTTCTATTATTACAATGCGGCACATGGGCAATGCCGATATCGTCATTTCATCTTCTATATTTTGTAACCAGCGCAAACTCCCTGTTCAGTGGAATAGTAATGGGAATATCGGTAGGCCACTTTCATGGTAATGGTCAAATTACCAGCAGCTTGATAGTCAATTCCAAACTATGTTGGCCCTTAATTTCTAGGATTCCCTTTCATTTAACACAAATACTTAACGTCTGTCTTTGTGAGTAATCTATACGGTCAATAAAGTCTGCATTCCCTATTCAGATTTTTACAACACTTCATAGCCAACCTTAAACCTGTACACGACCTAAGAGATGGGAATTCAACAGGAACTTTTAATCGAAGACATCCACAATATGGAGACAATGGTACTTAGCTTCTCCTGCGACTTCAGTAAATATTTACTTGTACATTAACCCTATTTGAGCATAGTTAAGTGGCTTACATATAACGTGCAAGGTTGACTCGGCCGGTGTTATGTTGAATGAACCAGACGCATCACAAATATATGTTCCCTCGTCCGAACACTTGAGGACCGAAATCCATACCATCAATTCTGTCTCGTATTTGGAGATAAACACCTCTTTAAGAGCGCGGTGTTCGAGATATGAGTCCATCCAGGTCACGCTGCCATTTTGGTGGATCACTATGACGTCATCACGAGCACCGGAAGTCGTAAGTTTTTGGATGGATAACTTTTCCCAAGACCCAAGGTGGAGCAGACGACACTGTATTGCTGTCAGGCCCTCGTTTAATGTTCCAGTTGTTGTATGCATAGATATTGCTGAAATAAAGATATCATGTTATATATTATACAAGACCGATAGCAATATTTTCGGAATCATGATAAACAAACTCGTTTTGCGTTTTTAAACATTTGTTTGATTAAATGCTTAATGAAAAGTACTGGATATGTTCTTTAGAAATAAACGAAACCAAGGATATTTTAATATTAATACTAAAAATAATAATACATATTGCTTAACAGTTTCTTGTTAAATATTAAATAGATTCACTTGTGAATTATAATATTTAATATTTGTTTCTGTATGTAGGGATACTGCCGGGGAAATGATGATGATAGGCATATCAATTTTGTTTAGATAAAAGTTTTTATTGTTTGTATCACTAGAATCTCTGCCTGCCATTGGCATAATGTTCTAAATTGATTCCCGTCATCATTTTTAATCATGTTTTTAGCTTTAAGTTTAAATTTTGTTTTAAGTATCTTTGGGCTCCTAGAAAATTGAAAAATTATGAAACGTGATGATTTAAGATACAAACAATGAAAGTAGGTTCCATAACTCCATTGGAAATAGCATATAATAGTTCCTTCTAATTGCTCCTTATCAACACGGTATGTGTTTTTCTCACCTTAGCTCTAAACAAAGAGTTATTTCTATGACGATCTCCGGCACCAAATCGGTTTATCACAGAGATCTTTCTCACCTGTTCAGCAAACAATAAAATACTGACGTCTTTTGTCACTGACTCATCTAAATATAAACTTTAAAGATATTGTACCAGGGTATTTACAGCCCACAGCTCTTTCAAATACCTCAGCTCAATACCAAAATATATGTCCTCGGATATTTAACGATTGAAATTGACCATGTGCCAAGATTGAATGAGAATGGTCATGTATCAAATTTTGAGATTCGGAGTTTGGGTCATTCTGTGTATTTTTGGGGGAAGGGGAGTGAAAATTGCTTTGTGCCATTATCGATGATTTTTTTAGGTAACCTTATACTGCATGTACTTCTCTCAACCGTTGGCTACGATTTTAAGAGAGTGCTTGTATACACTGAATAGACATCAGTTTTCAAACATCCGAATCTGCTAGTCAAACATCTATTGATACCTAATGAGTATCCATCTTCCTCACGCCATTTCCCATCTGTCAGTTTTGTGCCTTGCTGACGACCCTTCTGTGATGATACCAGCGTCCCTACAGGCGATTGCTAGCAACCCCCAGTTAGTTTTTGCTTTGCAGCAAGGCATAAAACTGACAGTTCGGAAACCGGTGTTTTAGGGTTTCTTTAGGAGGACGAACAACATCTAGACACGATGTATCAAGTAGCTAAAATACCATAGCTGCACTCCGTCTTAACACTCACCGATCTGTCCACAGTATCCACTCACAGGATCAAAGCATAATTCGTCATCACACTGGCCAACATACGGGACATTCTTCACACACGTGACGGACTTACTACACGAGTACGGGTGTCGCATTGTTCCGTTCTCCAGGCTCCCACAGATTGTTTCTGAAGATATAAATTGAGACTCTGAATACAATCCTAAATTACAAACAAGTTTATACAGTACAAGAATGAGAAAGAAATGAATAAACATGTACACACTCAACTGAAATAATATGATAGATGAAAATAATGATTGGTTCTTTGAAGATAGAACCAACCTCGACATAAATGCCCAAGCGGTAGCATTCGATAGTAATACATTTAATTTATTGTAATGTTGATACTGCTTGAGAGTTTCCTTACCAATAACCCCCTCCCCTTCTTTAAATTTCTTTAAACAGATATACATGTACATGTGTATAGCGAAAAAGTGTAAGAGAAGTACTTTTGGCCAGTATTGATCATAAAACATAATCATGGTATTAGAGTTCCACAACACTGTTACGTACATGTATTATGCGTTCCTTCAGTAATTAAACATTCACAAGTTCATCAATCCCGCATTTATGGAATTGCACACAGCATTTCCTTTTGCTTTATGAACCAGAGAAGATATCCGTTTACAATAGTTTAAGCAGAAGAGAACTCAAGTACTTAAATCAAGGGGATCGCAAGTCATTAGCTTTCATGTCAGAAAGCATTACTCACTGCAAGCGTGTTTTCAGCTAGAAGTATATATAATAGTAGTATTCGTTAACTTAGAAATGTAAACGAATTCGAAATTAATGAGTTTAAAGAGATCTGTGTTAGGAGCTGTTTTAAACTCGTTTCCTATGAGGCCCATTCTGGAACGAACGTTTGCTATCTGTCCACAAATGCGGTTCAACTAGATTGCAAAATACTGCATATTTACATCAGATAATGACAGTTTTATTTGACCGAAAGGGCAGCGAACCCGATACCAGATAACAATTTGTCAACTCGGCACAAACAGATGGACAAACTGACCAAAGCAAAGTCAATAGGTGGGTCTTGAACGACCGGACATCCGGCCAACTCGGACAATAAAACAACGATGACCACCGCATTTAAGACGATGGTCAACGTTTATAGCCTGGACACAGATTAAGAAGTCCTCAATACTCCGTAAAGATGTCTGTCTGGCTAGCCCAGTTCTCTATTGCTTCATAACCACATTTGCGTCTACCAAAGACTTCTTAGACTAGTTCAATTCACCTGACCAATTAGCATTGCCTCAAATCCAACGCACGTTGTGTTAACCATACTTTTGAATACTGACATTGTTTTAAATTAACATCGTTTTATTTGTTGAAATATAGGAAACACTTAGACAATAATTAAAAATGCACAAATTTATTAATGTAATTCAAATTATTTGTAAGAAACTCTCGTTTTCAAACAAAATGAAATAATAATTTCATAAATAATGGGATAGCTGATTTATTTTTAGGAGAATATGCTGAAAAAAAGCATAAATATCAGCATTTAAGGGTTGTTTAAAGCCTACAAGATCAAATTAAACTTATAGATTACATATCTACTTCCATTAATACGTGTTGCTGGTATACGTTCTAGTAGTTGTTCATTTGTACAGAAAATAGTTTAATTTCGAATCTTTACTGAAACCTGGTCAGTTGACGCAAATCAAATTGAATCAAAACTACTCTGGGCATTTCCAGGGTCATATCGATTGCCCTGTTTCTATTACAATTCTAAAATTTGAGCAATCAACACAAGTATGTGTATCACTCCGCGTACTTTTATTCCTACATTAAGACAGAGTGGATCACCGACAAGTGATAGTCACGTGACACTAGTTCCGCAGTTAAAGGAAGCTCCTCTTCTCGTGAGTGGCGAGACTTCAGACTTGAGCGCTTGCAAAGTAATGGCGGTCACGGATTCTAACTAGCTTTGTATAACTAATGGAAATAGATTGAACAGTTTGTCTGACCTGACCTAACGAGCTGAATTTCATCTGATATAAGAACTTGGTATTGATTGTCGAGACAGTTGACCATTTGATTGAAAATGTTCTGAAACTGTTTCCGAATTCGTATAAAAAAACAAGATGATCTACTTAACACACTCTACCAAATCGAACCAAGATTAATTGGCAGTTTATAGCAAACGAATTTTTAACAAATCACCAAATTTGACACTCAGTCGTTTGATATCATCCTCTTGAATAGCTAGACTTTTGCCGGTTGCCGGTTAACCATATTCATTCATTTATAGTCCTCGTCATCCATATTAACGTTTCATAATCATTTTTGTTAACACATACGATTATTCAGGGTCAATCACTAAACAGTTCACATTTAAAAATGCCATTACAATAAGCAAAAACACGTACTATCAAAAAGTGTCCTTTGCTACAAACCATAGTGGCTTCTCAAAACGATTTTAGAAGTTCTTGAGACTGAATAAGGTACTATATTATATAGTTACATCCAGAATACGTCGTTTAATTACAAATGCTTACACCATTATCTTGCAAAGGGAATTGAACATGCTTGATAATGGCACAGTTGCGTACCTAAAGTTTGTTCACTTATCTGAGTATTCTAGTGCAAATATCATATAAATTGGAATGTCTTTGAGGCATTCTAGCAAAAATGAAACTGATCATCTTAATATTTCACAACATAACTTGAGATTAATTTTTGCATTAATATGTATGTCATACCTGTCAGAGGTCAACATTCCAATAATATAATTTTTATTTTCTTCAAAAAATTGTCATATGTGATAAAAAGCGTTAGGCCTAAGTCATATGTCTCCCTTTGTACTTAATCAATGTCATTTTTTATACTTTTCTCAGGGAGCTCCAATAGAGCACGCTAATCGACATTTGATAAAATTGAAATATCAAAAATATGAAATCTGTCTATTTTCTCCTGCTAAACCTTTAAATTCTGCACCAGTTACCAGCCAATCCCAGAATATGGACTGAGAATATTCATTTACACATTGACAAATGGTGATCCTTTGTCATTGCAGCTGGATTTATTTCTTTGATGTTCAAACGAAATAGAAATTGCATGATATTTGCGCTGATATAAACTGGGAATTGAACAAACATAAGGTACACAGATGTATAAGTATAAAAGTCGTTATTTTGCAATAAAGAGATGTTAAGAAAACAACATACAAGAGACAGCAGTATTTGTTAATATAATAATTTGTACCAATGAAATTGAATGTTGATACTTAAATCGACACCGGTATCCAACACCTATCTTGAGTATATTACTACTTAGAAATACTTATAATCAGCAGTGTTGTTCCTAGGTGATCAGCTGAGAGGGTCATTTTGGCAATATTTTAACAGATGGGCCCCTTTGCAATGGTAAAAGTATCCTACATCTAATAATTTTAAGGGACACCAAGCCAAAAAGGTGGGCAAATGTCCCCAGGACCCCCTCTATGAACAACACTGAATCAGGGATATCAAACTTATTAGGAAACAATAAATTATGACCTCATAAAGTAATTTTAATATAATTTCTTTACCAATTGTGTCTAGAATGGTATAACTTGTATAATGCAGAATATCAAATCAGTAGACTGACCATGTTTTTACTCATACTACAATGAAAGTGACCGCATTATAATGATGTGAAGTTATCGATAAAGCAGTGCAGGGTGATAACAGCGGTGACGCAGCACTTCTACCAATCTAACACACATGCAGGCCTATACCATAAATATAAGTGTAGTAGTTTTCAAAAGATCTGTTCATTATTAGGATTTTACTAACACAATAAAGTAAAAAAATCACTTATTAGTGAAAGTAGGTATTAAAGGAAACAAATGTTGCAATCAACATTATTGTATTATCATAATTGACTGTCTGATAAATAGCCTGATTTAAACTAATACTACCTAATCTACATATTTCGTCCTTAGAAGAGTTGACAGCAACCAACATTGCGCTGTCACCCTATTCCGAAAAGGAAGCGTAGGTAAAATATCTAAAGTCTTCTCGCGACGGACACAAAGCTATACATTTAGTTCCAAGTGAAAATGAAACATATGTCCACTCTCCTTACCAAAATGCTCGAACTACGTCGTGTCAAATATAACTGCTAATTCATTTACTCAGGAAAATAAATTCAGACTTTTCCACAAAAATTATCATGCGTTAAACAGACTTTATCTGGTAAAATTAATTCAGGCTAGCAAGGAGACAACGGGTCAGCAATGCAAGTTGTGAAAAAATAGAGGCATTGGCTGTGTAGCTCATCAGGCTTTATATTTTATTTAATATAATATATAATGATATAAAAACTACAATTATTAATCCTTATTGGTCAAGGAGTCTGTTCACAAAGTTATAGCTTTCTAGGCCTTATGCTTCTGAAAAACAAGGTGAAAAAATGTTTTAAGGGTGTGGCCCTTTTTAGGGGCCACAGGGCCAAAAAATAAAACAAGTCATAATCCCCACTAGTCAAGGAGTCTGTACACACAGTTTCCTGCAGATGAAGATAAAATAGGTTGTAAGGGTGTGGCCCCTGTGGCCCTTGTTAGGGGCCACATGGCCACCAAAGGTAAAATTTATAATCCTCACTAGTCATTGAGTCTTTACACAATATTTCAGCTTTCTAGGCCTTATGGTTCTGGAGAAGAAGTCGAAAATTCACAAAGTTTACAGACGGACGAACGCCGGACACCATGCCATACAATGGATTTTGTGCGTCAGTACAAGTACAACTTTATTGATTAGATTTCTTTGAATTGACACTTTGTGTTTGTGGACAGTTACCTTTATGATTTAAGAGAGGTATTGATGACGCTATCATGTAAACGTTAATCTCTTTTTGGTCGGGATGAGCTTCTCCTTGTCTGACTTCCGATCCGAAAAAGTGTCAGTGACTTGCATTATTATGTATTCAACGGTGCACACTATAAAGCAACCTACCTGGTATCACTGTCATAGGAGCATCAGAGTACAGTCCCTTTCCTATAGGCAACAGGAAGTCGTTATCTACTGCGCATCTGATCAGAGTGCCGTTGGAACTGAGATCCGGTATTATCCCAAAGAATGAAATCAAGGCTGACGCGTGACATTCTGACCGTACATATTTCACGGTTGCCGGAAGATTTTTAAAGATGGCCGATGAGGATGTTTTCATTTGTAGGGACAGGACGCCTTCTGGGTAACCCACATCCCCCGTACACTCGAACGGTTCAATCATTCTACGTTTGGCCACCATTTCCACTGGCATGGTCAATTTCGGTTGGGTAGGCATACCTGCAAAATCATTATCAAATGTGATTTTCA
Source organism: Steromphala cineraria (assembly GCA_916613615.1). Lineage (NCBI taxonomy): Eukaryota > Metazoa > Mollusca > Gastropoda > Trochida > Trochidae > Steromphala > Steromphala cineraria. The sequence goes on from OU744734.1 coordinate 15,325,044, forward strand.
TGAAATATTAATTTCAACAAACATGTGTTTTTGAGAAAATGCTTACAATAACTCGTTGGATACCACTTAATCATTAAATTCGTCTATAAGAGAAACTTCAGATAAATACAATTCTTTATGTAATTTAAGGCATATAGTAATCCAATTCTATACACCGTGAGCTTTCTTAATGAAATACATACAACATTTTATACACCTTTCGGTTCTTTTTGCAGAGTATTTACTGTTGTTCATTTAGACTCCATAGGATTTCTAATGCTAGAATATTCAGGAGATGTTACCATTTTTATGGTTTCGATGTTATTAGTAATTGATCACTCAAATGTAGTACACACTTGATGGCTTCATCACCTCTGAGGTACAGAAAGAATCAATTGTAAGTACAGCTTTGTGAATCTTACTTCATGAAATAAACGAAGCTGTTAAACTAATCAACCTTACTTACTAATAATCTCCAGATGACCCAATACTCTGTGTGTGCTCTGCTGAGTGAAAAGTGAACATGTGTAATCGCCCTCGTCTGTACATGTTATGGACCGGAAGGACACAGAAAAGTTAGCAGCATCTGACGTCATCACAACAGTCAGCACCAGACGATCCACCATTTCCGGTTTCGTTATTTCGTAACTTCCATCGCTAGAGAGTGAGGCTAGCATCTTCCCCAGCTTCCCCTTGGGTGAGTGGGTGATGATGAGTGAGTCCCATAGAGTGAGGTACTCAACAGAACACACCATCATGACGTCTGTTGCCCCCACACTCGTCCTCTTTCTGCTCATTGACATCCCTGGTGGAGGAAATAATTTCTCAAAGTAAATTAGATCAAGATATTTTCTTAAGTTCTCATCCCTAATCATTGACATTCCTGGATATGGGAAGGTGAATAACTCAACATAGTTGAATCAAGATTTGTCTAAAGTTGTCATACATGCTATACATATATCTAATCATTGACATTCTTGGGTTTGAAAAAGTGAATAACTCAAAATGTTGGGATCTAGATTGTTTTCTAAACTTGTCATGCCAAATACATCCCTCCTGATCATTGACATCCCTGGGTTTGAGAAGGGGAATAACTCAAAAAAATTGGATTAAGATATTTTCTACAATTGTCATGCATGCCAAACACATCTCTCCCCATTGACATGAGGTGAATTACGTCAAATTAAGAGTCAATGTACTTTTTTTCTAAAACGTTCATGCATGCCGAACATAACTCTAATCATTGACATCCCTGGTAGAGGGGTGAATTTAATACAAGTATTTGAAATCAATATATTTTCATTATACGTTTTCGGACACAGGTGGTTTTTTTCATGCAGCAAACATCCCTGTTAATTGACACCCCAGGTAGGTTTTGTTTAATAGGTTAGCAGACAGAGATGTTTCTTTCATGCAGCATACTTCCTTGTTCATTGTCATCCCTTTTGGAAGCGTATGTGGATTGCTCAAAATTAGCTGGAGTCACTACGTTTTGTTAACATTTTCTTGGACACAAAAAAATAATTCATTTTATGCATGTCCCTGTTGAAAAATGTAATTTACTCAACATTAATACATATCACAGGATTTATTTTATAAACAGAAACGCAATGGAATGACTTCTTGATATTTTTGTTGGTGATATTGCCATGTTAGTTTAAATTTAAATTAAGAAAATAACGCAATATTCTATACTTACACGGTGCTTTGGTAGTGGTAGTTGTCGATGGAGTGGTAGTAGTAGTTGTAGTTGTAGTAGTGGTTGTAGTAGTGGTTGTAGGGGTAGTTGTTGTAGTTGTCGTAGTGGTGGTTGTTGTCGTTGTTGTACTTGTGGTTGACGGCAAAGTTGTAGTGGTGGTTGTAGTTGTCGTTGTAGGCAATGTTGTTGTGGTTGTTGTCGTAGAAGTAGTTGGTATTGTTGTTGTCGTAGTTGGTGTAGTAGTTGTAGGCATAGTTGTTGTTGTTGTTGTAGAAGTTGTTGTTGTTGTAGTTGGCATGGTAGTAGTGGTTGTGGTTGTTGTTGTTGTTGCTGCTGTTGTGGTTGTTGATAGGGTTGATTGCGTCATTGTTGATGAATAAAAAGGAGTTGTCGATGCTATGGTTGAAATTGTAGTCGACGTAGTTTCTCGTTCTGTTGAGGTAATGGCAAGAAAGAATAATGAAATTGAAAATCAAGACATAATTTTTATGTTTTAAACATGTTTTCATATCAACATTACAGATACTGAAACAATATTCCGTAAGGTTTTATTTCAAAACATTGTGTTGCACTTGGTTAGATTTATTTTCGTTTTCATGAGAACACTCCTGGTACTGTCCTTTAAGATGTTTAAGTATTTATTCTTTGAATTTTGTTTGTTTGTTTGTTTCTATTTCAAAGCTAATCAAAAGAGCGTGTACACAAACCTGTTTTTAGTCTAGGTTTCTGTGGCATGGACATTAAGAACGTGTTTGCAATGTCCACAAAAACGCAATCACTACACACAATAAAATCTCCAATAGAATAGGCAATTTCGCCTCTATAGTTGACAATCTTCGCAGATCGAGTAATTGCATGCCCAACCTCGTTCGCTTGCTTTATGGATCCGTCGTCAAGGAAAAGTAACTCCGTAGATGTTTGAATACTTCCGGGTCTGTGAACATGCATTTAGTGTTAAAGAGGCAGTAGCACGTTTTCTGAAAATTTTATATTTTCAAATTCTTACTGATGATTGTACATACATGCTAAATGTATTAATTTGAAACTCGAAACTCTCACTACACAAACTAATCATCCATAGTTAGAGAACAAATAATAAGGCTTCTCATTAAGTCAATTGGCTGCCATTTTTATGTGAACACATTTATTTCATTTTGTGTTAGAAAAAGGAATCGCTTGGCTGAACTTTACATTATGTATTTTATTTATTACTGCTTCATTTCAATTGGAACCCTTTACTTGACGTCATCTTATATTCCCCCTAATATGGTGCTTCTGTCCCTTTAAGTATTTAAAGATATATTGTTCAAAATATGTCGGTTACGCGAAAATGAAGTGCTGGTGCTTTTATTCCCTTCGTCTGTAGACTTTTCGGTTTCACTTGCAGCCTTTTCATCCTACCTCAGAGGCAATAGCAATCTTGCCAAAATGTTCATATGTGAGAGTAACAAGGGTAAGTAATTTAAAGATGACACATTTGATTCAAAGTGCTTTTACTTTTATTTCCAAGTTCTTAGGGGCGAATCTTTTGGGTGAAGTGTTAATACCAAAAGAAATATTTTAAAAGAAAACAACAGAACTAGGTTGATATACGGTTATAAAGGTATACAAATGATATGTCGTTATCACTTACCTTAATTCCTTGACGGTTGCGCCATAATACAAAGGTTCGTATTCAGATCTAAGAAATGTGTTATCTATCTGAAAGAAAATTATTCAACAGAAATGTTATTGCAAAAAAAACCATCATTGTCATATTAAGACAAATTTTGCCAATTCAATCGGAAAATATATGATTAAGTCAATGAAAACTTGCATGCATATTATGCAACATCGAGTGAATCTGCCATTCACCAAAAATATTTTGTAATAAATCAAATATGCAGGAGACTACGCCCATTTTGGTATCAATTGCTTGTAACGTTTTCCGTTGTATGATCTTAAAAGTATTCAAGGTTTGAATACGCCGCTAATGGCTGAAATATTGCCCAAGCGGCGTAAACCAATAACTCTGTCTCTCAAGGTTTGAAATATCGATTATATCAAATAAGCAAGTCCATTGGTACTCAGTACATGTAAATATCTGAAAATATATGTTAGTCAATAGACAGACACTACTGCCTTAATCAATTTCTGAAAAAGTTATTTATAAACGAACCGGGACAGGTATGTGACTGTTCAATGAAGGTGGCATTTATTTTCATCAAAATCACAATCATATGTATTTTGGACTTATCGTTATCAAACTGTGTAAACAAAAATTCAAGGAATTCAAATATTTATTCAAGACATTTATGAATATCATAAAGGAACAAAGTTCACTGATGATGGATGGTTTCTTTTGAAAAGGATCATTATTCACATTATGCATTGTGTAAGTAGTCAAGGTACGAAAGGATGTTCCCTTGCACATGTCAACAAAGAGCATAGAAACTGCGTTGGATAGAGGAATTATACATAAAAGTGCATGGACATGACGGATCAGACACAAGCCTTCTAGTGTCCCATAAATCAAAACTTCAAAGGGAAATGAGTCAGATTTAAACAATTTGAAAAACTCAAGATGCAGGAAACATTAACTCAGGCAAATGTGACACATGCAACTGGACATAGGTAATATGTACCTGTTACTGTGTTGAAAAGGTTTTGCTTACGTTAGAATCGACCTTGATGTCCATCTAACATGTCGTTGTAACTGGCATCAATACATCATCATATATCAAACAGTTTACATACTTGGCAGCTGACATCCCTTCATGCATTTAATAGAATATTTGAAGCTGATAAGATTTCAAACAGAAAATGACTTCCTGAATACCCTTTTTATTTGATATCCATATAATAGAGTAAGCATTTACTATATTCTTAATAAATGGTCACAAACAAAGGTACAGGTATTTCCGAAGGAAATTAAGTAATCTTGCTTTGAAACACTGACCAATATACTCGATCGTACCATTAACACACACATTGTTCTTTTGTTGAAAACCGTTATAGCATCACTTCCGTAATAACGGCGTTAGCATCTACACCGAAACGTCACACCCTTGCAATATTATACAGAGCGTTTTAAGATTTGACATTTCAATTGAAAAAGTAAGACATCTTACAAGTTGACAACTTTACATGACTTAATTTCTACTTCTGTCGACTTTGGATTGTTTAAGATCAGGTTATATAAACGTCAAATTTAAATGCTTCCCTGTTTCGGAAAAAAGGAATATTCAAGGGGCATTTCATCTCAACGTTCTATATTGTTTCCTTGTTTTAATTAACCATTTCATCTTTGTGACAGCTTTGTTTTAGTCATCAGTGAAGAATTTGGATGTGCATGACTTTAATACTGTGATACTAGGGGGAAAAAAGCATGAATGAAAGTATGCATGCAATTGACAGAATGGAATTTTGAATAATCTTAGAGTTCCATTGTAATATTATTTTACAAACTATACGTTAGGAATATATGAATATGATCGTTTAAATGTTGTCTTTTGTACTTTCCTATTCATCGTGATTTAATAACATTTGCAAGCAATATAAAGGACGAGCCATAGTATATCACGGCGTGAAATAACTATCGTATCGTGATTCACGATCCGAGATACTAGAAAAATATTATGTTTTACTAAAAGATGAATGTTTTCTCTAATAAAAAAAAAAATCCATACAATGATTAACGTAAAATCAACAAGATTTACCATCACACAATGGCTGTTGAAAACGCGATTATCATTGTGTTTCTAATCAATTGTTTTAGGGTCAAATCTGTAAGAAGCAAATATCCAACTGCTTCACGTCTCTATATAAAACTCAAATGACCTGAAGTCCGAAAACACTGTTACATTTTCGGTTTGAGAAGGCCATCCAACATCCGAGGATTTGTCATGTGAGTGTTTGTCTTCAAGGATTGAAATAGTTGTATACTAATGGATACACAGTTAGTCATCTCTATCATTTCCTTTATATTTACAGTTATATAAGAGTTGGAATAACTAATAGTATATATCTATATAATTATAAGACTAAGATATAAGATTTAAGATTTTTGTGACTTTTGACAATGTCCAATGTATTTAAAATAAAGAACAATATTTTAAGACACATGTACCTGGTCGACCATGTTGCATTTGTAGGGTAAGGGATAAACGTTTCAATTTTCGTGAGTCTATACTGTGAAATATAACTGTACTAAGAAGAAACATGTTCTTTTCTGTTCTGGTTATGTTTCATGCATGGTTACACTACATATAGTACTACTGCAAGGAAACAACTTGCAAAGCCATGATTGTTTTGGACTGCAGTGAAACCTGTTGGGTATGGCTGAATCAACTTAAGTCGCAATGAACATTACTTAGAATACACTATAGCGCTACTGGAGACTTTTTACCCAAAAACATTTATTAGTTTAGCTTGAAGGGGCAGTAGTACGTTGTTTGAAAAAATATCCAAATTAAACGTTAATTTGAACGTTAATGCTAAATGTGTTATTTTGATAGTGTAAAAATCTCATTGCAGAAAAAACTAATAATAAATATTCACAATTGGCAGACATTTTGTGTGAGTACCTTCAATTCAGTTTGTGTAAGAAAAGGAAATCGCATGGCTGAACTTGACATTATATATTTGATTTGTCACTGCTTCATTTAGTTTAAAAACATTGTCCTTTCAATTAGAACCATTTACTTTCATTTTCTTGACATCTCCTTATATTCCCCCTAAAACGTGCTACTGCTTCTTTAACAGTTTCTATAACGTCCTACTGTAAGACGTAATAAGAAACCGTTGAGCTAAATTGTTTGGGGTTACTATTTTATGATAATAAATCAATGTGTCCTCACCTCTTCTTTGAAGGGTTCAGCTATACTGCTATATTCCCTGGAAATTAGATGTCTCATGGATGCTTTGAATGTTTTGTTGATAATCCTCAGCTTCAGGTTGGCTTTTACAAAAGCTAAAAAAGCGAAAAAATATATAAAATTTATACAATTGTCACGTATTTAAAGGGGCAGTAGCACGTTTTTTGATAATTTTATATTTTAAAATTTTCACTGATAATTGTAAGTTAATGTTAAATGTATTATTTTGACAGTGTAAAAAATCTCATCACACAAGTCAATCACCCATAGTCAGACGACAAAGTATGAAGATTTACACAAAATCCACTGGCGGCCATTTTTGTGTGAACACCTTTAATTCATTTTGTGTAAGAAAAAGGAATCGCATGGCTGAACCTTACGTTATATATTTGAATTATTACTGCTCCATTTAGTTTAAATACATTGTCTTTCATTTGGAACCATTAATTTTCATTTTCATGACATCACCTTATATTCCCCCTAAAAACGTGCTACTGCCCCTTTAACATGCATTACATAAGAAGGGTGCATTAATTATAATAAAATCCCTGTTCATATGGTCTTATATGCATTTGATATTTGAAGTAATGAAAGTAAGTAACTACAAATAGTATATCAAAGTGTGTTATATATTCATGTATTCCATCTTTCGGTTCACTTTTCAACAATTAAAAAGGGTTGGATTATATACAACAACAAGATAACAGCGCTTTTCTTTGAACATAAGATATGCATATTGATCGATTTTGGATTTCGATACTATTTTAAATAGATTTTCAAATTCGGATGATGTGATTAACATGATGAATGTAAACAAGTACCATACATAATATTTATGTATATATATATATAGATATAAATGAAATTCATTGCTGTTTCTGATTAAAAACATGGTATGTATGATTTAGATATCTAGTTTTGGGCATCTTGATTGATCATAATGTATATGTTCTTCATGGTAATTAAACTAGATTTAAGGGGTGAATGTACAGCTGTACTGTGGAATTCTCGATGGTATGTAATATAATAGTTAGAAGGTATGTCGCAGTGTTTTGCTACACATTTACAACTTGCCATAGTTGACACCTGTCGTGACACTTGTAGTCGACACCTATTTCCCTACCTTATAAATATAATATACAAAGAGTGTCATTATTGTACACGTTAGCGTGTATATGTGGAGATAATTTTTTCAGTTTGAATGATTATCCAACCAATTATATCAATCACATTGACAAATTATTATAATTGAGGTGACGTTTTTCCACATATTTGCCTTAAGGGTATTTCCGTTTGACCTCACATACGTTAACATTCCAGTCTACAGTTACCTAGATATTCATTATGGTAAAACTGGTAGTTAATAATATATCCCTCACAAATGTTATTACTGTTTTACTTCATCATATAATGTAACAAAACATAATCAGAATTAATAGGCAGTTAAATTCTTATACATCCATGAATAAGTAAGTTTCCCGTCACTATAATAAGTGTAAGAGTTGGTTACTATCACCCAATTCTAGACACCTTTTTAGTGATATGACTTTTCGTCGTTAAACAATTTATACATTAATACCTTTAATACTGTTCTAGAAATTGAACCTTTTTGAATGGAATTTTATAATTTGAAGCAATAAAAGAATATTTTTGGATATAGATAATGACAACGATATTAGAATGCCCAAGGTTGACTTTACAGATTGAACACTTTCTTGGTAAATGCAATCATTCATATTTCAAAACGTCGCCTTTACAAAACAAAGAAGTTAAACATAAAAGAAACTTGCGTATTCCACGCTGTCTGCTTGGTTGTATATCTGTAACAAAACAAAATAAAGCTTAATTAAACAACTTATATATTCCAAAAGGTGATTAGCACAAACATGAATAATATAAACCATGTAAGTAATGTTATATTAAACGATCCATCTAAAGATCATAAACATAAACATATAAGGCATTTACATCAAAATTCATACCGATTCATGAAAAGGCTGTTACGTCTTTGTACAATTTGTAAATGGCTAGTCTGAGTGTATTAAAGGGGCTACGACACGCATGTTTGGGGTAAAGTTGGCTATTGTAGGGCAGATGAGAACATTATGCACTTACTTTTACTCTCTATTGGTACCAAAAAGTATTCATTATTCTTCCTTTTTGACCTGTCATCAACAAAGACAACGCAAATGTAGGGCGCCCAAAGTCACAAGAATGGGTTTGCACAAAACACTGTTGTTTGGGATGTATTAAGGTTTTCTTAAATATTCTTATTTGGCTTTGAGATTTTCAGGCTTTGAGCAAAATACTCAGATTCTCCAAAATTCAAACCAACTACATTGAGTCTTTCAGAAATTTACTTTATAATGATATACAGTACAGTAAAGTATACAGTGACGCATACCTTGGTTTTGAACTAGGAGATTGCCGTACTGTTTGTATTTGAACATGAAAAATTCTGTAAAAGATTCGGTTATGAGGATATTCTGAACTGATTTAACGGGATAAAGATTTATGAAAAGAAAATTAAATTATATCCCTTATCAAAATGTTCAATTGATCTTTTCCCCTGTATTTAAATTATTTTATGATAAGCTTATCCTTACTACAAGTTTTGTGTATGCATTTTGAAATTCTTGCTCTGTCTGTCTATCTGTCTTATCTTCCATATTCATGTAATTCAGAATATTCCCTTTTCTCTAAACTGTCCGGGACTTGTGCTTGAATTAATATTTGCCACTTTGTGATGCATTATTCCAGAGTCTTTGACCCACCTTGCTTCATATTCAGTAGGAAGTAGACAGCCAATACGATTGCCCCCACCACGAATATCGCCAGCAGCACAAAACAGGATATCACAAATGGATTTCTTCTAGGATTCTTTAGATTGATTATCTCAGAGACAGAATTTCCTGACTTCTCGCAGGATCTCTGACCACTTTCGGTTTTATTGGTCACGTGTCCATTCAACTGTGGGGCTCGGGTCACATGACCATTGACCTTTTGGTTCCGGGTCGTCTGAGTACCATGGTTCACTTCTCTAACTTCAGGTGCTAGAGAGCAATAGCTGGTGTAAGCTGAATCACAGGTGCTTCCGTGGCGGGCATGACTATACTCCTCAAGGGGGTAATCTCCAAGACGGCGATCCATTGGCGGGTAGTCCATCTTAAAATAAGGAAATATTTGACATATATTTGTCTGTACAAGTGTTGATTTCCAATAACCATCTTATCGTTACCCAGATGTTGAACACAATTGTTTTAAAAGCTGTACAACATTTTCGTTTTGAATGGAAAATCAATTGTTAACGTACTAAATCATTGTAATATGTAATTTACACAAATGAAGTACCCTACTAAGAAATCTACCTTGAGTTGTGTTATTCTAGAAAAATTTCTTCAACTAAATCTTAGTAAAACCTTTTATAGATCCATTAATCAAACCCAATACAAGCTCACTAACTTGAAAGCATCCACAAATCTTCATGAAATATGTAGAAGTACACAATTGAGATTACAATTAATTCAATTTCTAATCAGTAAAACAGTTTCATATATACTTGTTATGCACGTGTTGCATGAAATCCGACAAGGAGGTTTTATCTATTGCAATCAATGCATTGGTTACTGAGTATATTCCATGGTAGTTTAAATGACATTAGAAAAAGGGATTGCTTGTAACGAAGTTAATTTTTGCGTAATATTTTCGCCGAAGGGTTATATCCGCAAGTACACTCGTAGGCCACGCGCTGATCCTTTAAATCATCTTCAAATACGCTTCTGCTTGTGTCATTTATGATCCTGTTGTATTTCAATATCCGCAATGCATTCAATGTCCAAACATGTGTTTTTCCTAGTTTTATGAAATTCATGACAAAAACCACAGTTTTTAAATATTTAAGCAAAAGCAAAACCCCGTCTAACATGTCTTTATTCATGTCGTCAAGTCATGAGCTCATATTCTTCTAGATTATAACAATAATCAATCAATTTCAACAAAATAATTTTCTATAAAACTTGAAAATTCTTAAATGTCTTTCTCGACTCAACACACACTACATTACACAATAACGTATCATACAGCTTACCTGTCGCGCAGCAGCCCAGAACTGCTGTTGTTTGTGAGTTCGAAATTCCACATTGTCAAAGAATTTAACCCAAGATGGGGTCTCCATGGCGAGTTTAAAGACGAAGACAGGTCACTCCATAACGTATACACACTGTGCATCCAGATTACACGGCCAGCGACTGGAAGGCATTGTGTTGATATGCTACATGGACATGCCAGCGCTCTTCTGACGTGACTCGCACAATAGCTACATGTAAGGGATTATGGGTCGTGTCAAGGCAAAATAGATACACACATTAAAAAACTTCTGTCCTAAGGCTGGGGTCGTCTTGACGTTTGTTTTACTTTATGCGTTGGTGTAACGATCTTACACTTCAGTTAGTTCTGTTGTTGAATGAGTACAGACATAAGAGACAATAATAAATCTGTGTTATCTCTTGACGGAACCCTTTGTACATTTAGGATGTATATTTTCGTTAGTTCTTGAGTACTATTCCAGTTAAACACCTTCTTTGAGATAAGGTGTTTATAGCATCGTTCTTAAGCCTTTGAAAACTTCATATCTAGTCGTTTTTAAATATAATTATTTATGTTTAAAGAGATTTCAAGAGATTGGATGATTTCTTTGCGCAACTTCTTGTATGTTAAGGATGTATTTTTGGTTAGGTATAGAGTTAATAGTTCAGTTAAAACATTTTCTTTGATATGTTGTATTTATAGCATCGTTCTGATGATCTTAACCCTTCTTTCACTCCTCGCCTTCTTTAAGATAAGTATGTATGTAATAAAGAGATTGGATGTCATCTGTGTACATTTAGGATGTATTTCATAGTTAGATTTTGAGAAATAACCAAGGTAAAACATCTTCTTTTATATGTGGTTCTTATAGCTCTTAAGCCTCCTTCTATCCTTCATTAAAGCTTATTATCTGTGTAATAAACACTTGTGGAGATGAGGAGGACACGTTTGGTAATCAGAAACAATCTTTAGAGTGTGTTGAATTCTTTGCGCTCTATGCGTTTATTGCTTTGGTGTTATTTTAGGAAGCCACGTTTTATATCAAAATGCCACATTTGATGATTTATATAGGTTGCCGGACACGTTAGAACACAACTTTTGTCCGCTACTGCGTCTTAATAAATGCTTCTTTTGTATGTCTATATTTCCTAATGTATTGAAATCAGATATAACGTAAGATGTTATTCAGAGTGATTCTGTAATGATGGCAACATATTTTTTCAAGGTTTTTTAAGGTTAAACAATGCAATATTTTTTGAATGATTGTATATCGGCGATAAACTACATTGTACGTATGAAATGGTTAATTTTTGTATTATTTTTTATCCACATTGGTGAACTTTTACCAATGCAGACTTGTAGGCTGTCATTATGCATATGTCGAATTAATAACATTGCCTCATTACTTACATTGCAGACTTTATAATTTCTACAACAAAAACAACAACATACTTTCTTGATGTACACTTTAAATGGGCAGTAGCACGTTTTAGGGGGAATATGAGGTAATGTCAGAAACATGAATATTCATGTTTCCAATTATACGACAATGTCTTTAAACTAAATGGAGGAGTAATAATTCAGATATATAATGTAAAGTTTAGCCATGCGATTCCTTTTTCTTACAGAAAATGAATTAAGGTGTTCACAAATGGATTTTATGTGAATCTTTATACTTTGTCCTCTGATAATGGCTACTCGTTTGACTTTAAATTAAATTTAGAGGTATAATAATTCCGTTATATGCCGCTGATTTCCAAACACAGTATATTTATCTCCCAATTAACTTACACTTGACAGTGAACATTTTAGATTATAAAATTACCCAAAAACGTGCTATTGCCCTTATAAGAGAACGGGTATGACCTTTAAAAGATTTTGGATTTTGAGGGCATGCCACTTTTGAACGCCTGTCAAAATAGTTATCGTAAGAATATGTTTTTTTCTTCAAAAATGACAGCGAATAATAAAATTCGTATATATCTACATGTGACAGTACTGGCGTCATGTGTGATGTAATGAAATTAAAGAAAAATGATCGTCTATGCATACAAATGTGACTTTCTGTTTAAGTTCCAAAATTAGGGCATTGTGAAAATGAATATGCAAAGGAAAATGTTTTAAAATCTTATTTTTTCCCATATTTTGTGATGCAGGCATTTAAATCGTTCAAAAGAAACATATAACACATAGTTTCATATATATACATTCAAAGTTAATATGTACAAATTCGGAAGGTGGCCGATTTATTTTCTAAGTAGTAAATGTAATGTAATGTTGACCAATATTTAAAAGACATTTCTTCAGATTCTGACAAAAATACATATCTTGACATATCATAGTAACGTCTAATTTCACGTTTTATGTATTCTAACTTGGGTATAAAACCCTTATGCTGCATCTATAAATATATTGTTTAACGAGTAAAATGATTGCATTTACAGGATTATTGTTTTTCCTTTCATTTCCAAAATGATTATTTTGTTTGTAAATTTAAGTTTCAATTGTACCATGAGGTCAACCATGATTCTATTTCGTTCCATAATCTAAAAATAGATTCACAATCCCATAAAATGTGATTAATTGTTTCAACTTCAATTTCACAAAATGAAGAGAATGGTGATGGTTAATATCCAATTTTATAAAGAAACTGTTTTGTTGGACGGATATTTTTTATACTTCTGAATTGCAACCATTTTAAATTTGTACTTTTCGAGCATTTATTGGCAATGATATTAACAATTCACCAATCGTTTTCTTCGAGATCAATTTGTAGAATTTTTTCGCATTTTGAATAACTTGGCAAGCAGACAAATTTCGAGTTTAATAGAGATTGAAGCATGGAGTGTTTTGCCCCCAATAATTGTGTCAATCTTTGAAATATTAAAAGGATTAATAGGATCAAGCAATCTCCTTTTGAATTTTTGAATAATATTCAAGGATCGAATATATGTCATTTTAGCTCTTTTCACCGATTCATAAGTCAGAAAATTAGTCTTGATAGAAAACGTATTGGAAAATTCTTCATATGTTAACAGTATTCCTTCATCATGAAGAAAATCATTCACAAATATAACACCTTTCTTATACCAATCATAATACAAAAATGGATGTTTATCGATTAGAATATTGTCGTTGTTCCAAAGTGATTGACATTGTAAATCTTCTTCACTTATAACTTCGGTTTTACTCATACATATGAAGTCTGACCATTCGAAAAGAATGTCTTTCCAAAACGGGTTTGATGAAGAAGAGATCAACCTAGTTCGTATGAAGCTACTATCCAATAGTAAAAAAGGAGTTTTGATCATTAGTTGATTGTTAATAAGATATGGTCATTTCCGCTTAATCTTTTTATCCATTTTAATTTTTGTGATGATATAATCTTTCTTATAATAATAATAATAATAATACTTCATTGCCCGATAAAGGAATTCTTTTTACAACAGTGATGCAACATATCATAACAGTTAAGATACAGATACACAATGACAAAGATACATATTAAATACAGATAAAGTGTGTATAGTGCAAGATACATAGACATAACAACTATAAGAGCACAATGGCTGTGAATTAAAATTGTGATTGTATACATTAAAGGGGCAGTAGCACGTTTTTTGACAATTTTATATTTTAAATTTTTCACTGATAACTGTAAGTTAATGCTAAATGTATTCCTTTGATAGTGTCAAAAATCTAATTACACAAACCAATCATCCATAGTCAGAGATCAAATTATAAAGATTCACATAAAATCCATTGGCAGCCATTTTTGTGTGAACACCTTTAATTCATTTTGTGTAAGCAAAGGAATCTCATGGCTTAACTTAACATTATATATTTGATTTATTGATGATTCATTTAGTTTAAATACATTGTCTTTAGATTGGAACCATTTATTTTCATTTTCCTGACATCACCTTATATTCCCCGTAAAAACGTGCTACTACCCCTTTAAGATTCATTTAAAAGTTTAATACTAGTAGGTAAACATGATGAGCGTGCCCTCTTCGTCCGCAATTTCGGAATAAGATACCTGCGTCCAGATGGTAAAAGTGTTATGTTTTTATCCCTCCATGCTCTGGGTTGAACATCATAACATCTCTCTTAACCTTATCTGGTTTGTTTTTCCATATGAAATTAAAACATTTTTTCTGCAATCTTTCAATAACGCATTTTTCGGGTTTGGTAAAGGTGAAAATGAGAAAAGGTGGTTAAGCTTTGTTTTAAAATCTTCCTGTTTTCGTATATACAAAACCATTACAGAGACCAGTAAACAAACAGTGTTTCACCCCCTCACTTCAGGACGTGAAGAACGCCGTTCAATCTAACACATCAATCACTCAACATTGCGTTGTCAATCTTTCGTAAGGAAGACAACATAAACATGCCCACGTATCCTTGTGCACTGACCTGATATTATTTATCGTGAACTATCAAGAGAACCGCCAAATATACCACAAGGCAAAAGAAAGTACACGCCACTGTTTGTTTCAATTTACTTTGCCCGCCGTCAATGGCTGAAATATTAAGCATAAACTCACTCACTCACTCAATACCTCAGACACGTGTGATGTATCAAACTAGACACATATAATATATATTTGCAATAGTTTGAATACTATGTTGGTGTCTGATTAATGTTTTGTTAAAATATTTTTTTAAATAAAGGCAGGGGTAAGAGACAGATTTACTCTATCATAACCCGTACCTTTTATTGAATGATGCCAATATGTGAGAAAATAGGAACGTTTATCGATTTTCACATGGCATTTGTATTCTTGTTTAAGAACTTTTATATTACATAATACATGTAATTGTTTATTAAACAATTGTTTTTATGAAATGAAATGAAATTCCATTTTATTATTTAAACCATTTAAAAGTATTCTGTGGACCATGAATTAACTCTTATTCTTATCTGTTTCAAGATACGACATCAAAAACTCGAAACATTTGTAATTGAAAATCTTACATATGATAAAAAAATCAACTGAATATTGTACTTTCGTATACTCGTTGCAGTTTATGTTACTAGAATCTGCCTTGCACAGAGATATAAATCACCCTTCCACAACTACATATTGTATACATTACTATATCTTTGTAGTAGACATCAATTTCATGTCATGGCAAATATGTAAGTTACAATTATCCCAAAACCTTTTCAGTAAAACCCTACATAAAACAAGACACTTTGAATAAAATACTTTGTTCCCCTAAATCTATTATTTATAATCGTGCCCTAGAAATATTATGAATATATTTCATCATTCATGATATATCAATAATTTCATTAGGTAACATATCAATGAATGAATCAGACAGGACATTGTAAATAATTGTCTTTATTACCATTTTAGCGATATATGTGTCATTCATTTAATTCCATATAGGGTATGAAATGCAATTCAATAATATTCAAATAACACAATCCTTATCAAAACATACCATCCATGGTATTTCACATAAAAGTTTCCTACCTGATAAACCTATTAAAATACAGTCACAATGCTAAGCTGGTTGACAATGTCATAAACCTTACATGAATGCCATTCACCATCAGGATTACATCACTAAAACTATTTAACTTCTTTTAACTTCTATCAATCACTTCTCCAATGCATTTATTGCTATGCGCGTGTCATATTCATTTTCTGTCAGTAATTCAGTTTCACATGAAGGCTTGTGTTCCCTAGATGAAAGAGAAATGGCAGATGAATTCTACATTAAAGAGGAGTGTGAGTATATGTTTATATATATGCACCTGCATCGCTGTCATACTATAACATGGTATGTTTAACGTATTTATATATTCTCCGTTTTGCTAGCTTTATATTCAAATATTTTTTCATGATTTTTAAGACGAATATTTCGCTTTTTAATACTTATATCCGTGTGTCAAGCTTAAGACTTCATCCTTGTAATGCAATATTATCTCGACTTGCACAGCAGTGTGGGCTTACCATTGGTCAAACCGGTATATTAAGCTATGTTAAACTGGGCCAAGCGCTCCCTAAACGTACCGTCAAGAGTTATCTCCCTTGCCCTTTGTTCGGTAAACGAGGCTACGCTACGCTGGATTGCTGTAACGTCATGCATGCTTGGTGAATTGCCCTGCTCATTAAATGTAAAAACTTTACTGGTATAAGTAAAATGTGACTGTAAAATGTTCTTCAAATAAAAGATTGGTACCGCTAAAATACATTAGCAAGTCATACGGCTTCTCAAAGGCATGTAGACCCGCTCACTCGCAGCAAGGTTGTCTATCAGCGAGCTCAAGACTCAAATTATGCAAACAGCTATTTGTTAATTGAACTCTCAACCAACCTGTAAATTATGCTATGATGCCTGTCTTATCTATAACTCCGGCACTATCAAACTCGCTCGCCCCCACTCGACAGTCCGCCATGACTGTAACGGAGTTTCTACGGCCGCTTCAAATCGAATTGGTGCGAATGCACGAGGTCACGTGATCAAACAATCAAAATCTAGGAATGCCCGCATTGCTCGTTTTATAAAATTTATTTTCGTTTATCTGATCTGCATTTGATCAGTCGCCATTTTGACCACTCTCATCTTTCAAACCAGATTTAAAGCATTAAGTAATATATCATACGTTACCATGTGTCCGCCAGTTTGATATGGAGATTTATCTGCATGTGTCCGAGTTAAATATCAAACTCGAACTGTGTGCGAGCTCGGACACATGACAAATCTCCATATCAAACAGGCGGACACATGGTAACGGATGATATCGTACTTAATGTTTTGAATTTTCTCAGTAAAAACTTATAAACGTACATTGCGGTTTTACAGTTGCTTATCCCTCAGAGAACAGAAACAGTTTACCTTTTCGTATCTGATTTTTGGCATATTGGGGATAGTTTCCTACCTTTGTAATAAATTCATATCCAGGTAAGATCAAAACAGTTGAAATCTGCGTATACACCTACTTATGCTTTGTTTTTATTTTTCAGAATATCATGTAAAACGCTACCACCAGTGTATGTCAGTGCTTGTGCATATGATGACATTTACATTATCACTCAACTGCATCAATCTTTCGTAAAACGCAAAAACGTTAAAACAGGAGCATAAGTGGCAGTTCCATGAGATCATGAAATATGTTTTCGCGTTCGGTTATCTGACATCTCGAAAGCTATCGAGTGTACATGACATTCATTGCCAGACCAGAAAACTTAAGTATGACACATGGTCATGCCATGTTATGAGGTCAGGTTAAGTGGGTCAATTGTCAACTGTATTTATATAGTACTGTAAGGTATGTTACTCCTCCTCGTATCGCCATTCATAGTTTTTAAAATCATAGTGCTTCCATTTAGGACATTAGGAGATTGATATTGCTATACTCTTATCCACATCTCATTGTCTCTTACAGAATTTATAATCCATATCTCGATAATTTTAAACAACTGATATCGATAGAATCAAAAATCATTTTCAGAGAATAAACACAGGGAACATGTCACATCCGAGTCGAAATAAAATCGTGAATGGACTTTTAACAAGTGAAAAAGATCGAAATCCCGATTTTAAGATATCAGCGTTTTCATTTGAAACAAAACTATGTTGAGGCAGATGAAGACATAGGATGTGGGTCTATCCTCTGTTTGAATAAGCCAATATTGTGGACTAGAGAGGGAGAAACATGATTGATTTACAAAAGTCCTCATTTTGCCCTCATAATTTGGTTTTATTCAGTTGGATGAACATTTCACGAGTTACACTTTTGTGGGGAGATCATCTTATTTGCGTAATACTAATTTTAATAATAATAATAATTTTAACGCCTAGTATCTCAACGGCGACACAATGGCTGTACAGTGTTTATTATACACTGAAGGAATTGTATTTTCGATTTAAGGTACCAAGCGCCTCGCGCGACCATAAAGGTATAGGTTCTTTCCCGTTCAGGTACCCATTTATACAACTGGGTGAACTGAGTGCAATGTTGATGAAGTGCCATGCCAAACACAGTGTGAAGCCCAGGTTACAAGTTTTTGATGTCTCCACCGGGATTCGAACTCGGGTCTTCGGTGTGACAGGCCAGTACGCTAACAACTACAACACCATGCTACACACGGTATTCATTCATCACTGTAATGATTCAAGAGGTTTGTACTTTTCACTGCTATCAAAACCCTCACCGCTGGCCTGTCCTGTTGCTGGGCATGACGTATGATGTATAACTGCCTATACACGGAAGGGATCCTAATTTGTGACATGGGAGGTCACGTTTATCATTTAGAACCGTGTCGCAAGACTCCATTCGTGGCGGAGCCTATACATTTCACAGGATTTTGTGTCATCAACAAACTTCCGCAACATTCTGTACAAGTTCATATACATATATAGAGCAAGAGGGGTACCGCCCTTTTAATTTTAGAGTATTTCATAATACATGAATTTATAGAACGTAATGTGCATATTGCTGTGATGCCATCTTAAAATAAAACAAGTTTTCATTTTTAATTCTTTTAATATTCTGTTCAGGGTCAATGTTGTGATAATCGAGTCGATAAAAAGTTTAAGGATTCCGCAAATTAGGGTAGGGCATTGTTAACAGAGAATACATTTCCCTATTCAGGTTAAAGGAATTGTTACTTGCCGTTATATTACCTTGATTCTAGAAGTTTTATATTACAGAATACTAGATCATTTTGCGGTTTTAGGTGTCATTCGAGACGTCCGAGGTTTCATCGTGATATAAACTTATTTGAGTCCCGATATTAACGTTTAGAATGTTCCATTTCTAAAGAAAGTTTTCATTGATAACTTGTTTGTTCGGAATCAACAAAACTCAAAAAATACTTGCAAACATAACCTCTTATTATCAGCTTTTTAACTTAACTAGTCCGAAGACAATGTATTTATTTGTTGATTAACAAGCTTAGTTAAAGGGGCAGTAGCACGTTTTTGTTAATTTCATATTTCCATTTTTTCACTGTTAATTGTAAGTGAATGCTATATGTATTATTTTTACAGTGTTAGAAATCTTATTACACAAGCCAATCATCCATAGTCAGAGGACAAGGTATGAAGATAAACACACAAAAAATCCATTGGCGGCCATTTTGTGTGAACACCTTTAATTCATTTTGTGTAACAAAATGGAATCGTATGGCTAAACTTTACGTTATATACTGTAAAATCATTATATTTCGCGGGGGTTTAATTTTCGCGCAAATCGCGCAAAAGTATTATGCGCGAATATTTAACCTCGCAAAAATATATACAGATATATATGCGATGATCGTGGAAACACATTGAAACAATCACAAGCAAGTAAGATGATTTATATCTCCCAGCCGAGCCAGTCAGGCGAGTCGATGTTCACATAAAAGCATCGATGTCATTTCAAAACAAACCTTGTAAAATAAATTACTTTAGTCTAAATGTTGCATTTTAATTAAAATATAGAGAGAAATGATAAGGAAAATGCAAAATAATTTATCAATAAAAAGTATTCATGTACCGGACTACAGGAAATATTCAACACGTGTTAGCTGGCAATATCGATCGATAACATTTGTTTGTTAGTGACGGTGTCATACGAGATGAAACCTCGTGACATAAGGGTTATAAATTTTACAAAATGAAATATTACAAGAAATTATCAACGAAGTACTCATCTTAGTATTTTCTGTGATTACTGATTTTGATATTGGTTTTTTAATTTCTGCGAATCTTACCAAAAACTTCAACTGAAAAAAATAATTTTGTTTAGCCTCATCTTTTACATTTTTAAGTAGGCATCCATTTCTCTATACACCGGTTAGGTCATCTCCAGCTTTGTCAATAAGCTTTTTGTCCTCGACTAACTGATTGGTCGATT
This sequence comes from Steromphala cineraria, assembly GCA_916613615.1. Classification (NCBI taxonomy): domain Eukaryota; kingdom Metazoa; phylum Mollusca; class Gastropoda; order Trochida; family Trochidae; genus Steromphala; species Steromphala cineraria. The sequence goes on from OU744734.1 coordinate 15,345,526, forward strand.
TCAACTAATGAGCCAATGGAAAGGCTTGTAACAAAAACTTCATTACAGCTACGTTCACTGAACATTTGTTTAGATATCTAGATGCAAATGATGTGTAAATCGGTTAAAACTTTTGACAAAATCACATAAAAAGGAAATTGATTGACTGCCATATCGCTTTTACTGTGATGAAAATGATAATGCATTAAAAAATTAACAAAACACCGTAAGTAAACGAATGTTATTTTCATTACAAGCATATGTCCTTTGCGGAGCGGTTCCTTCCTCGGGCTGGAAGAGGGTCGCTTTATAAACGTGCTACTACCCATTTAAAGGGGCAGTAGCACGTTTTTTGATAATTTTATATTTTAAAATTTTCAGTGATAATTGTAAGTTAATGTTAAATGTATTTTTTTGACAGTGTCAAAAATCTCATAACACAAGCCAATCATCCATAGTCGGAGGACAAAGTATGAAGATTCACATAAAATACATAGGCGGCCATTTTTGTGTGAACACCTTGAATTCATTTTCTGTAAGAAAAAGGAATCGCATGGCTAAACTTTAGGTTAAATATTTGAATTATTACTGCTCCATTTAGTTTAAATACATTGTCTTTCAATTGGAACCATTAATTTTCATTTTCCTGACATCACCTTATATTCCCCCTAAAAACTTGTTACTGCCCCTTTAATGTACTGTTGGTCTTCTTACTGTTGGAACACTACATTAATATCTCTTGTGAATTAAAAAGGCACGAAATCATTTATAGCATCGTTAACGGCAAGAGTATTAATTAACATTTAAGTTATTTCATTCAATCGTCCGTAAAAAAGATTTCACTTCCCTGAAATTCTGTTGACCAAATATTACATAGATTAGTGTTCATAAGAAGAGTGTGTGAATTGATTTGTAGCAAGATTATGATATGTGTTAATATTGTTTAAATCGTAGCACACGACAATCGCATCTTCATCTCAAAATACGAAGAAATTCAATATATGGCTTAACTCGTCCAGAATCCAAGATAATACGTCCCAAATTTCAAGGACGTAAAAACGTTTGCGGTAGATCCGGGGGTCTAGTTCACCAGGTCCTGTTGAAAAGAGGGTGAGATCAATCCTTTTTTTAGTTTTTCCAATTCCGAAAAAAGGGGAATTGGGGCTGATCCCCTGAAATGCCGCCTAAGTAGGGGAGACCGGGGCCGGCACGTCCCCTTAACACTAAAATAGAGATAATGAGTAATTTTTTACAATATCCTACTGACGTTTGTACATATATTGAGACATATCTTAACTTTATTGCAATAATTGTTGAGAAGAACCTAACGTAACTAGTTTACCAAAAACTATGATTTTAAGCCGACGAGTTGAAAAAACGAATATACCCCGCATCGGGGTACGTTCGATTTCCCTGAGGGGCAGGTTTGTTCATCGTTGGTAACAGTCATTACATGTTCAGTCTACAACAATTTAAGAGTGATAGGATTCTATTCATAGTATTCGATATTTTGGACATAAAAAATACTACATTACTTTACAAAGATATATTTTATAATGATGTGGACTCAGTTAACTTTCTATTACGAAATGGATTCCGATTTCTTTCCAACTAGAGGAGTCTACTCTTCAAGGACCTTCAAGAGGGTCCTTTTGATGAAATTGACCTTTAAAAAATGGTTTCGAGGAGGACCTTAAAAATGTTGTGACCGTCCTCACGGCCGATATGTGCCCCGCCTGTAATGACCGAACGTACCCCACAAACCACGATTGCTATTCTATGCTGCGAAAATACGCAGTCCTCACATCAAAATAACTTGTTATGCTCACTTAAGAACATATTCCTAACCACAGTCAACATTTGTCAAAAACAAAGTGAACTGAGGTCGAATAAATTACTCAGCTATATGAAAAACGTTTTTTCTTCCACGGTTTGTAAAGAACATGTTGGACTGTCGCCATTATAAAGTCAGTGTGGGAGTAAAGTCATTTTGTCTCTTAGGAATTACCAATTGAAGTTAAAGTGGCCACCGAACAGAAATTACAGAGAAAAGACGAACATGCCCCGGGGCCGTGCCTGCCCCGGTCTCCCCTATCTAAAAGCGTGTACCTCCGTCTCTTTATTCAAATTATTAAACATGTTTTCAGGTCATATGTGGTCTACATTAAAGATTTACAATAAGACAACACTGTACTGATAATGCTTTTCTAGTATTCATGCTCAGGATAATCATTTAATAAAAACAGAATTGCACTGTAGATTCTCTTTTATCACATTGTACACCGGTTCTAGCTTATATCGAGGGAAGTGTCTTAAAATCTCAAATTCGTCTCTTCCATCAGCAGTCGTGTGTATGTCAATCTCTCAACACTTGTACATTATTATTATACATGAATGCATGTACTCTTTTTAATAACATGTATTTGAAATAATATCTCATCATGTAATTCATGTGAAAAAAGATGACTACATTTGTTCATGAATGTTTCCAGGACAATGTTTGTGCTGGAAACGATCTAACATCTTTTCTTATATATAATCAAGCATTTCTAAGCGTTACAAAGATAATTTATTGTTCATCTCAACTTATTCGAAACAGTATCAATGAGTTCATTGAAATAAAGGTTATTAACATTAACAGCGCATCAAACATATAGAGAACCTCACCCTCGTGTCTTCTGATATCAAATAAATCAACATAAGTTGATAAAAGTAACAAATATCCGAGGCTTGCCGAGGATATTTTACTTTTATCAACGAGTGTTGAGATATTTGATATCAGAAGAGACGAGGGTGAGATTCTATTTATCATCCAATATCACTTTTCATCACATTACCATAAAAATGTACATCTTTGAAACACTGCATAGCCCTAAAACTCCTAAACCAGTGATGAGCAATTATCCAACTACTTTGATTGATAATCTTCCTAATAGTCAATGTTTGAATGTACTGATTCCATAAGTATTAATTATATCAACAAACCTGGTGTTCTCAAATCGCTTTTTTGAAAAGTATCAGGACACGTTGTTTGAATCGTATTTTCATGAAATGATTAAAACATGGAAATTAAGTAAATAAAATGTTGACAAAAATTGTTCTCCTTGGGATATATCTTACTTGGGGAACAAATGCTGTTGGCCTTCAGAAGACATGCAAAACACTATTTCAAAATTCAAGTAATTTGAGAACGATTCAATAAATATTCGAAAATTCGTAGATTAAAAGACTATCCTATTCGGAAATGTAACGTTTAAATCTTGTTAAATACCGAATGAAGATAATGAACAACAAGTCGAATGTAAAAATAGACATATGCATTTTTGCTTATGGTTATAGATCGTAGTAGTAACATGATTCTCCATAGAAGTTTCACAGCAAAACAAGAGAAGGCGTCATCAAGAAGTCGTTCTGTGTCATGCTGATGGATGCTGTGTCATGAATCTGAAAATGAAATCTTTATATAACATAAGGATGCGCGGTAATATCGATATATCGGTATATTGCAATACAGGAACAATATGATACGTATCGGTACACACTTTTTGAAATATTCAATATACCGAACGTTCTAAAATGAACAAAATCCATCTCAAATTACCAAAGAGACAACCATTTAAAACATGATTTTATTGATTTAACAAAGTGTCAAGTTGTGTTGTGAGAATATCTCAATTATGTTCATTCACAGCAATTGAAAAATATCTCTTTTTAAAATGGCTAATAACTGAGCAATGATAATCATTCGCAACACTCATATTTAAACCAGAGAGCATGCAAATTCCTGAATTTGAAAAAAAAACAATATATGCAATACGTATCGCAATACGCTTTCTTTTTTCAATACAGAAATGAGGAACGATAATAACACCTCATGTCGTTACTTATATAGATAAACATGTAAACTACCACGCAAGCAGGACTCGGTTAAGAACCGTCTGTTAATGATTAAGACGGAGTATCAATACTATAAACTCATTCTTGACATGTTGACCATAATGTATGAGTCTGCATGATGTTCTGTGTCCAAAATGGGTCCCATACTGACAGGTAGAGATAAACGAGCACTGGGCGTGACAGGAAACATTCTACATGTATACCCAAAAATACGCACTTATTTTTGTTAATAAAAACAGTAGTTATAGCAAAACTTTTATTAAATAACATTTGATAATCAAAAGAAAGCATTAAATGATTTCCGATTTTAATTGAAATGAGTAAATGGTTAACTAGTCCAGCATCATCTCTTTCACTACGTAAACTGTCAATATGTCATGATAATAGTGTGGTAACGATTTGTCACAGATTCAATGGAATTCTATTTGATACGAAATCAATTTCTGCCTATAGCCCAATGAAAATGCACCTTTCATGTCGTGATTATCTAATTCAATGTTACTCTCAATTAATGTTTTGGAAAACGTACTCGTCAGTCTTCCAGGAGGATCCTCTTCCGAATTTGGAGCAATTCACAATCACTCCCACATATTCATATATCTACCCTGTGTGAGATATTCACATTTGTATACACTAGTTCTTATCTGAGACCTATATTTAAACAAGATTTCGCATTTAACACTTTTCTGTCTTATTGAAAGAACATCGTTATGTAATTAACCTAAAGAATCATAGCAGAGTATCCATTTCAACAATAAACTTTTCATGTTAGAGGTGTATACATAAGATAGCTTCTTGTGCATTTTTACAGAAAGGTGAATGTTCCGGAAACCCGAAAAGTGCACTCATGGGAACAGAGGAAAGATTAGATTTTGTAAATCGAGCTAACTTTTGCGAAAGATTGAAACTAAAATACCTCGACTAAATGTGACGTTAAAGCTTCAGAGCGATAGATACGATAAATTAACCCCATAAATGCCACCAACCTTTAGTAGCGACGACGCAGGCCATGACAATAATAGACACGCCCATACTGACAGCAAGCACTCCGAGCACGACCAGGATACACAGCCCTGTCCGACCCCTAGTGCAGTCTCTGTTGTAGTCCACTGGGGGTTCCAGCACTTCAGACCGGACAAACGTCACTGGATTTCCTGACTGAGAATCAGTGATAGACGGAGTCAATAGACGTTACAACATCCCTTTGTTTGTCTATACAGTATCCATATTGTGCGTGCAATATACATTTACCATTCTTATTATGCTCTCACTGTTGTCTATTATGCACAAAACTACCATTTTCGAGAGTACACATTATGAATACCATGGGGATAAATTCATAAACAGCATGGTGTATTTTAGATTTTAATCTTAATAGTTTTAATGAACCCTTATAAACGAGTTGCACCAATTTTATATTTTAAAATACAGTTGGGATGAGAGGGGAGGTCTTGATGAAACTGCTTGAATACATAGCAAAGCTTTATTTTTTGCGAACATCTAACAGATTAATAGAATTAGCACGTTAATTTGTGATGTAAACAAACTTACAAATGCAAGATTACGGGTAAGCACTAAATGTACATACATGTTGGTAAGACTGCATATATATATAATGATAACTAGAAAATAACCTCTTAATACTGAAGACACAGGAAGTTTTATATATGCCACTTATAAGGTGATGTGTCACAAACATATATTCCAAAACATCCGGTGTTTCCACAATAAAAGGTCTTATTTCTTTAAAAAAAACTTCCTTTTTCTAATGAGGGTTAGTGTTAGATGCCTCTCAAAGACATAATGCATATTAGGTTCTCTTACCATCACGAAGATGAGTTGAATATCACTAATCCACTATCATACGTACAGTTGTGAATATCGCAGGTCCGGGATAATGTACTGGAATAACAGATCCGTAACATGCGTCGTTCATGTAGCTGTACATTCTTCCGGATAATGCACGTGCATCAAGGTCACTATCACATGTGCTTTAGTATTGCATCCATCCATCAAGGTCATGCATGCATCATCTCAAGATCAGACGTGCATCATCAACAGGTCAAGAATGCATGACCCCTACATAAGAAATTAAAGGACAGAGTTTCCGTGATCTCGGCGATGTTGTGATATTCAAATCATGTAGCGGTATTGTTTTGTTGGGCTGTCATTCCCATGTAGAGTTGACAAGCCATGCAATGTAGATTGCTATTTTCTAGCCTCAGGCTGTATATTAATACGCCTTGTTACGTCCTGGGAGAATGTACAATTAGATATGTGGGTCATTTCTCCTGGGAAACAAATAATAAGAGTTTTTCTTCTAAATGTCACGTTGTTATCGAAGTCATGTTTTCTGATAGGTTGCTTAAGCCATTCTGAATTTAAAATTTAAGATTATTAAAGTCATGCAGGCAATCAACGAATATCTATTTGACATGCAATAACAATAACACCTTTGAATGTTATGTTTGTTTCATTTCGTATGTAATTTTGCGATTCTGAATTCAATATTAAAAGTAATATAGATACATGTATGTAGATTAAAATAAAACACGATCATATAGACGAATGCTTTATTAAATCATGAAAACTTTTAAAATAAAATGACTTCCTAGAGTCTTTTGGGGTGTGAAAACAAACTTGAATGTAATGAAGTATAAATGATGAAGAAAATATTGAAACACGGAAGCAAACTAAGTACATACATTACGCATACATTACACTATCAAAAAAACGTACATCTCACTTAAACCTCGTCGTCCATGGCAACCATTCATAAAAGTGTCCTGTTCATTATCGAACTCCTAGGCCAAAGAGTCCTGACATCTGATGCAAGGACGTTTTTGTAAACCTCTCCGACACAAGGTTTAAAACAATTAATCAGCAACAGAGCCATAGAAGTGAACAGAAAATGTCAATAATCAAATAAAACAAGCTGGAAAACAATCATAATACTTACACGTTTTGCGTGAATCAAAATATTAAAATCACCTAATAACACTGTAGACTTTAGTTTGCACTAGAAATAACGATACCAAGAAATTATACATTATATAATATATAAAATATCCAAAATAATTCGATAATGATACGTAATTAATTTATCTCATAGATAAGCTATTTTTTTTGGGCTAAACTTGTTATGGAAATGATAAAAGTACCTTTCTATTGGAAATCCAAGGGAAACGTTTCATAAGTAGAAACCACTGTCAAAATGCAACTGTCTATGTGGACTCTAATAACGCGTCTTCTACCACAAAATTTGAAACAGAAATGGACAACATGTGAAACTTTGTCTTGAAACAGGCTCATATTCATGGAGTGCACGAAGTCTGCAAGAACATAGAAAAAACTAAGGCGATTTGGATAGGATCTATGTCTGAAAGTACTATTACTTTAGTCAGTGACCTTAAACTTGACTGCATAAAGGGAACTTTGACATTCTAGGAATCACATTGAATGCTTCATTAAGTGATATATGGGTGATAAACACAAGAAAACGATTAGAACATATTAACAGATTATTTGCCAATTGGCGCAGAAGAAACTTAACACTTATTGGAAAAATTACAGTTATTAAAACCTTGGCTATATCAACCTTAGTACATATCTTCTCTGCCTTGCCTAATCAACCCAAAACATTCATTAAAGAATTAAACAAGATAATCTACAGATTTTTGTGGAATAACAAAAATGATAAAATCAAGACATCAACTATAAGTAGAGACCATCAAGACGGAGGTCTAAGAATGATTGATGTTGAATGCTTTATTAATGCTCTTAAACTATCTCCATTGAAAAAATATATTAGAAAATCAAAATCCTCAAACATTTTACCCTTAGATAATCTTTTCAAACTAGGTTGTAATGGGGTTGATTCTTTATCTGAACATGACAATCCTTTCTGGAAAGATGCTTTATCTGCATGGAGGATTTACTACCAAAAAATAACCTTAAATGAAAATGAGATGGACCAAATCCTCACTCAACCACTTTGGTATAATCATCTTTTTAAATCATCTTATATTATTAAAAACTGGTTTAATCTTGGAATCCAAAATATTATGGATATATGTGATGAAAATGGCTTCCTAAGTTTTGAAAAATTTACAGAAAGATACAAAACAAATGTTTGTCACTTACATGGCAATGTCCCCCGCCGCTTATACTGAATTCATTGTTGAGATATTATAATTTGGCAGATAGCATGCTCTCTATACATATTAAATAAATAATATAAAGTAGACATAGTTATAATGACTGAAATATCTCATAGTACACATTCAATAAGAGCTGTGGTGATTTGAAAATGTGTAACCATTCATAAGATATCAAGTTTACAAGAGTTTCAAAAGTGGTCAAAGTGCCTTAGTGACCTTGAATAAAAGGTTTAGGTCACAATAATCACTTGGTGTCTGCATTATCCCGTCATGTAAGCTGACTACAAATTTGAAGACAGTGAGTGAAATTGTTCGCGTTAACAAGAGCTTGAAAAGTGGTCAAAGTGCCGTAGTGACCTTGAAAATAAGGTCAAGGTCACCATTATCGACTGGTGTCTGCGTATTCCCATCATGTAGGTTGACACCAAATTTGAAGACTGTGTGAAATGGTTCACGAGATATCGCGTTAACAAGACCTGTAGTGACCTTGAAAATAAGGTCAAGGTCACTATTATCGACTGGTGTCTGCGTATTCCCATCATGTAGGTTGACACCAAATTTGAAGACTGTGTGAAATGGTTCACGAGATATCGCGTTAACAAGAGCTTGAAAAGCGGTCAAAGTGCCGTAGTGACCTTGAAAATAAGGTCAAGGTCACTATTATCGACTGGTGTCTGCGTATTCCCATCATGTAGGTTGACACCAAATTTGAAGACTCTGAGTGATTGCAAGCTATTGGATTTCCAATACCGATTTATTAACAGAATTATTTACACAAAGAAAGAATTAATGAAAATGAAATTAGTTGATAATGATACTTGCTCTTTCTGTAAAAATGCTCCAGAGGATATATCACATGTTTATTTTGACTGTCATCTTGTTCAAGACTTTTGGCATAAAATTGAAGCTTTCTTGAATGACAATTTTAAAAAGAATCTGAAATTGTCTAAATTCATTATTATGTTTGGAGTGTTCTCAAAAACACAAATCATAAATCACATTTTACTTATTGCCAAAAGATATAATATTATATCAAGTCTAAAACAACAAGATATATCCTATGCAGCATTTTTGTCAATACTTAAGGATGTACATATATAGAAAGATTTATTGCAATAAAAAATGACAGATATTATCACTTTTCCAGGAAATGGCAAGGCCTGGCCATGATTATATAATTTGTTCACGAAGCACCCATAAAATCCCTGAAATGCTGTCCATTTTACAGACAAATACTCTCTTAAGCCTTAAAGATTGCATTATGACTACTGTATGAACTCAAATGTATTGTTGTTCTTCTGCAAAATTGTTTATTGCCACAACATAGATGCAACTCTGTAATGTTCATGTTGGAAATGGAATACAAAATTTAAAAAAAAAAAAAAAAAAAAAGTCTGCAAGCCCACAACATTTACATCGTGCCTTTTGCTATGACACGCAAGAAGCGCGTGCCTCGCGCTTTGAAAACCCAAGAAGTACGTGCGCATACACCCTTCATAGTACTACAATGTTCATTCATAAAACAGTGATATGAAGGGTCCCTTAGAAGGTTATCGAAACATTGATTTAATACTATTAATTTTGTGGTTGATTGTACTCGGATTAAGTGAGATGTAAGTCAGTTACTAGCATAGTAAATTGCATGCATCGGATAACGGCCAGCACTCGGCTCCTCCTCGTAAGGGCCTCTAGGACAAAGTGTCCCTGCCAATATCCGATGCATGCCATTTACTATGTTAGTAACTATTACGTACATAGAGATTATTACCCGAGGAAGTGTGTCATATGACTTTTACGAAACGAGTGTGAATTTTTGTATAACTCGAGCGAGAGCGAGGGTTATACACAAATTTGCACGAGTTTCGTAAAAGTCATATGACACACTTCCGAGAGTAATAATTTCTTTATTACTTATTATATTCCATTTTACCATCTTAGAAATATAAAAAAAACTTGCAGCTTCCCTTGCGACGGCCGGCTACAGTTACGTCACGAACAATGATGTTATGACGTCACAGGCGAAAATATACAGGAACTCGCGCTACAACAATCGTTGCTAGGCAAAAGTGATTTGTGCACTAGTGCTCATATCGAAAATATGTCACCACTTATTTTCAACCATATGGGTAATACATATCGCTAGTCCATTCCATTGCCCAAAAATGCTTTGCATTGTATTACATGGCAAATTATTATAGTCAGCAAAATAGCATACTTTATTAAACTGATTTCTTACAAACACTTGTATGTGTCGTGCCCAATTCCCGGAATTGCCCATTCCCTGGGTTTGGGCAACCACCCCTACCCAATTCCCGGGAATTGGCAAATCAGATTACAATTTCCCCAGTCCCATTGTCATCACCCTCATCAGAATCATCATCAGAATCATCATCAGAATCATCATCAGAATCATCATCAGAATCATCACCAGAATCATCATCAGAATCGGTATAAGATGAAAACATTTCGTCCAAAGTCTCTTTGCATTTCTTCTTCACCAGTTCGTCGAAGCGCCTGTCAAATAATTAAAACGCAATTATCCTAAACCACATCTGAGACACATATTCATAATTGTCTATCGCGGTAGGGGCGGATTTAATGGTTTTATCCTTCAGAGAAGTAACACATTTCATTAAGATACAGCACGATTTCCATTTGTAGATAATTTACAAATTGCAGCATATCGAACGAAAGATGTACGTTTTGGACTTTGGAACATTAAATGATAGAAAGGAAATGCTTCCTTGGACTTACAATATTACTTAAAATATTTTACTTTTAAATTTACCTATTTCCGATTAACAACATACATTTATCACTGCTATGTAAAACCTTTTATGAAAATACATTTCTTCATACATTACTTTTGCAAAACTACTTACGGGGGGCCAGCTGTCTGCAGAATGTTCACCTCTACGCTGACTCGAATACAGTCATTCTGAACGAATCCCTTGGTTGGGTCTAGCAGTACCTGCAATAATAATCAAACTTAGTCAACAATAATATTTGCTAACTCATGTTTCTAAGGTTTAAGATAGATAAAAGGGATTACGAATCGTAAATGCCACATGGGAAACGTGATAGGTAAGATTAGTTAATGGCTAGTTCAGTTAATCTTAACTTCGGGTTTTGAGCAAGGTTCATCCTCTCCCCCCACAAAGGCAGACCAAGTACTGAATGTTGTTTTTACTTTACATGGTATCCGAAGCACGTACTAAGAACTAAATGAATCTTAAATATAAAGTTTGGTATAGACAATGCAAAGGTAGTGTAAAAAAATAAAGTTTGGAATTTGATTCGTTTCGAAAGCATAACTTGAAATCAAAATGATTTAGAACTTAAAACTGTGGTACGTGTATGGACGTTATATTTATTTTGCATCACTTGTGTTTTAATAACTTCAGGTACAAAATTGGTTTTCTAATTTTATCCCTCTAACAGCCTTGTTCTGACTGTTTTGTAATTTTTGCATCATAACCAAAGGCTTAATGACTTTTCATATTTAGATTTGGTTGCATGTACCCATTTTTTGTGTTGAATTTTGGGGTTATAAATCCTGGGTGTCAATTATATTAATTAATAATTATATGAAATGTTCAACTATTTTTTTGACAACAATTGTTTAGTGTTGTTGTGTGGGGGTTTGAGGTTAATGTGTTTTATGATTGAACGACTGTGTACTTCTTTCTTCACTTTTTGCGTTGAAAATAGTGATGGCGGTGGGATATGTGATATATTTGACTTGTTAATTTTATTTGGTAAGGAGTAACGAGACTTATGTTTCCGGAAAGGGTTGAAAAGTTACATTAGTAAAAAAGAAACATTAATTACTCACAGTCATAGGTACCATGTTAGGAACTCCCCAGCCAATTTGATGAGTAAAAGTGTAGGGTACATCTGTAAAGATATCATTAAATAAAGTTCATACTCCAACCTTATGAAACTTTATGCCAGACCTTCTTTTTCAGAGTCCCTAAAACATAAGTTTATGAGCTTTAAAGGGGCAGTAGAACGTTTTTTGATAATTTTATATTTGAAATTTTTCCCTCATAATTGTTAGTTTATGCTCAATGTATTGTTTTGAGGGTGTCAAAAATCTCATAACACAAGCCAATCATCCGTAGTCAGAGGACAAAGTATGAAGATTCACATAAAATCCATTGGCGGCCATTTTGTGTGAACACCTTTAATTCATTTTGTGTACGAAAACGGAATAGCATGGCTAAACTTTACGTTATATATTAAAATTATTAATGCTCCATTTCGTTTAAATACATTGTCTTTCATTTGGAACCATTAATTTTCTTTTCCTTACATCACCTTATATTCCGCCTAAAAACGTGTTACTGCCCCTTTAAATCCTTGCAAAGTTACTCGTGGTTTACATTAGTCATTAAATGCCATTTTTATAAACATTTAAGGAGGTTTTAAAAGGAAGTTCAACTTTTCAAGAATGTGTTCTTTCATGAAAAATTATTTAAAGAGCTAAAATGTTGTCTTAGAAAAAATCCCCTGTCGCTTGTTCCTTTCAAGCAAAGTTGCGCCAAGACAATATCCACCTTCCGCTTCATACATTATATTGTTATTGATACTTACCCTTATCTAGACAATGCGTGTGTATTTGCTGGATATTTCACAAATTACCATGTATTTTACGTTTGTAGTGAAATGTGACATGATTTTGATACCATAATAGCTGTAAATGCTGATGTTATGTAAATGTTTGTACAGCACTTTAGGCGATACGTAAATATGTATTGATCTGTGATATGAATACTTACCCAGCAGGCATTTTAACGTTGAACCAACGCTGAAACAACGTCGTTTACCAACGTTGAATTGACGTCGAATTTTGATTGGATTTGAAATTTGCCGCGACGTCGAAATCTAACGTTGTTTCAACGTAGAAACGACGTTAATAAATACGACGTCGCAACAACGTTGGTATAACGTTGTATCGACGTATATACGATATTGTATTAACGTCGAAACGACGTTTTATTGACGTAATTACAACGCGACATCAACGTTGATACAACATGGCTTAAACGTTGATACACCGTTGATACGATGTTGCTTCAACGATGGTTAAAAGTTGATCCAATTTCTAATGATGCTGAAAAGGTATGATGAGAGACGTCTTCAATGTATATAACACTGCAAAGAATCATAGAGACCGGAATCGTACCATATAAAATATGGTAATGATATATCGTCGGTAAAACCTTTATCAAATCAACCAACAAATTAACAAGTCAAAAACAAACCGAGATAATGTTTTCATAATTGTTTATTAATCTTTTATACATATCAATGAAAAGCCGTCTTATTCTGTCTTCTTGAACATGTTTCTTCACAGCGTTGGTCATCAGCAAAGTTCTGTACAAAGGAAAGATAAAAAAACAGATGTAAATGAAGTGAAAAATCAATCACATAAATTGTATATGTCGATACCTTATCAAATATGTGATATAACTTGTTCTGTTCTTATGAATTCTGCCTTGAATGACTTTTGTGTGCATTGCAACTGATTTATTGTTTAATTGTTAACTTATTCAACATTTGAAACTGGTAAAATTAATACATAATGAATGTTAAATTACATTAATAACAGTATGCACTATACAAAATTACATACCTGAGGGTAGTTTGACAGATCAACTCCCAGAAGCACGTGCATGTATCTTCTTGCTTCGCCAGTCTCCAGCTCTCTCCTCCCTCTCAATCAGCAGACTCTGAGAAAAGTTTATATTATTGTATTATATTTAAATATAAACAATATCTTCGGACTCTTCCTAACACATTTCTTTAAAAGACTTCTTGATTCATGGATTGAGTCATAGGATTCCTTCAAACATAACTGTCATGGAACTGAAAAGTGTCAGTTATGAATTTCCCTTAAAATTAATTTGTATATATACAGTATTACACATTATGATTATACAATGAATCGTACATGTAGGTTCAAGCCTAGGCTAAGTGAGTTGATATCAATCTTAGTCCTAGTATATACTATAGTTATGCTAAACTGTCATGCATTAAAATATTAGATTGTCACTGGTAATTAATATTGTGTTTTGCAAGGAAATAAATAATTGAAAACGAATTTCACCCATCAACAGTTCAGAAAGAATTATGTGGTATGCCATCATTCCGTCATACTTGAACATAATTATAGGATTAGTTTGATAAAAAAAAATAAAGTTAACAATGAATATAAAATTAATTTAATATAACTGGAGTCACTGCACCCCTTCTAGTTCTTAAATACGGACGTATAATTTCTACTTTTGGCAAATGATATTTCAGTCATTATCATTGAATACTAATTACATCTATAGGCCTACATGTACATGGCTACATGCATGAATGTGCAAATGATATGCCATGTGGATATTTGATGTTATTCATATGACGCAATGCGGAACAACACTATTACAACAACACTAACTTAAGTAGCCATATCTTTCTATGACGTGATCATAGTTCAAGTGACTTAGTCATTTAAATAATTGATCAATATTATATAGTTTAATTGCTAATCTACCTGGTTTGAACACAACCCTTTTTCCTACAAAAATAATATGGGACAACGCTGATTATGATGCCGTTATTGCCACTCAATGATAACAATTCAACTGCTGTTTCATTTAAGCTGATGCTCAGAGTAAGACAATTATTAATCAAAAACAACAACGGAACTGTACAGTGAACGATTGAACCAAATGAACTCGTAACCAGCTAATCGAAAACTTTACGAGCTCCGTGCATCACCGGTTACGATAACAGGCACTTTATGCTATGCCACAACATTGTATGGAGTTCAACATGGTTGCGGACACAAGTCGAATGACAGCAGAAGTTTTGAAACCTATGACTTTCTGTTATCCTTGTGACTCACTTAACTAAACAAATGCTATTTTTCAAATAATAGTTTGATATCAGTGCTATAATAATATATAATCGTACTAGATCTACAGTTGCCTTGGCACAAGGCCTACATAAGTCAACAAGATGCGTTCAATTTTGACGTGACTAGTTTATAAATATTGGAATGACTACTGAAACTCAATGATCATGGAAAGTTTGTTAATAGAAGAAGGGAAATACTTACCATTTGAGAATAGTAGAGCGATGTCAGTCCACCCGAATCGTGATCCGATATCATATATACTCTAACCGAACGTTGATTTCCCCTTACATCGACCGACAAACATGGCGACGAAAGTACTAAGATTGTGACGTAATAGTTGAAACAGTGACGTCATCAGCATTTGTGTTGGCGCGAAAATGTGGTATGCTTGTTGGCGTTTAAAGTAACTTCGGAAATATAAGAAAAAGTCCTTTTTCATATACATACGCCGTTTAGGGAAACAAATTATCGGCAAATATTGTTTATGAATAAAAGAGCTCACGAATTTGTTCCTGGATTTTCAAGTGCTAGCCTATTCATGAAACATTGCTTTTAAAACGATATATTTATTTATTAATTCATTGATGTAGATTTATGACTGTTTTACATAAATTTATGTTTATTTTGCGTACTTTTTTTACTGATTTCATATCTATACATTGCATTGTTAATTCGAAAAAGCTTAATTTTAAAAGGAATGGAAAAGGCTAAACTTAAGGAAAACAACTCTAGAGTCTACATAAAGATTTTTCTATACAATATCCTAGGAAAATATGCCTTTTTTGTCGCGAAATATGTTAGTTGTTGCTAACAGTAATTTAGTTAGTCCTTCCATAACGGGGCGCTCTCTACAAGTTTAAAAGCGAATATCACACACTTTTAGAATTATTCGCGTTTCTAATGAATGATCAACTAACAAACGATAATATTTAGTTTCACAAGAGACAAACCTATTTTCATCTGATATAATTCGTAGGTTGTAAAATCGGAACAACGTAAAGTCATTTATCAACATAAATCTCATAGACATACACCTCGGAAAAAGCTACGTTGAAACGACGTTGTGTATCTTTATTTTCTCGACGTGGAAACAACGCCACCTTAACCGAAATAACCAACGTTGAAACAACGTTGTTCAGTCAACGTCGAAATTACCGACGTCGGGGCCACGTCGTTGTTATCGACCTCGAATGACCGACGTTGTAACAACGGTGTTACATCAACGTCGAAATTAACAACGTCGAAGCAACGTTGTCTTTGTCGACGTCGAAATTACTGACGTGGAAACAACGTCTTTTTTAAGTTGAACGACGTCGCGACCACATATCAACTAAAATCCAACGTCGATTCCACGTCGTGTGCCTGCTGGGTATGATTTATGAAAACATAAAAAACTTAAAAATATGTTTAGACTAACTATGTGTGACTCACAAATCACAACCGACACCACATCTGGAAATTGTAGCGTTTCCCTGTAGCCCCTTAAAAAATTGGCCACTTGTTTTTTTTTACCTTAAAATACATAAACGTCACATAGATAAAACCCACAGCTAATGTGAAATTTTCATGACATAAATTTTGCGAGTTATGATCTGGAAAGAATTTCAGACGCACGAGAAGACGGCCATACAGAGCGCGTAAGACCGACGAATACACTCCAATAGCGTCATGATAATTGCAAAAACTGAGATATGATCGTTTGTTATTGCAAATAATTAAGATAACCTACCTTTAATGGAAAAATCATCTATAATTCATTAGTTCATTTGTATCTACACCACATTAAGTCATAAACCAAACTATGTTTTACACATTCATAATACCGACAGTATCAAAAGGAGTCCTTCTCTGTAAATGTTGACAGCTAGTACTATCAAAAAATAAACTGATGCACATAAGAAAGTACTCACCTTATTTGTTTTTTATTTATTAAATATAGATTTGTCATGTGATGCATGTGATGTTCACATGATCAACGTATACCTTATTTACAACATTTTAAACGAATTTGGGTTGCTGTTTAAATCCACATCAAAATCAAAATTAACATCAACACGGCCCTCACCATATTTTAAATGTTGTAAATGTTTGAAGAACGAGGCTAATTTATTCATTCTAACAAAAGACACAATTGACATAACTAAAATCATTTTCTATTGAAAATTGTTTTAAAACATATTTATATGAACATTTTTCAAAACACCACATTGAAGTGTTCTTTTGCACTTGTCAGTTATTGAAAACGATGTCAATAACTTTGTTATTTGGAATTGAAAATCATGTATATTATAAAACCAAATGAGGTGTGTATTATCATTTGTATTGTCAAGCGCTAATAACTCGATCTTAAGCTTGGAAACAATTTAATTGTTTGCTATTGTTCATCAATGCAAGTCATATGGCTTGAATTAATATTAATGGGACGTATAATTTTGACTTCGTGATATTTATGTTGCCGTTTTGATTATCGATGTAAACAAGTAAACATACGTTTTGGCATTTCATGGAACATGACAATTTATCACGTCGGTTTGAACTTACTACAAAACATATCCTATTTTGTCTCTTAACATGAATAATTATGGACGTTTGATAGTCGAAGATGTGCACAAAACAGGTAACGGAAACATCTTATGGTGCAGACCAGAATTTGAATTCGATTTCAATGATTCGAAGCGTAATTTTCATAAACAACGTGGCATATCTTTTGTGAATAATGAGTATAAAGTTCAAATCATTTTTAAAACGGATATACGTGTGACAAACCTCTTCTTATACGTTGCAATATTTCACTACTTGTTACTTCGAACGTAAAGGTTACATCACATTTCCATCTGTAAGAACAAATTAAAAATGAAATATATGAAAGATATAGTATAATAGTATAATCACCATCACCATAACCATCATAAGCTATCGAATGTTGGATTAAATTATTTATTAAACAAAATCCAAAAACTTAGCTGATTACAAAACTATGAAACAAATATCTGAAATAATATGTATTCTTTAAAGCATACAACAATTTGTTGTCGCCCTTGCATACAATTAACATCTCTTTGTTTTTATAATTAACTAAAACAAAAATTGAACCTGACGTCTTAAAATCAAAAGTTAGCTCAGTCTGATTAAAATCGGCCTTGTTCCGAATAAAATATGGTTAATTGATAAAATATTAACTCTATCGGAGAATCGAACTTGTTGTTTCGATAGGTTTCTTCTAGTGTAGAGGATTTCATATCTCAATAAGTTGATATTTACAATATGCTATTCCTCTGAACTAGGCCGATTTTAATCGGACTTGCGTTAGCTTACTGGCATGAGTTTTCCTCATAGTGGGCCTGAAGGTATAAACCCAAGACAATGGCATCGTTCTGGAGAGTAAACCCTGCACTAAGTTTCCTGCAATGAAATGAATTATCTCTTATAATCTATTAATCAAGTTATAACTTAATTGAAGGATCGTACTTTAAATGTTCTTGATCTAGCAACTTGTATGTAAAATAAAGTGTATATTTTATAGTGAATTAAGGCTTATGATGTGTTTTGATTCCCAGTGGTTTTAGACTTTACAACCAGCTTGAACAGTTAGTTTCGTAAAATTGGTGATTTTTGTTATTTAAGCCTAAATGACTTGAAAATAGTCTAATTAAAAAATATTCACATATATTCTAGTTAATGACGTCAATGTCTATTCTATAGTTAACTTTCAAAATCTTTATACATTTGCCCAAGACTAAAACCATCATTTTGATAGAAGAGTAAAGACAATGCGATAATCTAAACCGCTATTGGGATATCGAGTTGCTAAGTTTAAATCTAGTTTATGTTTGTATAATCGTGATTGATACGGGAAGTCATCTATATATAATGCTGAAGTAAAGACCTACCAAACGCAAATAAGTGAACTCACCATGGCATGTTTCTGATATTCTTGGTTTTGCTGTAGAATTCACAAGGACTTTTTATCCCACTCACACCAGGGATTCGTAGTTTTATTTTTCCTTGGTTGTGGCTTTGCTCTGAAACAGTTAACATAAGATTTTCAACAACAGTGATTACTTCTCGGTCGGACAATACCAGAGCTTAATTTCTGCATATGCATGAATCAGTGTACAAGAACACAACTTGCGTGAAGTAAGGAACCCCTCAGGTCCCAATTGCAAAAGATTCAGAACAAAAAGGAGAATAAAATAATGATAAAGTACTATCTAAACGGTTCCCTCATACCTTGCAACTAGGAGTTGGTTAAATAGCTACATGTAGATTTTTGTAAGCGGTTCTTTACTAACCTGAAAGCTGTCGAATATCCTGTAGGATCTTTTGACATTTTTCAGCCTTCTTTTCGAGTTCGATCATTTTCTGTGTGAAACGATAACATTCATATAGTAAATGTAAGACCAAGTAATCATACGCATCCAAGGTTATTCCTTAACATAAATCATAGTTTATTTACTAGTTATCAACCTTTGAGCCATTGCTCTGCTTCTATTTTAAATTCATTCAGTTACAAGCTGTATTCCTTAGATAATAGTGGTGTTGATTGAAAGGTAATAGTTTCTTTAATATATCAATTTTTTTTATTACATGCTATAGGTTTTGAATTAATAACTTATAAATTACCTTGTTCTGTATTTCTCTCATTGGCAGGACTATTAAATGAAGAAGTGAAACAAACAACTGTAGTTTAAGAAGGTAACTATATCATAATGACATGGTAAATAATTTCTCTAATGTTTCTTCCCTTACACTAAAAGCATAAAAAGCTTTAGACCAATTAATTTTGTGAAGAATCCTTAAATATGAAATTTTCAATAATAACAGAAATGTTCATCGAAGAAGATAATTATAATCTTTACCATTTGGTTTACTGTGAAGGACACAATCTGAAGGACAAAATACAGCAACCTTGAGTTCCGTTGAAACATATCAGTGATCAAACTAAAATCAGCCAGAGAAAATGGAGGATGTACGAAGTTCCCGACAATGTTCGGATTTACAATGAACAAGACATTAACCGAAAAGACTCACCTGTAATCGTGATATCGTCATCAAGAACCGAATAGAGCCCGCCGAATGTTTTAATGGATTGTTTGATGTCTGAGAGATCCTGTATTGATATACTGATGCTGGACTCCATACCATAAGTCTCCATCAGATCACCTTTTGTACAGACTCTTGTTTGCTTGTCCATCGTCTTCTTGATCGTCAGAGCCTGTACAGGATCAGATATCTCTTTGCTTCTCTTCATGAACCGAAGTGCCTCTTCACATCGGGTCTTCTCTAGCTTCAAGACTTCAATCCTCTCTATGTTAACATTCTGGACTTCCTCGAATGATTTACTGGTTTCTTGTAACACTATCTTCTCTCTCATATCCACAGTTGCCCGGATGTCTGAGAATGTGCTGATGACTTCACCCTGTAATCTTTTATAGCTTTCATCAAGCTTTTTTGCCATATCCTGTGATTCTTGCTCAAGTTCAGTAATGACATCAAGCCTCGAAACAATTTGTCCAATGTTTTTGTCCAGTTCAGACTTTTTCATCTTGTCAAAAGCTACGGTGATATCTTTAACTCTGCAAGTAGAATGGTCATGTTTTAGGCACTTGTAACAGACCAAGCGCCCACATGAGGAATCAAAGACGTCTAGAGGATGTTCCGGGTGACTCCTGCAGTAACAATAGGTCTTTACACCGTCATCTTTTGGATCCAAGTATGTTTGCAGAGATTCCACAACATGAATCCGAGTTGACTTAATATCTTTGTGAAACTCCAGGCATGTGTTGCAGAGAAATGCTGCACACTTAGGACACCACCTTTCCGCCCTCGCTCCATCATTTCTAAACGTGCAGAGGATGTCTGAGGGTTTTTGCTTCAGCGTGAGTTTAAAGAGGTCCTTGGACAGAATGAAGTGTTCCGGGAAAACGTCATGTGCTGTACTGAACAGCTGTTGACAGGTAGTACACTTGATGTTCTCTCCTTTAGATACACAAGGTTTACAGGCTGGATGTAAGCAGGGCAGTAGGAGTGGTTCTGGACCCTTGAAGGTGAACACAGTCTTGCACACACGACAATGAGGCTTCTCTATATCCCCGCTTGCCATGGTTAGTCTGGAATTCGAAATTCAAAAACTGTAAGTCATTGTAAGGACATATTTTATTGATATGAATATAAAACTTGTTTTGCATTAAATTGTGAATACCTAACGAGTTTCAAGATTGTAAAGATAAAGAAAGAAAACGTTGTTAAATTGTAAAAGATGAAAGTAAGTGTATTATTTTTTTTAGTAAAGTTGAATTACAACGGTGTTCCAAATAGGATGGTAATGTAATTTTATTCATATTTGTCATAAAAGTATATTCAACGACCTTCCTAAAACATGTTGTTTAGAAATATCAATAAGGATGGCAGCAACTTTGATATTGATTACCACATAATCCACAAGTCCATGATATGTTTAAAGTATTGGAGAAAGTTAAAGGCACTCTAGCAATCAAACTGTCTATCCATGGGCATATGAAGACATACACTCTAGCTTTGAACATTCTCCAGCTGCGATAATTTATCAATATTTATATGTTTGTAGCTATTTAATCAATAGTGAAAATGTCAATACGTCCTCGGTTATTTGTGAGTATCCCAAGGGTCGGTTCATAGAAATTATTTTATTGATTGTTGCAAACTGAACTCGGATTGTGCGCAGTTTGAATTACCTTAATCGCTCAACTGAGATAAATATTCTTAGATAAGGTATATCTGTCACTTAACCAATTTCATTAACACAGTATAAGCACTGACGATGCATTAGCAAATACGGCTTGATATTTTAGTTTTTATGCCTCAACTATTATAGTTCAGTCAAAATATTTACTTTAAATTGATCCACAATATGGTCGTTAAGCTAATTTATACTAAGGTAACGTAACATGCTTATATATGCGATATAATGAATGTGTACACATTTACAGGTACCTCTATAATGTGCCTCCATATAGGACATTATAAACCGGCACAAAAAATTAGTTTTTTTTTTCAGTTTAACTTTTCCTAAGACCTTGATATACACTATATGTCCAATATTAAACGTAGGATTATCAGTGTTTTTTAAAACCCAAGAAACCAGCATATTCAAGTCAAACTTCTACACTTATGATGTCCTATGGACGAGTGATCTGTCTTCTGATTGGTCGAGGAAGGAGGTCACCGACAATGATCAAACCTTATGTTGACCGCGGGAAACGTCACGCGAGGTCAATATAACAATCCAATGACCTGGAGCTAAAAATAGATCGCCACTACGAGGAGCGCCGAAAAGTGTTGCTTCCAAAAAAACTTAAAATAATTGAATAGTTTTCAAAATAACTGAAACTTTCATAAATCATATAATAAAACAGTTGTTGACTTCAGTTATCGGTGAATCCAATGGTTTATTGACCTCGGAAACTTATGTTCACCTCGGCTGTCCCCTCGGTGATCATAACTGTTCCGAGGTCAATAAACCATTTGGTTCACCTCAACTGAAGTCAATAACTGTATAATGTTCATATAATGCATCATATGGTATCGCAAAGTAAGGACAAAACAAATATTTCTTCAGACACTTCAAATTATCTTAACCCTCCCGATGCATGGAAATTTTACTGGTGCAGTAAAATTTCCATGCATCGGGAGGGTTAAGATAATTTGAAATGTCTGAAGAAATATTTGTTTTGTCCTTACTTCCCTTGGCCTCATAGGCCCGCTTTACATTTCAATTGCTAGCCAAGCCAAAGTGATTATCAAAAGGTGAAACACTATGCATTTGATGTTCAAACACTAGCATTGAACGTTATGAATTATGTTTAGTGTTTTAATCATGTTATTGATTCCTTTATCATCTTCTTTTCTTAATATGTATACTCAGAACAATATGTTAAGCGCCACATATTTCAATTGAGTATATCTTTTCAAGAAGTTATTGATACTGATATCGAAGATACTTTATGATTTAAAGGCTCCCCATACATTGATGAAGACAATCATAAACCATTCATAGGTTCCAAGCCAATGTTACGTGTATCGTTGATATAAATACTAGTCAAATGTTGCCCTCCTAATGTTTAGAAAATCTCAAAAATTAGTTATTAATGCACGTCATTATTTGTTTTTGATCGAGATCTTTGTATATACTGAATCGAGTAGAATCAAAATAATCCCCTTACCTAATCAGTACCTGCTTTTAAAATGACACAATTCATACATTGGCAAATTGAACTTAAACAGATCCGTAACAAGATCGTATATTATAACTTGGAATATCCATGTGGGATATCAGTTCTAACTATGTTATGCCAAATGTTTGATGGATTGCGGAATCAAACTGCACTGAAGAAACGTGTTATATGGAGTAAGATAAACGTTATATAAGATATCAATAACATTAATTCAAAAAAAATATAATGCGTTTTAGGGTCATATTCCAGGCGGCGACGAGGTTTAGGCGACGAATCCTCCTGAAGCCACGAATTTGAAAGCTCCATACCACAGTTTTCTTAAAGGCGATGTCGAAAGTTATAGCCTCAGACCTCATTTGTTTACAATAGTTTAATCTTTCTAACACAGCCTTTTCCCTATATGTCGTTGAGCGTTCAGATTTTGCAAATTGACATACCTGCCTTTAACCAATTTACGGGAAAAAGTTAGCACATCATTGCGGCATTGAAGGCCGGTCGAGACTGTCAACAAATGTGACCCCTTCGTCAAAGCCGTTTAGTCTGCCTTCGACCTTCAACTTGGGGTCGTTTTCCTGCCCACACAGGCACCATACCAATAAATCCAAGACCCAGGAAATATACATACATTGTAGAGAGTCAGACAATTCATTTTCACCATGACATGTTACAAAATATTGGTAACAAGTCCCTCAAAACATTATCTGCTTCCGGGTTGTTAAAAACGTTGGTCAAAAATAAAGGTAAAGGTAAAAGTTAGTCAACGGAATTTTGGGCTATGTATTTATCCCTCCCCGCCGCTTATTAGCCCGGTCTCATATCATCAACGCAGTGGCAATTTAACCCTATTGATAACTTATAGGCCCTGTAGTGACTTTACGTTTCTGTAGAAATCGTTGTATTGATTTTAGAGTATCCAGATTCCATTTATTCCTGTCAATCCTTTAAAATTACATTAATTCAAACAGTTGGCACGTGATTCCCTGGGCCTCTTAAGCCCGTGGTTATCACTTTTTTACTTATACCAATACAATCGTCCCAAAGGCTGTACATATTGTATTAGTGCCATTGATTAGTTTATTGATAATACAATACACAAGATAGTATCAGATATTACATCATATTACCCATACGGGCGAGGATACACGAGTGGATATTTTTTTGATCTCCGCACATGTTCTTTTAAGTGATTCTCAACGTTGATTGGTCGGTTCCTAAGAAAATGAAAGGCGATTGGTCGACGAAACTATTTCCAAGTTTCATTGATAAATTGAACGTGTCGAACGTATGTCGATTACGTTAAAAAATAAAATCGTAGAACGACGAATATTACTGTACATCATATAACTTACAGGTTGATATTTAAACGCAGTATTATTTGAAACTATTCATCTACGTGTTAAATTTCATTGTGATCTCAAGATTGTGCTTTTTCCAAAGGTACAATAAGCGCTGTCTGTTTGTAAACAAACATGGCTGCCATCGAAAATTCATGAAATCTATCCAAGCACAAGAATTTCACTGATCCATTAGTAATTATTTACACATAAAAACCATAGGGACTCAAATTCAATACATACATTCATGAAAGCAATAACTTTTACAAATCAACATACTCATAGTTGATCAGCCATTGAAACAATCCTACCGTGATCACAGGCCGATTAGAGTTATCGTTCGTGACACTTGCTACGTGAATGAAAGTAACGTCGAAAGCAACAAATGTTGTTCAAACTTCAGATTATTTGATTATCCTGACATACAGACTTGTTTTGATGCATTCTTTGTAAGTTTCTCTTAAAGAAGTTGCCACTTTTATCAATTATAGTTTTAAAAAATTGACAGGTTTTTGACATTTTCGTTACAGCATTGTGCCGTCAACAACACATCACAGTGGTAGTACGGCGTGACGATCGGCTGATTCAAATACTTATTATCGTTATCAAATATTGTTGTTTCTTAAGAGTTTTATGTGTGTTAATTTGTTCACGGTTGAAAAGTGTATTACATCATTCATCTACATGTATGGGTATATAAGGTATGTCCTTATGACAAACATTTTGAACTTGTTCACAGGATTTCTTTGAGAGCCATTTTAGAATTTGTAGGATGAATGAGGAAGAATTCTATGGATTTATCAACTTCTTTATCACAAGAGTGCGACGTTTCGATGTAGATGCTAACACAGTTTTCAAGCAAATGATACTGGACATGATGATGTGCGATTATATATACATAGACGGATTGTAGATTGCAACAAAGTTATGACCTATTGAAATGAGATTGATTCAATATCATATTTTTTTTCTATTTATGGAAGACACGTCTTACCCTAGCAAATCTTATCTATGCCAAATAAAAGTTTAAGCTATACAAGACTTGCGGGATGTTGGGGCGAAGGGTTGTTTATTCATGTACATTGTACGACTAGCGACTATTTTTCAATTTTCTTTCTTCAGTATTTCTTCTTTAATTAACTAATTGGTAGAAAGAAGTTGCAGTATTCGTCCTGTGGACAGAAATGATAGCAATTGTTTTGTGAATTATGAAGAAGGTGATGTAAATTGTCATTTTAAAAATCGTCTGGATGGAAAAGCTTGTTGACTTTGAAACATTTGATCCTATTGTAATCAGGTTTGGTTTTCTAAGAAATCCTTTTCTATTAAGCCGAATCGAAACCGAAAGTGAACGCAAAGTACACAAACATCGATTAGTTAATCGATCCGATTATTAGTAATCGATTTGATTGATAGTGTTTTGTTTCTAAGGCTCTTCATACCAAAAATATAACATGATAAAACATAAGCGGTTATTTGAAAAGCAGAAAAATAATGTTCAACCAATTTATCCTTGTAGACTACTCACATGTCTTCTGGTAGATCATAAGACTGTATTTCTACAGTATTAGTGATCGAGATGAACCGGGCTGAATGCTTGGCAGACTAACTGCTCAGCGTAGTCACGTGGCATGGTGACACAACGATCAAAATCGATGCGTCACAAAAGTATGCATTCTTGCGTGGCGGTACATTGATATATATTATTTAGCAGTATGCACATTCTATAGAAGCAGTGTTTAGTTTTGTAATAGTTCAAATTGTATAATGACAATCCAATAAGATACACATTGCAATGCCATTGGTTAAATGAATGGGATCAGTAGCCCGTATGTATATTTAGGGGATAAATCCATTCGATTTTGTATTTTGGGGTTGTATGTCGTGCATTCTGTACCCCTAAATATAATTTCAACCGAGCATGCTTGTTAGTAAAAAAAGGTGGAACTATTTTGACTTGCGTAAAAGCAATGTGATTAGGTAAAACCGGTGCAGACCGCTTCCACTCACTTGCAAAACAACGGTACAGTCCACTTTCACAAAGTCGCTTCCGTTCATTTGACGAATCGCTGTATGAGAGGTGTGCGATCGTTGATTTGTAGACTGTGATTCATTTACATCGCGAAGCAGTAAGAAACACTTCAAACAGGAACCAAAAACCTCGTTGTTGATTAAAATTTGTTGATGTTTCAAAATGTCGACAAGTTTCTGATATTGAAATTTAAAGTGTCGTCGCCAACATGTCTAGATTGTAAACAGAAAGTCGCTGAGTGCAGATTGTATATGCGTGCGCGGAGGAATGTGAAGCAGTCGTAAATATTTAGAGGTGATTATCGGCGAAATAATTACTCCAAAATGTTTATGAGTAACCAATCAGAAGGCAGTATTTTCAAACTAGTTTTCGTGTCATGTTAGAATTCCAGTTTTTATGAGTGTTTTGTCTTCGTGACACATCATTTGAGAACAACACAAGCGTCGCATCCCATAAAGCATGAAGTTGTCATCCATATATTTTTTCTTCATTATTCTTGGTGGATGTTTTATGTTCCGTTGTACGTTGGCAGGTCTGGATGTTTACCTATGTCGACAATTGCAGTCAATTTAATAAATTACACCTTTGAAGGAAACTTCTTTGGGATTTGGTTGGCTCCGTCCATTAGCCTGCAGCAACTTATTGTAGGAGGCTGAGCTGGAGAAGATGATATCAATATTGGCCTGCTGTTTGAGAAGTCGGATATCTGGTGGGATGCATTTTGCCCGCCAATGGACTCTATGTGAATCATTATAATTTGTTCTCTGACAGTATAAAAATGATACATCTAGCATTAACCTACAATTATCAGTGAACAATTGGAAATATAAAAGATAAAAAACGTGCTCCTGTCCCTTTAAGATATTTAATACCTAGAGTGCAATTTGTAGGAAATAGGAAAAAAAGAACCAAAAAAAGGCAAAAGCTTTTTATTTTCATCAACATAACATGAAACTCAAAAGAAAATTATTTTTTTTCGTTTAAACCCGTCAGCCTGTCGAAAACGGACTTTGCCACTAAATTTTTTAACTGACAGTTTTTCTTTTAAGAATTGCATTATGTTCGTAATATTAGTTGGAAATGGTTGAACCAATCTGCTTTACTATAATGCACATGTATTTATCCGTACTTTTGGCCGAAACTTTGGCATTTGGGAGCAGTCTTAGTAAACCTAGTCTCAATAATACTCGCTTAAGTCAACAGATTGAGTCTAGCAAGATACAGTAACGGGTCGAGTAAGCTGATCTTATGAATTGACCAATCAGGGCTCGTCTGACCAAGCCGGAATAGTCTGCTTTCGCACATATGACGAGACCTGTTACTGTATGCTGGAGTCAATATGGGAGTTTAGCATTGAGGCTAAGTTTACTAAGGCTGCATTTTGGCGGGTCCTTAAATAGCTGAAGTGACCAGTCTGCACTAATGACACCTTAGAAGAATCTTTTCATATTATACAAGCCAGTTTGATAAAGATTTGATAATTATGGAGCTACTTTCTACTGATAGCGTTAATAGAACTATGAATACCAATTCAACCCTTTAAAGCACCCGATAATGGAAAAACAAAGAGGAGAGTTAAATACATTTGACATTAAATTATTCTGAATTAGATTAACTATGCAATCAAAAATTAGGGGACACCCCTGGACCGAACAGTATGTATCATAGACAACTTAATTATAATTGCATTTGACATCACCAATAAGACACGAGCTCAATCCATTTTCGTTTGATTTCAACGAATGTCACTGAGTAGAATTTGCATTTCTTGTTAAACAAAACAATCTGATGACAAATTCCTTGGTATCACCATTTCCTTTCTTTGCAATTCCGCAGTGGGTACGTAAAAGCTTGCACGGGTAAGTAAATACTTCACGTCTCGTATAAATACCATAACTAACCACACTACCTTGTCGCTACCACATCCTTCATCTGTTGTTTCCAACATCTTGTTTAAGCTCTTTTGAAGTTATCACTTACCAACATCCTGGAGCGTGTCTTAAATTGCTCATTTTTCAAGACGTGAACTATGATCTGCACATTCAGTGATTGCAGTCTATTACACCATCAAAGAGCAAATGTGTGCAGAAGAATAATGATTAAAAGAATAAGAAACTGTTAATTCATGTAAAATACACGACGCCATATTTCCTTCCTCGCTCTTGGGATGTTGGTAATGTACGTACTTCACCACTGTTTGTTAGATCAGATATTAACATAAACAGTCCATAAAACACTCCTCTTCATCAGTATCACTATATTCCTCGTCATTGTCATCTCCCTCATCAGAATCAGAATCAGAATCGGTATGAGGTGAATACATCTTGTCCAAAGTCTCTTTGCATATCTTCTCCACTAGTTCCTCAAAGCGTCTGTCAAAAAATTAAAACATAATTATCTTTAATCACACCCGATAAACACATCCATAATTGCAATAAGGACGGATGTAATGGATTCTTATCCTTCAAAGAAGCATAACCAGCATATTATAACATTTGTATATCCTTACTGTTCAATAAGAGATAAATTGAATTACTT
This sequence comes from Steromphala cineraria, assembly GCA_916613615.1. NCBI lineage: Eukaryota > Metazoa > Mollusca > Gastropoda > Trochida > Trochidae > Steromphala > Steromphala cineraria. Next base: position 15,374,592 of record OU744734.1, read on the forward strand.
TAATTTGGACTTTGAACATTAAGTACTACAAGAAAAGTCTTTCCTCAGATTTGCACACTCTAAAAAATGAAAGGATTTTACTTTAAATTTACTTATATCCGACCTTCAACGTACATGTACATATATTATTGCAGTGTAAAACATTACTATGTTATATTTAGCATGATTTATGCAAATACATTTCTTTAATTTGACATATTCATATCTACTTACGGGACGCCAGTTGTTTTCAAAATGTCTACCTCCACGCTGACTCGAATACAGTCATCCTGAACGAATCCCATGGTTGGGTTCAGCAGTGTCTGGAATAAGGGAAACATCAAAACTAGGGGGAAACATTATCCATCGTTGATATATCATTGGGCCAAGGTTTATGATGAAAATAAGGGACTATTAGTCGTACTTTTCAAATCCAGTAACCTAGAAAAAATGAGAGACGATGTACGTTAATGGCTATTTTAAGTAAACTTCGGCTTTTAAGCATTGACTGCAAAACCATGGTTAGAGTCAAAAGCCCTTAATCATTTAGAAGCTTCGGGACAGTTTTTTTCTGGAAGGTTTTTGTCTCCTAAGCCAATAAAATCGAACCATTGACAAATGGATGGGACGATAAACCACTACGCCGTTATACCAGATCACTGTCTCACCGCTTTAATACTTTTAACATTGAGGTATGGTTTATCTGTAACCTATTTTTCTATAAACATTTCAATAATATGAAACTTTCAATAACGTTTTTGACTGCAAAAGTAAAATTTATGTGTGTTTATGATTGTGTAGTTTTTCATCACATTGTCGTTCAAAATACTGATGGCCTCGCTCACATATATCTTGTTTATGGTATTGTCTGAAGTAAATATTCATGTAATGATAAATGCATCTTATGAAATAGTACTCTTTGAGGAGGTGGTGAGCTATATCTGAGAAATAAGAAAACATAGATTACTCACATTCATAGGTCTCAAAGCATTGAATCCATAGCTATGTCCCTCTTTAATGGTGTGAGATAAATCTGTGAACAATAAACATATCGATACAAGTAAATAAGGTTTAAAGGGACAGTAGCACGTTTTTCGACAATTTTATATTTTCAAGTTTGCACTGATAATTGTCGTTAATGCTAAATGTCTTATTTTTAAAGTGCCATTAGTGATAATCTCATTATACAAACAGAGAACAGATTATAAAGATTCAAATAATGTCCATTGGCGGCCATTTTTGTGTGATCACCTTTAATTCATTTTGCGAAAGAAATAGGAATCGCCTGGCTGAGCGTTACATTATATATTTGATTTATTACTGCTGCATTTAGTTTTAATGCATTCTCTTTCAATTGAAACCATTTCTTTACATTTTCCTGACATCACTGTATATCCCCCTAACAGGTGCTACTGCCCCTTTGTACTCCGGCTTTACTACTACTACTACTACTATTACTTCTTATACAGCTACTACTACTACTATTTTTTATGCGTTATTAAGTGTCTCTTTTTCAGTATCCAAAAATCAGAGACCAACTACCTTCTACCTCATGCCATAAAAGACGATGAAAAAGGTTATGTCTCGCATAGACATATAATAAGGGCATCCAGATAAATGAATGATTGTATGGAACGTACTTTAATTTATTCCTGGTGATTCTTGGTTTATAATTTCAAATAGAATTTTGAACACGTATTTGACTCTGCTGAAATGTTATCCGTGATGTCTTGAATTTTTATCATTTCGGACCCCCCCCCCCCCCCCCCCCCATTTTCAACAACACTAAGACATTTTATTGATTATCCCGGAAACATTTTATACACTTATGTTGATGTTGTTATGTTTGATGTGTCATGTCTGTTATTGTTATCCCCGTAAACATTGATATGCATACTTTTAATTCAATTCTAAAATTACATGCAGAAGTAAGTTTGAAATGTTGATGTTGCGTTTATGCGATCATACTTTTCAGTGTTTATATACTGCATGTTTTTTTTCGAAAGTGTCGGCCTTTACGTCGACTTGTATGACAGACAAAACCTCTCCCTCGGTTTTGATGGAAAATGTCAACATTTGGGGTTGGAAGACCCTTGGACCTCCGGCCAGGAGGTTTCCCCTCACTCTCATGTTTTCATTATCATCCCAAGCCGAGGGAGAGGTTTATATCCTTTACAAAAGAACTATGGTTAGATGATAGTAATACATTTGGCGGACGATCGTTGAAGTGTTTGATCCGATTGATTCAGTGATGTAGGCTAAAAGATGCATAACGTCACAAGTCAGAGGTAATCATTTTCTTTACGTCAGAGGTCATCATATACATTGTACTATGTAAACATGACGTCACAGGTAATCAGAATAACTATGGTAAGGCACCCAATAGTTCAGGAGCCAACCCTGATTTTGACCCCAGGTGGTAAAGTGCGTCCATGGAATATAGTTTTTGAAATATTGAACCCTTATGCATATTTTGCACTTTGGCATCATCGAGCATTTGGAATAATTAACGTTTTAATTGGATATGACAGAGTCGTGATTTCAATTATCCAGTCCAGTGTTCACAGAAATAAGAAACCAAGTACTCTAAGCGTTGGGAAAATTAGCATATATCAATAAATGTGTATTGTTTTGAATAAACGAGATTTAATGATCTCCCATAATAAACCTTTAGTGACGTCATTCCATTGTTTTTTTTAGGTCTTTATATATTTTATTTTCCATCTCACTCGTACGGCAAGGGAATAAATCGAGTAATGTCCCTCGAATGCATGAGGTTATTATCAACATAGTCGCCCTGCAAGGCATATTTTATATATCCGTCTTCACATAATTATTTCGGACCGATGTAATGAATCATTTGAAGAGGTATATATCAAATATTCAGTGTCAAATCCCGACGCATTGAAACTGGCCGATACGAAAACCTACCCTTAGAAGATAGAAACTGTTTCAATTGCACAGAAAAACTTGAAGATGAATTGCACACTCTTTTAATATGCCCCGTGTTTGCCTCAGAACGAATCAGACTCTTAGAAAGCTGTCAAGTTAAAAGGGAGGAGTTCAGCTTTTTACCAGACTGTTTATAGGTATTTTAATCACACCAGATATTTTACCTTATCCTACCTCATGTAATAATCTAGATCTCTGATTGGTTCACGTGACCCTTAACAAATTCCCATAAACACCTTCACCGAGGGAGAATAAATCCCTTATACCCCGCGAGTAAAGCGTGCTTCCACGTCAATCATTCAAAGTCACGTGATAAGGTCATAGGTCAACCAGTATGCCGTGACTCGGACCTTTGTTGTTGTTTTGAAATAAAGGTTTTGTTCACTTCTGATTGTGTTTTTATCAATAGTTTTAGACATTCGGTAAGATAAATTCGTTATCACATTGCATAGCGGGTTACATCGGTATTTAGTATTCCCTTGAAAGGTTTTATGCAACTCGCGTTCCGCTCGTTGCATAAAACCTTTCGCGGGAATAATAAATACCGATGTAACCCGCTATGCAATGTGATAACTTATATTTTACTGCCAGCACCTGCCATTTATTTTAACAAAACGGATAGAGCTCTTATATAGCTAACGTTCTATCATTTATCTGCATTTTAGATATGTTTTGTATATATTATATGTCTATTTACTATATTATTAATGAATTTACATATACATGTTTTATATCGTTTCTCATAAATCGCTGGGCGATTGGTTGTGTACATTTTAAAATGATCGATATAATTGTATACTGTTTTGAATATGAATATAAGCATGTACACAAGTGAGACGGATATAAACTTTTGATTGATTGATTGACGCTCTAACTACTGCGCTTTTATGACAGCGCAGCGCTGACAGAGATGTTTTGGTAGGTACTCTTATATCAAAGGTCTTAGCTTTGGTTTGATATTTTACGGCCGCCTCTTTTATTGCCCATCCTTTCACGTAATCGACCCTATCAACGTTATTATAACTAGTTTGCGGTTTATAAAACAGATAAGACATAGTCCGTGGGCGTTATCAATAATAAAGGAAGTTGATTATTGATAATGCACGTGGGTCATGTCTTATCCATAACATCAACTTTGATCATTTACTTTTGATAATGAAAAAGCTTGTGGCCTCATTATCAAACGGATATTTTCTCCTACCTACATGTACCCGATTATATTAAAATGATATTTTACAGGGACACGTGGTCCCTATCGAATACAGTTCATAGTCAGAAACAGAGTAAAGAATAATGGACTTTTACAGAAAAGTGGACGTTGTGCCCCCATAGATTAGATTAGAAGTGACAGGTCTATTTCGAAATTGGTTAATGGTGAAGATACAATAATATTAACTGAAAGCTAAGTACTATTTAGTTTCATTGTGTTAATAGTGACACAGAAATGTTCCTCATAATTAAGTTCGAGGGCAATCATATCGATGTTCATATTGTTTGTGCGAACATATTAACACTTTTTTATCAAAACATTTATATAGAAATTGCAAGCGCTAAAGACTCAATCTTAAAAATTGTCAAAACGTCAAACGCCTAGAATAATTGTTTATAGGAGGTTAAATTTGGATTTTAGTGACATTGGTATTGCCGTTCTGTTTATTGTAAAAAAATAAATATACATTTAAGTAAACATGAAGCAAGAAGCATGAAGCAAGTTGGTTTGAAATGTATTTTTGTCTTCTACAAACTTATGGAGAAGTGTTCAAAAAGCAAAGGAGTCTTCTGAAGTTGTACAAAAAGACTGTTCAGGCTCTGAAGGTTATTGACCATATTAGAATTTCAATAATTTAAAAGATAACTTATAGTTAGTTGCATCACTTATATGACTAAAAAAGCATGTAGAAAATATCTGCTTTAAGAGAAACGTTTTACAAACATTGTTTTCTGTCTTGACGGAATGAATTACTTGTTACTTCGAACGCAACGGTAACATCACATGACCATTCTCTGTAAGAACGAATAAGAAAAAAAATAAAGGAAAGATAAAGTATCATTTGTTATCATCGTAACCTAAATTTTAACGATTTTTGGTTAAATTCTTTTTAAACAAATCTTTTGTTCCTTACACAAATATTGAATAATTACCTTCAATGTATAAACTGTATTATTTAAGGCATACCACATTGTATTGTAACCCTTGTATAATAAACATCTCTGACTTTGATTGACTAATACAAATATTAAACCTGACGTCATCGGGTCAACGGTTAGCTTACTCGAACGAGTTTCCCTGATAGTCAGCCAGAAGGTATAAACCAAAGACGAGGGCATCGTTCTGGAGAGTAACCATTGCACAAAGTTTCCTGCAATGTAATGAATTGAAGGTATTTCGTTATCTTGTAATTAAGTAAATCGAAGTAATAGGATTTTGTTCTTGTTCTTTCAAATTTTATGTTGTATGTTAAAATGAATTATGTCAAAGCTACATTCAAATTCGTGTGAATCAAGCGAGCTTATAATTTCCCACCAAATATGGAATGGAACAGCGAAGTGGTAGGAATCCGGTTTGATCCTTTGAACAATGCGACAGGAAATAATCTTAATTTACAAACAAACCGAATGCTTGTCAAAACGATCTGAGGTGCTGTTTATTTTCCGTCAAAATATGTAAATATGAAGTGATATTTTAATCATAACTTCCATATCGACACACTTTCATCTCTTGTGTATACATCATGAGTATTGTAACACTATACAATACCCCATTTTAATCGAAATATAAAAATTATCAAGCAACTGTAAATGTATCTCTTTCGCAATTCCGTTCGTTCAGATCTATTTGCAAATAATGCAAAATGTTATATTTATTTTGTTCACATCAAATATATTTCTTGGTAATTGAAATATGATTAATGTTCCATCGGTGAAAATGTATTGAATAACATTTGATTTGATGTTTGAAGGAGAATAAAAGGAGTTCTGGTGAACGTTCACGCGAGTTATATCATATTTTTGTGAGTTAATGAGAAATAAACCTATGAAACTAGCTCACATCAACATGCCCTAGGCCAAACAACTTTCAGAATAATGTGTAGACTTCACACTGTGAAATTGTTGCGTAATAAAGCTTATGAAATGTTTCAATATCAGGTTAAAAATTTTCCCTTACATTTATATTCGAGGACAGGATATTTGACGATTTACTGGTGACAACATTAAAGAGCAACTTCGCGATTTTCATCGTATATATGAGTTATGCTTTAATACGAACGTAAATGGTAAACTTTATCAAAGAAATCCCTAAAATCTCTCTCATTCATTTATGTTCGCGGAAGGCAAATTCACTCTTCAAATCTACATGGATACTAGTAATATAACCTATCGAACAGTATCAACTCTGTCATTCTAATGCTTTTGACTGACTGACGCGCGTCAGTGTCCGGTTTTGATCACAATTGCGACTACAAACATTCCTATTGACACTTTACAAAGTCGATAAGCTTTAAAGCGGAACCTACTTGCAACAGTCGATACTCCTTGATCAAAAGACTATTTATACAGTTTGTCATGTGTGACCCCAAACAACTCACGGAGTGGCTCGTTAAGGGCAGTAGCGCGTTTTTTGATAATTTTATATTTTAAATATGTCACTGATTATTGTAAGTTATTGCTAAATGTATTATGTTGACAGTGTCAAGAATCTCATTGCACAAGCCAATCACCCATAGTCAGAGGACAAAGTTTGAAGATTCACATAAAATCCATTGGCGACCCATTTTTGTGTGAACACCTTTAATTCATTTTGTGTAAGAAAAAGGAATCGCATGGCTATACCTTAGACTATATATTAAAATTAGTACTGCTTTATTTAGTTTAAATACATTGTCTTTCAATTGGAACAATTAATTTTCATTTTCCTGACATCACCTTATAATCCCCATTAAAACGTGCTACTGCCCCTTTAAACACTGAGTTTAAGAAGGAAGAAACAAAATAGGTCTCTAGGAAAAGGGCCTGGTGACAACAGTATCAGTAAAGTTTAACGTATAATTCCCATCTTTTGAGGGTCTGTTTATTACATTTCGTACAGCAAGAATTGGCGAAAACTTAATGTTAAGGCCAAATGTGCTAAAGAACAGTCTAATAAAAAACATGTATTCCAATAAAACTAATCATTATACATTCTGAAGTAAACACTCAAAAGGTTCATATAATTGAACAGAACTAAATCAATCATTTTGATAGAAGAGTTAAGACAATAAGATAATTAAACAACATTAGTGGGATATCCAGTAGTTAAGTTTAAGCTTATTTTAACGTTAAATAACAGTGATTATAGGGGATGTCATCTATATATGATGCTAAAGAAAAGACTTACCAAACGCAAATAAGTGAACTCACCATGGCATGTTTCTGATATTCTTGGTTTCGCTGTAGAATTCACAAGGATATTTCATTCCACTCACGCCAGGGATTTCTAGTTCCATCTTTCCTTGATTGTATCTTTGCTCTGGAACATTCAAGTCACTAGGTTCAAAAAGGATAAACGTATTAACATATAAACATATAAAGGGGCAATAGCACGTTTTTTGATAATTTTATATTTTAAATATTTCACTGATAACTGTAAGTTAATGCTCAACGTTACATTTTGACAGTGTCAAAAAATCTCATTACACAAGCCAATCATCCATAGTCAGAGGACAAAGTATGATGATTCACATAAAAACGATTGGCGACCATTTTGTGTGAACACCTTTAATTCATTTTGAGTAAGAAAAAGGAATCGCATAGCTAAACTATATGTAATATATTTGAATTATTACTGCTCCATTTAGTTTAAATTCATTGTCTTTCAATTGGAAGTAAATTTCCATTTTCCTGACATCACCTTATAATCCCCCTAAAAACGTGTTATTGCCCCTTTAAAATACCCTGGGTCTTACAAAAAGAAGAAATGCAATGATTGGAACTAAGATAAGATACATACATGGAGATGTTGACACGCGTTTTTTAACTTACCTGAAAGCAGTTGAATGTCCTGTAGTGTCCTATGACATTCTTCAAGTTCCTCTTTGAGTTTGAGCATTTCCTGTGTGAAACAGCAACATACATATAATGAATAAAAGACGAAGCCACAAAAGCATCAAAGCTTATTCCCCCACACATAATTTGTTGTTGATCCCTTTTTGGTGAAACCAAGCATCATAATCAACATTTTGAAACATTACTCTGCTTCGATTCGATTCTATATCCATCCAGCTTTATTCGTTAGATAACTGTCTAACTTATTAATTGAAATAGTTTCCTTACTTTTGATTGAAATATATAGGTGTTAAATTGATGATTAAATGATTACCTTGTTTTGTAATTCTCTGGTTGTCAGGCCTGTAAAATAAAGAGGCAAAACAAACAACATGAGAAATAACTGTGTCCCGTATCGCTTGCTCAAACGCATACAAACAGCTTAGAACAACTGATGTTACAACAAATATAAAATACCATATAATGACAGGAATGTTCATCGAAGAAGATATACACTTTACCATTTTGGTTTCAGTGAATGAACCTATCTTGTTAACACGTTGTGACTATAGGAACCCGAACTTAGGTTGAAATATACCAGTGATCATACTACATGTAACCTGAGAAAATTTATCTTCCTACGCAAAGCCTGAATTTCAAGTTTCGGAACTGTCAGTTTTATGTCTTGCTGCAGACCCTTTACTTTTCTGAGCTGGCTCTCTAGTCTGTAGGGGCACAAAAGCAGCACATACATGTTAAGGGTCTGTAGCAAGGCATTAAATGACAATTCGGAAACTGGCGTTTTAGGCTATGATTAGGAAGATGAAGAAAATGGTTGAGTTACAAACTTCCAAACAGGTATCGGAGTCAGCATTGAACGACACATTAACTTCAGAGACTTACCTGGATTTACATTGGTATTCTCACCAAGATCCGAATAGACCCTTGCGAATGATTCGATGGATTGTTTGATTTCTGAGAGATCCTGTGTGGAGAGACTGATGCTGGACTCTCTCTCATCAATCTTCATCAGATCTTCTTCTGTACAAACTGTCATCCTATCGTCAATCATCTTCTTGATCGTCAGAGCTTGTACAGGATCAGATATCTCTTTGCTTCTCTTCATGAAGCTGAGCGCTGTTTCACATCGTATCTTCTCTTCTTTCAGTGCTTCGATCCTCTTTTTGTGAACATTCTGGACTTCCTTGAATGATTCACTTGCTTCTTGTAACAAAATCTTTTCCCTCATATCCAAAGCTGTCCGGATGACTGAGAATGTGTTGATTACTTCACCCTGTACTCGCATAAAGTTTTCATCAAGCTTCTTTGCCAAATCATGTGCTTCTTGCTCAAGTTCAGTAAAGCCATTAAGCCTCGAAACAATTTTTTCAATGTTATTGTCCAGTTCAGAATCTTTCATCTTGTCAAAAGCTACGGTGATATCTTCAACTCTGCAAGTAGAATGGTCCTGTATAAGGCACTTGTAACAGAGCAAGCGCCCACATGAAGTATCAAAGACTTCTAGAGGATATTCCTGGTGAGTCTTGCAGTTACAATACCTCTTTACACCGCAATTTTCTGGATCCAAGCCTTTTTGTTGAGATTCCACAACATGACTGCGTGTTGACTGAATATCTTTGTGAAACTCTTTACATGTACCGCAGAGAAATGCTTCACACTTTGGGCACCAAGTCTCAGCTATCGCGCCATCATGTCTAAACGTGCAGAGGATGTCAGAAGGGTTTTGCTTCAGTGTGAGCTTAAGAATGTCCTTGGACAGAATGAAGTGTTTCGGGAAAACGTAATTTTCTTTCCTGAACTGCTGTTGACAGGTAGTACACGTGATGTTCTCTTCTGTCGAGTCTACACAAGGTTTACAGGCTGGATGTAAGCAGGGCAGTAGGAGTGGTTCTGGACCCTTGAAGGTGAACACAGTCTTGCACACACGACACTGAGGCTTCTCTCTGTCCCCGCTTGCCATAGATAGTCTAAAATTTAAATCAATCATCGTTAATAATCATTCATTGGTAAGCCTAGCAATCGAAATCCAAAAACAGTTATTCGGGGAGAATTCTTGATATAAATATTGTACTTCTTGCTTCTTGAAAAACTAAAGTTACATACAACTGTGTCCAAAAAAGATAAGATTTATTGTATTCTATTGTTTACTGCCATATTCCTTATTTTGAATAATGAATATTTAACGACCTGCCAGAAACATGTCGTTTACAAATATCAATCCAAACATGAAAGTAACCGGCGAAATTGATAACCACTGCAATCACGAGCTCGCGATATTTTAACGTATTGAAGAACGTTAAAGATACTCTAGCAAACAGACTGTGCATTTAAGGGCATATGAAGATACACTCAGGGGCAAAAGAAACGATATCATATAAAATGTCACGATTGATAAGACGACGAAAACAATATTACTTCATGTCTTTAGTAGCAACCAGATTTTAGTTACAATGTTTTTAATTTCTGGTCACATTTTTACAAAAACGCCTTAAAAGTTTGTCTTTTAAAAGGTAAGGAGATAGGATAATGAGAACTGTTTTTTATACTTGTGTACTAGCGTCATACAGTGATGAATCAAATTGTGAGTATCTCTTCACAACTTCAATCGATTCAGTTAACTGTCAATACATAAAGGTTACTTAATGTACTTTCCAAATAACAAGTTGATCGAGGGTCATGGGTAAAGTTGATATTTCACTATTGGTAATATGGGCTGAAATGATACAAACTTTTTCTGGATAAAAACTCACCTTGGCACTATTGGACTTTAAAACATTCAACCAATGTTTAATCAGACGGCTTTCACAGAAATCATTTCGTATTAGGACGAATCGAAAGCAAAAGTGAAAGTAGAGAGACAAAGGTGAATCAATTCGATAGATAGTAATCTGTTTCGAAAGCTCTTCATTACACAATACATGATATACTAAGAGAAGAGCGGTTATCTACAAAGCAGACAGATAATGTTTCAACAAAAAGTTGACAACTCACATGTCTTCTCGTCCATATAAAAGGCTGTATGTCTACAGTAATAACGATAGAATTGAGCCGCGCTGAATGCTCGGCATACTGACAGCTCAGCGTAGTCAGGCGAAATGGTGACACAATGATAGCGTTATGATATTTCAATAGGAGCTGTGTTTAGTTTGAAACATTTCATACTGGGTATTCACTAGTCTCCAAGTCCTGTTGGACACACCACAACAAATATAATAAAACACTTTTGAAGGCACGTGCACCACCACGTTATTGCGAAAGGAGTAAATAAATTGGGTAGGGATTGCAACATACAAGGAAAATGACATGTCTTTAATGGCGACTAGCCCTGACAGACAATAATGTCGAAGATTACATGTCGCAATGTACATGTATACGTGTTGCACAGCAAGCGTGAATGAATATTCAAATATAGTACACCTTACATAGCCTCAGTAGGCGCCACCTACAATAAGATTATATCCCTTTGTTGTATTCCCATACGCTAGGAGAATGTGCATTGGTAAACTAGCTATTGAAGCGTATTTGGGTTACATAGAAATTGACTAAAGGACCCTTGTAGAGTTTTATCTGTTCTGTTTAAACCTTTAGTGTGTCGAATATTTTTCCACTACGATCATATATTTTTGTCTATCATTATCATTTCATTTTCGACCACATGAAGTCACACAAAGCCAATGTTATAAACATTGATAATTAAAAACGCTTGAAAACGGTGTTAGTACCTACACCGAAACGTCGCACTCTTGCAATAAAGAAGTTGTAAATCCATAGAACTTGTTCTCATTCATCTTACCAACTTCTAAATGCCTCTTAAAGAAATTGATAATTAAGGTTGTACGGAGTTTACCGACACTTATCAAAGGAGACAAATGTGCACCAACACGTTATCCGAATAAGGATTTTTGGTATATACACATGTAATATAATTTACATAATGTGTAAAACATGAATTTATCTAAAGACGCAGACATAACTATCAATCTACAACCATTGAATCTCAATTCTATTTTTTTAACTGTTTGTCTGATTATGTTTATTACATTAACATGCGTTCTTTTAGTTCATAAGTCCATGAATTAATGGATGGTGTATTAACGTTTTATGTGTTTTAACAATCATCGTACATAAAATTACTACATAAAGGTAATACTATGATAATATCGGACAATCCTACTGAACCTATATGTGAAATAGTTGCCCTCAATTAAAAATACCTACGTTAATTTTTTTCATAAACATTTAAAATAACTTTTTCGGAGTTTTACAATTAACGGATTTAATTTCTTTTACTCACAGATTAAGTAATGTTAGAATTGCCAAATATCTCAAATCATACCTTTATTTGCAAGGTAACAACTCTTTATTCAAAGTTTTAGAAAATATATTCTTTATATATTTTCGCTGTCGATTTTGAGACTTTAACAATATGTCAAAATGAGGTTTGTTATGGCATTTTAAAGGGGCAGTAGCACGTTTTTAGGGAGAATATAAGTTGATGTCAGGAAAATGAAAATTAATGGTTCCAATTGAAAGATAATGTATATAAACTAAATGGAGCAGTAGTAATTCAAATATGTAATGTAAAGTTTAACCTTGTGATTCTTTTTTCTTACACAAATTGAATTAAAGGTGTTCACAAAAAAATGGCCGCCAAATAGAGTTATGTGAATCTTCATACTTTGTCCTCTGACTATGAATGATTGGTTTGTGTAATGAGATTTGTAACATTATCAAAGTAATACAATAAGCATTAACGTACATTTATCAGTGAAAATTTAAAAATTTAAAATTATCAAAAAACGTGCTACTGCCCCTTTAAGGGCGTCGCGCAAATAAGGTATATAGGCCATAGCCATGTGCGCCTGAACTGTAAGCAAAAATTCGACAGACACTAGTTTATTTACGTCTTACATCAATACATAAAGGAATTTTTTTCCATTAAGACATACAATTCGTTTACAAAACATCTACAAATCATTCAGGGGAGAATTACGAGATACCTAAAACAGCATTTAACCAGATTTTCACAAAGCACTACAGTGTTCGTTGGTCTTTAAGGTAGCCTTAGTGCAATGATAAAGAATGGGAGTTAGGGCCAACCTTAGCTAAGTTTGTTTTGTGAAAGGAGGATTTTTTCCCAACTTACCACCTCGGCAATTCCTACGTTTCACGTAAAACGTTTCGCTCTGTTGATCGGCATACAGGTATTTGATTAAGATGCAGTCATGTACGACCTCTCTTTTCATGTCAATAGTCAAGATGATATGACATATAAGATATAAACGTAGGGGGCCCACCCAACAACATACAAGCTTGAGATTTTGCAGAAGACGTACACAGAAAAACCGTTCTGACAAAGGTATTTCGTTATATATACATGTATGTAACTTAAAATGCCGTCATAGTACCACTAACCACGATTAAACGTTTATTGATATCACATAGAGTAGGTTGAATATACATTATGCATATTTGTAAAACTGAATCATTTCAACCAATCACATCCTCTATAATTATAATGAAGGTTATGAAGAAAGTATACTTACTCAGAGCTACTCCATGAGGTATTTCGGTTCACTAATGAAACTTTATCAATAGTGTCATTTGATCGAGATTTTATCGATTGTTGCCATAAAATATGATTTTAAAGCTAATCGACTTTGTAAAGTGACAGTAGGGAGGTTTAAAGTCGGGTTTGTGATCGAAAAACAGTGACGCGCGTCAAACAATCAAAAGTAATTTAAAAATGAGGGTTACGGGTTGATTTACAGTGTTGTGATAAGAGAATGAGCAATGTTGATAGGATGTACAAAAAAGGATTAAGTTGATTGGAAGCCAAATAGATGTTTTTACAAGGGAGGAGGTTGATGTACATTGATTGAGGATTTACAAAGATAAATTATTCAAGACTTATTATTAAGTCATGGTATGCCCTTTGGATGAAATATCCGTCATCTCTGTTGAGAGAGGGGTTCATAATTTTTAATCCTGTCTCAGGGTAAAACGTTTACGCTGACGCTTCACTTTCATACCCTGGGTGAAACCCCACTGAAAGCTGCGCGTTATGACCTCTGACCTATGAACTATCTAATAATACTCAACCAATGACAGCGTCTGAAAGGCGAGTCGGTATTAGCAAAAATGGGTAGCTGAGAACGCCATTGTGTTTTGTCTAACTTTAAAACAAATGATATTTCATGACTCAAGACAACACTGTAGCTAATAGAAACGACATATCAGCTCCGACAATTATTTTTAAATTTTTTTGTCTAGGAAATAAAACGTTGTCAATAAAAACATCATTTGTTTGTGATGAATAGAAAAGGCCGGTTCAACATCACCAGTCGCCGGAGCCGAGCTATTTATAGAAACACGTCATTGTGGTGCAATACCTGAGCTATTGTTAGTAACGGATTTCCCCCTGTCTAAAAATAGCTGCAAGACTGGGCAAGTTTGAACATGTCAGCTTAGTGAAAAGCAGTCATAGCGAGACAGGGCGTTAACTAGGTAACACGTCACACACAACTAAGCAGAGGAGAGTGTGTAAATAACCTCTATGCATTGAGTCTAAAGAATGCGTTAAAAGTTGGATAAGGTCTTTTTTGTATTCATTTGTAGCCCAACCATGCCGGCAGAAGGATGGAAAGAATATTTGTCCAGTATTTATTTCAATCCCAAACATCCAGCCTCCTTTTCAGGTCCATCGAAACTGTATCATATAGTGAAAAGGGAAGGGAAAATTGATATTGGCTTAGGTCAAATCAAGAAATGGCTTGCATCTCAAGATGCTAATACATTACAACGGCCTCTTCACTACAAGTTCAAGCGGAACAGAGTCGTGTCAGCTTGTTACGTGTTGTAATATTCAAGGTAGAAGATCAGTATGACACAACACGTGTGTTGAGAACAGAGCAGACATTTTAATGGCCGACACGATACATACTAAGGGAGGTAACTCCCCGATCTTGATGTTATTGAATAGTGAGTACCGCTAGCCACGTAACATCCTTCCTCGAACAGAATAAGCTAACTGCTTAGATAGTGAAGAATTAGTAACTCTAAGGGTCCTTTAAACCAGTCAGAATTAAACCAGAAATTAATGTTCATAAGTTCAGCTGGAACTTCAACCTGAAACGCGAACGCAAAATTAAACAGTTAAGAACAAGAGGCAGTGATCTTTCACATTACACTTTAGAGTCATTAAAGATCAAGTTTCTCTGCCATTTTTACAATTCTACCAGATCGAGTCTTGTATTCATGTTTCTGCTCAACACTCTTCTCTGGCACACCGTCGTTCATCTGAGAGTGTTCTTTCTGGGTACCGGGTAGAAGTGATTTGTCTTCACATCTGCCCTGGGTCTGAGGTATCTCCTTTACCGGGGTTTGATCGGCTTCTCTTCGTGACTCTTTCCTAGACTTCAGGTGTTGTCGATTTCTTCTGAAAGTCCTGCTCTCATCTGTCAATACTTCATATGTTCTGTTCTTTAGGGTCTTTGTCACCTTTGCTTGTTTCCACTCTTTGACACCTCTCTCAATATGTTGCATACGAACCGTGTCTCCTTCACAAAGAGGCCTCATGTCTCTGTAGGACTGAGAGTAGTGGTGTGCAACTTTCCACTTTTTATCTTCCATTCTCTCCCTTTCCGCCTGAAGACTGTAGCTTGACGGATTCAAGGTAACAAGTGTTGTTGGCAGTTGAGTTTTTGTCATGCGTCCAAACAGTCTCTGCACAGGACTAGTAGTCAGTCCTTCTGTAGGAGTGTTGTGCAAGTTTAGAAGTCCAATATATGGGTCTTCTCCAGCTTGACTGCATTTTCGCATGATGTTCTTAACAACCTTGACTGCTGCTTCTGCGGCTCCATTCGCCCTACTGTTGCCTGGACTCGAGGTTTCATGATCGAATCCCCACTTTGTACTGAACATCTTGAATGCCTGTGATGTGTACTGCGGACCCCCGTCACTTACAACAGTATCAGGTATCCCGTGTCTGCAGAAGTGGTGTTTAAGCTTAGTCACAACAGTCTCAGCAAGAGTGTCCGGTAGATAGTCCAGCTCAAAGAATGTACTAAAGTAGTCTAGGTAGGTAGGAAGGTGAAATTAAGGGCGAAGTTTGGGCCAAATATGACCTACATGCGCCCGGCACTTGGAGTGATTATTGAGAGTTAAAAACATTTAAAAGTTAAAATTGAGTATTAAATGTTATATAAGGTCATATTTGCCAGTGTTCTTGACAAAATTTAAAACTGATCTTTGGACTTCACCAAACATCAATTTTTCACCAAGAATAGATCTTAGTGAGAAGATATTTGATTTGGAGATAACACCCTCTCTGAGTTCTTCACGATGATCTTTATGCCCTTCACATTCAACAAGATAATGAATGACAGTCTCTGGACAATTATTAAAACAATGAACACACGAAGGAGATGAATCATTGTCTAAAACGTGCTTGTAAGCATTTAGTCCACAATGGCCAAGTCGTAAACGAGTGAGAATCACTTCATCTCTCCGGTTTTGTCGCCGAATCTTGGTGTGCTTAACAACTTTAGGGCATGAGCTATACATATGTCTGGCAGTGTTGCCCCTATCCCAGTCGTTTTGCCACTGTTCATAGATTGATGTTTTAACAGAAGCATAGAAATCCTTTGGCACTGGAAATATATCCTCAAAATCCACGTAGGGTTTGGATAAAGATGATTTTGCAAGCTGGTCAGCTTTCTCGTTTCCATGGAAACCTACATGTGCAGGAACCCATATTATGTCACAGCTTATGTAAGTTTGATTCAAAACGGTAGAAAGATGTAATATTTCATATAGAATGTCACTGCGTTGCCCGTTTGCACCTGAGTGAATTGCTTGAACCGCTGCTAAGGAATCTGTAAAAATGATTCAAGATTATGATTTTTTACGCACACTAGAGCCATTAGAATAGCTGTTAATTCTGCTGCAAAAACTGACAAATGATCTTGTAATCTAAACAGTTCTTCTACCTCTAAAGATGGAATATAGAAAGCTGCGCCAACGTGTCCTGTAGCAGGGTCTTTAGACGCATCTGTATAAATATGATTAAATCCATGGTAGCGTGTATTGATGAAATCAGATGCTACTGATTTTATGATAATAGGACTCATTTGTTTATGTATAACTGAGGCCAAATCCGTATTAAGTGATGGTTGTGTAAGACACCATGGGGCTGATTTGGGAAGCTTGAATGGGGCATTTAGTTGTAAATCTTGAATTTTGCACTTGTGAGCGAGTTGTCGAGCCGCTAACCCAAAGGGTAGTTTGCCATGGCTCCAATCACACATGACATATTCAACGCACTCATTCAACACGTCTCTTGAAGAATGGTAATCAGAGGATGATGTCAAGGAGAGATACGTTTTAAGTGCGGACTTCTGACGGCAGTACGCGAGAGGAGGTTCCGAACACTCTACCTGCATAGCAGCTATGGGAGTAGTTGGAAATGCCCCTGTAGCTATTCTTAAAGCTTTTGATTGAACTCGGTCAAGTTTAGTTCAGTGACACTTTGCTGCATTCATAAAGACTTGGCTGAAATAATCCAATCTTGATAGAATTAGAGCCTTGTAGAGTAAAAGTAGTGATGATTTATCGGCACCCCATTTTGTACAAGATACGCATTTCAAGAGATTTAGTCCTTTTGAACACTTTCCCGATAAGTAGGTTATGTGACGAGACCAAGTAAGTTTACTATCAAAGTAAACTCCCAAAACTTTAAAATCAGGGACAAAGTTGATTCGATGTTCTCCAATAGTAAGAAACAAATCATGAACAAGTTTGCGTTTTGTAAAATTCATGGCCACTGATTTTGAAATGGACATTTTGAATCCCCATTGAGAACACCATTTGTATACTGAATCTAGTCCTGATTGAATGCTAAAGTAGTCTACAGTGACTAAGTAGTTGCGTCCCTTGAATGTGAGTATATCGGTTCCAACCTTTTCCCACGGTCTATTTGGCACATTATGCATCTGGAGAGTTTGTGGAGCCTGTTTGTCACAGAAGGTAGCACACGTTCCACATGTTTCAACATATTGGCGGATGTCCAACGACATCTGAGGCCAATATACAAGCTGTCTGGCCCTTCTCAAACAGGAGTTGATGCCCATATGGCCAGAGTGCAACTTAACAAGAATCTCTCTCTTCAATGTTGGAGGAATTTCCACCCTTGCTCCTCGCAATACAATGCCATCTTGTACTGTAAGTTCCTCTCTAAAGTTGTAGTACGGAACCAATGCTGATGTTACTAGTGACTTGTGTTCTGGCCATCCTTTCATGATAGTCTGTTTCAGCTGAGAAAGAGTGTTATCAGTCTCTGTGGCCTTTCTTATCTCTTCCAGTTGATGCTCCTTAATGGGAGAAAATGTCAAATTGTTCACACTGACAGTCTCTATAGTAGGCTTGTCTGGAAGATGAGCTCTGGATAATGTATCTGCAAGGGGTAAGTCTCGCCCTGGTTTATACATCAGCTAAAAATTGTACCTTTGGGCCCTGAGTAGAAGACTCTGTAGTCTCTTTGGGGCTTTAGACAAAGGCTTCTGGACGATCGACACTAGTGGTTTGTGATCGGTCACTGCAATCACGGGTCGCCCATAGGTGTAGTGATGGAACATTTCAAGTCCATATGTGAGAGCCAGCATTTCTTTCTCAATTTGAGCATATCCACGCTCAGAATCAGTGAGTGCCCTGCTAGCGTATGCCACTGGTTTATTCTCTTGCATCAGGACTGACCCCAAGCCATGCTCACATGCATCACTCTCAATTACCAGTTCTTTTCCAGGGTCGTAGAAGGTGAGAACAGGTGTGTTGATTACCTTCTTTTTCACTTCCTGGAATGATTTTCTTGTGTTTCAGACCAATTCCAAGGTACGTCCTTTTTTGTCAAATTTCTCAGTGGCTGTGTCACATCTGTCAAATTAGGAAGGAACTTTGCCAAGTAGTTCACTAGGCCGAGAAATCTTCGCAGATCTTCAAGGTTTTCCGGTTTTGGCATGTCCACCATAGCTCGTACCTTTTCAGGATCCGACTGTAGACCCTCTTGAGTGATCAAATGTCCCATGTAGGTGACTTGAGACATTCTCATTTCCAGTTTGTCTTTGTTGAGTTTGATGTTCTTCTGTTCACATCTATTCAGTAGATTCTTGAGGTTAGCATCATGTTCAGCATGATCCTTTCCGTGAATAAGAACATCATCTGCAATTGACACAACACCTTTGAGATCAGTTAAATTTTCAGACAACTTCTTCTGAAATATTTCAGAAGCAACAGATATCCCAAAAGGAAGCCTCAACCACCTATAGCGGCCAAAGCATGTCTGAAACGTAGTTAACAGACTGGACTCTGTGTCCAACTGTACGTGCCAATAGCCAGATGAGAGATCAGCTTTTGAGAATACACGTGACTGGCTGAGCTCATGAAGTGTTTCTTCTAGTATTGGAAGAGTTAAGTGTTCTCTCTGTAATGCCTTGTTGAGCTCTCTAGGATCTAAGCAAACCCTTATTTGTCCAGATTACTTCTCAGTAATTGTCAGCTGACTAACCCATGGTGTTGGTTCACTTACTGGTGTGATGACACTCATTTCTACCAGTCTTTCAAGTTCAGATTTCAGTTTCGGTCGTAGTGCAAGTGGCACCCTTTTGTCAGGCATCACAACAGGCTTCACATTGTCCTTCACTTTGAGACTCACCAGTCCATCAAAAGCACCAAGCTTTCCATCAAGAACAGAAGGGAATTGACTCACTACATACGCATCATTACGTTTAACTTGTGCACAGTTTTCATGGTCAACAGAGCACACCATTTCCATGTTTCGTTCATGAACAGTCACTAAGTTCATTTGCTCTGCGGAGCGAAGACCGATTAACGGTGTGAGCTGTTCCTCCACAACAACAAATTCCACTGAATATTTTCTTTTATTCTTTGGATTTCGAACTGAGACTCTCGCTGTTCCAATAGGAACAGTTTCAGTCCCATTCCACATTTTCAACTTCTTTGCAGATGGTTTTATTTCTACATCAGGCACACAAATCTGAGGTAGAATATTCACTGATGCACCAGTATCTACTTGTAAGACTTGATTTAGTCCATTAACAATCATGTGACACTTGATTTGTGATTTTGATGTGTTGACAGAGTTGATAGGTTCATTCTCTTCAAAGTTAACTGTGGAGACCCATTCTGAATCTGCAGTGCAGCTTACATTGTTAATCCAATCTTCTTCGTCGCACCTTGTGTTTCCTCTCCCCTTTTCCAGGATTTGGACACATTGCAGCAAAGTGGTTCTTATTTCCACAGGAAGAACATTTCCTACCCCATGCAGGACAGTCATATTTTCTAAGAACATGTTTTCTCCCACAAAACTTACAGTCCATCTCTCTCGCATAAGGCTGTTCACTTTTGTCCCATTTCTTATTTGAGTTGAATCTTTTCTTTTGATGAGTTGAATTTTCTTTTCTTTCTGTAGAAACTTTATTTACACTCAATGGTTTCAAAGCATTAAATTGTGCTGATGCATTCTCTGCTGCCTTACATATATCAATTGCTTTTTATAGAGTTAATTGTCTTTCCCTTAACAAAGCTTGTTGTGTGGTTTTGTCATATATTCCTAGCACAATGCGATCCCTCAGCATAGATTGAGTGCAGTTGCCACAATAATTGCAGGTTTTCATGAGTGACCTAAGGTTTGCATAGACTCTGTTTCATTCAACTCGTAACAAATTCCGCGAGTTATGTCGGCAGCGGAAGGAACATTATTACTCAAATGTGACCAGTGACTTACTATTGACCTGTCAAAGCAATAATGCAAAATCATTTTGGTCTTATGTGAAAGGCTTTAATAAGAATTTTATGTATACATCTCCTGTCATCGATTGTTCTTCATGGGTATTATATTTCAAATCTGTTCTTAATGTTGAACACCCTGTTGTTGATGATGGTTTTATCTCTTTTGTAAAAGATTATATTTATAGTCACGATGATATGGCTGCTAATTGTGCTACTTGTAATGATGATGACACTAATAATTTGCTAAACAGAGATTTCACAAAAGAGGAAATTAACAGGGCTGTAGATGATCTCAAACTGAGAAAGAGTTCTGGTCCGGACGGTATACCACCCGAGGTTTTTAAACACAATTATAATATTCTTTCTTCATATTTGTTTGTTTTATTCAATAATGTTTTCAAATCAGGGAATTTCCCAGAGCAATGGTCTAAAAGTATGCTTTTCCCTTTACATAAGAAGGGCAGTGTTCATGATGTAAATAATTACCGTGGTTTATCATTGATGGATATATGTGGCAAATTATTTACTACTGTACTTAACAACCGTTTAAAAGAGTTTGTTGAATTTATGAATTTATACCCTGAAAGTCAAGGAGGTTTTCGTAAAGGTTATTCAACAGTGGATAATATTTTTACTTTACAAAGCATAGTTCAAAAGTATTTATCAAAGTCAAGAGGACGATTTTATTGTTTATATATAGATTTTCGAAAAGCATTCGATTCTGTTAACAGAGACTTGCTGTATTATGTTTTGTTGTCAAGTAATATTCATGATCGAATGTTCAATATTATCAAGGATATTTACTCTAAAACTCGGGCTTGTGTCAAGTTATCTCGTTATTCAGTGTCAGAATATTTTGATTCTCTCAGCGGAGTGAGGCAGGGGTGCGTTTTAAGTCCGTTATTGTTTTCCTTATTTGTAAATCAGCTTCATGGTGAAATGGAGAAATCAGATAGGGGTATATTTTTATGTCAAGAGTTTTTGGAGCTATATCTTTTGTTATATGCAGACGATTTGTGTTTATTTTCTGATAGCGTTATTGGTTTGCAAAGGAAGATCAACTTGTTGGTAGACTTTTGTAACAAGTGGGGATTGATTGTTAATTTTGATAAAACGGAAATTTTAGTTTTTAGAAATGGTGGAAAACTCAGGAAAAGTGAAGTTTGGTATTTTGAGGATAAGAGGCTGAAAATCTCATCATACTACAATTATTTAGGATTACTTTTTTCAAATCGGTTGTCGTGGTCTAAGTCTGTTCAAAATCTTGTTAATAAGGCTTCCAATGCATTATTTTCTGTGAAACTTCTAAGTCAAAAGCTTAAGAATATCTCTCCTGTAGTTCTCTTCAAAATTTTTGATGTTCAAATAAAACCTATAATATTATATGCTTCGGAAATATGGGGTTACCAGAAGTGGTTTATAGTTGAACAATTTCAAGTACGGTTTTGCAAGTTTGTATTGGGTTTGAGTTATAAGTGTACTAATGTTGCTGTTTTAGCAGAATGTGGCAGGCATTATATTTATGTTGATTCTTTATTGAGAGTTATTAAATTCTGGATCAAGTTGCTCGAAATGTCAGTGGATAGGTATCCCAAACAGGCTTATCTTATGTTGTGTAACTTAGATAATGTTGGACGAAAAACTTGGGTGTATCATGTTAGAACAATTTTATTTACTTATGGTTTCGGTTTTGTTTGGGAAAATCAAGGAGTAGGTTTCAAGGAGGCTTTTCTTTTCAATTTTGAAACGAGGATTAAGAATTGTCATGTTCAATCATTAATGGCTGAAGTTCATGAATACTCTACATTACATTTATACTCTAGAATTAAAACTGTATTTGGTCTTGAAACTTATCTTGTTACTGTTAAATCTAAAGAAGCAAGACGTCGAATTACTTTGTTAAGAATTGGCGAGCTTCCCATATACAAAAATATTGGTAGACGACATGGTATTCCACGTCAATTTCGCTATTGTAAAGTATGTAAATCTACTTGTGTAGAGGATGAATTTCACTTCCTTTATAAATGTCCAGTGTATCATGATATACGTGTAAAATATTTTGAAAATCTACCTTTGTACATTAATGAAGAAATAATGATTCGTAATCTCCAAAGCAGTAATTTATCCTATGTATTAGCTATCTCCAATTTTGTTTAAGATGCCTTAATCTTACGGAAAAATTTTGACTGACAACATGCAATTCTGTAACTTATTTTATATGTTCATTTTGTACGTGGGCCAAAGGCCTTTCTACTGAATAAAAGATTGATTGATAGAAGCTTTCAAATGACTCACCCTCAGTTTGCAAATGTTTATTGAACACAAACCTCTCATAGGTTTCATTAAGTTCACCAATAGAAAAGTCATCAAATTTTCCCCATGATTTCATTCACAGTTCTGACATTATCATTTGTGAGAAAGTGAAAACCATTGTAAATGCGAAGAGCACCATCACCGAGAGCGTTCAGAAACGAAGCAACTTGATATGAGTTATCATAAGTTGTCAAACGTGTGAGAATTTCATAGTTCTTCCACTTTTGTTTAAACAGTTTCCAGTTTTCAGTACAATTGCCATCTAGCAATAACGGTCCGGGGCACTTTACTCCCTGTAACCGAGGCATCGGTCGTACATTTTGACCTCCCTCACCTTCAGCTAATTCAAAGTGTTCAATTCAATTCAATTCAATTCAATTCTTTTATTTCGGTTTGTAGGCCATTGGCCCGTGTACAATACAAATAATCATTTCAATGTGTTGAGTAGACAATAAAGTTTTACAAAGAAAATGGATAACATGGTCAATTCATTAACATTCTTCTATATGCGAGCGCTTCTGTAATATAATTTGAACAGTTAACAAGGGTATATCTACAAGTACTGGTTAATATTTTATGATATTGAGAAACAAAATTAAATTGACCATTCACCGGGATATATTTACCTCTTATTACATTGTAAGATTTGCATTCAAACAAGAAATGTATAATATTTTCATTCACACCAAGTTCACACATTTTACAACTCATATTCACATTGGCACCTCTAATATTGCATCGCAGAGGAAGCGAATTTAATCTTAAGAGACATATATTTCTTCTAACTAATTTATTATTGATAGCATTAACGTAGAACTCGACATTCAAAAGTGACTTGATTTCTTTAAAATGCGTCAAATGAGAAGATACGTGTATATTACCAAATATCCGCTGTTTATTACAATCAATAACCCTATTTCTAAATATCTTAATAAATAAAGAAACACTACCGACATCTTGATTGAACCAAACAAAGCCAAAACCATAGGAATTTAACAAATATTTCATAGACGTAGCCCAAGTTACTCTACCAGCTAGATCCAACTTTCTCATATTCAAATACGATTGTTTTGGATAGCGATCATCGGACATCCTCAGTAATTTACACCAATAAGTAATACATCTGACATAATAATCAACATACATATTAAATCTACCACAATCTGCTAAAACACCATTACTTGTAACTTGCTTACCAACGCCCAGAACATATTTGCAAAAGTTAGTATGAAATATTTCAACAGATTTCCTCTCCTCGAACCCCCAGACTTCAGATCCATACAATAAAACAGGTTTAACTTTACTATCAAACAACTTGAACATTAGTTTTACAGGAATGCTAGGATATTTAATAAACATAGATTTCAGAGCAAACAGAGCTTTACTGGCTTTACCGACAAGAGTTGTTCAAAGTGTTCATAATGATCATCACCGGCTTCAGCCATACCGTCGATACCGATCGAGTTATGAACAAAATTTACAGAGTTCATAGCAGATCAGAGCAGAAAATATAGTTCAGAACAGATTGTCTACGATTGCGCGACACTTCCTTACCGCTGCCACCACGTTAAGTGTTGTAATATTCAAGGTAGAAGATCAGTATGACACAACACGTGTGTTGAGAACAGAGCAGACATTTTAATGGCCGACACGATACATACTAAGGGAGGTAACTCCCCGATCTTGATGTTACTGAATAGTGAGTACCGCTAGCTACGTAACAAGCTGGTTTAAATAACCGCTGGGATATAGACTTGGCTGACGTCTCCAATATAGCTTCAGATAATAATGGTGTGAAATACCTATTGGTGGCTATCAATGTTTTTACAAGGTTCCTATAGGTAGAACCCTTACAAAATAAAACTCCAGATGCTGTTATCAAAGCCTTGAAAAAGATATTTTCAACTGCTGATCAACCCCACATTATAAGATCTGACAAAGGTCGCGAATTTGACAACAAAAAGGTGAGATCCTATTTAGCCAGGAAAGGTATTACCTATTACGTCACACACAATGAAACCAAGGCATCTTATGCAGAGAGAGTAATACGGACATTGAAGACTACCATGTATAGATACTTTACTTATAAACAGACCTATCACTATCTGGATGTTTTACACGATCTTGTAAGTGACTACAACCATAGACCACACAGATCACTGAATGAACGCACTCCCACCGATATTGACAAGAACAATGAATCGGTTGTATGGAAAGAACAGTACATTGATCCACTGATAAAACCAGTTCATCCCAAGGTGAAGAAGAGCCATGTACCCGACAGAAAGAACGCCTTCAAATATAAAGTAGGAGATCAGGTGCGACTGTCTCATCTAAGGTATGCTTTTCAACGGGACTATCAGGAGAAGTGGACAGAGGAAATATTTATTGTCAGCAGACGATACTATAGAAATGGGTTACCAGTCTATAAAGTTAAAGATATGGCTGAAGACCCAATCACTGGTACTTTTTATACAAATGAACTTCAGCGAGTGGATAAGTTTACAGACACTTTGTGGCGAGTTGAGAAGGTATTAAAGAAGCGCAAACGGGCTGGAAGAAAAGAAGTGTATGTGAAATGGATGGGATACCCAAAGAAATTTAACAGCTGGATACCAGGACAGGATATCCAGGCAGTATAAATAGAAATAAATGTCATGAACTTCTCATTTGAAACACAACCACCATGGAAGCAACATGTCCAGAATGTGGGAGGCAGTTTTCAAGAAAAGATGTAATGCTGAGACACAAAAGACATCAGCACAAAAGCATCAGTCTACCATCCTCACCGCCGCCGCATATACCCCCGCCACCGCCGCCGCCGCATATACCCCCGAAACCGCCACCGCCGCCGCCGCATATACCCCCGCCGCCGCTTCCACCCTCTCAAATCAAACATGGAGAGCCTTTCAGGTTAATCATTCCCTCTAATTCTTTAATCGTTGGACCAAGCTTTTCTGGCAAATCAGTGTTTTTATACAAGCTACTGATGCAAGGATGTATACAGCCAACGCCAAATAACATTATCTGGTGTTACACTGAGTGGCAGCCTCTCTACCAGATGATCAGTCAACAGATGCCTCATGTCATATTTGTGAAAGGGCTTCCTTACAACATACTTGAGGATTCTTACTTGGATGCCAGAAATAACAACATGATTGTATTGGATGACATGATGTCAGAAGCTAAGGATGACAAACGGATTTCTCAGCTATTCACACGAACCTGTCATCATAAAAATGTGATCATCTTTCTTCTATTACAAAACCTGTTTCCAAGAGGGAAAGAGTCACGTGACATTGCCCTAAATTCGCACTATGTGACCTTATTCAACTCCCCTGTGGATAGGCTGCAAGTTCAATTGTTTGCTAGACGTATCTTCCCCAATGATGTGGACAGATTTATGTCAGTGTATGAAAGTGCTGTTCAAATTCCTTATGGCAATCTCACAATGGACCTACGCCCAAGCACCTATGAATCAGAGCGATTACAATTTAATGTATTAACACAGTCAGATTTACCTTCGATTGAAGTAATACAAAAACCAAATCTCCCACCAGAATCAGGCTTACATGAGAGAGACAGTATCCCTATAAAAGAAGGGAATCCTGAAGCATCACATCATTCGACTACAGACACTCCTACAGAAAACATCTCTGTCTCTCCTGACATAGTTAATCTGGTTGAAAGCACTGCTGTGGACTCAGAAGACGAAAACATGCCTTCCTGTGATGAGTGTGGACTTGTATTCGAAAACAAACATGACCTTCAACGGCATGTGAGAAATTGGTGTCCTGAGAATGGTGGGGAACCACTATTGAAGAGAGCTAACATGGATGTAACCCCTGACACTAAGGAAGTTAACGTGCATTCAGGCGAGAAACCACCTGCAGAGGATACAGAAAGAGAGGTGAAAGGCATTGATGAAATGTGGGAACAAACTCTGAAAGTCTGTAAGGAGGACATCTGGAGAAAGAAAGAAGCCTATGAAGATGAAGGAAAGAGTGAAAGATGGATTGAAAAGAAATTAAGGAAGTGCTGGGAACAAACTTTTCTTGACAGACTTGTGAGAGCCATTCGCTATACAAGCTATTTTGGACATGGAGCTCTATTTAGGCCTATACAGGAGACGGTCAGAGCCTTAGACATTGACATGGATCCCAAGGACATGGATGCTAAAATCACTCAGTGGATAAAACCCATTGTGAAAGATTTTCTTTCCCATGTGGACATGAGTCGGGCTGAAGATTTAGAGTTTGTTGACAAGTCTGAAGATGAAGAAACAGATGATGACGAACTTTGAACTCAATTCCCAGACTTGTACCTCTTATGGTCAATTTAGATACCTCCTAATAATGGTGACATGTATCAATATTTAACAATATGTAATGGTGATGGTGTCATAATGTTTATATGTAATAAAGAGTGTAAATAATATGTTTATTGTTGTCTTTTTTCCCCCAATGAATCGTCATAAAAAACTTCTCAAGAATAACACAAGTGTAAAATATCAAATAATGTTTTATTCATGAATCACAAAGCATCACAATGATAACAGTTTCAAATAACAATCAGACAATAGACATAACAATTTTTCAAATGACAATTATGTACATATCTTCACCTTACACTAGCATCAACATATAAACTATAACATTATGTTATAAACATACACTGTACAAATCTTTGCAACATAAAAAGTCAACAGTGGCTTCTCCTGTTGTAACAAGACTGCGCCCCTATATACATGCTCCACTTCAAAGTGTATAGGGCTGTCAGTGCGTTGTTGAGTAGGTCAGCATTACACACAATACATTCACAAGTGAAAATAAAGGTATTCATGGTTTCTCAAAAAAGATTTACAATGATGTTTCTGACTTGATTTTATAATGACCGTGGGCAAGTGTGTGAATCCCATCCTTTAACACATATCGTTTATCGTCAAAGGGGGAAAGACTTATTTTATTGATGGAGGTTGTATACAATTGGTGTTCATAGCTCCTGATTTGATGCATAACATGCCGAAATTGTGTTTGATCAAAGAGTCATTGTCTGTAAAGGTCATGTCTCAGCTGTTTTTTAATGACAGTTGACGAGATTCCTTTGGCTTTCTGCTCCTCAGCCATAACAATTTTCTTTGTATCTTTCTCATCTTTTCGTTCCTTTTCTGGCTTTTCAACTTCTTTTTCAAAAGAGAAAGAATATAATTTGGGACGGAGGCCAATGAACTCTTCCATGATACAACCTCCTATCTCATCTTTGAATTTGGCTAAAACTTTGGCATTAGTTTTGGAATAAAGTGGGTATGTTTGGTGATAATTGCTTGTGTCAAACAGCTGCAAATGTTCTCCCATGTCAGCATACACATCAGGTGTTTCAATTTTGTAACAGAGAGAGTCAGTGTCAGTGAAGCATAGCATTGATTTCTCCCCATATTTTGGTTTGATCCAATTATAGTGTAGATCATACATGACTATCTTTGATAGTTCAAGGATAGTCATGCCTTTATACACAGGTTGATTGAGAGTCAGGGTGGTTCTTTTCAAATGAATGGCTGCCAAATCCTGATGAAATATTTTGAATGCGTCAAAAGTGGGTTTTGCACAAAGCTTTTTGAGGCGCTTGGCTGAGTTCACAAGCTCTACATTCACATGCTTTCTGACATTCATCATGGAACGACCAAAACAAGAATTATTTAACAGTTTAAAAAAGGCTTTTTTTAGCCTGTTTTCTCTTCTCTGTGTTAAAGTCAATGAAAGGTTTGAGCCAAGAAGACTGTTTGAACTGAATAGCTCTGTGAATTTTGCTGAGCACCATGCCCTGATTTAAATAAAATTGCAAATTTCTGTAATGCAAAACATAGTGTTGTTTGTCATACAAATTTGGAACGAGTTTCTGCTCGGGTTTGCCCTTCACATTTAGCTCCTTTTTCAGTTTCTGAGAATGTTTGGAAAGCATGTCATGGCTGACCACCATAGGTTCAGGGGCTAAGGGGTAGTCATTGTGGAGATCATGAAGATTGACTTCCAAAATATATCCAATCTCAGAATGAGGAGATATGTTCATCACATCAATTTGATCAACATTCTCAACCCACTCAAACTCTCGTTCAGGTAGGGCCTGAGACATGGCCCACCCATAGAGATTGTTGGCATCCCAATACATAAGATAGCTTGTGGGATCATTAGGATTGTATTTTCTGCACTTCATCAGGGGGTTATTACTGGCAGCATATTTTGTGGATATACATGATATACCACCCCTCAACCCCTTTTCAAACATGAGGTGTTTATCAAGATCTGTCAAGAGCTCAAGCTCCACCTGCCCCAGTTTTAACATGGCATCCCAACCAAACCCAGGTAGAGTGTAATAGTGGGCACTGTCAAGACCATAGTTTTCAAGACACATATCTCTAAAATCCTCAAAGACATCAGCCAAAAGTAAAACATCAAACTTCATGTACAAGTCATGATATTCCCCTAAACTTTCTATTTCAAATGTTGACCATACTAGCTGAGCATGAGCATAATCTTCATCAGATATCGAACTCTGAGTCAATCTGTTATAAAAGTTCTTCTGTTGTGGGAGATGATTCAGTGTAAATTTCGATTCATCATTCATAAAGTCATAGGGATAAACCCCTTTGCGCAAGAGTAATTTCCTTTGTTGATCATTGTCATACTCCCAAAACAAATGTTTGAATTTTTTGGCACATTTATCCAAGTTTAAGACCTTTTTCTTATCAACTTCATCAGAACAGCCATTGACCATATTGCTCGCCATGGTGTCAAGAGAGGCTTGAAGAAATTTGAGAGAATCAATGAATCTTAATCTGCCCAATGAAAATGATATGTATTTCTTCAAGTTTTGTGCTATGCACTCCAATTTTCCTTTTTATTACATACCCATGTAATCTTACGATAGTAATACGTAATGAAATACAACGAATTCCGTATTGCACTCCTCAATCCGTATTGCACTTCTCACGGAACTACTTTCTCAGTGAGAGAGGTGTCATGTCAGCTATTTTTAGAATTTAGGTCAGGGGAAACCCCACACCAATAATGCAAACTCATTGTTTCTTTGCTCTTTGTGACATCTACTCGTTCAATACAAACGAAAAAATGCACTAGAATGACGTTCTATAAATGTACGTTTTGTCTAAATGTTTCAACAGCAGATGTGAGTCATAATTAGCTAAATTATGAAACACTATGGGAAAGTAGTATTCATCTTTCTGTTCCTTTTCATTGCTGTTCTTTTTACTCTTTTTGAATTTCAACTGCAAATTACAGACTTGATGAGCAGCACCCCGATAGTTACTACTTCTCTTCAAATGGTCATGATCCCTCACTTTAATCGAATTTTGATCAAATGATTTTTGACAGATATGACAGGTGTGTGCCTTTTGAAAGGCTGTCTCATCCTCCTCTGTCATATGGATAGGAAAGAACTCCTTCAACTTTTTCTGAATAGCTTTTTCCTCAGTGAGCAAACAATCAAAGAAGTGACTAATGACATTGGGACCTCTATACACAACAGCAGGTTGGTTATAGTCTGGATCAGTTGATACTATTTTGTAACAAAAGCCAGAAGGTTCGTGTTTTTGATAAAAAGAGGTATGTTTTGATTACTGTGCTTCATGCTCAGTCACTTGTTTGGTCAATGATTCAAAATCAGCATAAATGACAAATGGCACTCTGAGCTGATTCTGAATGTTTTTTAAATGAACCCATGCTTTCTCTCCTTCAGGCATTTTGATTTTCTGCATGTTATGATCATAGCAATAGGGGGTATGGTTGTCTAACAAATCCCTACGAGTAAACCCATGGAGACAGTGTCTACAGTAAAACTGTATGTGCTCATGACTTGTTCTGTCCCCCATCAACCTGCTAAAGTTTCTGATCAAACAGAAATGCCTTTTTTCTTCATGACTTAGAAGTAACATATCTACCGATTTCTCACTCATGTACTTGCTAACATGAAGCGGAAATACCTCTTTGTCATCATAGCCGAACACGTTCACTGAAATGTTGTTTTGTTTTTCAAACTTTGGAATTTGAGAAAGGGGGACAGGCGTATCAATGCCACACATGTTCAATTCTGATTCAAAGTTAACATACTTTGATACTCTGTTTGCATTATTTTTGAATGACAATGGATGAAGTGCGGCAAGAATGCACCACAGAAAACATTTTTGATCATTGTTTTTAATATTCAAAACCGCTTTCTTATCTGCCAAATATTTGGGGAGGGGGATGTAGGAGCTTGCTGATAGGGGAACATATTCAGCTGTGTTAACCTCAAGATGTATGATGTGATCTAAAATCCATCCACTTCCCTCGGCCTGGAAATCTTGTGAAGATGCAAACAATTTTTGAAAAGCTTCAGCTACATGTAATTGTTCATTAATTTCTGATAAGTTGCTAACCCAAAAGTTTGTGCTTCTCAACACTGGTTCTGCCAAATGACTTTTGTTATTTTCATCATATTTCACATATTTTAGTTTAAGAGTGAGAAACCATTTCATACTTTTCTTTTCCTCTAGGAAATCCTGCAAAATATCTACAATATTGTCCTGTTCAGTTGCAAGAGATTGTAAAATATCTACACTGTCCCCCTGGCTAGGAGTCAGTGTTGTTGTCCTCAGTGACCCCTCCAGCGCTGACCTTTGACCTCCCCCAACCTGGTTGGCTTGCCTCGTCTCGTATCTTTCTCGGCGACGGACACACGACGGACCGGGTATGGTTGTCTAACAAATCCCTACGAGTAAACCCATGGAGACAGTGTCTACAGTAAAACTGTATGTGCTCATGACTTGTTCTGTCCCCCATCAACCTGCTAAAGTTTCTGATCAAACAGAAATGCCTTTTTTCTTCATGACTTAGAAGTAACATATCTACCGATTTCTCACTCATGTACTTGCTAACGTGAAGCGGAAATACCTCTTTGTCATCATAGCCGAACACGTTCACTGAAATGTTGTTTTGTTTTTCAAACTTTGGAATTTGAGAAAGGGGGACAGGCGTATCAATGCCACACATGTTCAATTCTGATTCAAAGTTAACATACTTTGATACTCTGTTTGCATTATTTTTGAATGACAATGGATGAAGTGCGGCAAGAATGCACCACAGAAAACATTTTTGATCATTGTTTTTAATATTCAAAACCGCTTTCTTATCTGCCAAATATTTGGGGAGGGGGATGTAGGAGCTTGCTGATAGGGGAACATATTCAGCTGTGTTAACCTCAAGATGTATGATGTGATCTAAAATCAATCCACTTCCCTCGGCCTGGAAATCTTGTGAAGATGCAAACAGTTTTTGAAAAGCTTCAGCTACATGTAATTGTTCATTAATTTCTGATAAGTTGCTAACCCAAAAGTTTGTGCTTCTCAACACTGGTTCTGCCAAATGACTTTGGTTATTTTCATCATATTTCACATATTTTAGTTTAAGAGTGAGAAACCATTTCATACCTTTCTTTTCCTCTAGGAAATCCTGCAAAATATATACAATATTGTCCTGTTCAGTTGCAAGAGATTGTAAAATATCTACACTGTCCCCCTGGCTAGGAGTCAGTGTTGTTGTCCTCAGTGACCCCTCCAGCGCTGACCTTTCACCTCCCCCAACCTGGTTGGCTTGCCTCGTCTCGTATCTTTCTCGGCGACGGACACACGAATCACAATGCTGAACTTGACTGCTGTAGAAACGCTCCGGGAGAGGACGGTGACAGGTCAAGCATTCACGCCCTGAATGTGAACAGCTCTCACAGAACTGCTTCCCCGGTAATAAGCATTTGTGATGTCCACACCAGTTACAAGCATCATAACGGGCTGGAGTTTGGATGTTTTCCTTTGACTGAAGGCATGGGCGTTTAGACTGGGGGCTGGCTGATGTTGATGGTCTCTTCAAGCTTAATCCACAACTGTGACTTTGAAGATCATCATACCGTGAATAGGACTTGCCACATCTACCACACTCATGTCGTTTATCATCATGTACTGTTCTTATATGCCGCTGAAGATTCTTTCTCTGTATAAAAGGCTGGTTACAAAGATGACAATGTACCTTCTGAACTGAGGGATGTATGAGCGGTGACAGGCTTGTCTGTTTGGCTAACAGTTCAATCCGTTTTAAATTCACTTCAGGGTCATCGTGGCAGTTGTTTGCTGTGGACCAAGCTTCCAATTCACTGAGAGTCTTCACATTGTTGAGAAACTCTTGTTTTGCCTCCATCCTAGATAACGGGAAAACCTATATTAAGTCTGCTTCAGTTTTACCAATGGGAGTTTTGTTTGCGTTTATTCATTACCACACTCTCCATTTCTTGAACTCTTATCAGTGTTACCATACATAATGTTATGAAAATAAAGCATCAATTATAACAACGTTGTTAGAAAGATTATTATCTTTTGAGACTAACATATTTCAATAAAAATATTTTCTGTTAAGCTACAGTTAAATGATGTCTGATTACACCGAGTATGAATCACCTTATAAATCCTTATCACTTGACAATGCGGGAGAAATGTTTCCAAGTGTCCTTTCTCGCTGACTGCTTGTTACTGAATGCTATTCAATTCTGTTGCCCTTCCTTTTATAGGCTCTTTAAGATGAGTTCATTCTAAACACTACCTGTAACGATCATGTTTAAAATACATGGTAAACCATAGCAATAACATAGAGGGGGTACTAGGTTGCAATCTCCCACGCCTTTCAATGCGCTTATGAATGGGACTGCCGTGAAGCACCCCTCAACAGTGACCTCGTCCAACCTGTTATGACCTGTCTTGACCTGTCCCAACATGTTTGCTATTTAAACGAGCCGGGCGGTGGTTGTAATCGGGCCTTTGCTATAATAAAACATGGGAAATTCCGTTTCTAACAATAGGCTGGTTATTGCACCATAATGACGTGTTACTATAAATAGCTCGGCTCCGGCGACTGGTGATGTTGAACCGGCCTTTTCTATTCATCATGTTTGAATATAATATTTCACGTTATAAGATTGTCTATACAATGTTCCATATAATGTTCAAAAACATACTGTACTTGTGTTGTCAACCATGCTAAAGTTGTAAACGTTATTTTAAAAAAAAAAAAAAATATCTCAGCTGCGGCAGCGCAGATTAGAAAACTTCTATCAAAACTTAAATGGTTAAAATCAAATTATTTTTTCAAAAACAACATCCAGTAAATAGACACCTAATTCATGTAAAACAAAATGTCTCGTATCAATATGAATATTGCACAAATGAAATGAAAACAAATCGGTCCTTCCTAAGAATATAAACTTAAGTATAAGGTTTGTGATGCTTTTTCTACCACCCCTAAACAGTGAAATGTACATTGCACGTGAATTTCGCTTACCTGGCTATTAGCTTGCATCATACTACACTCTTGCCACAAAGCGTGAAACATCTAAATAGAGATGGTTTCTTAAACAACATTATTTTGTATATTGTTGATGAATATAATATTCAACAACTGTCCTATTTAACTTGTCTTTTTATCAACTTTTGTGTTGTTTTAATCTATTTACGATAATTTGCTTTTGGGTTAAAATGTTTTTCATGGGGGTACAAGTGTGAATCATTACGGATGATGCGAACTTGACCATATTCCCGTTAATATAGTTTCTTTCTTTTCTTAATTCCTCATGTTTGTTCTTGTGTCCGACTGTTCCAACACCTAAGATTCATATTAAAACATTATCTTAGATTTCTAGTCTGTCTGGTCTAGCTGTTCCGATTCCCAAATTAAAAGCTATATCTGTTCTTATCAACGTTGCCATTTCCTTTCAATTTCACTTTGTATCTACTCTTTCCTAAAAAGAAACTTACGGGTTAAATTTTATTTTGAAATCTGTGAGTATGCTCCATGAAGGTTGTTGTGTTCAAAAGAGCTCTAAAAAATGCGTACATGTACAATGCCAAGACGTCACTTCAGTATACTCCGATGGTTACATTACATTAACAATTGAGATGTCTTTGCCCTATACAATATTTCCACATAAAATTGAAAATTATCATAATGTTTTACATTTGTGAAAATCGTTTTAGTTGTTTTATACTATGACCAATGCAGATGTGATGTTATTATTTTGAATTGTAATCCAAAATATCCGTCCATAAACTTAGCAGAAGCAGAAGGCATAGAAACATTTAATCTTGTGTAAAAACTCATTTACTAGCGAGGATTACAATGTATAGCTTTGGTGACCCTGTGGTCCCCACATAGGCCACGCCCTTAAGACTTCTTTTCATTTTCTTTTCCAGAAGCATACGACAATGTATTACCATGTAATATTTCAATGCTAACATTTTCACATTGATTTACAAGCTCACAGTTCAATTGTGTAAAGTAACGAAATGTTGTCTCTTCTGTCAGATTAATTCATGTGTGCGGAAGAGAAATAAAAAAAACACAAACAACTGTTCTCTGTTACTTTGTACATATGAATCCATAAGAACACGTTATTATCTAATAATCGTCTGCACATTCTCATAAAGAAAGAAAATACGGTGTGTATTAAAGATCTTACATTACAGGTACTAACCAAGAAAAGCAATGGGATCCTTTATGGATGAGCTCACATATCTCCAGGCCTTTAAACGTCTCAATAAGACCTTGGACAGGACCAGGGATCCACGAATCACGCAAACAGAGGGCATCTGCGTCTGCGTCTTGGGCACCTCCAGCCGCTATCTTGATGTACTCCTGGAAGGGGGTGAGATCTGTCCTGGAGATGTAGTGCTTGCTCTCTCTCCAGACTGGCTACAGAGGGAAGCTGTTGAAGACCTGAATGATTTTGGAATCATGAAGAAGGAACACATAGCAGTTGAAGTTCCGAAGGAGGATCCATGTGCTGTTAAAGTCCCTAAAAGGGAACCTAGACAAGTTCTTCTTGTGAAGAAAGCTCTGACGTTTGATAGGGGAGGCAACTCCTATCTTGATGTCTTCGAACCTCCAAGAAGGGTCACATACTTCATCAACGAGATGCCAGAGAGCTTTGACGCCTCGGGACTGGATTGTGCAATGAATGGATGCAACTCCACGACGTCACTGCTTGAAGATCGATTACTTTGGCGTCTGGAAATGTCAAAGACAAACGTTTCCCTTCCTCCGTGTGTTGTACTCCATGGAGACATTTCTCAAGTTTTTAAACACAAACTTGAGCAGATTCCTGAGCTCAAACTGCTTAAAAGATCTCAGAGCGAAGACAAGGAAGTAACACTCGAACATGATTTCATCGATTTGCTGTCTACAGATCCTACATCCCACAGAGAGGTAATGAGTCTGCTAATGATCCTTATATATATATATATATATATGTTAAAACTCCAAACTGTTGAAAAGACTTGTTAACAAGTCGAGATGCGACGCATCCAGTCATCATTAAAATTATATCTACAGCAAGTGTCGTCTGAGGTATTTTATTTTCAAATATATATATTAGATATATAACACATTTCTCTTTTTTAAATGATAAACCTAGGAATCAGTATTATCATCTTAATTGGTTAAATTGATATGATATATGTTACTGTTGAAGTTCAATTTCTTCTCTTCAGTAACAATAAGGTTTTGTATGACAGCTTGTCGTCGTCAAAAGAATCTCTGGGGTTTCCCAAAGAGAAGTGATTCCTGTTCATGACTCACCCTCCTGGAACAGGCTATTAAAGGAGTGGCAGACTTTATGTGAAGACGAATACATCACCATTGAGACCATCAGGTTGCTGCCTAAACCAGAGACCGCAATAACTATACCCACCTTCAATGGTATGACATAAGTTTAATCAGCGCCAAGTTAAATCTAATTTATTTTATTACATTTTTTATAAAGACATAACTCGTTACAGTTAATCGCTTTCCTTGATCTTAAGAAGACTATTCAGTTTAACTTCAAGTATTTTTGGTTTTATTTTTTTTATCAAAATCTGTCGTCATATTTTATTCCATATACATTTTTTTATCAAATGTAACATTCACAACATTGTTAATTGAAAAGACAAGTATCAAGATGACTCTATCTGAGGCAATGGTGTGAAGAAATCAGATCTTTTTTTGTGTCATTTGTGACTTTCGTATTTTCAAGGCACCACAAAAAACAAGTTTTTCTCTGTGATTGCTTGCTTGACTGTCAGTAGAGGCTTGGATGATCAACTGATTTTCTCTAGAGTGAGTAACAACTATCATATTTTCACACGACCTGAGTGACTGACATAGAGGTAGTACCCAAGCGAGTGTGAATTTTGTATTACACGAGCGAGAGCAAGAGTTATACACAAACTCTGAAAAGTTTTTTAATACTTGTTTATAGTAGTTGTGTTACCGATTCTATTCCATTGTATTTTCTTAGTATGTCCAGAAAACAGGCTGCTTCCCTTGCGACGGTTGCAATATGAATGATTTTTTGACGTCACAAGCGTTAAATTAACATATGCATGATATATATTCTCTCTTTTACCGTATGGACATATATCTTTATCAACTACTTTCATTTTGAATACATTCTTTAAGTGTAGATTGCTCCATGAATAATTTTGAAATTTAATTCTTAGAGCTTTGTGTCTTTTTTGGGTTGTCTATAATCCAAAAACATTGTTCTCCAATTGATATGGTGTCAGTTCGTTATCCCATTAGAAACATGCCTTGTGGAAGTCTAAGCAGCATGAAATATCTTATCCGAAAATAGTCTTGATCCATTAAAAGGTTTAACAATACCAATCCAGGGGAATTTTTTGTATTGCTTTCCTAATTAACTTGTTATTTTTCCATGCTTTGGCATAAACACGGTGACTTGATTTAAATCAGGTACTGAACCTTTATATTTAATATTATACTTTGATTGACGATCTTGAAATGAACAAAAACTCTTACCTTTGCAAATATCTTTAAAGATGCTGTTTCATACTTGCATGCGGTTCAGGCTGAAATTTAGCTATTGAGAAAAGAAATACATCACTTTGTAGGAAAATCTTTCGTCGAAATTTTGATATCATATTTAGATTGTTTAATCAACAATAACATACTTATTTCGACTCCCAAAACACAGTAACCCTTGTAGAAAGGGCATAGCATTTAACGAACCCGCTTTTGGTGACGTAATCATTACGCATGTAGGATTTACACCGTGTAACAACTAGCGTATTTGCGTTCGATGGGCATCAACTTTGGCAGCAACGAATACCTTATTCGGAGAAAAAGAAAAGAAAATCTAGTTGTGCGCGACAAAAACGGTTTTAACATGTATTATTTCGTTTTTTAACCAATTGTTGATTATGAAATCTAAATTATGACATTGGTGATTTAACCAGAGCGGTTGCATGAGTATTTCATATATGTTGTCAGCATCCATATCAGAACTTTTTATGTTTCTATGTCAGGCATGGATTTACAAGATTATATCTTGGTTTTTTTTTATTGGCACCTAAAGTGAGAATGTGTTTTATTAGAAAACCAGCTTAGCTATACCATATCTCTTTAAAGTCGATAAATATTTTGAGTTCAACCATCCTGACCATCTTCATATTTTCAAATCAAAATTATGCACTTTATTTTGTCCTCCTTATCTTTCAATACATAGTTAAAGAATATGGCGTTTAAAGTTGTTACACAATCTTTAGGAGGATTAGGAAGAGAAGTAAAAAATGGTTTTGCCCTAATTTATTTCAGACATCTTATACATGTTATGAGAGTTTTCATAGTTTCATTAAGGGAGGGTACCGCATCGCCTAGAAATAATTGCATATCGTCTGCATATTGACAAACAATATGTTAAAATTCGCATAGAACAATGCCATGTAGTTTTTGTTAATTATTATCATCATTTCAAATATCTCAGCAGCAAATAAAAAATAAATACGGATATATTGGATCACCATGCCTATAACTCCTTTCATTATCACAAAATGTTGATAAATGCTCTTTTCGAATAAGACATTATGAAGCACTTGTTATAAGTATGTTAACCAATTTCAGAATATTGACACAGGAACCGAACTTTTCTAGTACCATCAAAATGAATTCATGAGAAACAGTACCAAAAGCCTTTTCAAAGTCAAAGTTTTTTGTTTTGCAATTTAGTTTCGAACATGATATCAGAAAAGAATCGAATATTTCTTTCAATGCAACGGGCTTGGTTGAAACCCGTTTGGCTTTTATGAATCAGGGTGTCCAGGGTAGTATTAAGTCTATAAGTAATACCTGGTTCTATTAATTTTCTGTCTTTGACATTGAATAGAGGAGTGATCACTGTCATAGTCATAGTATTCTGGGCAAAAATTTCCTTTACATATCGATATCTTTTCAGAATTTTATTTAAAAATCAATCAGCCCTTGACTTGTATTGGTTTTCATTAATTTAACTCCTTGAGAAATGTCTCCAAGACTGATATCCCGTTGTAATTCATCCGAAGGAGTTCTTATCTTTTGAAAAACAGTTTTACTCTCATCAACCATGCAGTCATTTAATTGATATAAACGTTTGTAAAACATCTTCTGTTCACAAACTATTTCATTCCATCTGTGATGTCCTGACCATCGTCAGTTATAAGTGAATTGATTAGTTTATTTATGTAATTTCTGTTTTCCAAATAACAAAAATAGTTTGTTGGTTTCTAGCCTTCTTCTTTATTGTAATCTATTACATATTCCTAACAATTTATACAGATATCCGCCACAGCGACCCTTTCAAGTCAGCTCGATTGTCCTGGTTCAGTCTACAAAGATTTGGCAACATGTCTAATGGACCTAGGTTACACTGACCCAGTTTGTCTGGAGCAGGTTACAGAAAGCATGAAGACTCAAGGAAGGACAATGATCAACCTTGTTGTGGACTTTGAGAGATCCTCGACTGACTCCTACATTGGGACCAGGACTGATTATCTCGGTAACAATTTCTATTTTACCGTTTTTCTCGAGAAACTCCATTGATCCGAGCGTCTTTTACCTCATCCTTTCGATCCATTTCTCTCTGATCTGTCTACTCTCTTTTGGATGGCAACATCCACGTGTTTAATAACTGAAATATTGTTCAAACCACGTTAAACACTAACTCACTCACTTCAAAATTGGTCTCACAATCCAGTTTCATTTGTTGATTGCAGTGTAGTTGCCCGCGTATCTTTACAAGTGCAAGTCTGACATGAGTCGCACAGAATGACAAGTGCGGTGTTAGGAAAAGTTATCCTTCCTTCTTTTCCTTCCTCTCCAAAAGCATTTATCAATATTTGATCAGGGGTTCCATAAATTCAATGTAAGAGATATAATATTTTGCTAACTAAATAGCCCGTTCATTCGGTTTAAATATAAATAATGTCTCTGTCTAAGAATTGTATAACATAATATATTAATTATTATGATATTCCTCAACATTGATCACAAATACATACCTGACAGAGGGCCTAAAAATTATCACTATGTGCTTGTTCTTAATTATTTACTGATTTTATGAAAAAGGCATCTACCTTGATATCCAAACAGCAATTGCAAACAAGCAAAACTAAAAAACATAATCAAGAACTTCTTAATTCTTACCTGTTAATTTTTTCAGAACTGACCTTTGACCTGATGTTGTTTCAAGGGGTGATGACTCCTGTTCTCTCTGATGTATCAAATGAACACACGTGTCTAGATACATGGGGAGATAACTCTAACGGCTCTTTGTCTCCAGCTCGGGCAATGCTCCACGTCATGGCTCTCCGGTCCCACAGTGTCTTGCTCGCTGGGAAGATCATACTGTTTCTGCTTGATGAGAGCCGTCTTAATATCAGAATTGAATATTTCAAAGACATCCAGCAATTCGGAAATCAGGTATTGGCAGAGATATATATACACCTTCGGTCTCGGCGTTTTGTTCTTCCCTTTTCAACAAATGAATCATACTTGTATCGCAATAAAGATAAATGATCCTTCATCACGTACTGTAACTATTTATAAATAATAAGGATTGGAAAGTATGCATCATTTTCTATTCGTTATGAATAGGGATTTTTGAGATCAAATATCATTTAACCGTAGTCATGATTTGAGAAGCTGTAAGTTATTTCATAAAAGAAAATTCAAAATCCTTGTCTACATGTACGTGTCTAAGATTCCAAATTGACTGATTAACAAGTATGAATAATTTCATAGCATTTTCCTCAAACCAGGAAATAAAGATTTACCATAACCCCTTGCAGATCGCAATACTTGCTCCAACAGACACCATTAAAGCCAGAGAGTATGCAGACGAGGTGATTCAGTATGACATTGGAGATGGCACTAACTACATTCAACATGCCGAAAACATCCTCAATCTCCTTGAACACAGAGGGTTGAAGATTTCTGGATGTATCTGTCTAAACGATATCTTTGGACTGGTCGCCAGCAAGATCAGGCAGTTGCTTCATCTCCCAGGAGTGTCTATCGATGCTACTAATGCAGCGAATGAGAAGTATCTGACATATTCCAGACTTTGGACAACTCCTTCTGCAAGATACTCCAGCAAAGCTGAAAAAGTGAGCATTTTGAAGGACCATGAGAAAGCTTTCTCAAAACTTGACTATCCAGCTTTTGTAAAGATGAATTCAGGAGGAGCAATTGGGTGTCGAGTTGTTCAGGATGCCGATGACTGTAAGAAGTATCTTAAAGTAATTTCTGAGGAGATCAACAACAACAGAAATATGTACCAGATAATCAATGGCCGGCCATCTTTCGTGCTGACAGAGTTGCTCAAAGGTGATGAGTACAATGTTGATGTGGTACTATTCCAAGGTCAGTTCATAGCCGGATATATTCGTCTAGCAGTTCCTGCAAAGCAACCAACATCCACATGCAGAGCTATGGCCTTCCCTGCTCAACTTCCGGCAGACAAAAAGGCCTCTCTTCTCCGAGCTTCTCACCAGATGTGTTATGATCTTGGACTGCATGATGGCGTCTTTAACGTTGAGGTTATGGATACAGAGGAAGGTCCAAAACTGATCGAGATAAACAATCGTCCTGGAGGATACGGTATTCTCCCCTTAGCCAAGCATTGCTTTGATGAACATATCTACATGATGAACAATCTCGTCCATACTGGAATCAGACCAACCAGTGTTCCACTCCCCCCTCAGCGATTTGGCTACATCTTGCTGCTGTCATCCCGTCATCACTGCCATCTTGGTAATGATGATACTTTCAGAGAAATGGTTGAAACACTGCAGAAGAGAAACATGATCATCTATCAGCCATTAGGAGCTTCCAATTACACTGTGGACAAGGTAATGGCATTGCTAGGAGTATTTGATGAGAACATGGAGAAATCGAAGATTGTTCTGTTGGATTTGGCAAAGGCACTGGGTTTGGACACACCTGAATATCCCTGTGCTGAACTCCTGGAAAGCTTGTCAATGAGGAATGGGATTCCTCGATCAAGCACGTAAACTCAAAACGTTATCCTATGGTTGCCTGGATTGTTTTTATTTCCTTCAGAATTATTACCATTGTTACCCATCTTTAAAACCTTATGAGCAATCACATGACATGACTTGCTGTACATTTGAATTTTGATTAACAAAAAAGATCATGTTAACAGAGTTATATATTTGATGACTGAAAAATGATGTACTGATTTTACATTTCATCTTTGTATGCAAAACCAATTACCATTCACTGTTGACTATAGATGAGAGTTAACTGCTTATCTCACAACCAGGGATAGAGTGGTCAGAATGACTGACAAAGTTTGTCTTTCGTGTCCATTTGAGGGTTTTTGACAACAATCTCTTGCTTATAAGGGATAGACTTTTCCTACTT
Source organism: Steromphala cineraria (assembly GCA_916613615.1). Lineage (NCBI taxonomy): Eukaryota > Metazoa > Mollusca > Gastropoda > Trochida > Trochidae > Steromphala > Steromphala cineraria. The sequence goes on from OU744734.1 coordinate 15,417,470, forward strand.
AATTTATTGTATCTGAAATTAACTACCAACTGGTGAAGAAGATTGTGAACTATTTGCAGGGAAAATGATATTGGACTTCAAGATATTTTACAGACAACTTTTCAGACTCATTATTCAAAATCAGTTCAATTCTGGAAATAAGATGCTACATAGGGCAAACTGTCACTGTGAAAGTATTTTTAAAAAAAACAAAAACTCAAGAGTAGTTTTTCTTTGCGTATGGTTTTGGGTAGGTATTAAAGTTTGAGCTTTTTGCTTTTGCTTGTTTCATTCAATGTTATTTCATGCAAGAATTAAAATACAATAGAACACGGATATAGCAAACAATCGGATATAGTGAACAAATTTTCAAGTCCCCACCCTATATAATTTAATCAAAATTATAAATATAAAATTATATGCGAATAACAAACAGATATATAGCGAACTAATTCTTTGGTCCCTTGGAGTTTGTTATATCTGTGTTCTACTGTAGGTTCTTGGCAGTTTTAAGTTTTAGGCTTGTTGGTTAAAATATACTCTTCTAACTTCATAAAATACGTACATATTTTATATTGTATTGCCTTATATATCCATTATGCTATGCTATGCCAATTTCTTTTTTTGTGATGATTGTTTTTTCCAACAGCTAATTTACCAATTATAGGGCACTTCTGAATGTTTTACGTTTTTCTTATTGTTATCAATTGTTGTCTTTATGTGAAGTTTGCTGACCATGATTTTCAAACCAATGAAAGAGTAGCCATGATGACTAGCGTTTCATATAATTTTTTTGCAAATTGATTCAACGTCTTTTATTAATAACCCTGAAAGGAACCACCTTCAGATTCATGTATATGATAAACATACTGCTAGTTGTATGTAAATAATGTTAATGTAACCATTTGATGTTCAAAGAGGTACAATGTAGAGAAATGTATGGAAGAGTGTTAATTTCATTGTGGCAACTGTAAGGCAACTATTTTAATGTGAGTTCTTTTTTGTTTAGAGATAGTTGCAAGTATTACTTTTACAGTTTCATATATTTTATATAACTACTTTTATCATATAATGGAGGGGAATTATCTATGCAACAAAGCTATCTGATAAACTTGGTATCCGATTGCCTCAAAATCTGATAAAGATGCAAATTAGGTCAAAACACGAACTATTTTCTCAAAACTTCATGCATGTCATGCGAGTCCTAAAACGGTCGCTAACCATTGATAACGTAACCGGGAGTTTTCAGGTTGTGTTTTTGATCGAATAAAAAAAAGTAAACAAAATCCTTCAGGGTTAACTTATCACGCATTCGTATTTTAGAAATAGCTTGGTGATAGAAGCGTTTCAAATTATTTTCATCGTGCGTTTACACCAAAATATTAACGATATGCAGCTTACAATATACCGACTATCGAAACAAATGTTTGCTTGTGCATAAACCATATATACCAACTTCACTAAATATGTTGATAGATTGTAGGAGGCGTTTCTATCACTATGAAAAGATCATTTCATGAATGAATATTTCTAGACTGTTCACAACTGTATATCGCCGACAATATGACCTTCACCTTGGTGTACTGTGAAACAAATTACTCCGCGAAATCTAGGTCAAACATATTTTTAGAAGGAATCATATTTTCGTTTAAACCCTTTTCTTTCAAAATGACATTATATGATAAAGAAATTATTAACCTTGTGTGTTTCCGTATCATTAATATCATATAATAGGAATAACAATATATGTATTATGCTCGCCAAAGGCTCGCATAATACAAATTTTATTCCTTTTATATGATATTAATGATACGGAAACACACTCGGCTAATAATCTCTATGCACTATTCATTATTTTATGTAATCACAGATGTAGTTTACTTAGAGGCATTGTTTGTTTCAGAACGAACAACGCCAGCATGTATCATCATAGCTCTCCGAGTTGTCCATTTTTTCTGCTGCTCTTGTCCTGTGCTAACATCTAACTACCATCTCACTATCGCCAACAAAAAGAAAACAAACCATTTAAAGATGTTGCGATTTGTTTATTATCACAATCCTTTTTGAGACTTTAAGAAGGAATTAATGCAGTATCTATTACCACAGTAGTTCCAGAGGTACAGGTAAACCGGTTTCTCAATTCGTTCATGGGATTTTGCATAAAAATTTGACTGATACAGATGGATGTTAATTTTAGCACACTTTCTGCAATTTCGTTTGATATAGTGGGTAAATCATAAACAGAATACTAAGCTTCCTTCCATTCGATACTTTATCAATGTCCTAATCAGAAGTACGGTTGATGAAAAAAGTATCAATGAAAGGTCGTTTGTATAATCAACAGGCATTATGTCAGCTTTGTTGAAATAGTGATTATATGATGTCGAAGTGGTTTGTTGTTACTTATTTCCTCACAATGTCATTGAACAATCAATCAACACTGACATGTTTTGAAAGTAGTTTTGTAAACACTAATTCATTGTTAAAACCGATATCATTTCGAATCCAGGTACCGGAATGAGAATGTTTAAGCTTGAGTCTCTGGAAAGCCTGAGCGTTAATTTCAAGTACATGTATATTCTGACCCTTGTGTTATTTCTTAAAATATTGATAAGTATATCCAAAGTCTAATCTTACTAATTTGGCCAAACCTCCTATCACAGGTACCAGATCACAGGTAGATACATCTAAACTGATAATCTCCTTGTTAGTCACACATCGTCGAACTGATAATGTTATCAAAACTGGGCTATGGAGACCTGTATTATTTATTTGACGGGCGAATCGGTGCACATCGAGAACATGCTAAGTATGTGCAGAGAAGCCCGTAATAAGTTTACATTGTGGCCTATGCTTTTGTCCCATATCTGATAAGTGAGCAACGGAAATTTAATTTGTTGTCCTTGTCGAAAATATATATGTTTATGTAGAAATGTACAAAGTGTACAAAATGATTAATGTGATGCGATATAAGTAATATCGAAAAGTGCGTTATAACGGCTTTTTAGTGTGCAAAAAAGTTATTTCCACCCTCAACAATCACCATTTCATTCGAATACTATTTACATAGTTTAGCCAGTAAGGTACGATTCCTGAAGTAAGTTTGACTGAAATTCCTGAAAATTTCTAAGCTGAGAATTTTATCCTAAGGATAACCAACACACAAATCTTAGCCTTAATTGACATAGAAATTTCACACACAAAAATCTAAGAACTCACTTAGAAGAAATAAGAAATCTTGTAGCAAGAACTCTGTGTTCTGAAAGAAAAAAGCTCCTCGGGGGCGGCATATTTGGGTAAAATGTTTCCCTGATTTGTGCTGTATCCCAGCACGCTCGCACAAAATGTGCTTCACAGTGTGGGGGCATTGACAGGGTATACACATCGGAGGATCCAACCCTTTAAACGATAAGAATGAGTTAAATGCGTATGTCCAATCCGACATCGTCGGAGGACACAAGCTTCCTGCCTGGTAAATGAAGAAAGAGATTTATAACCTAAATGAGGTTGAATAGCATAAGTTTGTTGTAGTTAGTCCCGTTCGGACCTCCAACGCTGTTTTATGTAAGATTTAATTGCAGGTTTGCAATCTGTATATGGAATTTTTGTTTGAGATACATATTTGGATTTTAAGGCAGATTTAGCTGCCGAATCAGCTTTGCTATTTCCTCTCAAACCCATATGGCTAGGAAGCCAACAAAAGAAGATGTCGCATTGGAGAAATGAATTATGAACAGTAAATATATCCCTGATAATGGGGTGATCACTTTTGCAAATTTTGATAGCCTGAAGGGAGGAAAGGGAGTCAGAAAAGATAATGTAATTGTTGACAGTTGAATGTTTAATGTGCTGAATGGCCTTAAGGATGGCCTTTGTTCAAGCTGTGAAGATAAAGCTGCCATCGTGCAACCTTGAAGTAAAAGTTGTTGAGGGAGTTACAGTTGCAGCAGCAACTGTTGTGCCATGCTTAGAACCATCAGTGTAAATGGGCTTGTAATCAGAATAAGAGTCACAGTGTTCGTTGAAAGACTGCAAAAGTATAAGTTGATTGGTATCTGATTTTTATGGATTGTCAAGGTAAGATTCACGTGCGGCTTGGCCAACTGCCATGGCGGAGTGTCAAGCAGACAATAGTTGAAAGATCAATATCCAAATCTTCAACATGTTGAATACGGATACAAAGAGGTTGAATTACTTTAGGTTTGAAGAATACAACTGCTGGTATTCAGGAGTGAATACACATTTTTTAGCAGGATTTGAAGGACTAGCTTTGAGTTTAGTTATGTATTGAAGTGCGAGCTTAATGCGTCGATCTGCTAGAGATGGGTTCATCAGCTTCAACATAAAGGCTTTCAACGGGTGAAGTTCTGAAGGCCTCAAGACAAAGCCTTAGACCTTGATGGTGGATTGTATCTAGCATTTTTATATATGACATGCGTTTTAAAATAGTTAGACCTCTAATAATCCAAATTTTCCCTTGTGGGTATTATCCAAATAATTTTAGAACAAAGTGGGAAATTTCAAATAGTTTGTCATACAATCGAATAGCAACCATAGAGAAAGTGGACCTTTCTTATTAATTGGTACACAGACGAAACGTTAATCATTATAAAAAAAGTACATTCCATAAGAAAAAAACCCAACATTATTAACTTGATAAACTCAGAATCTTAAATGAGATCAATGAAATTTCTTGTTATTGATTTAGCAATCTACAATTATAATAAATTTTTATAATAAACCACAATGTAGTAAAATTTGAATAATATAAATCAGAATCAATCACACTCAAGGACACCCGTTTATTAGCATTTAAACATAACATCGACGTCTAAGTGGATATTCAGTATAATAATATATTCCACTATGTAATCAACTTTAACTAAATGTTACTGTAAATCCAGAAACATCAATATTGCCATGAAAACTGACCTCCCAATCTTACCCTTTTTTCTGAAAGATATTGTCAGAAATCCAAAAGGATACCGAGAAATTTATGATACACTGATAAAAAGTAAAACCACTAAACTCCTAAAATACAGAGAAAAATGGCAAAAAGAATTACATGAATTCATTGATGAGAACACATGGAACACTATAGAGAAGACCACCTTCAACTCATACAATAGTGTAAAGCATTCTTGGTTCAAATATAGTGTATTGCATAGGCTTCTACCAACAAACGATTTATTAACAAAAATGAAACTTAAGGAATCTAACAAATGTACCTTTTGCAAGACCGAAAAAGAATAAATAATTCATCTGTTATATGATTGCAAATATGTGAAACAAATTTGGGAAGGAATCGAAGAATGGATATTAAGCAAAACAGGAACTAATATAATATTCTCAAACAAAAACGTTGTTCTAGGATATTGTGAAAAGAGAAATTATGTACTAAATCTTATAATAACTACGACCAGCTATAACATATACAAGATGAAATTGCAAGAAAAAATACCAAATATTAAATATGTTAAGGAGGATATAAAGACCACATATGGTATTGATCGCTTCAACGCTTTCACAAACTGTAAGTATGACAGTTTTATGAAGTTTTGGTCACTATGACACAATCTATTTTGAATATCATATTACACTGAATGAACCTATATGTATATGTATATATGCTAATTTTGAATGCCTTCTATTGCCTATCATCGACATGTATTAATTAAACCATATGTTTTTGTTATGATGTGGATAATGAATATGTAACATGTTTTGTATGGAGTGTTAAAAATAAAAAGTTAAAAAAAACCCACTTTAACTTGCCTTTATATCGAGTAGACTAAATCTTATATCAAAGGACAAAGTGTTTTTTAGTTCATTAAAATTCTGTTTCGAATAGATTCGTTGAGCTTATTGATGCACGCCATGACTTTGACGTGTTGAGCAAACTCATGGACCTATATATTCATTTGTCAAGTGTTCTGAAAACAGCAGCATTGAATCCTATATGGGTTTGCCACGATGATATGGTGATAGTGATAATAGGTTAAATCAACACATCAAATTATAACTTAAAACAAATAAATAATCTCGTTGTGATGTCTATCTTTTTCTGTTCCTGATTCCTGTGACACTCGAAAGTCCCATTGACTGTTTTCGGTATTTCAGCTTTTGTATCAACTCACCACAATCCCATAATGCATTGAGCTATGAACATCCTCGACCCGATCTATTTTTAGACATGTCAATTCGCTTTCAGAGTTTTGGCTGTAATATCATAAATGATGATAGGAACATGTTCAAACAAATTGTAAATGCTCTTCATGCATTTGTTGATTTTTTGGTAATTTTTAGTAAGGATTGATAACTCACGGAGTGTCTCTTTAAGAGGTCCAATACTTTTAAAGATTTAGCTTTAAGGTTTTTAATGTGTGGGATAAATGAAAGTTAACTGTCGAAGGTGAGACCAAGAAATTTGGCCTCAGGGACAACCTTAATTGGAGTTTTGTCCAGAAAAAGCTCTGGATCCTTGTGGATTTTACGCATATAACGTAAATGCACGCAAGTTGTTTTAGCTTTAGAAAATTATAGCCGTTTTCCAACGACCATTTATGGATTTTATTAAATTGAGGGCATGTGTTTGCCACGGCAAGAGATTCCAAAATCGTCCACCAAAAGTGAACCATCTGTTTGATTATTTAAAACTTTTGCTAGGCTGTTTATTTCAATGCTAAATAATGTTACTTATATGCTTGCATGTAAATGCTTCCTTGAGGAACACCCAATTCCTGATCAAAGAAGTCAGATAGGGTGGAGCCCACACGGACCTTGAATTGCCGAATTGGATATAAATTCAGGCATACGTCCACGCATGCCAAATTTGAATAAATCTTTAAGGATGCAATGCTTCCAAGTAGTGGCATATGCTTTTTCGAGATAAAAAAAAGATAGACACAGCAAGTTGTTTGTTTATAAATGCATCACGAATAAAAGTTTGTAAGCAAATGAGATGATCTATGGTAATTGGTTGTTTACGGAAGCCACATTGAATGTTAGAAAGTAATTTGTTGGTTTCAAAGTACCAAACCAAACGATCATTGATCATCCGTCCCATGGTTTTACATACACAACATGTTTAGGCTATCGGACGATAGTTGGAAGGGTCTGTATGATTCTTCTCCAGGTTTTGGTATGGGCACAATAGTGGCATTATGCCAGCAAGATTGAAAATTTCCTGTTTCTGATATATTGTTATATAGCTCAAGTAAAACCTCAAGGGTAGGTTCTGGAAGGTGTTTTAAAAGCTGATAATTGATTTCAGCAGGACCAGTAGCTGTATTTAAGTTATGATAAGGAGAAGTGTTCATTATAGTCTTCTCCATTATCAGATTTGAAATTAAGGGGCTGTTTGTTTTGTAACTTTTGATATTTTTGAAAAGCAGGAACATAATGTGCAGGAGAAGAGTTTTTAGAAATATTTTCAGCCAACTTGTTGGGAATATCAGATTTTGATGTAAGAAGGTCACCATTGACCTTGAGGTGTTTGATGGTTGATTTTGAACCATTTATTTTTATTCTTCTTATCATATTCCAGACCTTGCTGATAGGTATTCTGGAATTAATTTTTGAAACATAGCCTCTCCAAGATTTGCGTTTTTGTTGATTGACAGTGAATCGAGCTTTTGCTCGTGCTTTACGGCAGTTAACAAGGTTATCTCCTGTAGGATGTTTATAAAGCTTACGCTCAGCCTTTTTACGGGCCTTTATTGCCACATCACAATCATCATTAAACCATGGTTTGTGAATGCGTGGATTTGCCGAGGTTCTAGGGATAGTTTCAGTTGCAATATCAATAAGACCTTTTGAAAAGGCCTCAACAGGGTCAGTTTCATTTATAAATTTATCATATGCAAGATGCTCACGGCATAGAGCCGAAAATCTTCCCCAGTCTGCCTTAGTAAACTTCCAACGAGGGTTGTGTCACTCAGGAATTAGCGAGGAGTGTTCTAATACAACTGGGAAGTAATCACTTCCGCATGTATCCTCATGGACAGACCATGAGAAGTCATCTAAAAGGGATGTATCAGTAACAGATAAATCTATTGCCGAATATGAACCTGTTGCAGGATGAAGTAAGTATTTGTGCCATCATTGAAGAGACATAAATCATTTTCAGTACGACAATTTTCAAGCTTTTTCCCTCTGGAATCAAGGGAACCTCTACCCTATAGAGGATTGTGACCATTAAAGTCACCGAGGATGATAAAGGGTTTAGGTAATTGGCTAATTAGCTGATAAAGATCCGTGATATTAAGATTTTGGGATGGTGTAATATATAAGGAACAGAGAGTTAATGTTTAGAATGATGATAAGCTGACAGTAACAGCTTGCAAAGGTGTTGTTAATGAAATTCCTCTGTGAATAATACCATTACACACTAATATTGATGCACCTCCTTTTGTCCTATCAGCAGGAGAAAAGTAATTGTAAATAGTAAAAGTTCTCATTGAGACCTTATCTGTTTCCTGAAGATGCGTTTCTTGTAGACAAATAGCTTGAGGATTATACTCTTGAGCTAACAAGCCCAGCTCATTGTAATTTACCTTAAAATCTCGACAATTCCACTGATGAAATAAAGGAGTCTCATGGCGGTGGTTTTACTGGGGAAAGGCGATGGTTCTTAGACCGACTCCTGTGCTCCTCGTTAGGCGTATGGGCTGATGTACCTATGCCTGATGTGTCCATGGGAACATCTTCAGACTCAAGGTCCCACGTTTGAAACCTATTATTTACATCTACCACATTCTGTTGAGCTTTTGGAATGCGGTCAGATGTTTGTTGTTTAAATTGTTGCTGTTTTTTTAATTTTTAATTTTATTTGTTATTTGTGTTAGAGTTTGAATTTGCTGGAGGTGTTTTTGTACCTGTTGGCTTGACAGGATTTCCGACAGATAGGAGAGGGAATGTCACGGAATATTATTGGAATTATTTGACTTCAGTTGGTGGATCAGACACCCATTTGATGTCTGCTTGAGTTGATACTGTAGTTTTAAAGACCTTTGCAGAAGAACCTATGGCAGAGTATGGTGGCTTTGTTGGTCCCTAAAGACAAGACGTTTTTCTTCTGGGAAGGGGATATTCTTGAGCTTGAGTACTTGAGCTTGAGGATTTGTGACTCTTGCTGCCACTTAGGACATTCCTTTGAGGAAGCCATGTGGTCTCCAGAACAGTTGGCACACTTGGACGACTCCTTGCAGTCATCTGGTTGGTCCTCATAGCCACAACGAGGACAGACACGCTCATCAGCTCTGCAGGAATTGCTTCCATGGCCGAAGCAGCGGAGAGGGTTAGGAAAGTAGAGTTCAGTCTTGAGTTTGTAGTAACCTGCATTTACAACTTTAGGAGCCTGTGGTAAAGAAAAGGTAAGGAGATGGGTATGAGTTTTGATGATTTTCCCTTCCCGGTGAACAGTGAAACGTTTAATGGCCGTCACTACCTGGTACTTGAGATGGGAAAGTAACTCTTCTTCTGAAGTATCCTCTAGACAGTGGTCTCGGTCCCGGATGATGGCTTTGCTGTTGTTTATAGATGTGTGAGGAGAAACTTTGACTGGAATGTCAAGTAATGTTTTAAGTGTTTGAAGAGATGTTGATTGTTTAGATTTACATTCAACCAGAAGATACCCATTCCGAATCTTTTCGACATCCTTAACGTCACCAGACCTTGGATGGTCTTGGCGATGGTAAAGGGGTTCAGACGGAGACGTTGGCCATCCATGGAAGAGATGACCAAGAATCACGGCCAGCTGCTTTGTAGAGTTGATATTGAAGTAGGTTCCAACGATGATGATAATCTAGAAGTTGATTGTGATCTTGATGTAGTTACCTCTTCGTTCGAAAAGGGACTGTCATCCCTTGAACAAGTGCGCTTTTTTCCTTTTCGACCCATGTCAGGTGCAAAACGGTTCGTCACCCTGGACCCCCACCCACCAGGGAGCTCCTACAAGAAAAACGGAGCTCCCTGTTTTTCCGAAGAAAAACGGAGCCGTATCTTTACTATTACGAAATTAAACGGAGCTAAATGCATAACAACTTGTAAATTTTGGTGCACTGATATTTTGGTAAAATAGCTTGAAAAATGAAATCAATGACTTGCAAAAGTTATGTTTGTATTTGAACGGTAATTTGATAAGAATTTTGTAATACAGGATGGCTTCCTGAAAACGAAAAGCTACAAAAACCTAAACATTTGCTCACATTTGTAAACAAATCACAAAGGCCTTATCAATACAAACTGACAATGGACGAACTACTTGTCTAACGTATTCTTTTATCTATATTCGACCAATATCCAACACTATTTATACATTTATAAAAGCAATGTTAAAGAAAAAAAAGCTTACTCTCGGTCTTGCACGTGTTTTGGCTCCGACTGAGATGTAACAGTTACTAAAAATAGTATCAGGGCTCCGTTTAATCTCATTTCTGCAGTAACCGGCTTCCCGGGATCGTACAAGGGCGGGTCTCCAGCTGACAGCACCGGGGATACCAGGATGATATACTCCAATTAACGATTGCAGTTCTTAACAGGACTGACCCATTGGCCACCGCTTTTTTGGAAGCAAAGGGAAATGTATGCAAGGGAGCATACCAAAGAAACGGGAAAGAAGATGAGTTGAAAGGAAGGGAAAGAAAAACTTGAATTGTAGAGAAGAAAAGGAAAGAAAATGAATGCAAAGTAGGGAAAGCAAATAATATGGAGAAAGAAAGGTTTAAGAGAGTGGAGATTTAGAAAGTAGAGAGATGAGAAGGTGGAATGTGAATCGAAGAGATAGAAAAAGAACTAAGCAACCAAGTGCTCGGCATGACCAGTCGATTGACCAGACCGGGCCAATCTGGCCACCTGTCTAGCTGAAGTCTGGGCCGAAGCAGTGAATTGGTCAGTGTGAGCTATAGAGCTACACATCCCTCAACCGCCAGACATCCGTCCTCCATCAACACAGGTCGCAGTCCACGGCAAACAGACTGCTCTATTTTAGTTTCCTCTTACGACAAGCATGAAGTGCTGAGGCCTTATTCTAAACCGGGAACCCTACGGGTGATTTGAATAGGTAATATATTGTTTGGGGATGAATGGGTAGTAATTAAGATTTTCAAAAAAGAATTTAGGACATTTCATACAAATGATTTCAGTGATAATAATATTGTCAAATAGATGATTGTCTCGAATCAATGTATCAGCATCATTGTTTTAAGAAACGCATATGTAATTTTGTTAAGAATTTCTCACTTCACCTTAAAATCCACAAATGTCACAAAATTAAAATGGCATCAAGACGAAAATTTACATGTTTATAGACAAAGAGTAAGCCAAGAGGAGAACACTAGTTTTAGGTAGTTGTCCGTATTCTGTTAAACACAAAATTTCGTCGAGGTCAGTGTATTGAATTCCTGCCATTTTAAAGAATTCTTGTTTTACATCTCTTTGAGAATGTACTGACAAATTGATGGATTTCCAATAATGCATTTCTTCCCCTATCTTTCTTCAATACAATGACCGGTCGTTGATATGTCTCGAGCGTATTATGACGTTGACGTACACGTTTATTTAATTCAAACCGTTGGCTTGAAATGTAGTGTTTGAGAAGTCATAAAGAACTTCTTTTTCTTAAAAGGGCAGGTTAATGAGCCATCTGACGTTCTGCAATTGAATTCAAGTTATCATACTCGAAACACTGCCTTTGTCGGTAAAAATCTGATGCAAGTGACATTCATGGATGTGACTTTCTTCTCAAATTCTTCAGAACCACCAATTAACCACATTTTTGTGTGCTAAATATTGTATCCCACATTATCACACTGTCTCAAACAAATCTGTTGACTTGTGACATAAACTTTGGGCAAAATGTTCATTTTGTCAAACTGTAAACAATCCAGAGTCACATTATTTTTCTAATTCTTGTTATTGACAAAATTGTGTGTTCTTAGTAAACCAAAGTATGATTAGGTTTCTTAGGTTCAAGATCTTATTTATTATTATTTTGGGTTCTTTGAAACCACCAAAAACAGAGGCGATAACTGGCCTTCATGGTCGAATATCCACTCCATCGAAACACTTTTGTACAGTTTGGTAAACTTTTAAACCCAAAACAGGAATGTTGTGAATAATCTGTATCCCTGTGGCAAGAGGATGAAGAAAAGTTATGACCCTGATGTAGAGATTTGGGGTTTTGATGCAAACATCTTTGGACTGTAGGAACGAACCAATAATTCGCAATAAGACAATGATGAATATTCTGATGCCAGACAAGTGTAAATCATGAAACTTTGGTTTCGATTTCACGCTCGACGATAATTAGGACACTTTGTCAACGCATAATGGTAACCTTTGTTCCATTTAAAATTGAATTAAAAAAAATGAAACAATGAGTGCCTTTTGTTGGCTAGCAGTACAACATGATCTAGCGTTTACTCTTACTTGAATTCTGCTTTAGATTTTTTCTAAATAACGTTTTTCAAAAATAGTCGTCAAATGAGTCTCAAATAAACAAGAGTTATAAAATTTTCGATTTCGTGTAGTGAAGCTGTATACCATGATATAGAAAGGGCGTTTTAAAAGGAAATATCATATCTATATTGTTCGAATCGTTATTACACTCGACAAAAAATTCTGAAATCATATATGCGTTTCTTTTTTTGGAGAGTATATATACCAATATAAACATTTCTAGAAAAAATTGAATATATCCGTCCCATTTATCCTTACCAATACATTCTGAAGGTAAACTACATTAATCCTAGGGGAGAGGGGCATATTTGTACAAAAAATTGACGGGATTGGCAAACAAGCAAATCTTTGCTTATATGCACGCCGCCCCAAAGAGCTGTTTTATTTCAGAACACAGAGGTCTAGCTACAAGAAAGGGTATTAAAAACCTCTCTTTTCTCAAATTGATTTCTTCTAGGTGAGTTTAATTTTTTTCTTAAATTGCTATGTTAATTTAGGCTAAGATATGTGTGTTGGTGCTCCTTAAGATAAATTCTCAGCTTAGAAATTTTCAGGGAACTCAGTCAAACTTACTTCAGGAATAATACCTTACAAGTGGCTAACTTATGTAAATAGTATTCGAATGAAATTTTATTTTATTGAGGGTGGAAATAACATTACAATTTTGCAAACAAAAAAGCCGTTATAACGCACTTTTCGATATTACTTATATCGCATCACATAGATCATTTTTATTTTATCCTATGCTTTGTATTCAGTATCTTTTCGATATTTTTACAGAGATAGGTATCCTAAACAGATCTATATAATAATATAAAAAAGAACAAATCCTTATCTAGCCTCTCAAATGTCGTTTATATTTGGTTTGGAAATATTTTTTGATTATCAATTTGATTTCGTGTGGACACCACAATGCATTTGTAATTTTCAGATGGAATAGTTTTTAATCAATTGAAAACGTAAACCATGTATGATTTCACGTACCTAAAGCTGTCGTTTTGTGCAATATGTACATATCTACAAGGACAAAAACATTAATTTCCGTTGCACACTCATCGAATAATGGACACAAGCAAAGGCCACAATGCAGGACGAATTACAACTTATTACGGGGTTCTCTGCACGTGCTTAGCATGTTCTCGATGTGCACTGATTCATAAATGTCTTGTACATAACTATTAGCGTATAGAAATATTCTTTTATAAAATGCAAAAACAAATATTTCATGGAATAAGACGCCAACTGTTGTCTTTATGTATGATTGACCAAGCAATTGAAATAAAGAGGATTGCAAAACATACTGCAATTATATTATTAATAAAATCTTTTTATCAATTGAGGAATTTACGAAATTTGCTTTTTGAAAATATAATCACTAGGGTCTGTACGGCTAACTTCGGTCACACGGGTAAATTCGGACATTTTCATAACTTCAACAATAGTAAAACTTTTGTGAATATACGTAAGTTAGAACATGGATAAAACAAATCTGTTCCAAATATGGAACGTTGGGCTCGTGCTGTCCAATCGTGTGACCTAAGCATTTTCGCGCGATTTATGAATTTTTGCCCTTATCGAGATTTTTCATCAAGGACAAGGTGTCCGAAGTCACCCTACCTGAAAAAAATAATATAACAGACTTTATCGGTAAGTATGATTTTTAAAAATATATCACTATTTCAACAAAGCTGACATAACGCCTGTTGATTATACAAAAGCGACCTTTTATTGATACTTGTTTCATCATCCCTACTTATGATTAGGACATTGATGAAGTAAGCATCGAATGGAAGGAAGCTTAGTATTCTGTTTATGACTTACACACATAAATCAAAGGAAATTGCGGAAAATGTACTAAAATTAAAATCCTAGCTAGAGATCTACCCATGTCACGCTGTTATATCAAACACAATGACGGCATGAATCAACACTACGTAATACGTAGAGGGACATTACTTTAGGCCACTATGATGTATGTTATAATGTCGCAATACAACACAAGACGTCTGTATCAGTCAAACGCCAAATCACATGAACGAATTGAGAAACCGTTTTACCCGTACCTCTGGAACTTCTGTGGTAATAACTACTGCATTGATTACTTTTTAACGACTCAAAAACGATTGTGATAATAAATAAATCGCAACATTTTTAAATAACTTCTTTCTTTTCGTTGGCGATAGTGACATGGTTGTTAGATGTTAGCATAGGACAAGTGAGTTAAAACCAGCAGAAAAAAATTGACAACTCGGAAGGTTTTGAAACAGCCTGTATTCTTTGATGATACTTGTTGGTGTTGCACGTTCTGAAACGAACAATGCCTCTAAGTAAACTACATCCGTGATTACATAAAATGATAAATAATGCAAGTCGTTACATAAAATACATGAAACTGTAAAAGTGATATTTGCAACTATCTCTAAACCAAAAAGAACTCACATTAAAAATGTTGCCTTACAGTTGCCACAATGAAATTAACACTCTTACAGAAATTTCTCTTCATTGTACCTCTTTGATCAACATAAAAATATACACAAATGTAAGAAATAGCTAGTAACTATCCAGGAAATCTTATTAGATAAATTTGATATGCATTTAAATTGTCATAGTATGTAGCTCTAACCCGCTCAAGCATATTTAAAAAAACTCTGGAAATACTCTGCACGAAAACATAATATCTTTTACACTCGCCCTAAATTCATACACCACAAAATAACACAATATTAAAGCATTATTGTTCTGGAATGGTTACATACAATATTTACATAAAAGTAGCAATATGCCTATTATATACATGTAGCTGAACGTGGTTCCTCTCAGGGTTTTTGATAATTGACATAGAATCAATTTGCACTAAGGGCTCTATGAAACTCTAGTCATCATGGCTACTCTTTCCATGTTTTGAGAAACATGGTCAGCAAACTTCATAAAAATACACCAATTGATATAATGTGACAACACAACACTCCTAAGAGCTTTGTAAAACTCTTTGTAAAACATTTTTAAAAATACCCAACGCTGGAGCTTACAAACAATAAAACGCAAGTACAGCATTCAGAAGTGTCCTATAATTGGTAAATTAGCTGTAAGAAAAACAATCAATACAATAAAGAAATTGGTACCAAGTCCAATTGATTAGGCAATAAAATATATTTACTTAATTTATGAAGTTGGAAGAGTATATTTTAACCAACAAGCCTCACACTTAAACTGCCAACAACCTACAGTAAAACACAGATATAACAAACTCCAAGGGACCAAATAATTAGTTCGCTATATCTGGTGCTATACGCAAATAATTTTATATTTATAATTTTGATTATATTATATAGGGACGGGACTTGAAAATGTGTACACTATATCAAATTGTTTGCTATATCCGTGTTCTATTGTATTTTGATTCTTGCATGAAAGAACATTGAATGAAACAAGCCAAGGATAGCTCAAACTTCTGAAATATACTTTCACAGTGACAGTTTGCCCTATTGCCCCTTCTTATAACCAACATTGAACTGATTTTGCGCAATGAGTCTGAAAAGTAGTCTGTAAAATACTTGAAGTCCAATATCATATTCCCTGCAAATAGTTCACGATTTTCTTTACCAGTCAATAGTTAATTTCAAATGAAATACACTAAGAAGGAAAAGTCTGACCCTTATGAGCAAGAGATCGTTGTCACAAACCCTCAAATGGACACAAAAGGCAAACTTTGTCAGTCATTCTGTCCACTCTATCCCTGGCTGTGAGATAAGCAGTTAACTCTCATCTATAGTCAACAGTGAATGGTCATTGGTTTTGAATACCAAGATGAAATGCAAAACTAGTACATCATTTTTCAGTCATCAAATATAAAACTTTATTAACATGGGTTTTTGTTAATTCAAATTCAAATGAACAGCAAGTCATGTCATGTGATTGCTCATAAAGTTTTAAAGATGAGTAACAATGGTAGTAATTCTGAAGGAAATAAAAATAATCCAGGCAATCAAAGGATAACGAGTTTATGTGCGTGATCGAGGAATCCCATTCCTCATAGACAAGCTTTCCAAGAGTTCAGCACAGGGATATTCAGGTGTGTCCAAACCCAATGCTTTTGCCAAAGCCAACAAAATAGTCTTCGATTCCTCCATGTCCTCATGAAATACTCCTAGCAATGCCATTACCTTGTCCACAGTGTAATTGGAGGCTCCTAATGGTTGATAGATGATCATGTTTCTTTTCTGCAGTGTTTCAACCATTTCTCTGAAAGTATCATCATTACCAAGATGGCAGTGATGACGGGATGACAGCAGCAAGATGTAGCCAAATCGCTGAGGGGGAAGTGGAACACTGGTTGGTCTGATTCCAGTATGGACGAGATTGTTCATCATGTAGATGTGTTCATCAAAGCAATGCTTGGCTAAGGGGAGAATACCGTATCCTCCAGGACGATTGTTGATCTCAATGAGTTTTGGACCTTCCTCTGTATCCATCACCTCAACGTTGAAGACGCCATCATGCAGTCCAAGATCATGATCATAACAGATCTGGTAGGAAGCTCTGAGGAGTGAGGATTCTTTGTCTGCTGGAAGCTGAGCAGGGAAGGCCTGAGCTCTGCATGTGGATGTTGGTTGCTTTGCAGGGACTGCTAGACGAATATATCCGGCTATGAACTGACCTTGGAATAAAACCACATCAACATTGTACTCATCACCTTTGAGCAACTCTGTCAGCACAAACGATGGTGGGCCATTAATTGGCTCGTACATTTTTCTGTTGTAGTTGATCTCCTCAGATATTACTTTAAGATACTTCTTGCAGTCATCAGCATCCTGGACAACTCGACACCCAACTGCCCCTCCTGCATCCATCTTTACAAAAGCTGGATAATCTATTTTTGATTAAGCCTTTTCATGTTCTTTTAAAATGCTCAATTTTTTAGCTTTGTTGGAGTATCTGGCAGAAGGAGTTTCCCATAATTTGGAATATGTCAGATACTTCTCATTCGCTGCATTAGTAGCATCGATAGACACTCCTGGGAGATCAAGCAACTGTCTGATCTTGCTGGCGAACAGTCCAAAATTATCTTTTAGACAGATAAATCCAGAAATCTTCAACCCTCTCTGTTCAAGGAACTTGAGGATGTTTTCGGCATGTTGAATGTAGTTAGTGCCATCTCTAATGTCATACTGAATCACCTCGTCTGCATACTCTCTGGCTTTAACTGTGTCTTTGAATAAATCGCAACATTTTTAAATAACTTCTTTCTTTTCGTTGGCGATAGTGACATGGTTGTTAGATGTTAGCATAGGACAAGTGGGTTAAAACCAGCAGAAAAAAATTGACAACTCGGAGGGTTTTGAAACAGCCTGTATTCTTTGATGATACTTGTTGGTGTTGCACGTTCTGAAACGAACAATGCCTCTAAGTAAACTACATCCGTGATTACATAAAATGATAAATAATGCAAGTCGTTACATAAAATACATGAAACTGTAAAAGTGATATTTGCAACTATCTCTAAACCAAAAAGAACTCACATTAAAAATGTTGCCTTACAGTTGCCACAATGAAATTAACACTCTTACAGAAATTTCTCTTCATTGTACCTCTTTGATCAACATAAAAATATACACAAATGTAAGAAATAGCTAGTAACTATCCAGGAAATCTTATTAGATAAATTTGATATGCATTTAAATTGTCATAGTATGTAGCTCTAACCCGCTCAAGCATATTTAAAAAAACTCTGGAAATACTCTGCACGAAAACATAATATCTTTTACACTCGCCCTAAATTCATACACCACAAAATAACACAATATTAAAGCATTATTGTTCTGGAATGGTTACATACATTATTTACATAAAAGTAGCAATATGCCTATTATATACATGTAGCTGAACGTGGTTCCTCTCAGGGTTTTTGATAATTGACATAGAATCAATTTGCACTAAAGGCTCTATGAAACTCTAGTCATCATGGCTACTCTTTCCATGTTTTGAGAAACATGGTCAGCAAACTTCATAAAAATACACCAATTGATATAATGTGACAACACAACACTCCTTAGAGCTTTGTAAAACTCTTTGTAAAACATTTTTAAAAATACCCAACGCTGGAGCTTACAAACAATAAAATGCAAGTACAGCATTCAGAAGTGCCCTATAATTGGTAAATTAGCTGTAAGAAAAACAATCAATACATTAAGAAATTGGTACCAAGTCCAATTGATTAGGCAATAAAATATATTTACTTAATTTATGAAGTTGGAAGAGTATATTTTAACCAACAAGCCTCACACTTAAACTGCCAACAACCTACAGTAAAACACAGA
Organism: Steromphala cineraria; assembly: GCA_916613615.1. Lineage (NCBI taxonomy): Eukaryota > Metazoa > Mollusca > Gastropoda > Trochida > Trochidae > Steromphala > Steromphala cineraria. The sequence goes on from OU744734.1 coordinate 15,436,225, forward strand.
TATAACAAACTCCAAGGGACCAAATAATTAGTTCGCTATATCTGGTGCTATACGCAAATAATTTTATATTTATAATTTTGATTATATTATATAGGGACGGGACTTGAAAATGTGTACACTATATCAAATTGTTTGCTATATCCGTGTTCTATTGTATTTTGATTCTTGCATGAAAGAACATTGAATGAAACAAGCCAAGGAAAGCTCAAACTTCTGAAATATACTTTCACAGTGACAGTTTGCCCTATTGCCCCTTCTTATAACCAACATTGAACTGATTTTGCGCAATGAGTCTGAAAAGTAGTCTGTAAAATACTTGAAGTCCAATATCATATTCCCTGCAAATAGTTCACGATTTTCTTTACCAGTCAATAGTTAATTTCAAATGAAATACACTAAGAAGGAAAAGTCTGACCCTTATGAGCAAGAGATCGTTGTCACAAACCCTCAAATGGACACAAAAGGCAAACTTTGTCAGTCATTCTGTCCACTCTATCCCTGGCTGTGAGATAAGCAGTTAACTCTCATCTATAGTCAACAGTGAATGGTCATTGGTTTTGAATACCAAGATGAAATGCAAAACTAGTACATCATTTTTCAGTCATCAAATATAAAACTTTATTAACATGGGTTTTTGTTAATTCAAATTCAAATGAACAGCAAGTCATGTCATGTGATTGCTCATAAAGTTTTAAAGATGAGTAACAATGGTAGTAATTCTGAAGGAAATAAAAATAATCCAGGCAATCAAAGGATAACGAGTTTATGTGCGTGATCGAGGAATCCCATTCCTCATAGACAAGCTTTCCAAGAGTTCAGCACAGGGATATTCAGGTGTGTCCAAACCCAATGCTTTTGCCAAAGCCAACAAAATAGTCTTCGATTCCTCCATGTCCTCATGAAATACTCCTAGCAATGCCATTACCTTGTCCACAGTGTAATTGGAGGCTCCTAATGGTTGATAGATGATCATGTTTCTTTTCTGCAGTGTTTCAACCATTTCTCTGAAAGTATCATCATTACCAAGATGGCAGTGATGACGGGATGACAGCAGCAAGATGTAGCCAAATCGCTGAGGGGGAAGTGGAACACTGGTTGGTCTGATTCCAGTATGGACGAGATTGTTCATCATGTAGATGTGTTCATCAAAGCAATGCTTGGCTAAGGGGAGAATACCGTATCCTCCAGGACGATTGTTGATCTCAATGAGTTTTGGACCTTCCTCTGTATCCATCACCTCAACGTTGAAGACGCCATCATGCAGTCCAAGATCATGATCGTAACAGATCTGGTAGGAAGCTCTGAGGAGTGAGGATTCTTTGTCTGCTGGAAGCTGAGCAGGGAAGGCCTGAGCTCTGCATGTGGATGTTGGTTGCTTTGCAGGGACTGCTAGACGAATATATCCGGCTATGAACTGACCTTGGAATAAAACCACATCAACATTGTACTCATCACCTTTGAGCAACTCTGTCAGCACAAACGATGGTGGGCCATTAATTGGCTCGTACATTTTTCTGTTGTAGTTGATCTCCTCAGATATTACTTTAAGATACTTCTTGCAGTCATCAGCATCCTGGACAACTCGACACCCAACTGCCCCTCCTGCATCCATCTTTACAAAAGCTGGATAATCTATTTTTGAGTAAGCCTTTTCATGTTCTTTTAAAATGCTCAATTTTTTAGCTTTGTTGGAGTATCTGGCAGAAGGAGTTTCCCATAATTTGGAATATGTCAGATACTTCTCATTCGCTGCATTAGTAGCATCGATAGACACTCCTGGGAGATCAAGCAACTGTCTGATCTTGCTGGCGAACAGTCCAAAATTATCTTTTAGACAGATAAATCCAGAAATCTTCAACCCTCTCTGTTCAAGGAGCTTGAGGATGTTTTCGGCATGTTGAATGTAGTTAGTGCCATCACTAATGTCATACTGAATCACCTCGTCTGCATACTCTCTGGCTTTAACTGTGTCTTTTGAAGCAAGTATTATGATCTGCAAGTGGTTATGGTAAATCTTTATTTCCTAGTTTGAGGAAAATGATATGAAATTATTTCATGATTTTTAATAAGACAATTTGCAATCTTAAATTCCTTTCATGAAATAACAGCTTCACAAATAATTACTACGGTTAAATGATAGCAAAAGTAGTATCTGCCTATCACATATCATGAAAATTCAAAAATAAAAAAAATCTTTGGAAATATGCTTTGATTTATTCTTAATATTATTATACATAAGTAAAAACAGAAGATAGATCACGTGACGAAGGGTCACAAGGCTGCCTCTATTGTCATACAGGTACGAATGAAAACATGTTTTAAAGAACCAATTGTTGAAAAGGGAAGAACAAAAATTTTAAGATTATATATTAGAAAGTTTTGATAATTCTATCCATACCTTATTTCCGAATTTCTTGATGTCTTTGAAATATTCAATTCTGACATTGACAAAGTTGTCATCAAGCAGAAAGAGTATTGTCTTCCCAGAGAGCAAAGCACTATGGGACCTGAGAGCCATGACGTGGAGCATTGTCCGAGCTGGAGACAAAGAGCCGTTAGAGTTATCTCCCCATGTATCTAGACACGTGTGTTCATTGGATACATCAGAGAGAACAGGAGTTAGTCCCCCCTTTAAACAGCATCAGGTCAAAGGTCAGTTCTGAAAAAAAGTTTGAAAGTATTAAGAAGTTCATGATTAGGTTTTTTTAGTTGTTGGCAATTGCTGTTGAAATATCAAGGTATATGCATTTTTAATAAAAATCAGTAAATAATTGAGAAAAAACACTAATTGATAATTCTTTAGGCCCTCTGTCAGGTCTGTCTTAAGCCCCCGTCACAACCCGTCGTACGTGCAGCTGCGTGCTGTCTACCGACAAAAACGTGGGGTAAATTGGGGAATTCGTGCGTCCTCTTTACCGACGCCGTACCGATTTTGGACAAATTTGGAGCATGCAGACTCGTCGTAGAACTTTTAGTGCATGCAGAACTTTCGCTGCGTGTAGTCTACGAACGGGCTGCGAATTTTCCTCCGTACGATCGACGTGCGTGCCCTGTACGACATTGTGCGTTTTTTTCAAGCTTACCCACTCAAACTTTCTCTACGAACGACGCACGTTGCACGTGCGTACAACGTGCGTTGTACGTGCGTAGTTCGTGCTTACTCGGCACGTCCAAAGTTTAACTATCAAATAATTAAAGAAAACTCACGTCGATCGTACCGAGTAAGCACGTACAACGCACGTTTTGGGCACCTTTTTAGCTCATCTGGCCTGTAAGGCCCGATGGGCTTATGGCATGGCATGGTGTCCGGCGTCCGTCCGTCCGTCCGTCCGTCCATCCGTCCGTCAATCCGTCCGTCCATCCGTCCGTCCATCCGTCCGTAAACTTTGTGGAATTTCGACTTCTTCTCCAGAACCATAAGGCCTAGAAATCTAAAACTTTGTGTACAGACTCCTTGACTAGTGAGGATTAAAAATTGTAGCTTTGGTGGCCCTGTGACCCCTAATAAGGGCCACAGGGGCCATGCCCTAAAAACCTATTTTCATCTTCTTCTCCAGAACCATAAGGCCTAGAAATCTAAAACTTTGTGTACAGACCCCTTGACTAGTGAGGATTATAAATTGTAGCTTTGGTGGCCCTGTCACCCCTAATAAGGACTACAGGGGCCACGCCCTAAAAACCTATTTTCATCTTCTTCTCCAGAACCATGAGGCCTAGAAAGCTGAAACTTTGTGTACAGACTCCTTGGCTAGTGAGGATTAAAAATTGTAGCTTTGGTGGCCCTGTGACCCCTAATAAGGGCCACAGGCCACGCCCTAAAAACCTATTTTCATCTTCTTCTCCAGAACCATGAGGCCTAGAAAGCTGAAACTTTGTGTACAGACCCCTTGACTAGTGAGGATTATAAATTGTAGCTTTGGTGGCCCTGTGACCCCTAATAAGGGCCACAGGCCACGCCCTAAAAACCTATTTTCATCTTCTTCTCCAGAACCATGAGGCCTAGAAAGCTGAAACTTTGTGTACAGACCCCTTGACTAGTGAGGATTACAAATTGTAGCTTTGGTGGCCCTGTGACCCTTCATAAGGGCCACAGGGGCCACGTCCTTAAAACCTTTTTCATCTTCTTCTCCAGAACCATGAGGCCTAGAAAGCTGAAACTTTGTGTACAGACTCTTTGACTAGTGAGGATAATAAATTGTAGCTTTGGTGGCCCTGTGACCCCTAATAAGGACTACAGGGGCCACGCCCTAAAAACCTATTTTCATCTTCTTCTCCAGAACCATGAGGCCTAGAAATCTAAAACTTTGTGTACAGACTCCTTGACTAGTGAGGATTATAAATTGTAGCTTTGGTGGCCCTGTGGCCCCTGGGGCCACAACCTAAAACCTATCTTGATCTTCTTCCCTAGAACCATGAGGCCTAGAAAGCTAAAATTTTGTGTACAGACTCCTTGACTGATGAGGATTATGAATTGTAGCTTTGGTGGTCCTGTGACCCCTAATATATATAAAGCATAATTGATAATGAAGCCTGATGAGCTACAGAGCCAATGGCTCTATTTTTTAGGATATAAGCCGAGCCGACGGACGATTGCCATCATTTGAAGAGAACATGCTCTTGCAGCATCAGGACCCGGAGCGATGGAAAGGGCGGCATCTTATGGCTCCAGCACATGTGACAATGTGTACCAAGCACCTGTCAATCTGGCGGGAAAAACCTCGTTGCACTCGCACGCACTTACAACGTGCGTGGTGTAAGGACACTGTACGCGAGACGCACGGCCCCCGTACGACAATGTGACAATCGCACATCACACGCACGTTGTACGCACGTTGTACGCACGCCACACGCACGTACCACGTGCGCATCGTACGATGCACGCAGCTCCTCACTGCCAGACGTGTCGACGGGCTACGTACGTACGACGTGCGTGTAACGTGCGTTGGCAAACTCCCTCTCTGTTCTTGATAAATCCACCCTACGTTTTCAGAAAAACGTAGCGACCGTGGCCTCCCCAAAAAACGTACGAACGAATTGCACGCACGATGGGTTGTGACAGGGGCTTAAGTGATCAATGTTGAGGAATATCATAATTATTGATATATTTTGTTAAACAATTCTTAGACAAAGACATTATTTATATTTAGACCGAATGAACGGGATATTCAGTTAGCGAGATATTGTATCTCTTACATAGAATTTCTGGAACCCCTCATAAACTATTGATAAATGCTTTTGGAAAGGAAGGCAAAAGAAGAAACTTTTCCTAACATCACACTTGTTATTCAGTTTATTATGTAAGGGTCGCACTTGTAACGATACGCAGGCAAACTACACTGCAATCAACAAATGAAACTCGATAGTGAGACCAATTTTGAAGCTCGAAAATTAAGATTCCCACTTATACCATCAAAATCAGCCAATCATAAATGAATTTTCTCGAGAAGAAATATACCCGGAAACTGTTACCGAGATAATCAGTCCTGGTCCCAATGTAGGAGTTAGTAGAGGATCTCTCAAAGTCCACAACAAGGTTCATCACTGCCCTTCCTTGAGTCTTCATGCTTTCTGTAACCTGCTCCAGACAAACTGGGTCAGTGTAACCTAGGTCCATCAGACATGTTGATAAATCTTTGTAGACTGGACCAGGCCGATCGAGCTGACTTGAAAGTCTTGCTGTTGCTGATATCTGTATAAATTTGGATATTCAACATCCACTAACCTCGACTTTACCACTTCTTGATTTTCGTTCAAAGATTTTTCAGCAAAATAAAAACTAGACTTGATTTTTGGTAATTTGTCCAATAAACACCTTTAATTAGCCTTTTCACTTGAAAACTCCACCTGGGTTAGGGGCCATAATACTTGCGCAAATGTTACGTAATTAGCAAACTATACAGAGCAGCACATCATTGTTTCAACTGAAATACCGCCTAAATAATTGATTATTTACCGTTGATGTGGATATCTTTTTTTACACCAAATGCTTAGTAGTGTTACATCGAGTGGAAAACATTTTCTGCAAATCGGTAATTATTCTGTAAAAAGTGGGCGTGACTAGTCATGCATTCACTGTTTTTTTGCCAGATACATGTAGGTCTAAGCAGCTCATCAAAAATGGCTTTCAAAAACGACTTTCATTGCCAAACTGAACATATTTGAGAAGCGACCTTTGAAACACTATTGTTATCAGACTTTCACATATTCAAAGAATATAGTGAAATATGTGAATTGTAAGTTTCGGTCAGCCATTGTTAAGAGCGGTAAAACATCCCTACTAAACCTCAGAGGTTGTAAACTGTTAAGAACACATTGCACAAGAGAGTACAGTAAAATATCATGGCCACGCTTGTTAAAGTGAGATGTTATTTTTGCATTAATTATTTTCATCTTATGACAAAATGTTAATGCACAGTTCTGTATGGAATTTTGGATGATCATATCTTTTCAGAATTAGGAATGAGTCGAATTCGGTCATCTGCAGGAAAGGTCATGCTCACAGTGTTTTTTTAATAACGTGGGTTTATGATGACGGATCTAATAATGCTGTGAAGCTATTTTGAAGTGCAAACATGTTTTTCTGCAAAAGGCTATAGTAAATGAATGTTATCTGACCAATTTCTCTCTGTATTGACTTTCAATAAGACTTCCTTACGATCAAAATTAATAATAATACCTTGTTATCCCGCAACAGGTCATTTCACATCTATTGCTGATGATTGATTCTTACTGTTGTTTTTCTAAACAAGTTTGCGTCAAAGTTCTTCGATTAGCACTTGTTCAAGCTGTATGCATCAGATATGCATCATCGCTATCTAAGCAATTCAAAACATCAACACATTTTACCTTTGAAGTGAAGTCAACACAGTTAGGTAAGTTATTGAAGCAGTCATATGGAGGGACATAAAATCATTTATTACCACTAGGGTTGAAGATAAGTAGCACAGGAGCACATAAACTGAAGCACAAAAGAAACGTCACCTTGTTTGTTTTCAAAATAACTAAAAAGCAAATCTTCACTTATTGAGCGTTCGATTTGTATCTTGACGAAGAATGTTTTTATAACGTATATTACAACTTTCACTGACATCATCCAAAACGAAATTAGTTTCAATGGCACCTGAAGTACAAACTGTTGATTGTCCTGTATTCGATCAGTAAACAATATTTTCAAAATTGTTTATAAAACGTTATTTTTCTGCTCATTATCGGTGTAAAGGCTTCATGAGAAGCCACAAAGCATGAATTGTCAAGCATGCAACATTAAAAGGCACTAAAACTTTATTAATTTCCTAAAAAGTCACCTTTTGCCTTTGCAGTACTGTCAACATGTCATTTTGTTGTTTTTCATTAAGGAGCTACTTTTGAATGAAACTAGCCTTTTTTTCCGATCTGTTTGACAGAGTAGTATATTCCCTGATCCTAAAGAGACATTTCTGCACTTCCAACGTTCCACAGATTCTCACAATACGAGTCTCCAGAGGTCATTTTCAACAGTTTCCATAATGACCTTGAAAGGTCAGAGAGAGTTGAATATTCAGTGACGTCATGTCATGATAACAATCATTCCAATGCTAGCATGATACAAACTATTTTCCAGTTTATGACGTCACTATGAGAAATGTTTTCATGGCTCGAAGCAGCCGTAAAATGAACTCTTCCCTTGGGGTTATCACCCTTTGAAACAAGATTTTTGATGAGTTTGACGTCTGAACAACATGTCTGTTGTGATTAACTTGATACCACCTATGACTATTGACATTGATAACGATCTTTGAATTGAGAGTTTACATTTCCCTCCCCAGCAAACGATCAAAACATCTTTTTAACTGTTAATTGTAGTTTGATGGGTGTTCTTTTTTTCTTACATATTGATGTCATATGAAAGATCAATTCTACACCAAAATTATGCCCTAATTGCATGCACTTTATTTTTTAAAGAAAATGCAATTTTTGGTGCAAATTGTGTATTTTTTACACAAAACAATATTGTGAAACCATGTTGGCGCAGTGCATTATTATTCTGTATTAATTATACATATTTTACCCGTCTTGGTAAAAATATCGCCATGAATCAGAGAAATATTGTAAAAGGTAGAAAGGTGACGTTTCTTTTGTGCTTCAGTTTATTACTTTTAAGTAGCATGAGATGTAATTTTACGCTTGTGGTAATTTTACACTTGATATCAAAAACAGTGTTCAAATAGGTAATCATCGCAAAGGAAGCAGCCTGTTTTTTTGATAATTCACAGAGAATAAAATGAAATAGAATCGGTAACAAAAGTATTATAAATGAGTATTACAAAACTCTTGAGAATATGTATATAAGCTACGCTTTTGTTCATGTAATACACAATTAACATTCGTTTTGTAAAAGTCATATTAGGTAATGATCTCTCAGGTGGTGTGTAAATATGATGCCTGTTACTAACTCTAGAGAAAATCAGTTGACCATCCAAGCCCCTAATGACAGTCCTTTGAGGTGCCTTGAAAATACAAAAAGTACTTAAGTTAATGACACAAAAAGTAAGGTTTGATTTCTTCAGATCACTGCCTTAAGTTAAGTCAATATACGTAAAACTTGTCTTTTCTATGAACAATATGTGAATATTGAATTTGATAAAGCATTGATGGGACGAAAATTTAAGATGATAAGTTTTGATTAAAAACTTTAACAAAAATTAATTAACAATTGAATTCAAAGAATTCTTAAGATCAAGTGTCACGAGTGCCATTTACCTTTCGTTGCATAAAAACAATACTTAAATAAGTGAGATTTCACTTGTCAATGATAAGGCTTATGTCATACCATTGGCGGTGGGTATTTTTCTGATGGTCTCACTGGTGATATATTCGTCTTCACATAAACTCTGCCACTCCTTTGATAGCCTGTTCCAGTAGGTTGAGTCATGACCAGGAATCATTTCTCTTTGAGAAGCTCCTGATATTCTTTTCCTGACGACAAACTGTTATACATAACCTTGTGGTTACAAAGGAGAAGAAATTGAACTTCAACAGAAAAATATATCATATCAAATTAATTAATTAAGATGATAAAACTGATTCCTAGGTTTATCAATTAAAAAGAGAAAGGTGTTATGACGAGTTATATATATAAGGATAATTAACACAGTCAATACCTCTCTGTGGGATGAGGGAACTGTAGACAGCAAATCAATGATATCATGTTCGAGTGTAACTTCCATGTCTTCGCTCAGAGATATCTTCATCAGTTTGAGCTCAGGAATCTTCTCCAGTTTTTGTTTAAAGTCTGCAGAAAGGTCTCCAGGGAGAACAACACACGGAGGGAGGGAAACGTTTGTCTCTGACATTTCGGGACACCAAAGTAATCGATCTTCAAGCAGTGACGTCGTGGAGTTGCATCCATTCATTGCACAATCCAGTCCCGATGCATCAAAGCTCTCTGGCATCTCGTTGATGAAGTATGTCACCCTTCTTGCAGGTTCGAAGACATCAAGATAGGAGTTGCCTCCCCTATCAAACGTCAGAGCTTTCTTCACCAGAAGAACTTGTCTGTGTTCCTTTTCCAGGACTTCAACAGCTCTTGAATCCTTTTTCATGATTTCAATGGCATTCACGTCTTCAACAGCCTCCCTCTGTAGCCAGTCTGGAGAGAGAGCAAGCACTACGTCTCCAGGACAGATCTCACCCCCTTCCAGGAGAGCATAAATATGGCGACTGGAGGTGCCCAAGACGCAGATGCAGATGCCCTCGATTTGCATGATTCGTGGATCCCTGGTCCTGTCCAAGGTCCTATTGAGACGTTTAAAGGCCTGGAGATATGTGAGCTCATCCATGAATGATCCCATTGCTTTTCTTGGTTAGTACCTGTAATGTAAGATCCTTAATAAAATATATTTTAGTACATATATAGTACATATCTTCCGTTGCATTGTTTATTCTTTGTTGATTTCTCTCCCATATACATAAATAAGTCTGACAGAAGAAGCATCATGTCGTTACATTTCACAATTGAACTGTGAAATATTAACTAAAGCTAAATTCCTTACATAAAAGCTGCGAATACTTTAGATAAGACTGCTAACATTTAGAGATAATCCAATAACAAATGTATACTTTTCCAACAACTACAAACATTATTTGAAAATATCTATTTTACTTTGTCTTTGAAAAACTACAGAAATTATGACTTGCATGTTCGTATTTTACAAGCTTGTTCGAATAAATCAAATGTGAAAATGTTAGCATTGAAATATCACATGGTAATACATTGTCGCTTATTTTGGGTATTGTGAGGATAATTGTGCAAACGTATTATGACATGCGATACACTTCAAAAAGTTTTTACAACTGGACACTGAATGTTTACATATTTTAACCGTCAACGTCAAATAAAATATTCAGTCAAATCTTTCAGGTTTTGTGAATTAAATTACAAAAAAAGCCACTGACCCTTTACCTCATCAGGCTTCATTTTCAATTTGTCTTTAGAGTCACTTTACATGGAAATTAGAATTCCCATTACCTAAGATGTCTACAAAATATTTCAGCATTCTATGCCTTTAGCTTTTAAACAATTTAAAAAAAACAAAAAGGTTTGAGTATGGGCAACAATGTGATTTAAGATACTGGTAATCGATTGAAATTGTTCAAACATTCAATGAAAATGTTTAAAGTTAAAATCCTTAACTTGACTAAGAAGACAACCGAATGTGCAAATGATGATTGAACGCATGGAAACCACGTGTTCACCACCACTGGTGTAGGAGTCTCTACACAAGGTTTCAGCTTTCTAGACCTTATGCTTCTAGAGAAGAAAATGAAAATAAGTGTGTGGCCTACGTGAGCCTCATAAGGGACCACATGGTCACCATAGCTATACATTGTCCTGAAGAAGACGGCGTGGACCCCCCGATACTTCCTATGGCCGAAGCTCCTAGGATGGTTTCAGATGTGTGTTTGATGGGTTCATCCTATGTATACTCGGCGAAGAAAGCAGGCAGACCCCTGGGTTTCGGAGTCGACCTTGGACTGAATGATTTTTTAGCCAACCTTAAATGGATTGGACGAAAAGGGATGAAGTGGACCCAGTTTGCCATCACAGTCAAGAGGTGTCTCCGGTCATCGCCACCGCCGCAGATCATGGTTGTCCACCTGGGTTCTAACGATCTCGTGCATACGCATAGAAATGATCTTAGTCAGGTAATGAGACAAGACTTTCTTAATATATCAGCACTTTTGCCAAATACAAAGTTTGTCTGGTCTGAAATGCTCCCTAGGGTGATCTGGGATGGAGCAAGTAGTGGCGCAGCTATTGAGTGGAAGCGTAAAAGGCTGAATCGTCGATTGATGGCCCTGGTGTATCAACATGGGGGTGAAGCAATTAGGTATGACATTGTTTCAAGTGACTCTGGTCTCTACAGAGATGATGGTATTCATCTTTCAGACATTGGCAATGCAATATTCCTCAATACTTTGCAAGAATGCATTCATGCTCTTTTTGCTTAACCTACTTTCATTTTGGGGAATCATGTAGGTACACGATTCATGACGGCATTCTCACCCCCAAATGCTTAATCTGTTATTTCTTTAAGGGGAGAAATCTGTCGCTGAGACCACCCCGCGCAGATTAATTAATTTGGTTTTAAGGGGTTAAAGGAATACTAGCTAACTGGGTACGAGATACAAGCAGATTCGTAGCCGATGTGGCGGCCCTCGCTACTTTACTGCTGTATACGCGGGTGTTGGCCGAGAGTTTGGAGTGTCAATGTCGGCAGCCCTCGTGCTCCACCTCTCATGTCATATCTGGTTGCACTGAGCGCATGTCAGTCTGGTAGGCCGCAATGGTATGGTCTACTTATTACTTGCTTATATACAGGTGAAGAGAGGGGGCTTATCTATGGTTCCCCTAGTAGGTCCCTCTCTGGTTAAGTCTTAGGGTCAGGTACATGGGAAGGGTGCCGCCACAAGTTCTGTTCACTTTAATAAACTGCGCCCTTTTATTGCCAAACTTGTTTTCTTGTTTTTCATTTTACACTGTTTTTTCTACTACCCTCCATGATAAGGGACCACATGGTCACCAAAGCTATACATTGTAAACCTCGCTAGTAAATGAGATTTTGCACAAGATTACATGTTTCTTCTTATGCTAAGTTTATTGACGGATATTTTGGATTAAAATTTTAAAAATAGCATCACATCTGCATTGGTCATAGTGTAAAATAACTAAAATGATTTTCAAAAACATAAAATATTTTGATCATTTCAATTTTATGAGGAATTATTGTATGGGGCAAAGAGATCTTAAATATTAATGTATTGTAACCAACAGAGTATACTGAAGTGAATTCTTGGCATTGAGCATGTACACATTTATTTACAGCCGTTTGAACACAACAACCTTCATGGAGGATACTCTTGAAACTGATTTCAAATTAGTATTAAATCAGTACGTTTCTTTTAAGGAGAGTGTACGGTTTCATTAAAAACAGCGGCAGTATTGGCCCTTTCTTTATTGCGGTATGTCTCACCTAGAAGTGTTTGTTTTGCTTATCGGACTTGGACATCCGGTTCCAGTATTTGGTTCCGGTTTTTGATTCTGGTTTGGTATCCGGTTTCACTCGTTGGCGTTTTTTCTACATTTATGGCGTTGCAGATAATGAATAAAATAGTAAACTCATTGGGCACCAAAGTGTATGTAAATATTTCTTTCATCAATAAAAATGTTTAAACCATATTTAGTCATATATTGATAATGGAAACTTTGTTTAGGGATATTTTTAGAGATTTTTTTTAGATTGACATTCTGCCATCTATGGTGTCATCCAGTATTGAATAAGTGTATGCCTTTGTTTACTATTTGGTTGGTTTCTTCTGTACAGTTGCTGGAAGATAACTGTATTACAAAAACAAAAACAAAAATTAGACTCAGGCATGTGTTATTTAGTTTGACATACTTTATTTTGTACAACATTCTCAATGTGAAAATTCTTGTTTTGTACCCTTTTGAGAGCCTTCGTAATAAAATTGAAGAGGAACAATCAAAGTTTCAACAAGTTTGTTTTTCTTACAGAACAGAGAGAGTAGATACAAAATTGAAAAGAAGTGACAACGATGATAATGACAGATACAGCTTATAATTTAGGAATCTGAACACTTAGACAAGACATAAAGCATAGAACAGACAGTAAAACTAAGATAAAACGAATTTGATATGCATCTAAGGTGTTGGAACAGTCGCACACAACAAACATGAGGAATTATGATAAGAAAGAAACTACATTAACAGGAATATGGTCAAGTCCGATTCATCATATTTTTTTATCCGGGTTTACATCGGGGATGGATTGTTTCTCTATATGATCAACCATTTAATTCTAGAATTTATGAAAAATTACTTCGATATCAAACGCTGTGATACCTTGTATTGTTGGGTAAATCGAGTACATTGACATCACACCATAAAATCTGTGCGATTTTCATGAAAAGCTAGTGCATTCGATGTGCGGTCACGTTTGAAAGATTATGTGTTTCCGAGTTATCTATGAAACATTAAGAAATGTAAATGTAAATGAGTTTTTATAAATCGTTTATTTTTTGGTGGGCTACTGAGCAATATGACTGTGCATACGGACTCAAAAGGGAAGGAACGTTGGTTCGAATCCCATTAGACTCACTACAAAAATTAACATTTCATGATTTTCAGAGTACAAATAGAATATTTAAATGCTCATGATTAATTTAAAACATCTGATATTGAAAACAAAGAAATAATCGCTGTCAAGAGATATAAATACGTTTACACCTTTTGGATAATGTGCACAAATAAAAGATCAGCAATGTCACTTAAGGAACAAATTAGCATACAATTGAATTCATTTTGATTGACAAAATTTCTATGTCAACGGAGTGATATGATTTGTTGTCAAATGCTATCGAAGATTATAGAATTCTATCATTTTTAAATGTATAATTTCTTCTCAAAGTCTCCTCCGGTTTCCTTTACTCAACCCCACCAGCCATATTTTTAATACCAGATAATTTTTAACAGTCATGTACGTTCAATCCACACTCCCAATTGTGAGAGCATTAATTCGTCTGATCATGTGCGTTTATGCATGTTCACTTTCACTGAAGCTTACACCAAATAGAATGTGTATAATTATCTTGAATAGGTTTATCAAACAACCAATGTGTGATTTTCATCACATCTTGTTTTTATTTGATATAAACGTAATTGGTATGTATCATGATATGAATTCAAAATATCTCGTATTTACATTCACAAAATGGCAATGATATGATACTTGTTTTCAATGAAAATCGGAAAACGCTCATCTGTATTCGCAGAAGCCAAATCCATACGCCCAACTAGTTTCAAACATTACCGACTAGTTTGATGTTTGACTGATTCACGCGCGTCATGTCCTGTTTCCGATCTTAGGCGCGACTTCAAAACTTGTTGTTGTCACTATACGATGTTGATAAACTTTTAAAGTCGTAACTTTTCGACCAGATTACACTTTAAATAAAGTGTGTCATATATAACCACAGACAACTCGCGGAATGGTTCTGAAAGATGATAACATGATAAAGATGATAAAGTCAGTATATAAAGATGTTAACATAAAGGAGTAGATCAACAGTAATAACAAAAGTTATATTTTTATCAAAATGTGAAGATACAGTCAATTATTGATATGGAATTATATGTGTATATCAGACGTGTTAAACCGTCAAGTATTGTTGTGGTGATATTCCTTCAAAACATATTACATATCCATCCCAAAATGGTACATACACGAAATGTGTATCATATATCTTCATGATAAAACCTACAACTGTATTTGTGTGTAATTTAAAAGAAATTCATTCAACACTACTATAGTTTCGTCTATCTGATTTCGTAAAGTTTGATCAGTTTCGCGACTTTATAACTATTGTCATTGAACTATTAGCAGTGACGAGCTTATTTGCATCAGTAGTCAAACTTTACACTGAAACTTGTATGTCTTTAGACTTGCTTACATTCAGATTGATCCTATAAACATGAACATATTTTTGCGCATTTACATATTAAGACAAATTAATCTATTTTGTATTTTAGGAGGAGATGAAATCCTGAATTGTAAAGTTTTCCCGTAATCTAAAAGTAAAAAGTTTATGGTTAAAATATGTTACTTAAATACGTCTAGTGGATGGTGAATCTACATGTACATCACAAGATGATGGTCCAACTATTTGATATTTGATTTGATATTGTAAGCAGAGCGTTATTAGTAAAATGAATTTATATATTTAAAAACGAAGCGTTGTGTCAGAAGCTATGATTGTTATTGGTTGATACCCAAAAGCAAAAACTTTATAATACTGTTGATATTTTCAAAGGGAAGTCGCGCCAATCACATGTGCTGTATCCAAATTAAATGGCCAATGAACAGAGTTGTACCAAAAAAATGCATTACGTCACCATGTGGGTAATACAAAATATTTGGCACATTAAAACTGTGGAATATGATTTCACTTTAAATGTTAAATTAAAAGAGTAATAATATTTCATATTCAAGACGCTGATAAAAGTTAACAGAGTCAATCAAAAATAACCTCATATAAAGAAGAGTCTACATATGTTCTAGATATGAGCATTATTTTGCATTCAATAATCGCAAAATCCACTTTTTTTATAAGCCTTGCGAATTAAAAGGAATGTTTCTGTAAGTAAGCTGGTGACATTTGAAATAAGACTAATGTTTACTAATAGGTGGAACATTAATTACCAAGTTACAAGATATAATTCACGTTGTCAATAAGTGGTTACGTTGAAAACATGTATTCATCACCAGAGCTACTGAAAATGACGAGTGCTATATTGAGGATATGACATATATCGTTGGTTCCAATCTTTAGCTATCAGGCCTGCTTACTCGGTGGATAACGCTTTCGACTTCGGATCATTAGCAATACTGTTTTTGCTCTATCTGATAAGGATGAAGAATTCTTTTGGGTAGGGTTCATTTAATAAATCTTCATTCTGTTGGGCCATGAATTGGGTATTTTTGTGAAAAATATCATCTCTTTGTATAAGAGTGAAAACATTAAGATTGACATTGAAGGCTGAGTTGAAGGGGTTCTGTCGAATGTCTTTTGCTAAGGCTAACATATTCGTTTCATGAAAAAAAACTTCTTTAAAAAAATGTTTTATGATTCGACACAATTCAACTTATGATGGCTTATTAGCTTTATCATGGTATTCCCAACGTAGAAATTATTAGCATGTTTGAGTTGTACGTAAACTAAGTTATTCTTTAAGTATATTCTTTTGAGTTCAAGTTAAAATAAGTCAAATGAGACATGGAATGCAGAATGAACGACGATAATCCAGATCAGATCTGTCAATAGTTCTCCACTACACACTGAATCCATGGTAGACACCTTCCACAAGGCACAAGTCAAATATTGTAAAATAAATTTACATATATTCCAAATTTGAACAGGTAAAGACGAAAGATTGTGGAAAGAATATTGACGCATTACCTAGAAGCCTAAACACTCTGGTTTCTACCTTTTTGAAAATAGAACAAATCAACCTTTTTGAAGTTTGATATAGTTATTGATTGTACTTCATTTATAACTTGCTGCATCTTTCGCCCTTTTTAGCGTCTAACAACTGATCAAATTAGCAGCGGCCGCTTGTCTAAACTCTAACCCCCTACTCGATGAGTTTGATACTACACTATCTGACCACGCCTTCTGTCAGGAGTCAATCATAATGCATCCAAATTGTAATTAATGAAATAAAAATCGACATCCTTTGCCGTGCACTAAATGACCTGTCATATTGTTCACGATAGAGAAGTCCATCCTACTTTTAGAATCAAGTGCTTGCAACAGCTCGTTATCATTCTGTCCAAGTTTTAAATCATAGAAATGCATAAAACGAGCAAATAATATCAGCCTTAAAGGGGAAGTAGCACTTTTTTAGAAAATTTTATATATTGAAGTTTTCACTGATGTGCTAAATGTATTATTCTGATAATGTCAAAAGTCTCATTACACAAACCAATCATCCATTGTCAGATATCAAATTATTGAGATTCACATAATGTCCATTAGCGGTCATTTGTTTGTGAACACCTTTAATTCATTTTCTGTAGAGAAAAATTAATCGCATGACTGAACTTTACATTATATAATTCATTCATAACTGCTTCATTTAGTTTAAATACACTGTTTGTCAATCTGAACCAGTCTGTCATTTTCTTGACATTACCTTACATGTCTATTCCTACTAAAACGCGTTACTGCCCCTTTAACGAACAAATCTTTGAAAGGGAACTAGGTTGTGCTTCATAATGGTCCATCAACGTTGATGATAAAAATGTGTTTTCTGAAAAGGAGTCTGCTTCTTGTGCTAAGATATAGAACCAACTGTTCCTTACGGCTTTATTCAATATCGGAGCTGTGTCATAACTGATACCATATGATTGAAACACCGTGTTTGCCATCGTACAGACCCTTGCAGAATTAGTTACCTGAAGACCGCGGTCTGACTGCATTCTGATCGCGGTCAACCGCGTTCTGATTGCTATATGATTGCGGTTGACCGCGATCGATACCATATGATTGGAACACCGTGTTTGTCAGCGTACAGACCCTTGCAAAATTGCATACATTTTTATGTACAACAGCGACTTCTGACCAATGTTGTCCTGTTTATTCCATTTAATTCATTCAAGGACATTTGAACTTGATTTGGAGCTTCATATCGTTCACTGTAGATTTAGGAGATTACCCCTATTATCCTCAAGGCCCTATATTGTGTATTGCTTTCTCTACATACCTCATACAAAGGCCGCCGCCATTAAGTCGTTAATTAACCCTTGACCCGCTTCACTACTCAATATCTCGCTGTCCTACCGTCTGGCTCCACGAGACAAATTACTACAGAAGAGGACAGATTAAATCACATGCGTTTACCATTTATTTACCAGTTCAAAATTTAGTATCACCCATATGGTTAAGATCACACAGAACCTCTATTATTCGCAGGATGCAGTCAACCAGTATAATCGCCTGTAGCCCGTTTCACAAAGACCTCTTACCGCTACGACCTCGTAAAGCAGGTCGTAGCCCACCTCTTACAAAGTTTACCCGTTTCACAAGGAGCCCCTAAATTTACACTGCGTCGCAAACGGCCCAAAATTTAGGACCCCGATTGACCTGTCCTAAATCATTTAGGACGTCGTAAATTATAAAAAACATGGCGGCAAGCTCCCGCTTGGACTGAAAAAATCATAGTTTATCTGTGTTTCCGAACATTTTGTCGAGTAGAAATTCGTCAGAACTTCAATCTTTTCATTCACTGACGGATGGATTCACCCCTGCAGCAAACGGTCTAAAACTGCGGCGACTGCCGGTTCTGTGACCTTCACCTTTCCATGTCAACAATCACTCGTAACATGCGAGGATTTCTATTCAGTATTCAATATTCTAAGATAATTAGTACGTTTTGCGTTAGTGAATGATTGGCAAGGGAAAAACATTAATAGCAAACAAACTGGTAGCTTAGCCTTTAATTCATAGATATTAGGCTAGATATTTGTGATGAAGCGTCACTTTGCTGGTCACTTTTCTAGACTTTATATAGGCTCTTGTTTTCAGGAATATAATTTTATGACGATTAGTCGTTTTTAATTGCATTGTAGTATAAATTATATTTCTTCAATGAAATTTAGTAGTTCTTGTACTTTCTTTTTCACATATTCTCGGTGAAATAAGTTGTTTTTTTTAATCTATTTTTAGATTTTAAAAAAATGGTCAGTTTATGTTTTAAAATGCCTACATTTAAAAAGCCAAAAATGTTTCTAGCTTAAAATTTCTATGCATATTCAAGCTCAACTGTATAAAATCAGAATTTACAATAAAATATTGATATGATTAAGAGAAAATGTAGAAAAATATTTGGAATTAAATTCATATATAATATATATACTTTGTCTATTTGTGTTTTTATTTATGTTTTATGTTTTAGCAACTGATGCTTAGCATTTGCTATGAGTATTTAATAAAATTTCTATCAGTGTAGATTAAATAGACTGGAAACCTGGCTGATCTGAAAATTAATTGGTCAATTCCTTAAAGAAAATAAAGAAAAATTGAAAAATTACCAGTCTTGACCAAAAACTAGCCATTTGAAGGACTGACAGACAAGCTTTGTTTTAAAATAGTGGTTATATCCATTAAAGTTCCTACCTCAAGAAACTACACCAGCAAAGGAGTTTGAAAATAATCAAATAACATTGTTTGTAATATAAAGACTACAATAGTCCATCCACTGTACTCATCATTTCATATATTTTTAAATACTCAAGTTTAATGTGTTATTCTGTAATATTGATTATCTTTCCTTATTTCCACATATGGTGGCAGATAAACATGATTTAGATATCAACAAACTGCACTTGATGATAAAATCTAGTCTTTAATATTCATAAGCTGTGAATAAACTTACCTGTTATTGCCACACAGAATATTATTGATTGCCTATTTTGTCGGAATCACTGATGTGTTAGTACAAGTAACTCTATTAGGTTTACTTTATAATCAGTTAAGAAACATTTTAAATCATGTAACAATTATTTGTATTAATCTTCCAACTATGAAATTTTTATTCATAGATCATGTTACTGGCCCAAATAATGTCTCAAAGATAATCACTGTTAGCTTATGGGATCAGTCAGTAATGATTTATCTTTTGTTTTGCTGTACAAAGTGAAAATCTTACACATAATTCCCAACAACTTTTAAACTAAACAAATATTTAAAACAAATTCAATTTAGGAATTCAGCTTGTAATTGGAGCCTGTTGAGCTTATGGCACAAATTAGATGTGCAAATATGAGTAATAAGTACATTTAAAAGGATACATTTTCTATTTCATTTTAAAAAACAACATATTCTTATTTTATTCCTATATTGTATAAAATTTGTAACTTATGCAAAACATGTGCATATGATAATCTTGAAACAATATTGTTTGAAATTCATGGATTTTGTGCAGCATTTGTTTCCTTTCTGCTACACACAAATGATAGATTTTTTTAGTGTGTAATAGGCTGAGAAGTCATTATAACTAGATTCCCTGAGAATATCTATGATAGACTGAAGAGTGCCCCTGTATAGTTTACTTACTTATATATGTACATGTAATCATAATATACACTATTCCTTTCCTTTTGTTGGTGAATGTTTTTTCTTCACTGGGATTGATAAATTAACATGAAATTGTATTTGACAATCTAAAACTGCAAAAGATTACTGATTTGAAAATATATTTTTTATCCTTGTTTGAAAAATTCTGATTAAAATCAAATTACTTTTCTTGCACTTTACATGCAAAACAGAATATCATAATTGGAAAAGTCTTGTTTACAAGACTAAACTTATAGAAATGCTTGAAATTAGGCAAATCTGTATACAGTACAAATCAAATAGTTCAAGCAAAGGATTATATTGTATTCATGAACATTTGTGATTTTACAGTTGGAAGCATGAGTTATCTATTTATATGCTATTGATTAAGATATTCATTAAAATGTTGAAATCCCTACAGTAGATATTTTATTAACGCTTCAATTTTTAACCTGAAATAACACAACTTGACAATCTTGACCTACCTAATTTTTTAATGAGGCCGAGTTCTACCAAAGTATTTATTGACAGATGATTCATATTTTCAAAAGACTTCAACCAAATTTAACAGGCTCATGGTGACCGATCCAGGATCTTATAAGTGTTTTGACATTTACTGTCAGCATTCACGTCACGCGACAGAAGGAAAATAAAGGGAATTAACTCATGCTTTCTATGTTATTGTTTTCAGACGAAAGTGTTTCAAGTTAAAATCTCATAGATTGTATCCGAAACTCTTTTATTTTGTTCTTTAATTGTTATTTCAATTTTTGTATTCGAATGTTATTATGTTGGTGAATAAAAAATTTTTTTTATAGAACAACATGCATTCAAAAAGTGAATAATATAATGAAAATGTATACGACGCCGTTTGAAACGGTCGTAAGGCATGTCGTAAGAGGGTCGTAAACAAGGTCGTATATGCTACGACCTCCTAAATTAAGGAGGCCTTTGTGAAACGGCAAACTGGACTGTTGGTTTAAACGGCGGGTTCTCGATTTGCCGGACAGCCGACTTCTCCATTCAAAATTACCGATGCGCGGTAATCCATTAACAATAGGGGATTAACGTATAGTCTGTTTCGGATACATGTAACTAAAAGTCACTTTATTTTCATTTGAAATGACATTTGGTATACATAAAAAATCATGGCATGGAATGGTTAAAATATATAGTAAAACAATTTATAAACTTTATTTCAACATACATTTGGTATAAAATATATTGTAAACATTTTATAAACTTTATTTCAACATACATTTGGTATAAAATATATTGTAAACATTTTATAAACTTTATTTCAACATACATTTGGTATAAAATATATTGTAAACATTTTACAAACTTTATTTCAACATATATTCTCTTATACATACGCTGGACATATCACACATAATATACACATCAAATTTCACTTACATTTGAATCCAGCACATGGACACCAACCAGATCAGCGACCAGATCACCATACACTTCAGGGGTGTAGGCACCGCCAAGGAGACGTCCCTTCTGCACAGCCAGACGATCATCCAGTGCCCAATATAATTTTTTTCTGGGACGCTTGGAACAACCGTGCTGTAGCTGAGAAATTGTTATCTCCGCCCTGGACTGCTGTTTTTTCAAGCTGTCAACAAACTTGTAAAATTTGGATGGCAAGCTGACAGACAGTTCAGGTGTGAGTGCCAACCCTCGACGTGATTGGTAGTTCTTGGTCCTTCTGTCTGGAAATGGTTCCAGAGCAGGAGATCTCCTCTCTCCACCCACTGCTCCGTGACGTAGTCGGCAAACCGTTGCACACCTTGATCAGCTTGGTCTACATTTTCTAGTGCGTGAAGCCACCCTAACCTAACTGGCCTTGAATCGTTCCGTACTTTGGTCTTCACAACAGCAAGGAAAGTGTCAATCTGAAGTTGAACTTCATCCTGATGATGGTTGTGAATGTTCCTGCAACTACTGAGAACATCATCGACAGTATTAGCCGTAGCAGGGCAGCCAGTCTTACAACATTTTCAATGAACGCGATTTCGTTTGGTGCTCTTGACCCGAAACTTGTCTACCTCCTCTTGAATTAGGAATGAACTGAACGTTAACCTGTGCGTTTGCAATTTTGCAATGATGGCACCAAATGTCTCGGGTCTATATATATGGGCAGTGAACATCATAATAATTTGAATTATTGTTCACTCAATCTAACTTATAATCGTGAACAATTCACTGACTGTCAAGTAATCAACATCTGGATCAGTCAGCGTTTGATTATTTGAAGTCGAGTTCACTCATATAACCATCACCAACATGTAATCAGTGAATACAAGCTCAGTCTGTGAAATGCCTACGCTACACAAAGTACTAAACACAATTCAAAATCGAGCCTGTCGCTTTTTTCTCGGAGCAAATAACAAAGCATCTAACATCGCCACAAGAGGGGATATGGGTTGGACGTCATGCCTCACAAAACAACGCCTGGAAGTCTACAGGATGTGGATGCGAGTGCGACATATGCCAGAATCTAGACTCCCGCACAGAATACACAAGTGGTCACTTAACCGGAAGAGATCTTGGGAATTTAGGGTCAAGAGACTGAGCGAATCTTTAGGTCTAGAGCAATACCTTCGCTTTGACAAATCATGTATACCAGCTTTACGCAAGCAACTGTATATATTAGACGAACAAAAGTGGTTTACTGACTTATGGAACGACAAGGGAAACTTAACAAATGGAAATAAACTTAGGACTTATCGCTTGTTTAAGAAGGATTTAAGTCCGGAACCCTATGTTACTAGTACGTCTTCTAGATACCACCGCAAGTTCTCCATACGACTCAGAGCCTGCAGTCTGCCCCTATGCATAGAGACCGGTAGATACTCTAAGCCGCCTACCCCTCTACATGACAGAGTATGCCCCTTATGTCCGCGGGATATCGAGGATGAAGCTCATTTTATTATAATCTGCCCGCTCTACTCTGATATCATGTATGATGTTTTAAAAGCTGCTGCAGATATAGATGATGCTTTTACACAGAAAAATCCCAAAGAAAAATATACCTTTTTAATGCAAAATCCCCGTTGTCAACTTCTCTTAGCTTCCAAGTTATATCTAATGGTGAAAAGAAGAATTTCACTTTTATAATGTTGCTGTTTTAATATGCTTATGTAAACGTTTTATTTTAAAAACGTATTTATTGATTTATGTATGTATGTATGTATATAATATAAGCTTTTGTATGTTCAATATAAGTGTGAGTGGGTATGAATGTGAATATATGTATGTATATGTGTTCGTATGTATGTGATAGTGTAAGCTCGAACGTGTGTATGGATGTATGCCAGTTTATCTATATAAGTATTTTGTATGTTTCCATATAAGTATGTGTGGATAATAATGATGTGAATATATGTATGTGTGTTCTCCTGTATGTGTGAGCGTCACCTCGAATGTGTGTATGAATCTTATTTCTGTAATTCTAACATTACAGTGAGTATGCATGTTGATACGTAAGTGAGCGTTTTGCTATATTTTTTGTGTGATTGTTTGTTTTAAGTGTGTGTTTATGTATGTAATAATGAGTGAATGACTGTTAGCTAATACTAGTGAACGAGTGAGTATTTGAGCATGTGAATGTTTATATGCTAATATTGTGGAACGTGCAATTACATCAGTTTTAATATAGCTTCTAATTTTATGGAATAATGTGACATTTAACGACTACAGTGTCTCATAGGCCATATTATGGCCGGGTACTTTTTAAAATATATGTATGTTTTTTATGTATTGTAACTTATTTTAAAGTACGTGACACTTTAATAAACATTTTTCTTTCTTCTCTTTCTTCTGTAATCAGTGAATACAAGCTCAATCTGTGAAATGCCTACGCTTATTACTGACAACTACTCACTGGAATAGACTATAGCCGGCAAGGCTTCCGTTAATCCGTTATCATAACATCAGCTGTCCGGCAATATCACAAATGTTGCTTTCGAGGTAGTGAACCATTGAGGGAATCCCGTACCTACTTACACGTCACGAGTCAGCCCCGAGGCCGTCACGCTTCAGCGGTTATATTCTGTTCGCCGGCCTAATTAGGCGGTGCATTTATAAAGTCACAATTAAGCCGTTTCTAGGTCGATTTCAGAAATTTTAAGTTGAGTCAATGTCAAATGGCTATCCCTTTTCTATGAATCTCTAAAGTTGCCATGTGGCATTTCAGTCCATCTTTAATATAGTTTCTTTCTTATCTTATTTCCTCATGTTTGTTGTGTCCGACTGTTCCAACACCTTAAGATGCATATCAAATTCCTTTTTAGATTCGATTTTGTCTGTTCTATGCTTTCTGTCTGGTCTAACTGTTCAGATTCCCAAATTATAAGCTATATCTGTCATTATCAACGTTGCCACTTCCTTTCAATTTCACTTTGTATCTACTCTCTCCTTAAAAGAAACGTACGGATTAAATCCTATTTTGAAATCAGTGTGAAGAGTATGCTCCATGAAGGTTGTTGTGTTCAAACGGTTGTAAATAAATGTGTACCAATACATGCTCAATGCCAAGAAGTCACTTAAGAATACTCCGTTGGTTACATTACATTAATAATTGAGATGTCTTTGCCCCATATAATATTTGTTCATAAAATTAAAAAATGATCAAAATATTTTATATTTTTGAAAATCGTTTTAGTTATATTACACTATGACCAATGCAGATGTGATGCTATTTTTTTAATTTTAATCCAAAATATCAGTCAAGAAACTTAGCATGAGCAGAAGCGATGATTACAATGTATAGTTTTGGTGACCCTGTGGTCCCTAATGAGACCCACATATGCCACGCCCTTAAGACTCATTTTCATTTTCCAGAAGCATACGACAATGTATTACCATGTAATATTTCAATGCTAACATTTTCACATTCACTTTACAGGCCATGACAGGCTGCGTATTTCCGTCTGTCTGTCCGTGCGTCCGTGCGTCCATCCGTCACACTTTTTGTTCCGCTCATAACTTAAATACTATTTGTTCAAATGTCACGAAACTTCAAATGGATAATCACTATGGTCCCTAGATTTGCCTCTTGTATATTTCGGTCAGATGCCCTCATTATTGTTTTAGATTTTAGAATTCTTTGTTGTAGAAGTGACTGTTTGAGAAAGTAATTTTGTTCCGCTCATAACTCGAATACTACTTGTTCAAATGTCACGAAACTTCATATGTGTAATCACTATCGGCCCTAGATGTGCCTTTTGTATATTTCGGTCAGATGCTCCCATTATTTTTTAGATTTTAGACTTCTTTGTTGTAGAAGTGACTGTTTGAAGAAGTCATTTTTGTTCCGCTCATAACTGGGATATTATTTGTTCAAATGTCACAAAACTTCATATTTGTAATCACTTTGGTCCCTAGATATGCCTTTTGTATATTTCCGTCTGTCTGTCCGTGCGTCCGTCCGTCACACTTTTTGTTCCGCTTATAACTTGAATACTATTTGTTCAAATGTCACGAAACTTCATATGTGTAATCACTATGGTCTCAAGATATGCCTTTTGTATATTTCGGTCAGACGCCCTCATTATTTTTTTAGATTTTAGATTTTTTTGTTGTAGAAGTGACTGTTTGAGGAAGTCATTTTTGTTCCGATCAAAACTCAAATACTATTTGTTCAAATGTCAAAAAACTTTATATTTGTAATCCCTACAGTTCTTAGATGTGCCTTTTGATAACTTCAGTCAGATGCCATGATCATCATTTTAGATTTTCAACTTCCTAATTGTAGAAGTGACTCTTTGAGGAAGTCATTTTTGTTCCGCTCATAACTCTGATACTATTTCTTCCAATGTGATAATACTGTATATATGTAATAACTATGGTCCCTAGATATGCCTTTTGTATATTTCATTCAGACTACTCTCATCATTATTTTTATATTTCAATTTCTTTCTTGTAAAAGTGACTCTTTGAGGAAGTCATTTTTGTTCGGCTCTTAACTCTGATATTATTCGCTCAGATGAGCCATTTGATGTACTCTCAGTATTTTTCTATGGTTAACTTCTTTCTTATGATACAGTCACATTGAACAGACATTGAAGATTTTATTAATACAATAGTGACTATATAAGAATATTAAATGTCTGAAAAAGACATTGTTAGTTTCATAAAAGCTTATATAGCTTTCATGCAATAAGGAAGTCTATATCTGCATTTTCATTGACTTTTAAACAAATTAAAACATTTTTGCAATTTTGTAGGAATCCTTACTAAGTGTAGTATCTTAGTTTCTATAATCACGTAGGAAAGCGGGGGTATAAAAAGTGAGCTTGCTCACTGATTCTCTTGTTGTTGTAGTTGTTGGAAAAGTATACATTTGTTATTCGATTTGTTATCTCCAATGTAAGCAGTCATATCCAAAGGTCGAAAAAGTATCTCTAGCTTTTATGAAAGAAATTTAGCTTAAGTTAATATTTCACAGTTCAATTGTGAAAAGTAACGAAATGTTGTCTCTTCTTTCAGACTAATTCATATGTTTTGAAGAGAACTAAAAAAAGCATAAAAAACTGCTCTCTGTTATATTTATTTAATAATCGTCTGCACATTCTCATAAAGAAAGAAAAAACAGTGTGTATTAAAGAATACATTACATTACACGTACTAACCAAGAAAAGCAATGGGATCCTTTATGGATGGGCTCACATATCTCCAGGCCTTTAAACGTCTCAATAAGACCTTGGACAGGACCAGGGATCCACGAATCACGCAAACAGAGGGCATCTGCGTCTGTGTCTTGGGCACCTCCAGTCGCCATCGTGATGTTCTTCTGGAAGGGGGTGAGATCTGTCCTGGGGACGTAGTGGTTGCTCTTTCTCTCCAGATTGGCTCCAGAGGAAGGCTGTTGAAGACCTGAATGTTTTTTTAGTCGTGAAGAAGGAACACATGTCCGTTGAAGTTCTGAAGGAAGATCCATGTGCTGTTAAAGTTTCGAAAAGGGAAACTAGACAAGTTCTTCTGGTGAAGAAAGCTCTGACGTTTGAAAGGGGTGGCAACTCCTATCTTGATTTCTTCGGACCTCCAAGAAGGGTGACATACTTCATCAACGAGATGCCAGAGAGCTTTGACGTCTCGGGACTGGATTTTGCAATGAATGGATGCAACTCCACGACGTCACTGCTTAAAGATCGTTTACTTTGGCGTCTGGTAATGTCAAATGCAAACGTCGCCTGGCCTTCGTGTATTGTACTACATGGAGAACAATCTGCAGACTTTAAACACAAACTGGAGACGTTTCCTGAGCTCAAACTGGTTACAAGATCTCAGAGCGAAGACAAGGGAGTTACACTCGAACATGACGTCATTGAATTGTTGTCTACAGTTTCTGCATCCGACAGAGAGGTATATGACTCTGCTAATGATCCTTATATATATATATATATATATATATATATATATAAGTCCTCATAAAATATTTCTCTTTTTAAATGATAAACCTAGGAATCAGTATTATTATCTTAATTTGTTAAATTGATATGATATATTTTACTGTTGAAGTTCAATTTCTTCTCCTTCGTAACAATAAGGTTTTGTATGACAGCTTGTCGTCGTCAAAAGAATCTCTGGGGTTTCCCAAAGCGAAGTGATTCCTGTTCATGACTCCACCTCCTGGAACAGGATATTAAAGGAGTCGCAGAGTTTATGTGAAGACGAATACATCACCATTGAGACCATCAGGTTGCTGCCTAAACCAGAGACCGCAATAACTATACCCACCTTCAATGGTATGACATAAGTTTAATCATCGCCAAGTTAAATCTTACTTATATTATTATCTTTTTAATAAAGATATAACTCATTACAGTTAATCGCTTTCCTTGATCTTAAGAAGACTATTCAGTTTAACTTCAAGTATTTTTGGTTTTTTTTTTTATCAAAATCTGTCGTAATATTATTTTCCACATTGGTCCAGCTATGGAGATCTGTCACTATAGCTCTTGGTTCTTGATTTTCCCACTCTATTGAGAGGTTGATAGGAAGTTGCGAGGGGTTGGTATGTTTGGACGAGATCATAGATATAGGATGGGGCTAGGTGGTTAACAGTTCATTATCAGCCAAAACTGTGTTCCACAGGAGATATCGCTTGTGGAAGTATCGCTTTGACAGTAGATTTTGAACAATGCCATTTAATCAGAAAATACATGACATCACAAACGTGATCATCAGTAATAACGTCACAATGCTATGACGTCATTAACATGATGACGTCGCAATGCTATGACATCACTGGTTTGGGGGTTTTAGGGATATGCAGTGTTCAAAGCTGTACATATTTCATGCTTACGTGATGAAAAATTATTTTGGATGATAAATAGAATGTGACCCTCGTGTCTTCTGATATCTCGTTGATAAAAGTAAGCCTCGGATATATGTTACTTTTATCAACTTGTGTTGATATATTTGATATCAGAAGACACTTGGGTGAGATTCTCTATGTACATAAGTGTTAATACAATACGTGTGATTCTGCCTTCGATTGGTCACTAATGGAAGGACCTAAACAGCGCAGTGACATGTTCGTATTTGCCAGCTCGATTACAACCTTGGCTGCTATGTTCTATATGCACAGACGTTTCTTGAATTTGAAAGGCGGGTAATTGGAAACAATGTTTAATGAACAGTTAATTAAAATTCGAAAATCAAAACATGTTAATAATCCCAAGTGCTTTATCACAACCTGCCTATAAGGATAATCACTACCCTGATCTATTGTTGATGGCCGAGCTCTTTCAATACATTTTCTGCAGAGAATATATCATCTAATTCTAGTCACACATGCAGGATTGAAAAATGTATTTCAGCAAATCATCAAACAGTTTATTATATACGGTTCGAACATGATGTTATCGGGCATCATAACAAAACAACAGATAAAAGGAAGGCGCGAGTTATGTCAGTAACCAAAACAAATGGTTCCCATTGTAAAAAGGAAAGATTACGAAAATAACAAAATTATCATTGAAATATGCAGAAAACTTGAATTGAATCAAAAATAGCAAACGGAAACGAAACATCTATGTACAATGGCCTAACGTTTAATCAAATCTGAAATCAAAACATAGTATTTTGCTGAAACAATAATTTATTCCTTGTCAAATTATGTATACATACTATTTTTCATTCACTTATAACAGCTCACTGATATGCCAAATCAATGAAATAATATGTATGTTTACACTGAACTGTATGTTTATACTATCTAGAGTAAATAAGTCTCCTATGAAGTATGGATTAAGTATCGACTGCGATTAGTGTATATCCTCCCTTCCCTCGACCCGCCGTATCAACAAACAAAAGCTACAAACTTTCGTGAGCATCATCATTCTCGATTATCCAGCGCTTTCGTTCCGATAAATCTGGTGAAGATTTATCGGAACGAAAGCGCTGGATAATCGAGGATGGAGCATCATATTCCCTCAGAGTTCAATGTGAAGGTTACCGTAAGTCTAATTTTCCCATTCAGTGTCAAGTTCAAAACTTAAAAAGATTAGAATAATTGTATTAACAACGGAAATAAGCGATACAATTGCTGCGTCGTGAAAGAACGTTACCACAGAAAAGGAGGCAATTTGTTTTAATATTTGTGCTGTTGTTGTTTTATATAACTTTTCTGTGAGATGACAACATGAGCACGATAAGCCAAAACCAATTATTCCGACGCCTATACTGTTTAACAACAAAGCAGATGTTTGTCGCGATTGAAGCCGTGCGATACGCCCTCAGACCGAGATATCGGAAAATAATACAATTATCGCTTCAAGCCAACCTTGATCCAGAGTATAAAGTGAAGAATTATCAGGAAGCATTTTTCCATGTGTTATTTTGTTCGTTAATATGTATTAACGGTGAATCGTCCGTAATTACAGGATAAATACAGATCTCTCAAATCTGATATGGTATTATCCTTCTTTCAATGTTCATATTGCCATATCAAACTCGTACTTTAAGATGCAGTAGTCAAAATGTATACATCATTGGAATGTATAGTTTATCCTCGTGGTCAAATGAATTCAGAATTGTAATTTTATCCTTACTCAAACGCTTTTTTTAGATGCCTGGTGCACAAATCATGCCAGATATTGTTCATCATTCTGCAAATAGACCAATAAATCAAGTTTCATTAATCCTATAATTTTGTCTTCTTGTTCATCGACATTAAGTGTACACGAATAAATTATCCTGGTCCAGAATCATGCAATGTTTCTTTATTCAAAACATCATCATCATTCTTGTCCAAACTTCGTATCAGCAAAACTTTCAATCATACACCACTTAGACCCCTTGCCAATGCTTCCGAGCATTTCTTCTTTATCAGTTCATCAAGGCTTCTGAAATATGACAAATAAAATCAACTTGATTTAGGTAGATTGATCAATTACTGTAATTTTTGGTTCAATTTAGTTTGGTGTGAGGTGGATTTGATATACACTGGATATATTTATTTTTAACTTTGACTTATATGATATTCACTGAACATCATTGAAACCGCGCCACTTATGAAAATGTTAATATTTGGAACATTATTCAAAAACCCAAAGACAGATTCCTATTTATCATCCAAGACTGTGTTCTACAGGAGATATCGCTTGTTTCGACAGTAGATTTTGAACAATGCCCTGTCATCAGAAGGGACATGATATCACAAACCTTTTACATCATCAATAATGACATCACAATGCTATGATGTCATGAACACAATGAAGTCCTAAGGCTATGACGTCATAAACACCATGACGTCACAATGCTATGACATCACTAGTTTAGGAGTTAAAGGGCCATGCAGTGTTTAAAGTTGAACATTTTTCATGCAAATGTGATGAAAATTATTTTGGATGATAAATAGAATCACACCCACGTGTCTTCTGATATCAAATATATCAACACTCGTTGATAAAAGTACACTATCCTCGGCAAGCCTCGGGTATTTGTTACTTTTATCAACTTGTGTTGATATATTTGATATCAGAAGACACGAGGGTGAGATTCTCTATATATCAATTCATGGATCATTATGAAAGCCAAAGACAGCAAAAGAGTCACATTCATCGGGTAAGTTTTATTCAACTGTTTATGAAGACGCTTATGGTCAAAAAGAAAAGTCCAGATTTGCAGCAACAAGTAGTCAACTCTGCAATTAAACTCATCAATATCTGTAAGGATAAATGATATTTTCCGACACCATTAAACTGCTAACAAACCGTCGATTTATCTATCCATTAAGGCTTGATGATAACGTTGTGCACGTGTAATCATACTTTCAACTTGCACTCAGCATTACATATGGTGACACATAAAACGAGATTCTCCAGGTCATACTGTCGCTGTTATCTAAATGACGATTTCGCGGTCTGTTAGTACAAAGAAAAGCGTAAGTTCTGTGTCTGCATTTGTTATCCCTCGTTTGTTGGATCAGATACGTCAATCCAGGCGGCAGGCAGATGTTGAAAAATATGGCGATCTTGACGTAACTTGTCGACACATCGTTGCCAACACGTGTACGACGTTTTTAATTGTGTCCTGTTTGCACAGATTAATTCTGCAGACTAACGACTGCTGTAGGATTACATTAAAATCCGACTGCAATAATTCTGATAAATGTCATGCTCCTCAGTTAACGTTACTATTAAATATATTTTTTTTTAAATCAGCATATACAATACCGTAACACATGGAAATTATTAAATCCCTCAAACTTTGAGGAAATTCGGGAAATTTCCATTTCACTTAGGCCTTGCATTAAAATCACTTAACTTTCTAGGGATTTTTGTGGATTATTGAAATAAAGATGCAGTTATTTCACAGCTTTCCAGCTTTCAATAAATAAGACAAAACAGATTATATAAGACATTAATTCAAAAATGATAGACCACCATTTTCCCTTACAATTAAGCAATATTTATTTTGGATACAATAAAACAAAAAGGTGAGTAATCAAATTAAATCACGGCAGGGATATCTGCAAACTGTATGACGAAATGTGTTTGTCATTTTGTCACTTGTTTGAAAGAAATATGCTGATTTTACTGAAATGCATTCAGTGATTTTGTGTAAAAAATTTGTTTGGTTTAGTAATTTCGTAAAATCCATAGAATTATTGTGATTCCATTAAGTATCTCGTGAAATGGGGATTTCCGAATTTCCCAAAATTTTCAAAGGATTTCATGATAACAATATCTTCACAATCGTAGTGTAACATATACAAACAAATTCCTTTGAAACTTTTCTGCACTTAAAAACATGATTTGAGGATAAAAATTTGTTTCCAGCAAGTTCTAATGACAATAAATGACGTGTTGTATTGTTTAATTGTTTGTTATGTAGATCGTATCTTGACAGTTTGCCCTAAAAATGCATTATCCACGATGTTGTTAGCATGATATTGAAAGATATTTTTCATGTTATTTCCTTAAAATTTCTACTAGCGTTTTCAATGCGGTTCATTATATTTCAGTTTGCGAGTGAAGGATTGTATGATTAATATAAATCTAAAAAAATAAGGATATACCCTTTTTTGCCAAGTATAAATTCGTACTAAAAGGGAATTTGATAAATCATAAGGTAGCCTGGAATGTTTCATCCGTTCCTTTGATATCTACTAAATTGCTAATGTACTTACAATAATCCACTTGTTTTGAATACTTCCACATCAACGCTTACGTGGACACAGTCGTCCTTGGCGAAACCTTTAAGTGGATCTTGTAGTTCCTGTGTAATTTGATTTAAACATTATTTTATTTACAATAACATGTATTAACAAATAAATAGCGATTAACAATTAATAGCGATTATCATACCTTTCACTTGGAACACGGATCATCAAACATGCAACGGAGTCATTTAAACTGATTTTACTGAATCCCCGAATAAAAGCATAAGAGAATACCTTAAATACAAATTCAGATATATGCTGTTAAATGTCGCATGGTGCCACATTTTATTTGAAATTATGAAAAACTAGTAATGCAATGATAATCAAAGTAAAACAAATATTCGTTGCGGTTTATACACGTTTGCTGATATCATCCTGAAAAAAAGGTATTTGAATAATCTGATGGAACAAATGAGTGGATACTATCTACGTAATGAAATAGAGGTTTCAACGATTCTCTCCTTCCGGAGTAGATCAAGTCATTAAATGATACAATTTCTTTGCAATCGTCGAGGTTGTTGGCTAAAAGAGAAACGCCGGATTGGAGCGACGCGATTCAAAACCGCCATTTGGCTTCCGAATCAAGGAAAAAGCCTTGTAACCAGAACATCTCACCTTTTTCGAAATCATGGTAGAACATCCCCAACCGTTGTTTTCCTTATCCGTAAATTTATATTTCGATGCTGGAATGTAATACACAAGATGGATTAAAATAACACTTTACTATGTCGTAAAATCATTTGAAATAAACTTAATCAGTTACAAGGGTAACAACAAAATAGATTACTCGTCTTATCAATTTAGTTAAGTATAATTGGCTAAATAGTATCGATCTTAAAAGTGCGCCATTGGACCTGTACGATTTCACACAAAATAACAAAGTTCAAAAGCTGACAATTCAAAACTCAAGAGTAAGGGTTAACGTTATCCTGAGACTGAAAATGAAGATTTCGAAACATTCACATAATTATTTAGATGCGCCTGACTGTCGACATTTTTCTTCCAACAGGGGCAACGCAGTCATACCCGAGTTAGCCTCTGTTCTATTACGACAAGAACCCGGGGTTCCCTCAGATTGCCCTAGCGGCAAAAACTTGTCACTCAAGATATCTCCATTATTTGCAACCAATGAAAACACCGTTTGGACATCCATGATTAAGAGAAATCTTAACGGTCGTATCGTGACACGGAAAGTATCATGCCTTTATGTTTATATTTCATAAACAGTGTGAGAGGGAGATGTTTGAAAAATCCGATATGTATTGGGTTTTTCATAATATAGAAACTGTTTTATAATTATGTGAAACATTATTTGTTTTATGATAGACTTTATTTTACTTATTAACCAATAACAACTAAAGTGTAGGTAAAAGCGATGTTTTGTAAAAATGAAGAGTTATCTCCCCTGGATGTTAAATTTCAACGAAAGCTTTGCCGAAAGCATACGGGAATGACCGAGGTTTTGCGAGAGACCACTTTTGAAACGGCGTCGCTGATTGCACAACTAACTTCGATTGCCTCCAGTCAGATTTCTACCTTTCTATCCCATGTATTAGCCGTAATAGAACAGAGGCTAACTGTGGCATGACTGAGTTGCCTCTGTGGTGAGAGAATGGACTGTCGACATCAATGCCTACGAGTTTGTTTTCCGGTCGAGTATTTATATTCACTAAAATCATGGGACTTGGTTGGTGATT
Source organism: Steromphala cineraria (assembly GCA_916613615.1). Taxonomy (NCBI): domain Eukaryota; kingdom Metazoa; phylum Mollusca; class Gastropoda; order Trochida; family Trochidae; genus Steromphala; species Steromphala cineraria. The sequence goes on from OU744734.1 coordinate 15,470,779, forward strand.
TAGACATAGAACTGCACGCTACATTGATTCTTGTGAACATGATGAACATACATGTACCTCTTTTCTGACTTTTTCCTTTTGGAAAAGTGTTAGTTATTTCAAAGTTGTTCTTCACTTCGCATGTCCATTCTCTGTGGATGAGGAGGAAGCGAAGACAATGAAGAAGATTTAGAATTGTGTTATAATTAGTTTCAATAATATTCTTATGGCAATGTGTCAACGTTGACTTCTTAAACGATAGATGAGTGTATGTTGTACTAAAAGAAGAATGATGATCGCCTTTCAATGTTTAAAGCAAGCTTTTCCCTTAAGAATAAAACTGCGAAGCTTATACGATATTTACTTTTGGCTCATGGCTGAACAATAAGTATCGAAACGATGCTTACTTTCCGTATTCAATGACTTCAGCTTCTTCAGTGTCAGGACAAAGAAAAAGTCCGAACATTAACTCATCATCATATTCCTTGGTAAACTGAGCTGATAGATACCTGTAAAAAGAGAAGCCTTTCGTTGTCATTTAAACCATTTCAGTTTTCAAAACAAGTTTCAAAACAAATATATAGAGGATATTGTATGAGTGTCCATGGCATATTAAAGAAAGTACTCAATACCTACTTCTTAGCATGGGCGGACTAGCCGCCAGCGGATAGATTGTGACCGTGATTTCTTAGGTCATAAGTGAACCGTGAAGCCTTTTTTATAACGAGATGTCACAATGAAAAAGTTTTATTTTGTCCTAGAGCACATTAGAAAAATATGAACCAAGATATGACTGCCCTCTTAGGTAAAACAATTCGTTATTAACTGTGGAATATATAGAGGTTATCATGCGAGTGTGTTTTGGGATCGTGAATATCCTGCATTAGGAATAAACATTGTATTGTGCGAGCCTTGGCGAGCTAAATACATAGTGTTTATTCCTAATGCAGGATATTTACGATCCCAAAACACTCGAGCATGATAACTTCTTTATCATACAATGTCATTTTAAAATTTAATTCGAAAAAATGCCTGATAATACTATTTTAATAGTTGAAATTGTTTTAAGATTCGCGCATTGATATATGCAAATGAATAGAGCAATGACTCTGACGGTGAATTGACGAAATATAATTCCTCCTTATAAATGCCTTTTATTGCCGTTTGAGTTATTTTGTCACGACTCGAAAGTTTTGAAATTTTAAAACTCTATAAAATACGATGATTTTAAAAATTAGACACATTTTAAATGGTCTTTGGCGGGATCGAACTGACGTCCTTTAATCCGACGTCATCGAGAGGCATCTCACCAAGGGGCAAGAGTTGCTCCCCTTCGCCTACGTGACAATGGTAGCTTGCGTTGAGACAGCGATTGAACGAACATTTATGGCCGAAGAGCTAAACTAGAATCCATTCCGAATCCAAACTATCAATATTAAGGTAAAGGACATCGAAGATGGGTAGATGACGTGTTTGAACATGAGACTTGAACTGCCTTTGATACCTGTGATAATATCCTTTCCAAACTTATGTCATTCATTCGTGCTGCCTTTAAAACAAGAAAATGATTTTATATTATCACCCATATCAATGAAATATTGTACCATGTATTTGGGGCTATGGCCGCACATGCATTATGAAATAAACACTTTATGAGACTTGAGTAAAATTGTTCGGTTGGTTTCATTCAAATCGTGATGACAGTTTTAGCACTGCTAAGTCATACATATGGTTAAAGACCCATACAGTTTTGTTGTTATTTCTTAGATCAATGTTTATGTAATGTATAATTCATATTGTAATGCCTCTCTCCGTTACTAAATGCGTTCAAAATGTTAACGCTTGTGACGTCATCGGAATTTTCGAAAGGAGTTCCGACCTTGACCTTTGAAATTTGCATCGGTATCCGTATATGACCTTAAGCATGTATGATAAAAAAACTTCTGTTCAAGATCTTACATAGTGCATCAAATGTCACAACTTAAATATGTTATGTTTGAAAATTATAGCCGTTTGGAAGGCCACTTATAATTGACAACTTAGATTGAACTTACCCTTTTCTGACGTCATAAACTGCTTCATAGTCACTTGATGTAACCTTTCATTGCAACAATATCATTTAAAACGTCAAATAATTAAAGATATCCAGGAGTTGTCGATCACTCAGTGAGAAACATTATCTGATGATACAATACTTAGCATTTGATGTAATAAAGAATACCATAGCATTGATAATAAAACAATTACACATAATTTAAGCAAATAGGCCGATATCACTACTATAGTCTGCTAATTTAGAAAAATGGATAAACTATCTTAATGTTATTGATTATTTCCTTAAGTTTGCATGATCCGATCTTTATCCGAGCTTCAGGTATTTGATTAAACTTAGTTGAGAAAATGCGATGAGATAGCCGAAAATGTTCGGACAAAGTTTGTCTTAAGTAACAATATTCACGAAAACTATGCATTTTCACAACTTCACTGTACCGACCGATCGAATTTAGGTTCAACAGCTTTGTGTCGATCGGATGAGAATCTAGAGAATCCGGAGAATCTTAATTAAGTAATGAAGATATGCACGATAGTTGCAGAAGTAGACATATATATTATATCTAAATGCCACACATTCCGTTATATTACAATACAAGTGTCAAGCAAGATACTGGCTTAATAGTAACTAATTAGAGATAAACACTACTTATGAATATTTTAACATAAATTATAAAAATTTTTATCAGTTCTCGTCGTTAATATAATAAGAATCGAAGAAGGTTTTAAATATTTAACATTCATAAGAATCACGTTTTACCTTTAAGGTAAAAAAACATCGTTATTTTCAGATAAATGAAAAGATAAAACTTTTTCTACAGGGGTATGAACCAAAATTTATCGGGATAAACAAACAGACACATAAGTATTAGTAAATGAATCAGGTCAACTGAAATTATCACTGAAGATTTTTTTCAAATCTATTATGTACCGGATTCTCATTGTGTATGTTCCATCTTATAGAGGTTCATCCCTAAAACAACTTACAGGACGTTTAAAATGTTACCTTTTAATATTTCATTAAACGACGTAAGACAATATTGACAATACTTACCACGGCATGTTGCAAGATACTTAATATCGCTGTCGATGGTTTCTTCATTTGTTATTTCACTAATACCATGTATATTCATTTCAATTTTGCCTTTCTTTTGTCGTTGATCTGAAGATAGAACAACTCTATCTTAATTTGGTTAAAATATATGAACATGTGGAGTAATGATAATTTTTACTCGGCACAAAGGATAAAAAGGATGGATGAACACCGCTCACAAATCCTTGCAAACATCAAATCAAGTATTTTAAAAATACATAATTTCAATCACCAGAACATAATATCAAACTTCTAGTTACAAAGTGGGGATCTTTTGAAAACAAATACAGCTGAGGAAGGAGGCTGTTCTGTGTAAAATTCAGAAAAACCTTGCCCCCTTGAGTTCATCACCGACCCGGAGGTAAAACTCTTAAAGAAACAATTTAGTCTCCCAGTGAAGATAGCCTTGAAGGTTTGTTTTTAAGTAAATGAGAGTGAAATTCTTGTTGTGATCGAGAGTGGAAAACAAACTCAAGAACGGCCTCGGTGAACGTTAACTCTATATAAGAGAGGTCTGATCCAGTAACATATAAGTCTGAAAGCCCATCGAACTCCTAGGGTGTCAAGTAATTTTCAACACAATAGATATAAAGTTAATCGCGTTCTAGAGCCTATGAACGAGTCCTTCATTATAACTGAGTTATAGACGTCTAACTCGTTACCATATATGTATAGCTTTGTTTTACCTTTTTGTCTTTATAAACTCTAATATATAGATACACATTTGTTTACAAATAATGAAAATGTTGTGCTATAGTAGCGCTTAAGTAGATTAGACGTTCATCAATTATATTTAATTCAATATTATCGGGTTTAAGAAGCTACACCTATTACCAGCGATTTAGAAGCGTGTTAATTATAAACCCTGACATATTGAAAGGCAGTCGCCGTTTTGCTTCATTTGATAGGGTTTTGAAATATACTATACTACATGTTTATACAATAATAATTGGTTTGAATAAATCGTCATTGAGTCGTCGGATATCTAAGCTTTTGGAATATACAACAATTTAGTGTTTTTATGTGAATATTTGTATGTTAAATGAACGATTAAAAAGGTGTCATTCCCCGTTAAAAATGATCATTAGGTGAAACTACTCACCTACTGCTACGTCATAGAAGGTTTACACGTTCGGGACACTCTTCAGTGACCACAGATTCTGTTCGCCGGGGCTAATTGGGCAGTGTATTTTAAGAGCCGTATTTAGGCAGGTTACCGTCCGATTTCGAAAATTCAAAGTTAACTCTAATTCAAATTGCAAGCCCCTATTTATGAATCCCGAAAGAGACCATTTCAGTACCCCTTTAAATCAAATATGCTCCGAGGGAAAAATTTAAAATATATTGTCTCTAGTGGGTTTCGAAGCTATAACCAAGCCCGGCTTTCCTCTCCTCCACAGTCTGAAGGCACCCCTATCACCCGCATGTTCTGACGTACATGGGAGCTCATCTAACTAATCGCAAGGACGGCGGCAAAAGCTTTAGATGTCAGAGCTACGGGCAGGTAACTCCTGTGCAATCATTTTTTTAAATGATTGCCGCCATGTTGGTTTTTGAAAGGGGCTTTGTGATTGGTCCGTTTGTGACTAGGTTTTGTCCGCGCTAAACTGGTATTGAACAAGCGCCTAGCTTGGGTGCTTTCAGACCGTTGTGGAGAAGAAAGCCCTGATACATGTTTTACTTAAAGTCCCTCAAAATACGGTCGATGTTAATCAGACTGGAGGCTAACGCATATATAGATAATTTACACAAATGTGATTTTGTGTATTGTCCAACCGGAAGCGATGGTTATATAAAACAATTGCACAAGTTTTGTAAAAAAGAATTATGAAATGGCATTACTCAATAGCGAACATAACAAACTACATTTTGAGTTACAAAGTCATATTGATCTATTAAAACAAAATATCGAACGCACTAAAATATAGTTAGTCATTTCCTTGTACATGTAGCAGGGGTATCCGAAATAGCCATACTACACAAGATCATCAAGGGAACTTTGGTTTACATTTATGTGAGCTCTGGAACATTGATTATAATAAAGAATAAAAACACAATTCGACAGCAGAAGGTTGAATTGATAGTTTTTGTCATAGCTTCCTTGTATTGGAAGTGTAACACAGTTCACTTTTAAACTAATAAGCATATAAATGATTTACAAAAATGAAAAACATGTGTCAGAGTGGATAAGCTTCGTATTTGTTAATGTCAGTAGCTGATTCGGCATTTTATCCAAAAGAAATAATTGTCCTTTATTATCAATTAATGTTTTTACCTTATAGTTTTGATTTGTATGTACTTTTGATTTGTATTTCTATATGATGCGTCCAGTTTCTCATTACCTCATACATTTTGTGTATGAATTTTGACTTTTATAGGTGTATTTATAATTTTGTGTGATAATAAATGATCCTATGTGATGAGATGACTATAATGAAATATTTGTGTGTGTCTGTATCTGAATTACTCATAATTAATTAGTTATCATTCGTTACTTGGGTCTCATCCTGTGTTGTCTCCCTAGGAAAGACGCTCCATCCACATTGCACTCAGTTCTCCCAGCTGTATAATTGGATACCTGAACAAGGGGGACTTATGGATCTACATGTATATGGTCGCGCTGAGCTCTTGTTTATCCGCGGCACAGAATTTAATATCCCTCGAGGGTGATGGTACTCATTGCGCTTTGAGCATGCTTTGTCATGGATATATGCGCGGTATAAGAAAACTATTATTATTATCATCAATAGGACCGGTTGTAAACAAATCATGAAAATGACAGTTGTAACTCACCAATAACATAAGGGATGTCCTCCAAGGTCTGATGATAAGCTTTTCTTTTCTTTTCAAGTTCTTTCAGTTTCTGTGAAATCCGGAAACAATTACACATGTACATGTCAATAATTAGTTTTTAGAATTATGTTTCACTATTGCAAGAACACTCTAGGGTAATTATATATGACACAGAACCCAATGTAGTTAAAGTTTGCCATTGTGTTGACGTTCGCAGTTCAAAAAACATAAGTTAATTTTAATGTTCCATATTCAATCTTAAGTCTTGTAATTCTTATTCTAGGAGGTCCTACTGCGCAGTCTAATGATAAATCATATGTAGAAGAATGACAACCAACATAACATTCTGTTTCAATTTGGCACATTATGTGGCAAAGTTCTGGAATTCTTTGTATAATATACTTTTTCTCAAATTTCCATTCCTTGCGTTTGTGTTATTGTTCATTTCCCTGAACAGTTTATACCTCTGTTCGTATCATAAACATATATAATGGACCTGAAAGAAAGAAAAAATGGGTGTTTAAAAGTTGCTTTTAGTTACAGTTACAGTTGCACCGAGACAAGTTGGGCATGTTTTAAAGTTGACTACTTTACCGTTTGCCTTCACTGCTATCAAATAAGATCCGGGAATGAATTTTTTCCTCCAACATACAAATGTACATCAGATAGTTGAAACTTGGGCTGCGTTGTTCTTTTACTCAAGCGAGTGTAATCGTGTGCAAGCTCGTAAGCAACTAAGAGCGAACGACTTGTATGCTCAACTGAGTGTCACACTTGGTTGCCTGGGTGTAAACAATATTGCCGAAAACTGAATTTGACACATGGAAGTTTATCAATGAAATTGTCTCAATGGTCTAGAAATATCACCTATTTGTTATAGTTTTCCTTTTACCCACATTTAATTCTCGTATCGGCGAATGTGTTAAAATAGGCCTACCATATTTCCTCGAATAGACGCCCCCGGCGTCTATTTTTTCAGACCCCCTTTATCCCCGGCGTGTATTTGAGACCAGCGTCTATTTATTTTTTGTAGGAAAATACATCCACGTTACAAGTAGAGGGATAATACTTTATTTGCATTTAAGTACGTGAGCATTAATTAATCAACTTATCACCCAGTGTGTATTCGAGGCCCGGCGTCTATTCGAGACCCGGTGTGTATTTACTTCAAACAGCCATACCCTCGGCCTCTATTCGAGACCCGGCGTCTATTCGAGGAAATACGGTATTTAAGTAAGCATGTCATTGGGATTGTTAAAAACACCGTGTCAATTGACGTACTTCCGTTAGTAGCAGGAGGGACATTGTGTGACTCTTACAGTGCACACGAGAGTGACACCATGGTCGTTCGATTAGGAATTTCATCGCACGTGGGGCACACTTGGTGTATATTATGTATAGCTTTCAAAGAAATATCTAATAAATAATGGTTTCGTGAGACATCTATAAACTTCACCTTTGAGATTATTTTTATATATATTTAGATACTATTTTTAATGTGTGAAATCACTCAATGCAGAATGAAAATTTTCTAACCACAGTGTTGTTTCACTCGTTTTCTCATCAACTTTAATCTTCTAAGTTTTGCTTTAAAGAAAGAAGTGCCTTTCACTGTTATAATGCCTCACATTCATATTGACTGAAAACTAAAGGGAGAGACTGACTTATACTTTCTTATAAGGGTGTATTGTCAGTTTACAAAAAGCCTACACTCTTTTGTAGGTAATTTGGATGCTGTCACATAAATGATTCCAGCCCGTTCATTGATCAAAAACATCGAGAAACGCTCTCAATTTTCTGTTTTGACGTATACATCCAAATGTGCTCCAAAAACTTTTTCTCATCATGAATCACCTATCAATTTACTTCTTCAAATTATTCAAGGTCAGAAGCATATAACCAAACATAATGATAAAAAGAAAGACTATTCTATATTCAACAAGATGCAAATAAGGTACTTCAAATGCTGAATTACACATGGACATGGACTTTTTAACAGTTGATTTACCTTGTTTTGTTTTTCTTGTGTTGTCGGTCCTGTAAAACAAAATAAGGATTACTTGATGATACAACAATTTCATTAATTAGAAGATCAACAACTCCAATCCGTGACAATATACTACTTCACCGAAATTGCTAACAATATTGTTTTATGAAATCTTCATATTCCCTTTCTTCGTCTTCGGAAATGTATGCTGACTTTCGTGGTTTCAGCAAATGTATCTCAAGCAAAGTTCAAGATCAAAAGTTTCTTTTTCAGAGCAAAGGGATAAACGGAAACGTAAACATAATGTCCTTTGCTTTTTAATAAAATGGAAATGGAAAGAAATTCAAAAAGGCACTTAAATCTACTCAATGATTATGGTTTAAAATCACTATTGTTTAAACGGAAATAGGAATAACAACGTTAAATGTAACACTGGAGCTTATTTCAATGACTTTTAACGTACATTTTGCAGAAAATTGAACTTTAACAATTACAATAAAAACTTAATTTAATTTTGATTAGTGGTTCTTTGTGGTTATAAGTTTTACGTTAGTTAAACGCTCAATCAACCTTTACGTCTTTATCGTTTGCTTGTATTGAATTTGTACAGGTGAATCTATTTTTCCACAAAAAAACCCTTCTAAAACGTTTTCAGAGTTCTAATGGCGAAGTAAATCTAGAAATATGTGCATTTTAAGCACTGTTATGTCCCCCGCCCTAACTTGAAAATACTCAATGGCACATCTAGATATGCTGACCAAACACATGCTCGGAAACGGAACCTACACCACATATGCACTAAGTTCAAACTGTTTCCATGAAATTATGTTCCGTATAGATTATACGCGGACGGTATGTTGGGACTTAGAAGGGCATCTTTGACACATGGTTTAAGAGTAATGGAATATATTTTCTTCAAATGTGCAAAATCGGCTCTATCCCTTACCTTTCACAAATCCTGCTGTATGTCATATTTGCAAAAAAGACTACAAACATAATATATGTATAAAGGGGAGACCAGGACAAAGCGTGTGCAAATGTTGCGTGCAAATGTGCGCAGAAACACACTTATATGTTCTATCGCGCTTTGCTTTGGTCTCCCCTACTACAATACCATTCAGTGTTTTAATGACAGACACCTACCTGACACAGCCTTTTCCCAGGTCTCCTGGTCATTCACAGTCACTAGGCCGGCGAATGTTTCAATTGAATGTTTGACGTCCTGAAGATCATGTGTGGAGAGACAGATGCTAGACTCCCTATCATCAATCTTCATCAGATCAGCTTCTGTACAGACTCTCATTCTCTTGTCAATCGTCTTCTTCATCGTCAGAGCCTGTACAGGATCAGATATTTCTTTGCTTCTCTCGATGAACTGGAGTGCTGCTTCACATCTTTCACTTGTTTAGAGTTTTCCTCCAGCTTCTTTGTCAAGTCCTGAGCCTGTCGCTCCATACCAGTAATGTCGGCGAGCCTTGCAACAATTTGTTTGATGTTGTTGTCCAGTTCAGCTTGTTTCATCTTGTCAAAAGCTTCGTCGATATCTTCGACACTGCAAGTGGAATGATTATTTCTAAGACACTTATAACAAACCCAACATTTGCATTTAGAATCGAAGACCTCTGACAAATATCCCTGATGGGTCTCGCATTGGCCATAGGTCTTGCTAATATTATTGCCTGGGTCAAAATAACTCTTTAGCGGTTCCGCAACGTGACTTCGAGTTGCTTTCGTTTCTCTATGGTATTCTTGACACGTCAAGCAGAGAAATGCCTCACACTTCGCGCACCACGTCTCAGCTTTTGCTCCGTCGCTTCTGTTGGTACAGATGATATCAGAAGGAGAGTTCTTAAGTACAGACTGAAATAGGTCTTTGGACAGAAGAAAGTGTTTTGGGAATGCGTGGTCTGTTTTAAGAAACAGCTGTTGGCATTTGGTACACGTTATGTTCTCCTCTTTAGAATCCACACACGGTTTACAGGCTGGATGTAAGCAGGGCAGTAGGAGTGGTTCTGGACCCTTGAAGGTGAACACAGTCTTGCATATACGACACTGAGGCTTTTCTTTATCCCCGCTAGCCATGGTTAGTCTGGAATTGGAAATAGTCATGGTACTATTCATTTGAATCACGAATGGCGTTAAAGCTTGATGTACATATGAAGTTTATTAGGATAATGACACATTCTGGAAAACAAAAACAAACGTTCTTTTAACAAAAGAAAAGGATCGCTATGTTACTCAATTCAAAGTACTATGTTTGCATTATATTAAAATAATACTCGATTCCTAAAAGTTTTTTCATCATTTTGAAAGCGCATGTCAACGTGTCTTCATTCATGTGACCAAATATTCACTAATATCAATCTTATTCATACATATATTTGTATGTATTTGAAGAAATCTAAGTAGGTCATGCAATAAATGTTTAATTTAAGAGAAATCATGACAGAAGTGGAGACCAGGGCAAAGCGCACCTCCGGGGCAAAGTGACCACGCCTTGTTTCTTCAAAACGATCGACAAACTGTGTAATTTGTCATTATCAACGAACGAAAGCGATCGTAATGAAGCGTTGTGACCAATGCTGGAATCATGTGCCAGGGTTGTGAATGCAGAATTTCAAATAATCGAAAAAACGTGATTTTACTACAAGGAACGAATATGTCTCAAATTCAAATATTTCATAAAAATACAAAAACTGAACATTGGATTCTCGTGCACTTGTAACATGAATCGCTATCATTTATTCATTGAATAATGAAATTTGCAATTACTTGCTTTAATAATTTTCTGTGACGTACATAACGAATGCTACCCTTGTTGGGACAAAAGGCGCCGGGAGCGCTTTGCCCCGTGAGTTCTAAAATGTATCTTTTTGGTTAACATATTGATGTAAAAGTTTTTATTTTGCATTTCTTAAGCAAATAATGTAAAGGAGAACTATTATTCTCATATCACCATTCTGCTGTATTTCATAACAAAGGGACGATTTTATTCAAAGGGCTTTGTTTTGTTAAAGAATGATGACAAGTTTTTTTTTTAATCACGAAAATATAATTAATTGTATATTACATTTCAACCCTAAACGATTAAAATTTTTTGCCGTTCTGCCAAGCTCGACAAAAATTAGATGAATTCTTTAATTCATCCATATAACTAATTCTACCAGTTCTACTTTTCGTTTGTATATTACTGTTTTTAATAGTCAATGACCTACATTATCAACACTTTCGAGGATTAAAGAAATGTTTATGAACCAACCACAATGATATTTTGTCATTGAGAATGATGAACGTGTAGGTACATAACATATTTTACACATCCTTGCATATTGCCAAGCTCTTAGTAAATTCTATCCATGATATGGGTTCAATAGTTGCCTTTCATCAAGATGATAGCTTTTGATAAGTATTGGCTGATTATAGGTGTGTAATATCTATTACATTCTGTGTTTTATTCACATGGGGCAAAACGCCCAGGGGATTGAGGACTTTGCCCCAATCTACAGGGGCAAAGCGCGCCCCCTTAGTCAAAATATATTTACGTAAATAAATCTTTATGCAGTAATGGCAGGTTTCAAAAGCATGTGCCATGTAACAGTCTATCTGACAAGTATTACAGATATGGTGTAAGTTATATTCTGTGCTTGTCGGGGTGCCCGCTAGACGCATTTAAAAGTTAGGGGGCGCGCTTTGCCCTGGTCTCCCCCTAAACAGAAACCGAAAGTAAAAGTAGCATAACTTATCGCGTCAATAGTTGCCTCAATCCCTCTGAACATATAATATCCTGGACGCTTTAAAACACCAACCAGGGTCATTAAAGGACAAATAAATGCTTCCCGTATAAAACTTCCTACTCGACCCCGTGTACATTTATTCAGGCTGTGATAATCCACCAGTTGCGAGAAGGTAGAATGTAGTTGAAATACCTGAACAAGCAGCCCAGTCAGCAGAGTCACGTGATCTTATAACTCAGATAATGCATGATTGCTAAATACGGTATACATACAGCGATCAATCCGACTGTCTTTGCTAAGCGTAAGTCGAATAAATTGTGGGGATGATGTTAATAATCTTCAAATGACTCTAACCATTTTCATATTGGTCTTTGGTATATAATCGTGTTCATTTTTGACAATGTTTTACAAAATATGATGTGTTTACTTTGTATAAATCTTAAAAAAGGATAATGAAAGAAAAAGGTGTATCTAAAACTTATTTAGTTGAATGTCGCATGACAATTAATTCAATCTACACATTGCCCCGACTTGAAATGCATTCAAATTTCTTGATTAAATCAGCTGCACTACGTTAAGCCGACTACGCTTTAGTAGTGAAGCAAAATCTTCTTTATAGTTGAAATTCGAAGCGTTGCATACGATAAGTTCCAGTTCGTACGCCGGTTGTGAACGCTAAGCGCCCAAACAAGCCAGACCGATGGTCACTATTCATTTACAGAATGTATTGATCAAAGTCCATATAGCAGATTTAACACTTGTATACCATCGCCTTGATGCACACCTAGTGAAGGTTGAGAAACCGCTTATAGCTAGTTTCAACATCACAGTAAAAGCAAAGATATGCGTTGTCACTAGATCCCTTGGAGCATATCTACAATATAATATACTTTGCAAAAATATTTTTAGTAACGCTAATAAAAATATTGTTAAAAATGTGATACATACAATGTACGCTTGTTTTTCGCAAAACACACATTTGACCTGAAATCGGCAATCTTAAGTTTGGATGAAAGGAAATGTCGAAAGGTAAAACACCAATCTGAACTCACAAGAGATAAAATGAAAGGTGACATCTCGATCTTAATAGTGTCGTATCTACAGTACAGATTGCTGGCCTTGTGGAGCGTGGTGTAGTGGTTAGCATGTTGGCCTCTCACGCCAAAGACCCGGGTTCGAATCCAGGTGGAGACACCAAAAATTGTGACCTGAGCTTTACACAATGGTGTGTCCATGGCAAAGGCGCTTTATCCACATTGCACTCAGTCCACCTAGGTGTAGAATTGGGTACCTGGATACGGGAAGTGCGGAACTATGTGGTCGCGCGGAGCGCTTAGTAGCGGATTTGAAAGTACAATTCCTTCAGGATAATAATGTACAGCCAATGAGCAGTGCTTGCACTGGATATAAGGCATAAAACTTGTCATCATCATCACCATCAACATCTGGTAATATCTGGCAATATCTTTATCGGCCGGCGTGATACACGCATGCCAAAACTCGCAGAAAGTCTTAAACGTCGTGGAAGGTTGCTGCCGTGACAGTTGCTTGCTGAAATCAATTCAAAGGTCGAATCCAATTTTTTTTACATTAGGTCGAAAACGGAAGTCGGTCACTACTAGCGTGTGACTTTTCTGTTGGTGTGGATCTCAAAATGTGTTCGGATTGACAATTTGTTGCCAAATTCTCGTTTTGGGGTCCAAGATTAGAGCTCCAATAACTCTGAGGCGTTCATTTGTGTAAGCTATCGCTAAAGGAAAGTTCCCGTTTCCTGAGATAGATTTTTTGTTTAAGGTTGCACGTCTTTTATGTGTCTTTATTGCTTTGGGGTCCAGAGACCCCAAAGTTATGTAACATGTGATATTGAAAACTAATGGCAGAAGTTTCTCTCTATATTACTCTTGGAAACTTCAAAGAGAAGTTTCAGCCAATGATATTTTTTTAGCATATCCTGGTATTTCGAACGACCAAGATTGACAGAGCTATAGCAAATATATACCCACGTGACCATGTGGGTGGTACGAAATAATTGGCAAGCTTTAATTTGGAAACTGATTATTATGATCATATTTTGATGAAAAGCACATCGTAAATTTTCAAAAATATATGGATGAGCGTTTACACCCTTAATAAATATAAATTTTGCATATGCATGTGAGCTGTCTTGTGGTTATTTGGTGTATTTTTTGCATTCCACATTCGGAAACGACATTCCTTTTTTGTATCAACTAGGAATTCGGTTCCTTAAGTTTTTTCACTATAACGCGATAGCTGAATGTAACGCCTTTTCAATGACTGACCGTTCACTCTATGCGTCTCATCGTTTCACGGAAAAAATGGTACTGAACAGGCCATTTTCAAATTTCATGTTTCCAAACATAACGTTATGGATGATTTATTTACGATTAAAGGTGTCTTTCGAAGAAAGTATCGACATAGAACCTAAAGTATGATAAAATATTCTTAAATGTCATCCTATAACATAATTAAAATTATGAACTTGTAGCCGAGATCATTTCTAAATTTATCAGCAACTTTCGGCTGTAATTTGATCAACACTCAATTAAGGAAAATTATTCTTGCAACATGTAATTCACCTAAAGTCAATAAATGGGAAATTCGTCCGGTTTAAACTAAATGTGAGGGTATTGGAAAGCAATGGATCCCGGAAAGTTTACTAGCGCAACTATTTATCTTCTAGTTAATCACTGGCTCTTGTATCAAACTCACCGTCAGCTATCTTTTAAAGCAACATAAATTTCCGTATTAATGTTAAAAAAAATTATATCCTAAATGAGATAGGAGACGTAAGCCTTTCTATCATTGTTGAAATTGAAGCGGAACGAACGAGATGTTTTACTATGTACATAGTGTACTGACAACTATCAAAACAAAGAGCAATGAACATGCGTCTCAATCAATCAATCAATCAATCAACTTTATTACACCGAAAGTTTACAAATACATGTAAAGCATAGCGGGATTAACAAGTACAAAATATTTACAAAAGGAGTGAAAGTGATCGTCTCCGATTGGAACAATTTATTCAAGTAAAAGTCCCCAACTCTGTCCTCCCTAACCGTAACCTCCTCTTGGCTCTATATAGTGATACATAACCGGGTGACCCTAAGCTTGCCTTTTTAATTTTTTTTCTTGTGTTTAGTTTTTTAATTAAAACTTTCTCGTACAAAGTAATTTGTCCATGATTTGCAAACATTTATTTGACAAATGCTTCTTGATACCCTGTCATAAAAGTCAATTCAATTAAACATATCATCGACACAAGAACTTTTGTTGCTGAGTATATATAATGATTATAGCAATTTGTGTTGCTTGTATAACCGTGAACTCAAGAGACAGACGCCCAGTGCTATTGTTAGATAACTCAGTCAGATAAATAGTTATAGGAAAACAAAAATGTGTATATACACTTCTGTTTAAAACAAGAGAAAATGAAAACCTCAATAACATAATGCAACTGTAGACTCCTACGATTCAAGTATTATCTGTTCAACTCAAACGCTTGCACACTCAAACACTTCAGGACATAACTAATTTCAATCTTACTACTCCGAACTACCTTAAAATCTGATTATTTTAAATGGATAAGATGATACCTAATCAATTTTAATCACATGCTTACCAACATCGATGGAACTGTTGAACACAGGTAAAAATCTTCATTTTAACCTTGATCTTTTTCATCGACTTTATCCGACACTTTCAAAACGCACGAGCATCACGTGTTGAAATGTACATGCACGAATAACGCGTGTTCGCTTATCTTGTTTCCGTGTTAACACTGTCAATGTTTCGAACTTTCTTAGATGAACATTTACAGCCCTCACACGAAAATAACGTGTTCGTTTCATATACATCTCGGCATGTAGGTTTATGCTCACTTAAGAACACAGTCAACATTTGTCAAAAGCAAAGTGAACTGAAGTCGAAGCTTAAATTACTAAGCTATATGAAAAACGGTTTTGCTTTTACAGTTTGTAAAGAACATGTTGCCATTTCAAAGTCAATGTGGGGGTTAAGTTATGTTGTCTCTTAGACATTACCATTTTAAGTGATAGTGGCCACCGAACAATAATTATTGAGAAAAGACGAACATGCCCCGGGGCCGTGACTGCCCCGGTCTCCCCTATTGCAATTTGCAATAATAGAGTTCATATGCGTTCGTTTATTTCAGGAGGCGATCGCCTCTCCTTAACGATAAGGTGTGTTAGTATGTACATAAATACTCAATCGAATATCAAACAGTTTATCTTTATTGAAATACCACAGAGAGAGACCAAAGAATATTCCCAATCTAATAACTTAATTAAATGCTTTGCAATCAAAGGAAAATCTCAGTAAGATCCTCACAGAAATAAATGAATTTGCAGATGTATTTGCCTATTGCTCAGAAAACATTATTGTAAGTAGAAATGGCAATCTTTGTTGTTATAGGGATATAGTTATCGTCGTTAACGTTGATACACTTGAATAATGAAAGATAAGCATGTTATAGTTCACCGTTAATTACAAAAGAACGTATAAAGCTTATTGTATTCAGTCTAAAGCAGCATTAGCAGAAGACATAAGAACGCTTGCCCTTACTTCCAACATTGAGGGATTTCATATAAACCGTAAGTTCAACTTTTGCAATAGTCTATTTTAAATTTCGAATTTTTCGATTGATAGTTGACGTGCGTCGAAACTTTGTAACGTTCGTCTTTATTTCATGAACCGAATCTTCTGTTATTTCAGATAAACTCTAGATATTTCTTTTAGGCAAACAAATAAATTTCTTCAATATGCTTAGTTTGGAATTTGAAAGACACTCTTATGTCATAGAAAACAACTATTTCAAAACGGATGGTGAGTTATTTCACTGTTTAGGCAAATCAAACGTTTTTACCCTTGCATTAACGTTAACAATTTCATAAGAAACAAAGATATTACTTAAATCTGGATCCTTCATTGGAAAGTGAAAATAATTTATGGTAATCATTCGAACAAAACTAAATTATCAAAGAGTATAGACTTGACCATGGTATTATTACAGATGATGACTAAAGGGATGTATTCTGCCTTGTTGGTTGCCGCTGTTTGTCATCTGGTTTCTTCAGCGACTGATGACCAACACTTCATTGGAGGAACGATGAGTTATGAATTTATTGAGAAAATTGGCGAATTGTCAAGGGTAAATATCAACATATAGTAATATGTTTAATAAAAGTACATAAAACTTCCGATTACAATATTGGAGATGACCTCATTATTGTTATTGAATTCATAACCATATAATAACTTTTAACATACCCACTCGATTTCTTAAAGAAAAAATTCTGCCTCAACCTCAGAAAGTTTTCGTGTCTAAATAGTAGCAGCATTAGAATGTTTTGTAAAATTAAAAATGAAATTGTGAATTATTCAGGTTAATCACTGTTTGTTTTCATTTATATTGTTGTCATTTTGTGCCTCGTATGCAGAGGTTATCGGCCTGTGAGAAATAAGTATTGTTCATATCTGTACCGTTCTGATTAAGAGACGTGATAACGATTAAATGTTGTATATGAAACATTTCTGTTTTTAACAAACAATATATCGTTGAAACCTTAAAGAGCCAATCCGTGAGTTGTTGGGAGTTACATAATGCAAACTCTTTGAAATGCCATTTGATCAAGAAGTATCGACTGTCGCATTTCAAAGTTAATCACCGTTATTTAGTGACAATGAGAAGGTTTGAAGTCGCGTTTGTGATTGAAAAGCGGACATTGACGCACTTCAATCAGTCAAACGAAATTTTGGAAACTTATTGAAAGCATTCAAAAGAACAGTGACGAGTATGTGTTTTTAAATTTTCATTGAAAACAAGTATATATCGTATATTTGCCATCTTGAGATGAATGTGTGAGATTCGTGCTACAGTATTTATAAAATGAGCCTTGCAATTTACGTTTGTATGATATCAAATTATTATATAGTGAAAATCACGGAGTGGCTCTTTAAAGGGGCATTAGCACGTTTTTTGATGGTTTTATATTTTTAAATGTTCACTGATAATCGTAAGTTAATGCGAAATGTAATATTTTGACAGTGTCAAAAATTTCATTACACAGGTCAATCATCCATAGTCAGAGAACAAAGTAAGAGGATCCACCATCGGCCATTTTGTGTGAACACCTTTAATTCATTTTGTGTAAGAAAAAGGAACTGCATGGCGAATCTTTACGTTATATATTTGAATTATTACTGCTCCATTTGGTGTTAATACATTATCTTTCAATTGGAACTATTAATTTGCCTGACATCACCTTATATTCCCCCTAAACGTGCTACTGCCTCTTTAACAGACCTTTCCCAACTAACACTAGCATTTAATTCATAATACCAGCAATAAGCAATACAGGTTTTTATTATATACTTCCAGCTGAAAGTGACTCAACAAACTGGCTGGACTCTTGGCAAGGGTCCACGTGGTCCGAATTGCACTTACGAGGACATTGGGAGGTCAACAGATGGAACCAGAGCGCATGTGGTCATGCTAAAGGGGAAAACCTATTTTGGACACCTTTTTCAAGGAAACCCGGATACCACTGGCAAATACTTTAACCGCTCCTCAGCACTACAGTGGAACGTGACAGGAAAGGTTACAGCAGTAAATGAACGGTTTGCTTGGGAGCAGGAGATGTTAACATTCACCACATTCGTCAATGACAAGTATGATTACATCATCATCAGGTAAATAAAAAGCATGTTTTCAATTTACTTTAGAAATCATTACTTCTTCATTACTTTTCATATGATTTATGTAGGAATTTAATTTCTATAATCTCAGCCAAGAGCTCAGGACTAAATGAAAGGGCATCAAACAGCCTTAATACAGTCTTATCATTTAGAAGCTTAGAATAGTGACATGAGTTAATTCAAACGGTGATTCTCTGAATGATATGACTTTTATAAGGAAACTATTTAATTGAACATGAATAAAGTATTATATGTCAGTTCCATTAGTACGGGATATTAATGATTCTTGGTCCATCTTTATCAGATGTAATTGATCATTGAATTATATGTTTCCAAACCAACTTCTGACATTCTTACTTTTCAGTGTTAGAAACCCCAAAATTGAAAACAACCTCATTTTACCGTTCTAATTGGGACAAACAATTTGATAAAAGACATACAATTGTATGCTTTGATTCCTATTACTTTCAGTGATAAATAAGACGACAATAGATATGTTGAAACAAAAAACATTTAGCAGCATTGAATGTCTCAACATCTTTACTATTTTGTCACCACAGCTTCATGTATCATTTTACGTTCAATGTCTATGACTCTAAAGTTTAAGGTTTACACTCCGATATCTACACACTTTAATACAACAAATATAACGATGTCTCTTGGAATCAGTTTAGAAGGAGACTACACAAGAGACTATGACTACATGTATCATCAGGACTTTTATGAGGGGAAGCCATACAACATCATAGCTAGACATCGACCAGGCAGTAGAAACGACACCAAGCAGCCCAACAATAGTCCGGTGGTGATACTCAAACCAGTCTACCAGTGAGTTGTTTACACAGCTACGTTGAGTCAACATATCTATCTCACCATACATGTATAGGACATTGTATCTCATTTCTGCAAATGCAAAATTGTCCACATCTTGACCGAAAATGAAGATCTCCGCAAGAGGTTTGGTGAATTGCAGTTTTCACGATCATTTATACTCAGTTAGGCGAGGCATACTGTATAGCGAAGCCTTACAATGGTTGTTCCATTTCGCTAATATTGTTATGTTAGGCAATCCCCTTCTTCAGGGGTCGTAGGACAAAATCCCCAAATGACAACAATTCCACGGTTAAAGTCCCCAGCGGACAAATTCTCTAAAAAGGTACGACAAATCCCGAAGACGAAAAAAGAAACAGAGTAAAGAAGTTAATAACAACAATTCGTTTTATTCATATACACAATAACAATCCTAATCTAGCATTTCCACATAGCACTTTCAAACAGCATATTTTCATTGAAACTTTAGAGAGTGATCAAAAGTCCGTCAATATCTTTCTTCAATCACGATATGCAAGAAAAACGTTTCCTAGTTTTTTCAGGTTATTGTCACTGCGAATATCCCAAACCTTAAAGGGGCTATAGCACGTTTTTAGGGGGAATATAAGGTGATGCCCGGAGTTATTAAATTAATGGTTCCAATTGAAAGTTTTTTATTTAAACTAAATGGAGCAGTAATAATTCAAATACCTTACGTTAACACAAAATGAATTAGAAGTGTTCCCACAAAATGGCCGCCAATGAATTTTATGTGAATCTTCATACTTTGTCCTCTGACCATGGTTGATTCACTTGTTTTAGGAGATTTTTGACACTGTCAAAATAATACAATTATCAGTGAAAAATTTAAAATATAAAATTATCAAAAAACGTGCTACTGCCACTTTAAACCCAACACTCTATTACAAAATTTCATAAAGAAAACAAAGATTATTTAATCAACTTGATCAAACTGGATTGTTGGGGATTTTGTCCATTTTGTTGTTTTAGAGATGGGAATTTGGTCCACTGGGGATTTTATATTTTAAAGTTACAAAGATATGGTTCTGTTATACTCTCACCTTCAAAAGAATATAACAGAAGAGTTATAATTATACCGGCCATTATATTAACAGTAAAATGACGACAGTAACGACAGTTTTCAATTGCCCGCAGTTGTTATTTCGAATCAAGTCAATGGTATTGCACATGACTTTTGTGAAATGACGTACTAAAAAACTAAAGCAACATGCAGGGATAGAAGAGTACTGCTCTAATAAACGCTGCACTTTATCTAATGATAGAATGGCCGCAAGGTTTTTCGTATTTATCGAGTTTTGAATCCTCCGATTTGGGTATTTCCAGTAGCTAATGTGTCCATCCTGCTACATCAGCGTATATGTCTCCGCTAATGCTACAACGTATCCCCTGATATCCTCCTATAGTCTTCTGTCGTATCGCTATGTATAGCAAGCCAATCAAATAATGCCCTTTCAGCGATAGCGGCAAACTAGTTTCTTGGCTTCGTTCCGCGTGCTCACCTCGTGGTTCAAATTAGCCAACAGGAGTGCTATTAGATAATAAATCTTATTCTCATTGCAGTCTCCCACTAAGCTCCAAATCATGCGCTCTTAGATTTCTACGTGCGACATCAATAGACAACAGTGTATGGAGTTCTAAATAGTTTGACTGAAAACAGACAGGCTATAAATAGCGCTGAGTAACCACCCGTAAGCAATACGACAGAAGACTATAGGAGGATATCAGGGGATAGGTTGTAGCATTAGCGGAGACTTATACCCTGATTTAGTAGGATAAATGTGTCAGGTGTTACAAGAAACATACGTCCTTCTAGTTGTTCTTTGTTATCCATTAGATAATTCTCTCGGCAACAAATATGCTACATGTATATCTAACAGTTGGTCAAGATATTTTTCAAATTATTATTCAAGGCGACATTTAGTATTGACATTAGCATGGATGGCTTCTGATATAAGGCCGGGCAACCTGGAACTGGCTTTGTCATATTTTAAAGCGCAACTCCCGGGTGATTTTTTTTCGTTCATTTATCTTGATAATGCTTAACATGTACATTTCACTGACGTAAAAATCACATTGATGTTATATAAGTGTTCAATTCCATACACCTCTTCGATTGTCGTCGATGGAATGTGTGACGGCCATACCTGTTGACAATTCCATGTAAAAAGTCGCAAAATATCTGTACATAACTTCCTGAATCAACAGTAAAAAGGAATAAAAACAACAGTGACGAACATTTTTGAAAACTCTCTATTTACCAACCCGGAAGTAAATCCCTTCAAATTGAAATCTCACAGTGAACCAATGCGAATTTTAGTTCAAATATTTTAAGGAAAAGATCGGGTTTGTACATAAATAGTTTCTAATATATGTGGGCTTGTTTATTATTGAAATTTGCTTTGTTGTTTTTTTCTTTTGGACCTTCATTTTGCAAAATTCACGATATCAAGGTCCGGGTTAAAAAGTTCCACAGTACACCGCCAGGAAATATCAAATTATATATATGTTTAGCTTCTTTACATTATGCCATTATACATTGAATGCCATTTTTTAAACAGCTGCAAATTATACTAATAAGTTGGTGTCACCTGTTTTCATGGTATTTTTCTCAGCTCCAAATATGATACAACACAAGCAACAGCGTTACGTTTTATTGTTTTTGAAACATAAGTCGATGGTGTAGAATAGCATTTGATTTATTGTTGTCTATTATCTATTCAATTATTTTACTGTCACAAACATTGAGCAAAACTGTTGAAATCTGGTAGAGGAAAGAACTCACAGGCAACTAGGTATTTATTTTGAAGTAAAAACTGTCTTAGAAGCCAAATGACCCGCAAGTCATAAATATAAATGTTGTATAGGTATGAGGGTTCAAGAAATAAATCACTTTCTATGCACTGGAAAATACTGCAATATGACCAAAAATATAAATAAATTGAAATGAAACAAATCACTACCTTCAATTTGCATGGGCTTCAAGGTTTATTTTACTGAGTGAAGCCAGATAAATATTATGAAATTGGACACTTACAATAAACTCAAACTCAATAATGTTCATACACTGACGTAAATTTGTATAGTGCTATGCTGTTTATCAAAACATACATGCGTCGAAAACGAACCAAAATACTACAAATACCGAGAGCCACGTTTTGAGAGACGGTATGCAGATGATCTTTTTTTTTAAGGCTAAATATTGAAATAATTTTCACACATGTTAAAATTAGTTTAAAAAGAAGAACGTAATTGAAAGATTTCAATATAACATTTTTAGGAAAAAGTAACAACGACTAACTCACTGGAGTCAAACATTGAAGAGCAGTGGTTTTGGAATTTGACATTGTCATGCAATATATTTGATAATCGTTCCAACAATGTGCCAAAATAATCATAAAGCTTTTCATCTAGTTAGATTATCCAGGCATACAGCAGATATTTTAATATCAACACTTCATAACTTCGTGATTGGCCCGTATCGGCAAGAACATGATCACTAAAATAAAACGTAGTGTTGTTGTTTACGTTTGTAATGGCGGCTACGTCATTCTTGTGTTCCACAGTTGACGTCACTTCCGGTAAAATCTACGGAACAACACGATCGAGGCAGGAAGTTTATTATTATTTTTCAAATCGCAATTAATCACTCTTTTGATTAGTTTAAAATTATAATGACTTCACGTAAATTCATAATATGAACGATATAATATGAAAATATGATCATAAATGTACAATTTGGCTTGGATAAATTAGTCAAAATTATCCGGGAGTTATGCTTTAAACGACAGGAAACCTCATTGGGTTTTTTCTATGTTAATAGGTTAATTTGTACAAAAATACTCTCAGCTTTAAAATACACAAAAAATATGTTTTCATCGGTGCTCTTATAACAAAGATATCGCCATTGAAAGTGCGCGAATTTCAGGCTGCTCGATTTGATAGTGGGGAAAACGGCTTCAACCGGAATAACGATATTACCTTTACTGCGCATGCCCGGAAGGTTTTATGACATCATATACAGAACGGAAGTGAGTGTAAATATAACAGGCAATGGTGGCAAATAAAGAGATTAAACAGGTTTTAGCAGCTCAGCTGTCCGGCAATAACACATGAGAGTAGTAATTAAACAGTTATGACACATCGTAGCTGATTGTGTAATTACGGGGAGTCGCGCTCTTTGACAATGTTATCACAAGAATTAGAGAGAGGATATCGATGTAGTTTGTCTGCCCATCCTTATGACGCCAAGGTGTCAAAGCACTAGTCACTCATTGGTAAACAATAGGTCAAACCAGATCCAATCAAAAATTGAATTTTCAGAACTTATCATTTGCAATGTATGAGCCTTGAGATGAACACATTGAGCACTGACATAGTAGATGGAGTATTTGACTACAGTAATTTCGACAAGGTAGGTTTTGTTTACATGAAATCTTATAGAAGATTTGTAAACTAAACTTGTTCATTAACACTTATATTTCAGACAGTTGTTTTGCGTTAGAAGTTAAGAATTGAAAAAAAAACATAATCTCATAATTCATAATTTCTTTAAAATATTATTTATTTAAAGGGTTTAACGTACCTTCAATTTTATATGGCCACCCAGGCTCATCACAAAATGTAAACGTAGAGCTACTAAAGTCAGTACACCATTATATCGTAATATCTAATAGATTTTCATATTTGAAATGATTACATATTGAGATTTTGCCGTGCTGAAATATCCTTACGTTTATACATGTACCATTTTATTATAGCATGAGCAGGAGTCTAAATTTCTATGTCTTATATTTTCAAAAGAAATTGGTATGTTATGTGTACGTTACGTCACTATTATAATAATTATAATAACTGGTTGTTTTGCTAGGGAACGGCATTTATATAAGCATTATTTGCTTGTTTGCCAATCCAGTTTTCTTTGTTTTAGATGAATTTGTTTAAACCACATTTTCTTTTATAATGATAAGTTTTATTTAGAGAAGAAAACGCCATTAAATCGAAACAAAGAATCGAGACATACCATGCAGTTTGATGATGAATTGACTTCATATTGATGAATTGACTCTCTCAGTAAAAGCCATGATAAAGCTGTCACCAGTCTAAACAAATCAACACAAATAAGTAAATACCTTTATTATATGTCTCACTATCTAACCGTCATACTGTCAAGTTGTGTTCCTTGTTTGTGTATTAATTAAACGCCAAGTAAGTGTCCGCTTGACTTATTACTGTAAACAATAGCAATAGCCTGACCATTAAGGGCGATGTGATGTGGCAGGTTGTGATTGGCTGAAAGAAGTTTTCACAACTTAAAATATGACGTTTGTTTTCAAAGCCATTAAATGACTATTTTTCGCATGTTTTTGAACAAAGTATCGATGTTGTCTAATCATATCCCTTTGAATTCATTTCTGCATGGTGTACACCCTCGGGGTTATCTGATGTTTAAAGGGGCAGTAGCACGTTTTTTGACTATTTTATATTTTAAATATTTCACTTATAATTGTAAGTAAATGCTAAATGTATCATATTGACAGTGTCAACAATCTCATTACACGAGCCAATCACCCATAGTTAGAGGACAAAGTATGAGGATTCGCATAAAATCCATTGGCGGCCATTTTTGTGTGAACACCTTTAATTCATTTTTATAAGAAAAAGGAACCGCATGGCTAAACTTTACGTTATATATTTGAATTATTACTGCTTCATTTACTTTAGATACATTGTCTATCAATTGGAACCATTAATTTTCATTTTCCTGACATCACCTTATATACCCCCTAAAAACGTGCTACTGCCCCTTTAAGGTTCGGGTCCCAGTGTGCCTAGTTTTCATATGATTATATTCAATCATGGTTGATTTTGCAGAGTACCCTTGAATTGTGTGTCACGGCTGAGAATATCTGTAATGGACAAAGATGATGATTTTATACAATGTCGAAAAGCTGTTTTCCTTGCACTAGGATCTCTCAATATGATGCAAAATACAACTATAAACAAGGCAAGATTTTCTCGATGATTTTCTCCATATCAAATTTGATCATAATGGGATGATTAGTTAAGAACTCATGCGCTGGACAGGACTTGCAAAAGTTTTATAACAGATTCCTGAGTTTTTGCAAAAAAAACTTAAAATGTTACAAAAAAAATATTTTCAAATGTGTTAATCATGACACACCTTCATATGATTATGTGACTCGGTTACAAATTTGATGTGATGATAAGTTAAGACGTTGTGAGTCGGACAGGACTTGTAATAGTTTTCTTACATATTTACACCTTTTTCTCTCAAATTCTCAAATATTCTCAAAATTGTCACTCATGAAAATCATTACATGTTTCTGAGTTTCCAGTATCAATTTGAATTGAAATGGTTGATTAGTTAAGTTATTAGTCGGACACTAAGTGTAAGGGACGGATGCACGGACGGTGCTCATTTTAAAAAACCACACAACTTTTCGTTGATGCGGGGGATAAACAAGATATATGCAATGAAGTCATGAAGATATTTCCTCAAAAGGCATAAATACATACATAAACAGTATAGAAATACCGTTAAAGAAATGGATTGAAGCGGCGATAAAAGTATTAAAGAAAGAAAAAGTATTAAGAAAAAAAGTATTTAAGAGTTAAACAGTTAATTGTATTCAATTTACACTTATTAAACTGTTGACATGACTTGTATAACATAGACTCAAACATGTACATCACATGGTGTAACATCGAGCTAAATGTTTGAATATCTCCAGTTTTAAGACATACCAATATTGTAAAAAAGACATCTAATTGATGCTAATGGAAGAATGTTAGACAATCTATACACACAAATATATAAACAAGATATTAGGCAGTACTGATCATGATTTTGTTCGCAACACAAATCTATTTCTTGCATTATTGACTTTCATAGAATAATTTTCGATACCAGGATTGCACCATAGAGATTTCAACGTATGAGTCAGACGGCTTCAAACATAATGGATGGGGAGCTGTAGCTCTAGTAGCTGAAGACTTCAACCGTCACGATATCAGCATTGAGGGGGGTTTGAAATCCCCAGGTGGAGGAAATGGGTTGAGCCTTAGCATTGTCAACATTAAGGTGTTTTTTGTTTAAGAACGGCATTCTTCTTACAGTGTATGCACAAAAGTCCAATATATCCAGCCAAAAGAAATAATTCCTTTTAACAAAATCAATTACAGAGGGATTGGTTAAGTTTCAAATTGTTTGTGAACATATATCTTGTAAATCCTTATTCCCTTTTAAGCTAACAGGGAAAAATATTTTAAAAAACGACGAACATGGTTAGATGGGAAAATATGTAAAATACACTGTTCATACAGAGTTTCATGACTCGTAATAAGGATTGAAAATTATTTGTAACTTGCAAGATAAATGTAAAATACCTGTCCTGATCGTATATAATTTTTAATATTTGCGACTGACAATCAACAGATCTTTCTTTGAGTTTGTATAAGAAACTTTCATTTCAGTTTATGGTAGTTACCTTAGACAATCTAACTCTGCCGGAGTTTGTATCACCAACAAAGGACAATAATCATGAGTTTATCGTGTATGTGGGGTCTACGCTTTCTGTTGAACTATGGGCAAAACCGGCCTCTAGTTCTTCGCTGTGAGTGGACAAGCATTATTTTTCATTATATAATTAAACATTCCCATACTGACGAGATAAGCTTACTATCAAGGTTTCTATTTGTTTTATTCTCTTCATTTCTAAATGTTTATGTGTTCGGTGATAATATTTGATAACAATGTCTCCCCTCTTTAACTAAGTACATAAACATACTAACGTTACACTATGTCACTTTAATAAATGGAGAGTATTTTTCATAAGCTTTTAAATAAACAGAAACATTTAACTAAGACGAATGATGAATGCACAAATGCTTATAGACGACAAGTTAGTAAAAATTGTAATCGAATCAATTCATTTACAAACAATATAACAATTATAGTGTATAAAATCATTGACTTTTTAGGATTTATAATGTACTCACACAGACTAGCAGAAGAACTATAAATATGTAAGTTTATATGCAACATTTCTTACAGAGACATCAAATCCTTCCACGTACACTCGGTGCCTGACCGGAACTTCACTGTCCTCCCCCCGGAAAACGGTATCCAGGGATATACTGTGTACACTAAAGTCACATGGAAGCCAGAAAAAGAAGATATTCGGAAATACCTCTTTAGGGTCTTTGCTTTAGATACATCTGGGTAATAATGTGATAAATCATTGGGGTCTTTGCTTTAGATACATCTGGGTAAGAATGTGATAAATCATTGGGGTCTTTGATTTAGATACATCTGGGTAAGAATGTGATAAATCATTGGGGTCTTTGCTTTAGACACATCTTGGTAAGAATGTGATAAATCATTGGGGTCTTTGCTTTAGATAGATCTGGGTAATAATGTGATAAATCATTGGGGTCTTTGCTTTAGATACGTCTTGGTACGAATGTGAAAAAACAATGGGGTCTTTGCTTTAGATACATCTGGGTAAGAATGTGATAAATCATTGGGATCTTTGAATTAGATACATCTGGGTAAGAATGTGATAAATCATTGGGGTCTTTGCTTTAGATACATCTGGGTAATAATGTGATAAATCATTGGGGTCTTTGATTTAGATACATCTGGGTAAGAATGTGATAAATCATTGGGGTCTTTGCTTTAGATACATCTGGGTAAGAATGTGATAAATCATTGGGGTCTTTGCTTTAGACACATCTTGGTAAGAATGTGATAAATCATTGGGGTCTTTGCTTTAGATAGATCTGGGTAATAATGTGATAAATCATTGGGGTCTTTGCTTTAGATACGTCTTGGTACGAATGTGAAAAAACAATGGGGTCTTTGCTTTAGATACATCTGGGTAAGAATGTGATAAATCATTGGGATCTTTGAATTAGATACATCTGGGTAAGAATGTGATAAATCATTGGGGTCTTTGCTTTAGATACATCTGGGTAATAATGTGATAAATCATTGGGGTCTTTGATTTAGATACATCTGGGTAAGAATGTGATAAATCATTGGGGTCTTTGCTTTAGATACATCTGGGTAAGAATGTGATAAATCATTGGGGTCTTTGATTTAGATACATCTGGGTAAGAATGTGATAAATCATTGGGGTCTTTGATTTAGATACATCTGGGTAAGAATGTGATAAATCATTGGGGTCTTTGATTTAGATACATCTGGGTAAGAATGTGATAAATCATTGGGGTCTTTGATTTAGATACATCTGGGTAAGAATGTGATAAATCATTGGGGTCTTTGCTTTAGATACATCTGGTTAAGAATGTGATAAATCATTGGGGTCTTTGCTTTAGATGCATCTGGGTAAGAATGTGATAAATCATTGGGGTCTTAGCTTTAGATACATCTGGGTAAGAATGTGATAAATCATTGGGGTCTTTGATTTAGATACATCTGGGTAAGAATGTGATAAATCATTGGGGTCTTTGCTTTAGATACATCTGGGTAAAAATGTGATAAATCATTGGGGTCTTTGCTTTAGACACATCTTGGTAAGAATGTGATAAATCATTGGGGTCTTTGCTTTAGATACATCTGGGTAATAATGTGATAAATCATTGGGGTCTTTGCTTTAGATACGTCTTGGTACGAATGTGAAAAAACAATGGGGTCTTTGCTTTAGATACATCTGGGTAAGAATGTGATAAATCATTGGGATCTTTGAATTAGATACATCTGGGTAAGAATGTGATAAATCATTGGGGTCTTTGCTTTAGATACATCTGGGTAATAATGTGATAAATCATTGGGGTCTTTGATTTAGATACATCTGGGTAAGAATGTGATAAATCATTGGGGTCTTTGCTTTAGATACATCTGGGTAAGAATGTGATAAATCATTGGGGTCTTTGATTTAGATACATCTGGGTAAGAATGTGATAAATCATTGGGGTCTTTGATTTAGATACATCTGGGTAAGAATGTGATAAATCATTGGGGTCTTTGATTTAGATACATCTGGGTAAGAATGTGATAAATCATTGGGGTCTTTGATTTAGATACATCTGGGTAAGAATGTGATAAATCATTGGGGTCTTTGCTTTAGATACATCTGGGTAAGAATGTGATAAATCATTGGGGTCTTTGCTTTAGATGCATCTGGGTAAGAATGTGATAAATCATTGGGGTCTTAGCTTTAGATACATCTGGGTAAGAATGTGATAAATCATTTGGGTCTTTGCTTTAGATACATCTTGGTAAGAATGTGATAAATCATTGGGGTCTTTGCTTTAGATACATCTGGGTAAGAATGTGATAAATCATTGGGGTCTTTGCTTTAGATACATCTGGGTAAGAATGTGATAAATCATTGGGGTCTTTGATTTATATACATCTTGGTAAGAATGTGATAAATCATTGGGGTCTTTGATTTAGATACATCTGGGTAAGAATGTGATAAATCATTGGGGTCTTAGCTTTAGATACATCTGGGTAAGAATGTGATAAATCATTGGGGTCTTTGCTTTAGATACATCTGGGTAATAATGTGATAAATCATTGGGGTCTTTGATTTAGATACATCTGGGTAAGAATGTGATAAATCATTGGGGTCTTTGATTTAGATACATCTGGGTAAGAATGTGATAAATCATTGGGGTCTTTGCTTTAGACACATCTTGGTAAGAATGTGATAAATCATTGGGGTCTTTGCTTTAGATAGATCTGGGTAATAATGTGATAAATCATTGGGGTCTTTGCTTTAGATACGTCTTGGTACGAATGTGAAAAAACAATGGGGTCTTTGCTTTAGATACATCTGGGTAAGAATGTGATAAATCATTGGGATCTTTGAATTAGATACATCTGGGTAAGAATGTGATAAATCATTGGGGTCTTTGCTTTAGATACATCTGGGTAATAATGTGATAAATCATTGGGGTCTTTGATTTAGATACATCTGGGTAAGAATGTGATAAATCATTGGAGTCTTTGCTTTAGATACATCTGGGTAAGAATGTGATAAATCATTGGGGTCTTTGATTTAGATACATCTGGGTAAGAATGTGATAAATCATTGGGGTCTTTGATTTAGATACATCTGGGTAAGAATGTGATAAATCATTGGGGTCTTTGATTTAGATACATCTGGGTAAGAATGTGATAAATCATTGGGGTCTTTGCTTTAGATACATCTGGGTAAGAATGTGATAAATCATTGGGGTCTTTGATTTAGATACATCTGGGTAAGAATGTGATAAATCATTGGGGTCTTTGATTTAGATACATCTGGGTAAGAATGTGATAAATCATTGGGGTCTTTGATTTAGATACATCTGGGTAAGAATGTGATAAATCATTGGGGTCTTTGATTTAGATACATCTGGGTAAGAATGTGATAAATCATTGGGGTCTTTGCTTTAGATACATCTGGGTAAGAATGTGATAAATCATTGGGGTCTTTGCTTTAGATGCATCTGGGTAAGAATGTGATAAATCATTGGGGTCTTAGCTTTAGATACATCTGGGTAAGAATGTGATTAATCATTGGGGTCTTTGATTTAGATACATCTGGGTAAGAATGTGATAAATCATTTGGGTCTTTGCTTTAGATACATCTTGGTTAGAATGTGATAAATCATTGGGGTCTTTGCTTTAGATACATCTGGGTAAGAATGTGATAAATCATTGGGGTCTTTGCTTTAGATACATCTGGGTAAGAATGTGATAAATCATTGGGGTCTTTGATTTATATACATCTTGGTAAGAATGTGATAAATCATTGGGGTCTTTGATTTAGATACATCTGGGTAAGAATGTGATAAATCATTGGGGTCTTAGCTTTAGATACATCTGGGTAAGAATGTGATAAATCATTTGGGTCTTTGCTTTAGATACATCTTGGTAAGAATGTGATAAATCATTGGGGTCTTTGATTTAGATACATCTTGGTAAGAAAGTGAAAAATCATTGGGGTCTTTGCTTTAGATACATCTTGGTAAGAATGGGATAAATCATTGGGGTCTTTGATTTAGATACATCTTGGTAAGAAAGTGATCAATCATTGGGGTCTTTGCTTTAGATACATCTTGGTAAGAATGGGATAAATCATTGGGGTTTTTGAGATTTAGATACATCTTGGTAAGAATGTGATAAATCATTGGGGTCTTTGATTTAGATACATCTGGGTAAGAAAGTGATCAATCATTGGGGTCTTTGCTTTAGATACATCTTTGTAAGAATGGGATAAATCATTCGGGTTTTTGAGATTTAGATACATCTTGGTAAGAATGTGATAAATCATTGGGGTCTTTGCTTTAGATACATCTGGGTAAGAATGTGATAAATCATTGGGGTCTTTGCTTTAGATACATCTGGGTAAGAATGTGATAAATCATTGGGGTCTTTGATTTAGATACATCTGGGTAAGAATGTGATAAATCATTGGGGTCTTTGATTTATATACATCTGGGAAAGAATGTGATAAATCATTGGGGTCTTTGATTTAGATACATCTGGGTAAGAATGTGATAAATCATTGGGGTCTTTGCTTTAGATACATCTGGGTAAGAATGTGATAAATCATTGGGGTCTTTGCTTTAGATGCATCTGGGTAAGAATGTGATAAATCATTGGGGTCTTAGCTTTAGATACATCTGGGTAAGAATGTGATAAATCATTTGGGTCTTTGCTTTAGATACATCTTGGTAAGAATGTGATAAATCATTGGGGTCTTTGCTTTAGATACATCTGGGTAAGAATGTGATAAATCATTGGGGTCTTTGCTTTAGATACATCTGGGTAAGAATGTGATAAATCATTGGGGTCTTTGATTTATATACATCTTGGTAAGAATGTGATAAATCATTGGGGTCTTTGATTTAGATACATCTGGGTAAGAATGTGATAAATCATTGGGGTCTTAGCTTTAGATACATCTGGGTAAGAATGTGATAAATCATTTGGGTCTTTGCTTTAGATACATCTTGGTAAGAATGTGATAAATCATTGGGGTCTTTGATTTAGATACATCTTGGTAAGAAAGTGAAAAATCATTGGGGTCTTTGCTTTAGATACATCTTGGTAAGAATGGGATAAATCATTGGGGTCTTTGATTTAGATACATCTTGGTAAGAAAGTGATCAATCATTGGGGTCTTTGCTTTAGATACATCTTGGTAAGAATGGGATAAATCATTGGGGTTTTTGAGATTTAGATACATCTTGGTAAGAATGTGATAAATCATTGGGGTCTTTGATTTAGATACATCTGGGTAAGAAAGTGATCAATCATTGGGGTCTTTGCTTTAGATACATCTTTGTAAGAATGGGATAAATCATTCGGGTTTTTGAGATTTAGATACATCTTGGTAAGAATGTGATAAATCATTGGGGTCTTTGCTTTAGATACATCTGGTTAAGAATGTGATAAATCATTGGGGTCTTTGCTTTAGATACATCTGGGTAAGAATATGATAAATCATTGGGGTCTTTGCTTTTGATACATCTGGGTAAGAATGTGACAAATAACAGGATCCAGCTATAAGCAGATCTTTACACATTTGGTAAATTTGGTCATATAGAGAAAGCATTAGTTTACGCAGACATTTTCTAGTGCATTAAGTTTTAGGATATTTACATTCATTAAAGTTACTAAAATTCACATCAGGTATAAACATCAAAAACTTTCAGAGGGAAGATGGCTGGCGTATATATGTACTCATGGAATTAGAAATATGTGCTGTTTGGCTATTAATTCTTTATATGCAAAAAATTGAAAACTTTATATACTTTTGTTTCGAACAGTTTTAGTAAAATTCAAAGAAATATATGAGTTTACAAGATAGCAAAAAGTTCCATGTTCGCGCTAATTTTCGAATTATTCCAAAGCTGAAATGTATGTTTCTGCTGCAACCTATAGCATGAACATAATAAGCTCTAATCTTAATGCGGTCTGATGAAACACTTTGTTTAATGTTTCATATCAAAACTATGAAAATAATTGAAAATCCCTTTTTTTTCTTTTATGTTTACAGACATAAATGCGTGTTACAAACTACTATTCTAACTAATTCATTCATCACTTGCTATGTTGATTGGAGAGTTCACATGGCAAAATATGTGCAACTGCAAATTTCGGTGAAAAACACGTGGAAGGGGTATTGTCACACGCAATACGGATAGAGACAAAAACTATAACATGTTTTCCAAATGGGTTACAAACATGCATTTATGTTGGGTTGTTTTACATATACATGTTTAATTGCTACCATAAGGCCTAAATGGTCATACTTTAGTGATTTCAACAACTGTAATTTGATATTTTTGTCAAATTATGAAAGAATTAAATCTAAAACCAATTGTATTTCTCTTACTTCTTTAGCAAGGGCAGTAGTAAGTGATATTTCAACTGCAGTGATAATATAGCCATTATTTTTTCTGCAATGAGTAAGCTAGGGCAGGTTTTATTACCTCCCTTTGTAACAGTTATCTCCCTTTGAGGAGAATGAAGGTCGGCACACGTCATAGATCTACTTAGGATTGACGATAAACTATGTTTACGGTATGTTACTGAGGACCTTCTCAATAGTCAGTGCATCCTTTGATACTGCGAAGTTCTAATTTTACTGCTTTAATTCATTGTTATTCATTTTATCGCGAAAACATGTACAAAGCTCTTCGGCATTTCAGCTTTACTCAACGTATCAGTCCGCGATTGTCATCTGCATGGCTTTCCTTAAAGGAGCAATATCACGTTTTCTGATTATTTTATATTTCATATACTTCACTGATAATTGTTAGTCAATGTCAAATGTATTATTTTGACAGTGTCAAAAATCCGAGTTCACAAGCCAATTATCCATAGTCAGAGGACAAATCATGATGATTCACATTAAATCCATGGGCGGGCATTTTGTGTGAAAACCTTTAATTCATTTTGTGTAAGGAAAAGAAATCGCATGGGTAAACTTTACGTTATGTATTTGAATTATTACTGCTCCATTTAGTTTAAATATAATACATTCTCTTTCAATTGGAACCATTAATTTTCATTTTCCTGACATCATCTTATATTCCCCCTAAAAACGTGCTACTGCCCCTTTAATGTCCTTTTTCCCAGTGCGTCTACTTATCCACATCTAGTATCCACATGTGGGTTAACACATTGTATATAGATACATGTAAGTTGAATCAATTAAGAATCTCGCATTTATCTCTTCCGTTTCTTATAAAATAGCGTCATCAACTGAGAATAAAATACAAACATGAAAATCGAAACCCTTGTGCATAAGATCGAAATTTGGAAGTTTCTCGCAAATCGCTTTCAACTGTGAGTTGGTCAGAAATGAAACAACTTGGGTATTTGAGATCTTTTACATAACATGCAAAATGAAGATATAAAATAAGATCAATGAATTTCTTAAAACGAAAGCTAAACATTCTGATTGTGTGTATGAGAACGTCACAGTTGTCATTGAGTAATGTCTTTGCAATGGTATGTGGTTAAATACGCAAACAGTGTTTAGATCTCAACTTCTCAATAAAAATAAAATGTAAACGCGTCTCATCATTTATTCCTTTCTTTGAATTCTCAGACTCTTGTTATATACATATTTTAACCTTCACCGATAATATTTCTTACAGCAATGACGGGAATGATAGGACTTACACCGTACTCGTGAGAGGTAATTCACTCATTTTGTAACATTTAACTGGTGACAAGTTGGATTTTAACAAACTCTAATGCAATTGATTAAGATAAAGAAATCATGGATGTATCAAGTAAAAGCCTTATTACCTTTCTATTACTTTCAAAAAGATCGAATTTAAAGGTTGAAATATGTTTTTCTTATCTTTCAGACCTGAAATACACAACTCGATCACACAATGTAGTAAGCTTTGAACTTTTATTAACAACGTATAAGATGAACATAAGGATAAATCAATAATATTTCTAAAATTTACATCGCTATTGAAATTTTATTCTATTTGTATATCACTTTGTAAATTACATTTTTTACCATACTATCCTGAATAAGCTTTTGAAATAAGTGTAAGGTAAGGTGTAGAAGAAGTTTCAATATTCAGATTATTATTAAACATCGAGATTCATTATCAAAACGTTTTAACATGGAAAAATGTTTTAATCATTGATATCTTCTTCTGCTTTACGTAAATGGTTACATGCAAACACAATTAAAGGTGTTGATTCATCTTCATTATTATGTCGAATTCTGTTTGAAAATTAAAATATTACATAATGATGGCTATTCAACTCTTCAATTTTAGAATCAGAGCACCGACTTTTTAACCAGTGATATATGTTTTTACAAATTGTATTCAACTTAACTATTGTATGAGTCACCATACTTCAAAATTCGTCATATCCATATCATTTTTTAATCATGATTAAGTCCAGTTTGAAGATTTATTTCCATCTTCCAAATAGATTTATAACCGATTGAATAAATCTGCCCATACTAGTACATGCTAATCTGTTCACCACTACCACTCTTAAATGAAGGCAATATTGATGAAAACATTCTTGGACATTGATTGACGACTTTCTTTCTGTATAATACTCACGAAAGATACGGCAGTGTGTAATTTATAATTTTCCTCTTATTTGAAATGCGAATATTCAAATGTGATTAACGTCAGAATTTCAAGTGGATAACCCGTGTAAATCATTTCAGTCATCGCCATATTTTGCATCACTTCCTGCATCAGAGACCTTTTGTAGAGTGAATTCAACATGTATCTTATCGGTATATACCGGCTCGCAACCAGGGTAAGTCTTAGTAGATATAACAACAATCACTCTATTGTATCTTCATTATTATTTTAATGTTGATAGAGAAGGAAATCTGCCTTGTCATTCCTAGAATATTCATTTTGAATCGTTTGCTATCATGGAGAAAGATTTAGGTACTTTGAACTTGTCAAAAATTTTACCAAAACGTTGGTTCTTGTCCTCCATTCACACGTCTGCGATTTGTTAAATGACAAAATTTGGAATTTTTTTCCAGGACGCAAATCGTAGATTTGGTTCACACGAATTCTACAGTTGCTGATGTAACCGTTTCTCCTGTAACGAAGCAAATACTCGAAGGACGGACAGTTTATCACAATGATGTCAGCTTTATATCTCAGGAAGCAGGACCGCACAGAATATGTCTTCGGGCGAAAAACACAATTGGGTGAAAACCTCGTGATTTTTTATTCTTTTCAATGTCAATTTCAATCATTATTATTGTCATTTGTCTTTCAATCACAGTCTTTATTTGCAAAAAAGCTAATTTTGAAAGAGATATCCTTTATACTTAATGAAACAAAGAGACAATTCGTTTATAAATTATAGTGTCCTTATTTGATTTTCAATTTCTTAATTATCACTTGAGAGATAAGAAATATTGAAACATAATCTGAAAGAGTCGTCAGAAAATTTATAGATTTCCTTCATAAATATTTTTGTATTTGCATTTTCTGTTTAAGGGAACAATCGGATGAAGAATGCATCAATGTGCAAGTTGAACATATAGGTAAACAATAACTCATTTGGGTAACTTACATTTATTTGCGAATGAATTTAACTAGAACAAGCAAACAGAATGAATATCCATCCAATATTAGTTTAGAGATTGCAATGAGACTGATTTGAATCTTTTATATATCCACTTGAAGGAGTTTAATAATCATTTTTAATAATCCATTGCTCTCTATCGAAAGTGTAGTATATGATAATAAAAACTCCAGAGAACTTTCGTATTAAAATAATAATGTATGTTTGTAAATACCTGAAAATAACACTCGTCGTTGAAGTAGAAATATTATCAATGTATTAACAATCATTTCTGTATTGACAGATGCCTGCAATTCACTTCCGTGTCTAAACGGAGGTCGTTGTCGCCAGAATGAGGCTTCGTTCGTTTGTATATGCTATCAATTGTTCACCGGATCATTGTGTGAAACGCGTAAGTGTTTTCAAAGTTACGATTTTGGAATCTTTTTGTAACCATGCAATGCTTTCGTTCCCCTTCTGTCTTCAGCATCACTCTTGTACGTCAATTTTAGCGTAGGCATATGCATATTAATATTTTGAAAGACTTTGATTCTACAAGGAACAGTAACAAGCTTTTTATTGTATATATGTAAGACTCGAATCCAGGCATGTCATGAATCGTGTTACGTAAAACTACAAGCCGGAACATGCTTATAAACTATTTGATTTTAATTTTATAGCATGTGCAAGTAATGCAATGTTTCCAAATAAAACATAGTATGTTTGGAGAACAAATCTATAATTAATAATAACGAAAACAGCTTATCGAACTTACGTAAACTCTGCACACCGCGTGCGTCATTTGGTAACGTCATGTTAATGCTATGCGACACCTCTTCTCGGAGAGCAGCAGCGGGGTACATGAAATTTGTACACCGTGAGGGGAGCGTGTCCCGGGGTACATAAGATAAAATGAGTCGATCGTCAGCCAATCAAAAACGAGTATTTTACTGTAAGGTAAGATAAGTTGAGTTATTAAGATTCTAGAACTAACAACATTACCGTTAAAGGGGCAGTAGCACGTTTTTAAGAGGAATATAAGGTGATGTCATGAAAATGAAAATTAATGGTTCCAATTAAAAGACAATGTATTTAAACTCAATGGAGCAGTAAAAATTCAAATATATAAATTAAATTTTAGCCATGCGATTCCTTTTTCTTACACAAAATGAATTAAAGGTGTTCACACAAAAATGGCTGCCAATGGATTTTATATGAATCTTTATAATTTGTTCTCTGACTATAGATGGTTGGTTTGTGTAATGAGATTTTTGACACTATCAAAGTAATACATTTAACATTAACTAACAATTATCAGTGAACAAAATAGAATATAGAATTATCAAAAAACGTGCTACTGCCCCTTTAAAGTACAGTTAAGCTCATTTGTATTGGCTCTTTTGCATCAGTCTAAATTTCTTCCTTTCTTTCAGTAATTGATCCATGTGAAAGCAACCCATGCCATCAAGGAAAGTGCTATTTTGCTGTTGGTCAATTAGTATGTCTATGTCTCCCCAACTACACCGGCAAATATTGCCAGTTTCGTAAGTAATGTTAACATGTTTATTCATGGCTATCATGACGTAAACGTCGACTACTGTAAACGTACTATAGCAACGTAAAAACAAATGTGAATGTCGATCTTTATTTTATAAACGAACGTCTTGCAAAAACATTGAGACGTATGGTGTGGTATTTAGTGAAAGTTAATAATCAAGCAATACCATTGCATGTGTATCAATGTTCACAATTTATTCTATTGAACTTTTGCCATCTAACATTTTTTCAAATACTTGAAGCAACAATTGTGCATTACATACATTTTGATTTTTACGGTAAAAATGCTTGCAGATAATGTAACACGAAAATATGTATTGTGACTCCCTTCTGCTATATATCTAACAGGTTCAGAGGCTGATTCGACTGCTAAAGTCCTAGCGTCATTATCTACTGCCAATCTAGTGAAAATATTCTAGTAAAAGTTGCTAACTGACTTGATACAAGACCTTATACTTACACGCCCATGTGCGAGAAGTACATTCGTTACGTCTCTAGGTCGAACATATAAGGTTTAACACATCTCATAAATCTGTCCCAAACTGCAGAATTTACTGGTCGCACCATTCACATTACGGCCCTTTAGTGTAAACACCGACAGAAATACATTTCCGATTTTGGAACGTGAGACAACGACGTCTAGCAAACCGTCAAGTTCGGTTGCAACGTCACCAAGATGTACATTTGCTTTAGAAGCAGAACATCAGAGGTCTCTCCTTTTCCAGATCTCAACCCTATTTCGCATGTTTGGGATTAGATTGAGAGAAGACGTCAACGTTTGTCAGTGACCTTTGACGAACGAGGGCAAATCATGGTTGACAATTACAATGAGATTCAACAAGGCTTTGCACTAATCTGATATCGTCCATAAGGCGTAAAAAATGTTCAAAAAAGAGTTGATGCTGATCTCGATGGAGAAACTGTAGAGGAATACATGAAGCCATTTGTATTGTATACACATATGACAAATACAGCTACTTTTTTCTTTTAGTATACATATACTATAATTGTGTTTTGGGAAACATTGTTATATTTGATTTGTTTGTTTTTAATATCCTTTAGGATAAAATGGACATTAACTTAACTTTATAAATTTGAACAGCAACATGTGTAAACTATGGTTTCCATGTGACTAGCTGTATATGGGACAGCCCTCATGTCACTGATTTTTAAAATATCGTGTTCATTTAGGTTTCTGATACCATAACTGTTAAGTATATAAATCTATAAAACAACCATTTCCACCTCAGCATGTAGTGGAGTTGGAGTCAAGGACGCTGGGAACACTTGTATTTGTCCTTTTGGTATCACCGGAACACTCTGCGAGTCAGGTGGGTTAAAGTTTCTGTGAGGAAATCTTGATTAATGGTGTTCTGATGTAATTGTATTCCAGCTTTACGATATTGTTTGATGGACAGGAATAACTACTTAAACATAAGCGGAATATCAATACATTTCTAAAAAATTAACCATTGTCATTAAAATGACATTACAGACCGATTGCTACAAATTGATTTAGAAATAATATGTCCAGCAGATGTAGCAACAATCTAAATAAATTCAGATCAACAGAGTTTTTATTTTGTCATTCTGTTGATCTAAGATTGACCAGTGTGAGAGGTCGTCCCGGTGACCTTTCGTATGCAAATAAGGAATTCGCGATTTGATCAATCAAATTCGACGTCACAAACAGTTCATAGTCGCTCATTGAAGGTGTGAACGGAAGAAACATATGATAGCTTATCGCCTGTTCTCAATAAATCTTGTTTTTGATACTGATAAGAAAAATATCATTAGGTTGATTTCATTTTGGTTGCATGAAATGTTTTTAGTTTTATGATTTAAAAAAAATCACTATTTTCAAATTATTTGGATGGAAATTAAAGAAATTAGTTTGCGTTTGATAAAAAAAAGAGTTACCTCCCCTTGCATAAGGATTTTCGTAAATATTGACATTTATTATGCTCTAACGTTGTGATTATTATTCGCCACGTTAGTATCTGTGCGATGTGCAATCATCATTTGTCATTGACAACTAGCAAATACGCTAAATCATTTTAAAAGAAAAAAATATTATCTATTAATACATCCAAGCAATCGGATTATTCATCGAAATGGTCGCTCTGCTCCGCTCCGAATGACAGAGCTCCGAACATCATCCATTTCAAAAGATGTGCTGCTGAGTTTGTTTTAACTTCCAGCGAGCTAGGGCATCTTTTCTGATTGGCCGAGCGGCTGATTTCAAAGGTCAGCGGGATGACCCACCTTACGGGCCAATCTTAGATCAACGGTATGACCAAATATAAAACCTGTTTATCTCAATTTATTTAGATTGATTTGGCAAACAACTCTATATATATATATAATTACAATTTTTAATAAATCAAATATTAAACAAAGTGATAAAAGTTACAGAATCAAGCCAATACAATTGATATCCCAAGCGAAACCCGCGATATAAAACGTTATACCTGATCTGTATTAGTCACTTACAAATGAATCTGTTTCTACACACGTCGATTGAGGCTTTACAAGTAAAAGCAAAGGATATAAGAACATACATTCGACAAGCCAAGTTAGTATAAGTTGATGAGTTTCTAATTTCTCTGTAGATTCTTTTCAATGTCAAATATAAGTAGAAAAGACAAAGTGTTGTCTTTATGATTAGCGGTATTTACCAAAATGGCATGTTCTCTTAAAATATGTATTTCAATTTTAGCTATAGATGGCAATGAGGTAAGTTTACATAATATTTTGCCTGCTAATGCCTGCTGACAATTCTGCTTTAATATATACCTATGTTTAAAACACTTACTTTTCCAAGTAAAATGAGAGCAATAACAAGTTTACAAAAACCTCAAGTTGCAGTTACTGATTGAGGAACGTCGAGGCAATGATAAAGAAATCACCCTCTTTTCAAATCACCACAAAGAAAGCATGACATTTTCTAAATATCATTTAGATCTTAATTCGCATACACTCAGTTGATTAAGTGTTCTGATGACGTCAGGAACGATGACGTAACTGTAGCAGATTCGTTCCGGGGATGATAAGGCCGGAGTGGCTATTCTCTGAATGTGTTGCAAATTGTCCGTAAATTACTGCACCATTAAGTTTATTTTTCTCTGTAGATTATAATAAAATTATAAGTTAAAGATAGTAAATAACGTAAACTTCTTACATTAATATTGACATGTTTGCAGACACACTCATTCCTCTTGGAGACCGGCTCAACGCTGATGTGTTCCACTAAAAGTTGTACAATACCCATCTTCAGTCAGGGTCCGAGGCACGCATCTCTTCTAAATATTATCTGATTAGTGTACTTTTGAATGTTTTTCTTCAATTTTGTTAAAACATCAGATACGAAGTTTTATTACCTATACGGTTGAAAATATATGGTGACATAATTTCGATATGAGCATTAGTGCATATATCACCTTTACCCTAGCAACAATTGTTGTAGCGCGAGTTCC
The DNA here is from genome assembly GCA_916613615.1 of Steromphala cineraria. NCBI lineage: Eukaryota > Metazoa > Mollusca > Gastropoda > Trochida > Trochidae > Steromphala > Steromphala cineraria. Next base: position 15,512,606 of record OU744734.1, read on the forward strand.
CGTATGTTCACCTGTGACGTCACTGTATTCGGTCGTCGCAAAGGAAGCGGCTCGTTTCTTGGATATTTCTAAGATGGTAAACTGAATAGAATCGGTAATAAAGAACTTATTACCCTCGGAAGTGTGTCTTATGACTTTTACGAAACTCGTGCAAATTTGTGTATAACCCTCGCTTTGCTCGGGTAATACAAAAATCACACTCGTTTTGTGAAAATCATATGGCACACTTCCTCGGGTAATAATCTCTATATATGTTCAACTAGAGTACACTTAGAATTATAAAGTTTAAATATTGGTGGTTGTACACATATTGTTCACTTGTCTAGAAAGATGTTTTACTGACCAGTAAACGTTGTTGATGTAATGCATCGTTGTTCAAAGCTTCCACAAATTATAGTTGGTCAAAACACATGTTACATACATTTATATCTGTTGTTTGTGTTTACCTTCGTAAAATTGCTTACAATCAATTTCATTCACTAAAGTGTTTGTATCATTATGAAATTTAGCAATTATAATCAAATCTTTACAATAATTGGTCTTTTTTGTTGTTGGATCTATTCCATTTTTTTCAGTGTGCCATATATTACGACTCATCCTAAATTTGGGATTTACGTTGTAAACGTTGGACTCGGTAAAGAATTGATGACAGGATCCCGAGGACCTCAAATGTACTATACCCCTGTGACTGTTAACATGGTTGGCGAACACGCGACGATATGCATAACTCTTTCAAGAGACAGGTTTGATATTGTTGATAAATATATATCACAAAAAAATATAATCATACAGCATCATTCATCACTTTTGTTGCTAAATAGATAAATCTGTTTCGATAGGACGAAACTATGCGGAATTTGTGATAACAGTGAAAGTAGTTCATAAGTTTAACTTATTTCAATTCATTCCTACATATATATACAACAATATACAAGCAATGCGAGCAATACGTCCGTAAATCAGAAACTCACATGTAAGGTCCGATATGATATAAATGAGATCTGATAATCGGTGAAGCAAAAAGAAATTGAGTTGAGCTTATTGTGCTTTGAATTCGAATAAGTCTTTGAGATTTGCATCAATTAAACTGTTTTCTATTGCATGTAGCGAGGATGTGTGTTACGATATTGAAACTGTTCCATCAACCCGCCCGAACGGCACAGCGGCATTACCAACTGATACTGAGGTGAATGGGTGTATAAATGAATGTAGGAGATGTTGTTAGATAGTTGATGAAGATGTTGAATGACGTAGAAGAAGATTAACGTCGAATGCATGTTATATACAGTATCTTGTAAACATTTTATATGGACGCTTTTTTAACTGAAAGTTCAACATTAAAATCTTAATCAACCTAATTATTAAAATCTTTATCATCTCAATTCTCCTGGACATTATTTGAACCAACAAGTAACAGTATTTTATGTAAATGAAATCATCAATCCACTATTAATTTATTTTTCATTCTCAGGGAGGCTTTTCAAGCGAAACTCTACAAAACGGAAGCAGACTTCGATGCAGCATCGCAATATGTCATCAAATTGTTGTAACAAAACCATTTGCGAATGGATCATGGTAAATACATTCTGTAAATGTTTAACTAGCATGATTTGTAAATTAAACATGCATTTGTACACGAACTCGATTATTTTTTATGAAGTAAACATCACTATTAAATGGTACAGTTCTCAGATCATGTCCGAAGGAAGCACCGCCTTCAAGACCCAGAGAGTCTCACAATACTGCGTGACTGATGTTGCTTACAACACTGACTCCTCGAACATCTGTATACATGCAGGGTATGCTTTATTGTTGACAGAATTCCACTTGTAATGAAATGCTATGTTAATGGTTATGCTTGCCCTTTTATCAAAACAGATGAGACTGATTAAAATTGATCATGGTCCGATGAATCGAATTCTATCAGTATACGAACTTAATCTATTGATTGGTGTCCTTAAACAGCCCCTAAAAGCTGGGTGATCGTAACTCATGTTAACAATCAAAACTATGCTACCTTTCGTTTTCAATGCGTTGATTTGTTTGTTCATCAATAACTAGATTTCGTCTGTATGGATAGATCCTGCTGATAGGCGATGAAAACGATCAAGTACTTATATCGTTGGATTAATATTTAAAATATTTATTCCCCTGAACACGGTTAATATTAATCAGATTGATGATTTCACAAACCACCTCGAAACCAATGTTTTGCAATTGGACATTAGAGTATTCTTTGTTTTGTCGTAATAATGTATGTATACATACTAGATCTGAATAACACTTTCATATAACGTTTCACAAATGCAACCTCATAAATTTATTGGATTTCAGAGCTGGAGGTGAAACAAGATGCTATGGTGTTGAGCCGACTGATAGGGAACATAGCAGGGAACCGTTCCGTATGCAACTGAATACTACTATTCGTGTACATTTTTCATTAAATGATATCATCAGAGATTTTAAAAGTTTAGAAATTCTTTGATAATTTTTCTGCTGTTTTTGTGTATTCTAAATAAGTAGATAATCGAGTTAGTTAATGTTTCGTTCTCTTTCTTTTCGGGTCGGTAATTTAGTTTTGTTACTGATATTGGAAGAAACACATTTCTTTCCTACTACATGTCTTGTTGTCATACATCAGTATTTCACGATAAAACAAAATCAGTATAAGAAATGTTATAAACTCACGGGCAAAAGAAACGCCGGCTTGCAACTTTTCGATTCCTGAAGAACATAATAGTTTATAAAATAGTAAGTTCATAGAGTTACCACAATTAACATCAGGTTGAAAACAACTCTGACAATCACGTGATGGAAAATTCCGAAACTATGAGCATTTTCGTGAGTGATGTATGATTGTCGAGATTTCGATCATGTCGCTTTTTTTGTTGTCAAACAAAAAAGAAGTACAGATTCACATTTTGGCGTCAATATCGAGTGTGCCCATCTATTCCCTGACACGCCGTCGTACAGACGTGACAAATCTTCTCGCGTAGCTGGCGTGATTTGAAGCCACTCTTCAAGGAATGTTTGGGTAAACGTCGGTCTGTCCTGTGGATGATGCTGACGTCTGTCAAGATGGCCCCTGAGGTGTTCAATAAGATTCAGGTCAGGTTATCTGGCTGGCCAAGAGAGAACATGCATTGAAAAGACTCTTGTAACTCTTGCAGTGTTTTGGGTGGCGTTATCATGTTGAAGCAACGTTCTTGGGTTGTTCTGCAGGAATAGAAGAACAGCCTCTGTTATATAACGCCGAGATCCGTGGGTTCTTGCAGTTTCCCCTGGCGGAAAAAATTGCACCGCAATCAGTTTGAATATCTGTATCAAATGACAACGCTTCTTGCATGGAAAGGATTATTCATATCACAATGCTTTTGCCATGATTCAGTAGCAATATGATGATTTTAAAACAGCGTCGCTGATTGCACAACTTACTTTGATTGCCTTCAATCAGACATCTACCATTCTATCCCACAAAGTCGGCGTAATGTAACAGAGGCTGTATCATCATTCCATAACTTTATCTGCCTCTGTGGGGAGGGAAAGCTGGTGTCAGGACCTGGTTGATGTACTTGTTAGCGGTTAGGGTTGCATTTATTACCACAAGGTTGATCTTTGTGTTACCACCAAAAAAAAACAACATGACACTGTCACTGCCATGGGGTTGCACTTCTTTGGCGCAGCAACGTGACGCACGTTCGTCACTACGCCGGTAAAACCGACATCGGTCGTCAACTCCTGAAAGCTACTCTCGTCATTATAAAACACACTGTCCAAATTCCAGCTTTGCCAGCGCTGCACAGTGTGAGTCCGACTCATTCTGCTGAGCCGATGGTCATGGTCATTCCCCTTAAGGTTCGATAAGCTAGGAAACCAAAATGGCCGAGACGTCTGGCTACGGTTCTTCTGCTGACGGGGTGGCGAAAAGCATGTCTTGCTGATGGCGTCACAATGAGGAATCTGTTTTGTGGGCGTGGCGTGTGCAAATAGTGGTCAACGTTGGCCGTAAGTACACGTGGTCTTCCACATTGCTTTCTCTCTCTCCGTTCAAACGTCAAACGTGGTATGCTTGTTAGCTAAAAGTTAACGATATAATGCAAAGGAAGGGTTTCATTCACAATTTAAACTTAATTCTAGAAAAGATTTTTCCTTATACATTTTCAACAGAAAAGGGGAAATCTCGTGTTGTTCACAGAATATTCAGGATGAAAATTCCCCATCAGAAATGTTTGGTGCGTTTGTGAGAATGTTTCAACAAGGTACCTAATCATGGGATTTGGTTGGTACTATCCAAATTTTGTCAATGTTTATGAAACCAGCGTTTCTTTTGCTCGTTAGTTTATTTTCCAAAACGCCACATATACGTTATGTCTATTGGTCATCGATTGACGATAGTGATAGGGGGAAAGTGTTCGTGAACGTCAGGACTTAAAGGAATAATACGGCGATCCTCTCCTTTAAGTCCTAAACAAGCTACACTCTTTTCTAATTCCAGCATTTCCGGAGGATCCCGCAATTTTCTTAATTTCAACCTACATTTTCCCTGACACGAGGCGTATTTGAACAGTTAATTCCGATAAAGAATAGTTCACTCTTTGTAATTGTTCGTCATTCAAAATATTTTATTCAAAATATAACGTAAGTGATGTACCATTAAGGAGTTTGTCTCTCAATCTTAAATTGATCATTTCATAGAAATAGTAGGTGACAATCATGGTAATTGATCTCTGTTTCAGAAACAACGACTGGGATTGTAAAGAAAGTGAGTATATTTAAGTCAATGAACTACAGAAAGTTTAACAATTATTTTCATCAGAAAAAACGTTTCGGCGATTATCAGATATTGAAATAAATCATCACTTAGGTGATAATGCACAAACATGAACAAGTTTCGTTTAAAAACAGCGTTAAAAAGAAACCTTCACTTATATACCCTACTGTTTTTATATATATACAGTTGTAGGGTAGGATCTTTAAGTCAACATGTATTAACGCTGTTTATGGGATACATGTCCCTGTGAATACACATACATTTACAAGTTCATTATCTATTTCAGGATGATGATGTGTTGACTGATGAAGCGATTATCGGTATATCTATCGGCGCTCCGGTATCTGTAATCGGAGGGTTGAGTCTCATCACTCTCCTCATCAAATGCGTCATGAAGTGTAAAGTAAAAGATGCTCTTGACAACGCCGTTACTAATTTTATCACAAATATAACATATATAATGAACCATTAAGGAGTTCGTTTCTTAATTTTAACATGTTTATTTCATGGAGATAATAGGTGACCACAATGTCATTTGATCTCTGTTTCAGAAACAACGACTGGGATTGTAGAGAAAGTGAGTATTTCACCAGGTCTATGAACTACGCAAAGTTTTACAATTATTTGCATCTGAAAAAACGTTTCAGCGATTGTCTGAAATTCAATTAAACTATCAAAGCACACACAGGGACAAGTATCACTTAAAACAGTGTTAGAAAGACATGTTTACTCATACATTCTAACCTACATCTTTTTAGGAGAAGGGTAAGGTCTATGAGTGAATCTATCATTCTTACGCTGTTTTTAGCCGATAAGTTCATTATCTATTTCAGGATGACGATGTGTTGACTGATGAGGCGATTATCGGTATATCTATCGGTTCTCCGGTATCGGTGATCGGAGGGTTGGGTCTCGGCACTCTCCTGATCAAATGCGTCATGAAGTGTAAAGTAAAAGATGCTCTGGACAACGCCGTTACTACAGTTGAAGATGATGATGAGGATGAGAAAGAGAAAGATGAAGTTGGGGAACACACACACTCCTCATTTTCTGATAAACCTCGAGCACAACTGAAGATCGATTACCGCATCAACAATAATCTTAGTTTTTAAAACAATACCGGGTACTGATATCTTATTTGGACACTTTAAATGTCTACTTGTACATATTTATGGGTTCAAGTTGTAAATTTTTTTGGGGTCAACTTGTACATATGTTTGGGTTCAACTTGTACATATTTTAGTGTTTTCACAATTGTGATATTTTCAAAGGGGTTTGTTGATAATGCTTTGGGAAATATGGATTTTATTTGTATATCTATTAGCAGATATTTTTACGATCATTTTCATCTACTTATATTATCCAATTATTGAATAAAAAACATTGGATATACTGGCAGATTTTTAATTGCTTTAGAAAAAATAGACAAGTGTGTTATGAAGCGTCCCGATACATGTGCGACATGAAACATTTTTATCCTAGAAACACAAGCTGAAACATTGTACACACATGTTGATTGGTCCAGGTACCTATACTTGAGTTCGAAATGATATCTTCTGCATCATTGGTGTATTCAATGTAACACCATTTGCGGATTTCAATTAAAAGAATCTGTAACCTTACTAATTTGATTTCTTTTGTTAATCGTTTTTTTACCCCCTATATTTGATATTGAAGTAAGTTACAGTTTCATCTGCAAGGATTTCGAAATCTCGAGCTACAAATTTTCTTGAATCTGTTAAAATACTTTATTCGCCCAAGGGACATAAATTATAAACCCATTCGAACTAGCAATTGGTTCGTTAAAGAAATTCTTGTAGCATTAGATGACTTGCTGAAATTATCATTAATTTTGTTTTCCAATTCCTTTATTTCCTAAAGAAACGCACTACAGTTATGCAATAAGCAGTTGTACATGTAAACCTCATCTTCAAAAATAAACAGATTAAAAACGGTATTGACAATATGTGTTATAAATCTAATCACAATTATTTTTCAATCTGTAGACACAATTCGGTTTCACAGACGCGATGATCTTAATTAGGAAATTCATGTTTATCTTTCTGATGATTTGATGGTTGATTTCAAATCCCCCCTCACCCCACAAAATATATACTGAGAACTGTGTATTTTAAAAATGCCTTTTTCAATTCTAAGAGGTTATATCATTTCTTTGGAATCTATTATAATCGGAACCGTAGGGGTACTTCCAACCAGTTTTATTTCAATGTTATAAACTGGTTGCCAAGAGCTATTTTGTCGTGGCCACGAGATAATAAGTCTTGGTCACAATATATAAGGTCGTGGTCATTAGATATCAAGTGGTTGCCACAAGATACTACGTCCTGGCCATAAGATAATAAGTCTTGACCACGAGATATAAAGTATTGGCCACGACTCAAGTTAACCAATAGATTTTCAATGTCCCCTCTCTATCACATTTAATTCATTTAAAAAAAGAAAGAAATCGATTCATGTTTCTAGGTGTTTACTTCAAGGTAAAACTGTAAGGATCACAGCATTCCATTTATCTGACGATGGAATACATAACATACGTTCTCTTCTGTAGCTCCTAATAACAGTATTTATTGTATCTTAGAAACCTATCGGGGATTTCGTATATTGTTATGGAGGTCTCTTGTTTTCTCGTAATAACCTCCAAGGGGGGTTTACATTGGGAAGTCAGGGCATTATATTCATATGTAAGACCTAATCGGAGGTTGGAAGGTTTTATATTTCAAAATCAAAGGGTTTTATATTCCAATGTATAATTTACTTACTAACCCCAAAGTCCATTCTATCTTGAAAATATCTACAAAGTTACATGCTTCCAAAGTGCGGGATTCGAACCCCAAATCCGCTGGATCGTAAGCAAGCGCTCTAACCACTACTCCAACGGGCCAGATAGAAGTGGAGGCTATGTCAAACAATCTATTGATTGAAGTTCAGATTTCAGTAAAAAAAGTCGATCCTTAAGATGCAAATGCATACAAACATTCATAACCAGAGTTACACCTTTATACTGGTAAATCTAAAAGATCCAAATACGGTATCAACCACCTGACTTGTCGATTGTCATTGTTGAAGAATGCTTTGCGCGTGCATTTTGTGCTATGTCAATGTCAAATAGTCGTTTGAACGCAATGCTTATTTTGAAGGTAACTGATTTTAATTGTTTTTTATTCAGAATTAAAGCGACAGTATAAAGCAATGTAATCCAAAAATAAATGATAAAACAAACCGACAAACATAAATCCTTGATATTTGTTGTTTTTCTCATTTTTGTATGATCAATTTTTTTATGATCTAAAAATATTGTTACAAATACTACAATATTGACAATTGATTGCGCGTTGTTAATAGGTGTTTAATAAGGATATCTAAGTTAGTTAAAACAGCTTTGCGTGAAGTAAGACCTCAAGCTTCGCTTTCGGTCTAACTTTCCGCTCAGCTTTCTTTCCTCAGGTTTTGAAAACCCAAGCATTACCTCGTTCTCGTGTTTTAACCCTAACATAAAAGACGAAACACTCATATAAAGCATAATAAAATCATTAAATCACTATCAGGACCCCTATCCCTCACTCGATTTCTGCTACCGGCGGGTATGTCAATTTACTTATCCAATGATATTGCAATGTTTATTATTCAATCACCATTACCCTACCGTAGATCTTTCAAAACTTAATATATTCTTATAGAATTTGTATACCACAAAATATCATACAAACTGCACGCTACGCACGAATGCAACATACTTTAACTGATCAATATTGATTGTTGTGTCACCATGTCACGTGACTATGTCGAGCAGTCAGTATGCCAAGCATTCAGCCCGGTTCATCTCAATCGTTAATACTGAGAAATACAGCCTCTTCATCGACCATAAGACATGTGAGTAGTCAACTTTGGCAATTTGGTTGAAACATTTTCTGTCTGTTTTTCAAATAACCGCTTATATGTTAGTATTTTATATCTTTACTTTCACTTTCGGTTTCGATTCAGCTGAATACTCAATGATTTCTCTGAAAGCCAAACCTTATTACAATATATTACAATAAGATCGAATGTTTCAAGCTTTTTCATCAAGTTTTTTTTAAATTGACAAAAATCTGCTCATTCTCATTTAGATATTTAAGATATACTTTTGCTGCAATGCATGCACAGTCAACGGCCATATAAACTTGATAAAGTCGTAAAGAAAAAAATCTCATACACATGCATATTACCATTTAAACATTGTAAAAGTGTGGCTGTTTCTGCTTGAAACAAATTCATAAAGTTCGTTTGAGTGATAGGCACGCATCATTGTCCGGTTTCACTAAGAAATCAAACCTTATACCTTTACAATTAGACTGTAATTATAAGCAGTATGTGGTACTTTTCAGAAACCACTTGTACTTATCGTTAACATATCAACATTGTGAAGTTTTTCATATATGAACAAAACAAGATACTCTTTTCACTTTGAAGAGACACGGTGTCAATTTAATGTAATTTTCGAATTTGCTTTCATACATTTCAAGACGTCAAAACGTCTCATGTATTCATTCTTCATTTATTCATTTAACCCCGACCGTTGATATGAATACTAGTTACATCATCCTTCAAAACACTATCAACTCTTTTGGATGGATGAGATTAGTTTTTTAAAAATAACATGTTTGACGTTTAATGACAACAAGGTCCTCCGGTTACAAATGAGATGTGATTTGAGCAAATCACTTGCATGTTTTGATATCATAACTAATGATATCCAAGTGAGATATGTGTTGCGAATGCATGCATGAGGTGGGGTGGGAGAAGCTCGTTGATAACTTTACGAATCCACTACACCGAATGCATTCTCCATCTTAAACCATGTTTCACTTCATGAAATTACAAACTGTCTTTTTTTGTCACAGTTATATGTATTTCTTACATTTTACTATAAATTCAATGTAAGTATTGGAGCTCACTCATCGGACAATAATCGGACATCTTATTATTTTCATTATTTATTTTATAATTATAAATATCACAAAGTATCTTATTTTTCCACGAGAACGTTAAACGTGTGTATATATGTCTCATGTGCCCCGAGCGCTAACGTGTTATGAACTTGTAGCAGTTGTAGTAATTACTTTCGCCTATATGCCATTATGTTTTATGATGATTTTGGAAAATCTTCTGTTCAACATTCAAAGAATGTATTACTACAATTCATAATATAACTAATTTCGACAATGTTTTGAAAAGAATGCCTATTCAGAGAGTAAAACGTGATAACCATTTGTTAGATTATTAGCTTACATTGGTGTCTAATGTATTTTCATGATAGTCAAATATCGTTATCAGAAATTGAGAAAAAGATTGAAGTTGGGAAGGCTTTGTAAATTATTTCACTTTCTGAAATAATTCTAAACTTTTCTTATAATATCTCTACATAACAACATTTTATCAATGAAAACACGGACAAAAGACCACATTGGTGTATTGCTATAAATAAAACACGGAGCATTATTTGCAGGATCGCAATACGGACTTTTGGAGTTGACAAACAACAAATGAGACTCGCGACGCTCTTCGGACTGCACTGCAACTTTGCATTGACAATCATAGCCGTGAATGAACTCGTAAGAATATGGGACATCATTGTCGATCTGAAATCAGTCAAACAGTTGTCGAAACAGTTGTTTTCGCTCATCTTTTAAAAATTGAGTCCTTTTCAATATCTGAAACCAACTCACAAATCAATTAATGCCTAACGCATGCATCGGACATGAACATCATCGCAATACATCAAAAAGGTATGGGATATTCAAATTCACAAATAACTTTTACCTCCATTATGTTGTGTTTGTTTTGACGACAGCAAGTTTAAGAGGATGTTGGGTTAATAATTGACACCTCGGCAGGAAATAGAGTAGATCACAGATGCGTGCGAACATTATACACAAAATACTCCCCTTAGACAAACACACCTGTGGAAGGTACCAACTGCAATATGCTTGTGTTGCATATCAAGTTTTTTCCAATGTAAATGACGGTTAAAGGTTGTTGTTGGGGTCTATAAAAAAATGAAATGCGATCCTGAATGTGCTCATTCTCTCTCAGAGCACACTAATCTGTCAACTAAATCTGTCAGAAAATGACAGTAACAAATATATCTGTACGAAAGAACGATATTGCAATTGCTTCCATTCACAGATGTCAACTTGACAAAAACACCACGTTCATTCTCTAGACTTAAATCGTCACTATTTCGCATATCTGATGTGACCATTGTTATGAACTGATATTCTAACTATAAGGTTACTTGCAGCACTAATGACAAGTAAAATATCATCATTTTACTTCACAGCTTGTTAATAAACATCATATTTGTTCACACAATATTCATGATGATTATAACTAAAAAACAAAGAATGGGATAATTTTGTAAAAACGAAAAATGATACTAGCTTATAATCTAATTCTATTCAACACTTTGTAAATGGCATGTCAAGTGAAATGCTCCTGAGAGAATGTTCAATAACAATGACGAAAGTGTAATATATTGACAAAACTATTTGTAAAATCCACCAGAAAGATAAGAAGTGGACCCAGAATTTAGCTGTCCTTTTATATATGTTAGCGGCAATAGGGGTTAAGCCTTGGCAATAAATGCAATATTAATGCAAGTCAGGCAATATATGATGAATATAACTCACTCCAAGGACTGTGATGGATTAGTAACTATACATATAACTTGTAAGCCATTTTCAAGCTTGTTAAAGACAACTATTCCCAATAGGTATTCAAGTCTTTCATTCTGATCATTCAAATAACAATGACAACAGCAAGTTCATTGTTTTTATTGAGTACAGTAGCTTTAGTTGTAAACATATATTTGCAAACACAATTTTATGTTTTCTTTAAAATAATACATCGACAATATCCGTTACCAAAAACTGTAACTGTACCAGATAAATCCGCATCTGGCAAAAGTGTCAGATTCAGCTCTGTATCCTTGACATTACCACTAATACCGCTGGCAATACTGCAAATGCATACTTTCTCACTATTGCCTAGTCCGTTTTTTTCACTGTTGCAGCGAACATAAACATACGTAAAAGGATTTCATGATATGCTAAGTTAATTAAAATACATTTTGTAACATACTTACCTCAGCAAATTCATGTACTTCTCAATTTGTTTCTAAACTTATCAAAATAAAATAAATACAAACACTAACAAAAAATCTAAAGACCTCAACCAGTGTTTTAAATTGTTTTGAATCTAAAAAGATTGGTAGACTGAGAATGCCTTTTGATTTGTGAATTACCAAGAACCCTTTAAATTTTGTGTTTGTGGCCGAGACAATTGCTAAACATGAAAATGAAGATAAATTAAACCAAAATCAATTTTTTTGAGCCTGAAGAAAACATGATTACTGATATTTCACAAATGTTTAAAATGTGCTATTATTGCAGTAAATGATATGGGCCGAGACACATAAAACCAACAACAACACCCGTTGATGTTATCCTGTTTGACAGTGCACAGTATATTTAAGAAGGTATATTCAGTATTCGAAATTCAGTAAGTGTGACACTTGGTTATTCTATTGGTTTCAGTAACATAAACATAAATCCACTCCTTGGCCCCTTGCCCTTTTCCTCCATACTTTGTGAGTGAAACAATAGCCGCACTGAATCAGCTATGCTTACATTTCATACAAATATCAAGGCTTGTGGAAAAACTTACAGTAAAATCAGCTTGGAGATCTATCAGCCCTTGCTTCTGTACTATTGATATGTGCTGCCATTTAGGCTAATGTTCGTCTAAGGAACCGATTTCTCGGTCACGGATCTTAAGGGGCATGACTACATGCTCTGTGCGGAGGCCATTGAAATTAGATACTTTGTTTTTGGATTTATTGAATGCTTTTCTCTAACGAACTATATAGTTTGACAAGCAGGATTTGATAGGGATCTTATAAAGATTGAAAATCTGATGATTCACATCAAAGCTTTATCAACAAGCAGGAAATAACAGAATATTACACTCCCTTACCATATACTGTACTACAATTATCAACATCGTGTTTGTTTTTGTTCAATGAAATAATAACAATGTATAATATGGGAGCAATTACAGAATTGATTTTATAGAACAATGTCCTTCTTATGATTAATGATTCTTGAATTTTGATTCCAGTTTTACCATGGCGAGTGGGGACAGAGAGAAGCCTCAGTGTCGTGTATGCAGGACTGTGTTCACCTTCAAGGGTCCAGAACCACTCCTACTGCCCTGCTTACATCCAGCCTGTAAACCTTGTGTATACTCGGGAGAAGAGGACATCACATGTACTACCTGTCAACAGCTGTTCAGTACTGCACATGACGTTTTCCCTAAACACTTCATTCTGTCCAAGGACCTCTTTAAACTCACGCTGAAGCAAAAACCCTCAGACATCCCCTGCACGTTTAGAAATGATGGGGCGAGGGCAGACAGGTGGTGTCCAAAGTGTGAAGCATTTCTCTGCATCACATGTCTGGAGCTTCACAAAGATATTAAGTCAACTCGAAGTCATGTTGTGGAATCTCTGCAAACATACTTGGATCCAGAAGATGACGGTGTAAAGACCTATTGTTACTGCAGGAGTCACCCGGAACATCCTCTAGACGTCTTTGATTCCTCATGTGAGCGCTTGGTCTGTTACAAGTGCCTAAAACATGACCATTCTACTTGCAATGTTGAAGATATCACCATAGCTTTTGACAAGATGAAAGATTCTGAACTGGACAACAACATTGGACAAATTGTTTCGAGGCTTGATGTCATTCCTGAACTTGAGCAAGAATCACAGGATATGGCAAAGAAGCTTGATGAAAGCTATAAAAGAGTACAGGGTGAAGTCATCAGCACATTCTCAGACATCCGGGCAACTGTGGATATGAGAGAGAAGATAGTGTTACAAGAAACCAGTAAATCATTCGAGGAAGTCCAGAATGTTAACACAGAGAGGATTGAAGTCTTGAAGCTAGAGAAGACCCGATGTGAAGAGGCACTTCGGTTCATGAAGAGAAGCAAAGAGATATCTGATCCTGTACAGGCTCTGACGATGAAGAAGATGATAGACAAGAGAATGAGAGTCTGTACAGAAGCTGATCTGATGGAGATTGATGGTAGGGAGTCCAGCATCTGTCTCTCCACACAGGATCTTCAGGACATTAAACAGACCATTGAAACATTCGCCGGCCTAGTTCTCAAGGAGGATGCAACTGTAAATTCAGGTAAGTATTTGAATTATATGTGTCTTTCACTGTTGATTCCGATACCTGTTTGGATGTTTCACTATTTTCAAGTATGATCAGTGGTACATTACATATACGTGTTGTCAAGTATTATTTCTCCTTTATTAATTCCGAAACATGTAGACAAGATTGTTTCCTTCTCTGTGAATTAAGGAATACCAAAACGTAATCGTTATATTTGTTTCGATGAATATTCCTGTTATATTCATTCATTTTTTATAACATCAGTTCGTCGAAGCTGTTGATTATGTGTTTGTGTAAGCGATACAGGAAACAACTTTTTCTCATATAGATTGTCTTACCTCTTTATTTTTCAGCCCTGACCACTAGAGAAATACAAAGCAAGGTAATTTATTTAATAATCAATTAACACCTTTAGACTTCACTCAAAAAGTAATTTAATATTCTAATCAAAGAAACTGTGCCTTTCGATAACCTCGACCGTTATCTAACAAATAAAGTATTTAGCTAGCGGGTTGAATATATAATCTAATCAAAACAGAGTAATGTTTCAAAATGTCGATTGTAAAGCTTGCTTCCACAAGTGGGACAATCAACAAATATCTGCATACATGTATGTTGCTGTTTCACACAGAAAATTCTCAAACTCGAAGAGGAACTTGAAGAATGTCATTTGATCATACAACATATTCAACTGCTTTCAGGTAAGTGAAGCAACGCATTTCAACTACTACATTAATGTTACTCATCTTAGTGGCAATTATTGTATTTATTTATGTTTTTATGTAAATTCATGCCTATCGTGTCCTTGAAGGCATTTGCGTTTTGAAGTTGCATCTATAAGTTGAATTGCATTGACTGTGGTAGGAATTGATTTTCCTGCTCAAACTTCTTGGAAAAAAGGTTTTGGTCAAAGATTGCTTACTCAACTAAGCATACATGAAATATACAGTAAGATTGCAAATGATGAAAAAATATGTATCCAATAAACCATTAATACAATGACGTCATTGTGTCCTGGGCACTACACACGATAATTTTATATAAATATTACGTATGTCAAAGGTGACCCTTTAGTGTGCCTTTGAAGGTAACATCTATAAAATAGAGGTATCTTATTATTGCCAGTCTTCATCATGCCTATCACCATGGTTATGTCCCTTATAGATATCTGGTAAATTTCTTATTAAATCATAATATGAACATGAAGATCTGGCAATACCCTATTATTACATATAAATATCCATATATCCAGAAGTTCTATTAAAATATTTTCTTCATATTTTCTAATGTTATTTTACAATTAACTTAGCTGAAACTATTTTGAGAACACCAAAGGCATCCCGTTCAGATAATAAATGATGCTATCAATAAGGTACTGAGTATGGACCAAGACAAACTCAGAAAATCAGCTAATAGTAAACATTATTTAGACAGTACTCCTTCAGATACTAGCGCAAACGCTTCCAATCTAAGAACCAGTCAAGCTGATTCGCCAGAGAAGAGTTGTCTTCCATTGATTACCACGTTGAACCCTAATCACACCAATGAGATGAGCATAGTAAATCAACATATTCCCGTTTTACATCAAAGCCAAAGGATGCAACGAATACTGAAGAAATATGTATTATATGCTAAGCCGTGAGAGACTGAGTTTTCTCAATTGTAGAAAAGTATTCTCGCAACTAGGTGTGATATCACTTTTTCAAGTCATGAAAATATCACAGAGGCGATGACGTCATGTGTACAATGGTTTGACGTCACTTCTACAATCAACGCGACGTCATCGCCGTCGCAAAGTTACGATCAAAAATGGTATGACGTCGCCAGAAAACTCTCGAGTCAAGACCTTTTGAATATAAATTACCACATATTTCGAGGCTTATAATAAATAGAATATCTTTTGTTTTGAGTGTGATATCACTTATCTCTCATCTCGTGACGGGGTAAAGCCTAAATTTTCACTCGTGGCTGCGCCACTCGTGAAAATACTGGCTCTACCCCGCCACTCGAGAGATAAGTGATATATCCCGCTCAAAACAAAAGATATCCTCTATGACATGCGATTCCAAAAATTTTATTTATGTCATTGTTTGTGATGGATGTAAAGAAATATATATCGGGAAAACAGAATTCAAATAAAAAAGGAGAATGAATATATATCGTACACAAATCAAACTAAAACATAATCGCACAATCCCTCTAAGTGCGCATTTAGAAACATGTGGAAAGAATAAATATTCTGTTTTCCCGACAAAGTTGATTGCAATGAACCTACTAGCTTGGCGGAGAAAGAATTATTGTTTATAAACAAATAAAGCCAAAGCTTAATTCAAGACTATAATCTAATTAAATTAAATTCCAATGTGCATGTACATAATGTTTTCATTTTTTGTTTCTACGAAGATGAATGTGTCCTCCTGTAAATATGTGGCACTGTGACGTCATAATTGTATTTGATGACGTCATTACAAGTGAATCAACGTCATTCACCTGAAGATACCGAAAGGTTGAAAGTACCAGTGAATAAAGTCATCGAAGTTTCAACAAATCGTTTTTATTCTAGATAAGACCTTAGAGTTGGACACATTTGAACTGTTTCTATATATATATATATTTATGTGCGCTTTGATATTGACTGTGCCGCTAAATACATCATTTATGTTATTATATACCAAGGATGTTGTGCTGAATATATAGGACAGACTGAGTGCCTGAGAGACAGGGTCCGTGTTCATAAACAGCAAATAAAATGTCCTGAGACACGCTGTATACCACTGAGTGCTCACTTGGATACATGTGCAAAAGACAAGGACATTAAATTCAAGATCTTTCCATTTTACAAAATGGACACAAATAATAGAATAATGCGACAATTAAAAGAAGACTATTTCATTAAAAGGTTAAAACCACAACTTAATGCTTAATAGTAGCATCTTTTATTCTATCAAATTCTTATTGTGTCCATCTTACCGCTTGCCTGATTGTGACGTCATACCATTGTTATGTCAAATTCATTGTGACATCATAACGTCATAACTGTATTTTGTCAGACTCCCTGATGATACCATTGAAACATGTTGGAGTTTTGATTGGCTTCGTGTCATTTTTTTATCTTTTGATTATGTAAAACTGTATACCAGTAAACTTTTCCAATTTTTATCTATATATATATATATATATATATATTGTGGTGTGGAAATTTGTCTTTGCAGGAAAAAGGAAGACTGAGAAATGAGAACATTGCAGGAAAAATTTCAGGGAGACAATTTGATACGTTAGAATCAATCTATTCACATAGTCTCATGCGTGCGGGAAAAAAGATAATTTCAGATAACGATCACTACCTGCATAGTTGCTACGACTTCTTCCATCCGGACGACGCTACCGAGTTCCGAATGTAAAATTAAGGCGCACCAAGATGTCATTCATTCCAGCAAGCATTACTCATTTAAATATCTAAATTTTACTGTTCCAGTCTGCCATACCCATGTACCATGTGATTATTGTTAATTGTCATTATTGTATATTTTAGCCTTTTTATATCCTGTTATATATTCTGTATTACTACTGTGCTCAATTCATGACAATCCAAATTCCCTTCCAAGGGCAATAAAGATTTATCTTATCTTATCTTATCTTATATATATACACAAAGTTCACAATCATAGATTGTCAGGTCCGACTCTCAGGTATTGAAATATATAAAAAAGTTCGAAGTTAGAAGTAATGATCAACGTTATTATTCGTTATGTAATGGCCTGAAGAGGCTTGTAAAGCTGAAAGGGCTAGCCAATGAATTTATCTAGGGTAAATACGGTAGGATGAGCTGGCTACCGCGGATGCATGTAACGCACGTGCAGATGCGCTTGGTAAGTCACGTGACGAAGGTTATATAGTTAGGTTGAAGTAATTGTTTCGTCACTCGAGGTCTACGCGCTACTCAGTCGAGTTGTTTCTGCCTTGGTTTCTGCCCTACTCGTCAATCATGGACTGTGAAGAAAGACTCCAGCCTGTCTCCTTCTGGTGCCTCTAAACAGCCTCAACAGTCAACTTCCGAATCCTTTGAGTCCTTTCAACTCTTTAAAGATTACATGGACAGCAAGTTACGGTCGCTGAAGAGAGACATTGTCGACGAGTCCGAAGAGAGGTCACTTAGCGTGCTGAATAAAGTAAAGAAATGTGAGTCCCCTAGCTTCAAATACAAAGGAAACGAAATTCAATTTAAGTTTAACACAGAAATTAACGACAAACTAGAGTTAGCCAAAAGACATTGTAACAGAAGGGATTTTTCTGAATGCCTAGAAATCATAGACAGTGCACTAACATGTATAAAGAAGAGAAATAAGTTCATCAGACTTGCTGACCGTTCTCCTTCGGGCTGGGGGTTAATATCCGAGTTGGAAGGGGACGATATCGCTACTAACTCTGACGAGGAGAGAAGATTTGAAAGGGCAGAGACCAAGACACTTCGAAAACGTCAACGCCGTGAGTTCGTCAGGCCCCGAGGCAGAGGCCCACAAGCTTCCTTCACCCACAGTCCGTTCACCCAGACCACTTCACAGCAACCTGTCCAGTCGTCTGCTCAGCCCTTTCGCCAACACTCCGGACGCCCGTACCCGGTCTCCAGACCATGCTTCTTCTGCGGTGAAGTCGGGCACTGGCGGGCCACGTGTCCTGCAGCAGCAGCCCTGCGTCGTTCAGCCCAGCAGAACACCAGGGAGGGAAGCTCCCCCACAGGACGAAAGAAGTACACAGACCGCCAAAGGTAACATGTTGAAGTGAAGTTTGCTTATGTATATGCATTCGCTGGGTCACAAGCTTTACAAAGATGCTTGTAATCAACATGAGTATTGAATATTGTATTACTCAGTCTATAAGGCCATTTAAGGTACCATCTACGTACTTAAAACGCTTTGAAAAATAAATTAATGTTGATAAATGAATAATAATGTAACAACATAACATAATGAACATAGTTTTTCTGAATTATGTTTTGTGCTGTTACAGTGTCGGAGAAAACTGAAGCAGGAAGTTCGGGGGAGTCGTCAGCTTCAAGCCACCCACAAGACGTGTTCTCTAGTGCACCTCCAGGGCTGGAAGGTACTGAACTTGATGATAACTCCATCACACATCAGTTTGACAGTTTCGAGTTCGAATCTAGTTCTTCTGTACTAGTTAAAGGGAATCTCAAAAAGCATATAGTTTTCTGGAGGGATATTTCTGCACCTGATTACATATTACAGGTTATAGAACATGGTTATGTTATTCCATTCGTCGAAACTCCCCCTCCTTCATTTAGTCGTAACAATTGTTCTGCTCTTAAACACGGCGATTTTGTTACTGAAGCAATTCAACAACTCTTGGAAAATAAATGCATTGTTCAGGTACAACAAAAACCTCATACCATTAGTCCATTGTCGGTTTCGGTTCAAAAGTCAGGGAAGAAGAGACTCATTTTAGATCTTTAGCTGGTGAATCACTATGTTTGGAAGGACAAAGTCGTTCTCGAAGGTCATATCGTCGCTTAAAATCTCGTCAATACTGGCGGATATATGTTCAAGTTTGATTTAAAGTCAGGTTACCATCACATTGATATTCATAGAAACCACCACAAGTTTTTAGGTTTCTCTTGGACGGATAAGGGTCGCACGACCTATTATTGTTTCACTGTTCTCCCTTTCGGTTTAACTTCTGCCCCATACATTTTCACAAAATGCCTTAGACCACTTGTTAAGTTTTGGAGACAAAATTCTGTGGATATCATAGTGTACCTGGATGATGGGTTCGGGGTCGCTCAGAGTTTAGCATTGTGCAGCAAACATTCTTCCTTTGTTAAATCTACATTAGCAAAGGCCGGCTTCGTCAGCAACGATCAAAAATCGGTTTGGTCACCTTCGAGAGAAATAGAATGGCTTGGTTTTGTTTGGGACTTAAACAAAGGTATTATTTCCATTCCTGTTAGGAGGCTAGAGGACATCAGTCAGAGTGTTTCAAAGTTCATGTCACGTCTTCCCTATTTTACACCTAGAGATGTGGCTAGATTAACTGGTAAGATTATTTCGCTGATGCCAGTTTTTGGAGACGTGTGTAGGTTATTAACACGCCAAATGTATTTGCAAATACAGGGATACACTTACTGGGATAGAGTTCTCAAATCTTATGATAGTCCTGGCTTCGTATCAGAGTTGGCGTTTTGGAGAGATAACGTACTGAGTTTTAACAGCAGAAGTTTACAACAAGAGTTTTGTCCCCTTGTAAGTGTGTTTTCAGACGCTAGTTCTATAGGTGGCGGAGCTTATATCCAGGATACTGAGCATACCTGCCAATGTACTTGGAATAGTTCAGAGAGACCTTTCAGTTCAACCTGGAGGGAATTGAAGGCTGTTGAAGTGGCACTATTGTCTTTTCAACATCTCTTAGCTGACAAATCGGTCAAGTGGTTTTCAGATAATAAAGCTTGTTGTCGGATAGCTACTTGTGGTAGTTTTTCCCCTGCACTGCATTCTAAAGCCTTATCCATATTTAGATGTGCGAGATCTAAGAACATCAACCTACAGTTCTGCTGGATTCCAAGGTCAGAAAATGAGAAAGCTGATATTCTCAGTAAATTCACAGACTTCGACGATTGGACTATTTTTGATAGTGTGTTCAGGCTGTTAGATAAAAGGTGGGGCCCTCACTCAGTAGACAGGTTCGCCAGTCATATCAACAATAAATTGGGTAGGTTCAATTCCCGATTTTGGACTCCAGGCGCAGAGGCGGTGGATTCGTTATCCCAGGATTGGTCGAGGGATAACAATTTGGTCGTTCCACCAGTCTCTCTAGTTACTAAAGCTGTAAAGTTCGCTCTGCATAACAAGGCTCCAGCTACCCTGGTCGTACCCTACTGGCCGTCCGCATCCTTTTGGTCAACCCTGTTTGATAGTGGGTCAATCCGTCCCTTTGTTAAGGACTTTATTCAGTTAAGTGGTAGCACCACTTTCCAGGGAGCTGAGGCAATAGAAAATCTGTTTTCGATGTTTTTCAAGGTTATGCTTTAGCTATAAGGATATGAATTGACCATATATGTTTCTGGACATTTTCAGATCTGTTTAATGCCGGGATATGGGCAGAAAGGAACTCTCCTCGAGACGAGAGACTAGTGGCTTTAGCAGACAAACTACCGGCTATTGTGTTGAAATCAAGGGCTCAATCCACAAGCACCAAGTATAGTAGAGCATATAAGAACTGGAGAGAATGGGCTTCCAAATTTCTCTTCCAGCCTCTCCCCTTCACGTTTCCTTGTACTTAGTGTCTCTCATTCAAAGCGGGAAAAATAGTTGTAGCATTATAGAAGCAGTTTATGGTATTTCATGGGCCCACAGGATCGCAGGTTTACCAGATCCATGTACAGATAATTTGGTACTTAATGTTAAAGAGTCCGCAATGAGAACATGTGTTAAACCTGTAATTAGAAAAGAACCAATTACCCCAGATATGTTGTTAAAGTTGGTAAATATGTTTGGTGGAAATAACGCTTCTTTAGCAGATTTAAGATTTCTGTGTATGTCTTTGCTTTCATATGCAGGTTTTTTCCGCTTTTCTGAAGTAGTAAGTATCAGACGAAAAGACATCACTTTTGAGCAGGGCTACATTTGTATTTTTATCAGTAGTAGTAAAACTGATGTTTACCGGGATGGTAGATCGGTTCTGATCACAGCAACTAATTCCCCCACATGCCCAGTTGGGGGGGGGGGGGGGGGGGGGGGGGGGCTAGCGCAGAAGTGAATGCAGGCGTACCGGACAGATTGTTTAAAAGACATGGCCGTTGGGCTTCAGAGACTGCAAAGGACGGATATGTCAAGGACGATGTTAACTCCCTTTTATTGGTGTCGGCATATGTGGGTATCTGAAGTTTGTGTTTATATATTGTGCCTTATGTTTGAAGTAAAGAATTGAATTCCTTCACTTGCCCGTTCTTTTATATCGAGGCGCGGTAGACAGCACCCAATATTCTGAGTATGTTGTACTTGATAAATATTTTATGTTCGTTTGAGCGTAGCGAATTAGAACATAAATGAATTTATCTAGGATAAATACGGTAGGATGAGCTGGCTACCGCGGATGCATGTAACGCACGTGCAGATGCGCTTGGTAAGTCACGTGACGAAGGTTATATAGTTAGGTTGAAGTAATTGTTTTGTCACTCGAGGTCTACGCGCTACTCAGTCGAGTTGTTTCTGCCTTGCTTTTTAATTTAAATTCAGGTTTGTATTGGTGAACGTTGGCCACTTGGTCTCGGATGTAGGCCACTGGGCCTCCGATGTAGGCCACTGGGCCAGTGATGTAGGCCACTGGGCCAGTGATATAGGTTACCGGGACAGTGTGGGTCGATGGGCCTGTGCTACTTTATAGCGATATGTGAAGTTGTGCTATTCTGGGTTAGAGGGCTACGAGACTACACTGTTCACCGGATCCTGGTACCCACCCTGGGGGCGGCGGCGGTATGCAGTCTACGATCGGGCCTCAACAGTGCCTCCCGGAGACCGGACAGTGGAGAGGGCAAGTTTTCCAAGTTAAGTGCAATTTTAGTTTTAAAAGCAGACAGTGGTTAGTTAACACTCATTAAAACTGGGATTCTAACAACTTTTATATATTGTATCAATTTTATTGTTTGGGAGGTATATTAGGTTTAAAGATATCAATGTCCTCATTATCATTGGTTAAGGAAAGTCGCTTTTTCTATTTAAAAGTACTGAAGTCTACTGCGCTACATGTTTCAGAAGCAGTCCGCAGCCGGCCGGCGTGTAATTGAGTCATGTCATAGCTCTCCCCCCTGAGGAATACGACTCTTGAGGTTTCCGATGATGTACCGCAGTCACTTACACAGATTGAAAGATGTGGAATCCTTGGCTTGGCGTGTCCGGCAGGTTGTTAGTTACCATGCCAAGTTCCAGGATACCTCCATGGAATGTCTGACGTCCTCGACTGTCGCGGTTGTCGCATTTCGCCCTTAATTAATCAAGATAACGCGAGTTGCAATGTAAACTCCCTGAATAAACCTGCTCGCCTGAGGCGCGGTAGACAGCACCCATATTCTGAGTATGTTGTACTTGATAAATATTTTATGTTCGTTTGCGCGTAGCGAATTAGAACATAATTAAAATTAATGGATCATTACTTCTAACTTCGAACTTTATATATATATATATATATATAAGATTAAATAGAACATACTTCACATAGTCGTTTGTAGAATCATTTTAATCCGATACTAGTATTTGGGAACATAAACACATTCATATTAGCTAACTAGCGCTTTCAGCCATGGTGGATTTATCAAACAATTTAAACCATTACTTAATGCTAAAATGTAGATTTCCTTGAACTTGTCTTATGACGTCTCTACCACTATGACGTCATAAGGAGCGTCACGTCATAATCAACGTGACAACTGACATTCAAAACTAACCTGAAGAAGCCAACATGGCTGAAAGCGATAGTTAGCTAATATGAATGTGTTTATGTTCCCAATTCCGTAATTTTATTATATTTCATCTATATACACCTGAGAGTTGTGCTTGTGGATTTTTTGTGTATATATATATATATAAGTACTAACTACCCTATACCGCTACTGCTCTAATTCTACCCTATAGCGCTACCGACCTATATAGTTTTATTCAAAACTTTTAAATATGAAAATGATAGAAATTAGATGGAAAGTGTCTTTTAAGATGATTGGTAAAAAGATTTTCGAGAAAAAATAGTTTTCAAAAGATATAGGTTTTTAGTCGATCGCGCTAATGATTTCATAAGTACTTTTTGACTATAGCGCGACCGAATGGGTCACAAAGCACGAAGTACTCTTTAGAGCTACCACACTGGTGTCCTGCCGCAGTGCGATTGCGCCCGGTTTTCAGTGAGCACCCAGTTCCCGGTTGCGTTTCCGAGTTTGTGTGCCGGTAGAACTATCTTTGTGAAATTTGACTTGTATATCTTAAATGAACTCAAATATCACCGGTCTTAGTACTTTGAGGGAATTAATTCACTTATCAAGTGAATATCTAAATCACTGACAAAGCCGGGCGAACGATCTAAGTTTGAAGTACGTCACTCAGAACAGAACAGCTACTGAACACAGGCCTCCGTAGCAGATAGGTGTGTGTATATATAGATGTTGAAAAGGTCAGTCAGAAAATAAATTGGATTCGCTGGGGGTCCGGCAGAAACACGTTTTTTTCGCTTTATTATCCAATGTCATCCATGATTCCAATTATGTCTGGCAAGGTTTACATGTCTACTTACCATAACCATTAATAATTTTTGGTAAAAGTCACCCTAAATGGTCTCATTTGCCCAAAAACGAGAGGTACTCCATTCCGAGTTTTGTTGCAAGACGGAAGTTGCCTACAGTTATGAATGTTTTCATTCATCCAGTTGCCTACGTCACGAGGTCAAGTGTCAATGACTGATTTTGAAAACTCGGATCGGGAATGAAACGGAGGACATACACATGTTCGACTTCACTGTTACAGTGCAGAAACATAATTTGTTGACTTTTTTTAACATTATATTATCAACTTACATTCTTAACAAAGGAATCATTTATTTTGCTATATTTAATAAAATGATTCAAACCTTTGTAAAGTGCTTTGTGTTTTTATACATATATTTATTTGTATGATTAATGTTTTATTCATGAATGCTGAAGAATTTTGATAGTAACAACAACAAACATTGAATTTTATGATAGGATCATTTTTCAATGTCATCTTGAGTCACATAAAAAATAATGAAACACAAAATTTAAACTAATAAACTTAAGTACATTTTATTTCTCCCAGAAGGGCAAGATTAATGTAAATTATATCATTTTATATTTGATGTTGCATGCTAAAACTATTTATTATCACATGGAGGTTTACAATATGGTTTTAAAAATATTTAAAAAAAATTAAATCTAATGAACAGAATGATTTTTAATTCAATATCTGTCTTTCCTAAGATTGGAAAGATTAGAATAAATTATCTGGGGTTTATGAATAATTTATTATTACTTACCTGCTTACCTGATCCATGTTTACCAAGTTTTCTCTGACATAGAATTCCAGCAAACAGTCAAACACACATGTAACAACAAATCAGCAATGACTTATCATAGTTGTCAGAACAAACAAATTTTAAGAATATGTCCATGAGATTTGTAATTATTATAAGCAGAAATTGTCGAATTTAAATTCATACACATTTATCTGTACAAACAAATGTGACACTAGTATGTTCTGCAAAATCTATGTAATTAAGACATGACAATATTTATTTCAACTACATCCTGTCAACATGTCGATCTGCAAATAAAGACAATAGATTGCGTTTGAATAGAAAAAAGGACATACATGTACATGCAGTGTACTTTGAAGACAATGAAGTAAAGGTAAGAATTTTTTATGAATTTCTTTTAGAACATTTTCCTTGTTTAAAGTTTTTTTTATTCAAATTAATCAATTTGTATACAATTCAAATCAAGTTTGCATCACTTTCAAATATAATTACATTTTGTGATTTAACCTTCAGGTGATAAATAGTAATTCTATCTATTGTAATATAAAGTTTGATAACAATAATGTTAACTGCAATATCATTTGCCTTTTACCTTTTGTCATTATTCTATGGTTTATTTCATTAACTTGATAATTCAAACAAACTTACATGAATTTTCTTATAGAATATGATAGATGAGGATTTTGCCAATGAAAGAATAATGTTTTAGAATAAAACAATATAAAAAATAAAAAGTTAAAAAAATGTGGAGAAATAAATTTACAAATAAAAACTTTTTTTTAACTATGACACATCTTTTTAAATAAATTCAAACAAACTTATGTGAATTTTTTTTAAAATGAGGTAACTGTGGATTTTGCCAATTAAATATTTATTTTAAACAATAGAAAATTATAAATTCAGAAATATTTTTAAAAAAAAGGCCTTCAAATGTGTCATGCTTTATTAATTTTGAATAATGCTATTCTTGATGAGGAAAATATTACAGTAAAAAATACTACCACATACTTCATTAAATGTAATAAATGATGTGTTTCAAATGCCTTATGTAGATTAAAATAATCCCAACAGTAAGGGTGAAAGTGTGTATGTCCTCCGTTTCATTCCCGATCCGAGTTTTCAAAATCAGTCATTGACACTTGACCTCGTGACGTAACAGCTCAAGATGGCTGACAGAAACTCGTTGAAAAGTGGGGGTAGCGATGAATTCAATGTAACTGAATAATAAAGAAAATTTTCAAAGGTGAGACAACAAAATGAAGTTGGAGTATAAGGTTCGATCTTTCGATCCGTGTGTCGATTTATATTGGATGTTTCATTTTCACTGACTTAGCAAGTAGAAAATGTTCCCGAGCAAATTCGTCGGGAAGTCAGACAAAATTAGAATCATGAATGACATTGTATTTTAAAGCGAGTTCAGCGTATTTTAGTGAATCCAATTTATTTTCTGACTGACCTTTTCAACATCTATATATACACACACACCTATCTGCTACGGAGGCCTGTGGTACATGTATACCAAATTCCAATGAGCTAGGTCTACCAAGCTGTAAATGGGTACCTCGTAAGGATTGAGAGTGATATTAACGCTGTTTATTATACCTCTATTTAATTTGTAAGAATATCATTGGTCAGTTGACATCATGTGATTGAAAAATATATCTGTACACAGACCCCCGGCTATCAGTGAGGTTAGTTTTATGACAGAAATTTGTGACACTCACCTGAGATATTGACTCGTCACGTGATTTGTCACATGATTGCATCTGTCACATGACGCTTCGTTTTGACGTTACACATGCAACACATGCAAATAAAATTATCTTATCTTATCTTAACAAATCTAAGAAAAAAGAATTTCGGTATAATAAAACACTTAATTAATCATGGTGAGGTCATTATGTAAAATACAAGGACTCTCGAACCTGACTCCCTCGGCGGTCTGATCTGACCTCGGCCTGCGGCCTTGGTCAGGTCAGAGCACCTCGGGAGTCAGGTCTCGAGTCCATGTATTTCACATAATGACGTCACCATGAGTAATTACGTGTATAGCGTCACATGACTGCATGTGTTGTATGATTCCCCGGGAGTCGAGATGGTAAAAGAAGTGTCATAAAGACTGATCATCGAATGAAAGCCAAAACGCCTTTGAGCAGCGCTCTCTGAGCTGGATAGTGGCGCTATACAAATACTTAGTAATAATAATTTTTAAAAATAATAAAAGGTTTTGAGTTCTGCTCCGGAAATGAAATGATTACGGACGGACGGACAGACAGGGCGATGACTATATCCCACTGTATCATATATACTGTTGGGATAATTAAAAAACGCTATACTGTAAAGCTTTTACCAAGTTTATTTCTAGGAAAATTATTCTTAATTTATTTGCCTAAATACAATTGATCTTTTTCTATATCATAACTATAGGACAATTTTGTAACATTTTCTTTAAATTATTTGATATGATATCTAAACAGGTCATGTGACTCCTCCGTCTTATCTGAGAATGAGTGTTTTCTCACAAACTGCACTCTTGTTCCTGTCAAATAACTTGAAACAAGGCCTTATTTTGTTGATCAGTTTATCTGCATGAATCTAAGCAGAAGATTATCAACATTTAACTAAACTGTTCAAGACCTCAAACTGAAAATTGAGCAATATTTCATTCTTGTCACAAAATACTTCTTTCATTTCTTTGGGGAAAAAATTCTGGTTGACTTTAATAATATTTAGTTAAATTACCATCTAATATTTTCAAGCACTGTTTCATAAATCGCATTTAGGTCATGTAACCAATATCCTAAATCAAATAACTTTAGAGGGTTATCCCAGTTCTGTTAATTAAACAAATATTTAGAGTCACGCCGTGACGGAGAGGCTATTTCAGTATTTCCTAATATATTTTTGACTATTTTGCAGAATTTCCCATTGAAGAAAGTGATATATTGCTTTAACTTCTAACATATCTTTTATTGATTGGTCAAATAGAATATTTAGCTTTATGACTTATAGAATATTTAGCTTTATGACTTGCAAGTCTTCTAAAGTAATTTTTATTACCAAATAAATACCTACTCTTAATAACAATAGTTACTGTATAATTTCTATTCCTTAAATGAATTTCAACATTTCTGCTGGATATTTGTGACAGTGAATTAATTAATTGGTGTGGAAATTAACAAAACTTCTGACATCTATAATTAAATTGCTATTTCAAAACCATGACCGTGTGGCTTGTGCTGTATTGTCATAATTTGACCCAAGAAAAATACCACGAAAACAGGCGACACCGACCAAATATATCAGCATGAACTAGCAGCTGTCAACGTCAATCAAGATTAACAAAAGTATATTTAATTGTTGGGAAAATATGTCTGGTATCAATTTATTATTTTCATAATGTTTGTTATTGTTAGTGCCAAAGTTAATTGAGATTTATACTGGTATCTTTACCCCCGTGTTACCTTATTTCCGTGCTAATAAGCAGTAAATCTCATTAAATTACACTTGTGAAGTCAGTCTAGTGTTCTCTCGCTCCATTATTTTTCAGTAATGGAGCGTTGTATTTTACATCAAGTTTTTCACTTCAATTTTCAATTTGTTTTGATATTTTTATTTGTGTTTTTGAATAAGAATTACGTTGAGTGTAATTCAAGTTGGTTAACCCTTATAGTGCCAGGCCTTTGACGCTATGCGCTCACGCAGTGCCGCTAACTTTTGGAGTAAACTCGAGATTTTGGTCAACGTTGACAAAAAATGTCCCTGAGGCGTTATCTATGTTCGGAAATTCATGAAATTTTAAGTGAAGAAAGCTGAGTTGTTTACCATTTAATCAATGTAATTTTAAATCATAAGTGACAACAATAAAAATATATTTAATCTAATTATAAACTTCAGAGACGTTTTTCATGCAAATGTTCAGCCGAGGAACGTTAGCATACCCTTGTTTCATCGATTGTAATTAAATTGCCGTTATCTACAAAGTAATTAAATTGTCATTTATCAAGAAAGCGGATTTCAGTGATCACGTTGATGTGTTTACTTCCTACATGCGACCGATTGTTCACGAAATAATACAAGTTATCTTTTTGTTTTCATTTGTTGAACATTGTTCGCCGTGACGTCATAGACAAACTAAGTGCAGTAAATGTACGGTGCACGCAAAGTCCTTGCAATTTTTCCACAGCCGGTGCACATGACTGAATTTCCATCCACAGAAAGTTTTGGATTCGATCTTGAAAATGATATAACTTTCGGAAACATTAGAGCTGAAATTATGTTGCTATCACTATTGCTGTACAATAAACTAAAACGATGAAAACGTACAGATTATCAAATTAGAATTCATAAGCAAACTATTGGAACAGTTTTCCATGTATGTTCTAACAGAAAATTCAAAACGATCAATCAGACAAAAGCGCGAAAAAATAGCGAGAACACATCACGGCAGTTTTGGTATTGCGTAATTGGCAGAATTCCTTTTCCACATAAATTTAACATTAGCATGTATTTTAATCTCAATCACAGTTTAAATTGTGGTAAACATATATATAATATAACCTTCAATAAATCCATAATATATGAAGCAAATTTGGTCACTGCCAGACGTATATCAAACTATACTCTCGAGTTAAAACAAAAAAAGGAAAACACCAGCTTGGTTAAAAAAATCATCAAAATCAAAATTAGATTTAAAAACAAATCTAACTATAATTTACCCTGAATAACACAAAGGAAGGTTGCAAACTATATATACGATCAACTGGATATAATGTCTTTACTTGACATGGAAGAAAATGACTAAAATATTTAAAGATAAAACAGGCCTGCTTCCCGAAAACGGCCGACTTGATTGACGGGTCGTCCACTCGCGGCTTATGGACGATGAAATTCGCGCATTAATATGGTGGGAAGGTTGTCGTACTTCAGTGTTTACTCTATAAATTTCTCGGGTGCCTAAAATTTATCAAGCAACACTTTTATCTATAATGTTCTTTATCTCTATCAAGGTTTTCGAAAGCCAACATTGACGCTCTTCAGCGTCGTCTGTTACTGGCCGGCCACGCCCCTAGCTCAGCGAACAATAGGTATCAATTTTGAGATCATATTGGTGAATAGACCAGTAACTTTTTTTTTTTTATCAAACTTTTATAAGCACACAATTTGTTTCACATTCTCTATTATATCAGATGTTGTATTGCATCCAGGGATTCATTCATTAATTCACAATCAATGACAAATAAAAAAACTATGTTCTTAATATATTTCAAGAAATTAATCAATTTAAAAATCATATTGAGACTAGATACCCCTTAATTTTGCATCATTTTTAAATTAAAATATCGTAAAAACTCTTTATCATTTGGACGAAATAATGCAAATGAAAAAAATAGATTGTTAAAATGGGATTGAATTAATAGAGAAAATAGAATAAAATATAATAAAAATCGAGGATGAATACAGAATTTTTTTTATATTAATGTATTTTTTTTCAATAAACATGCATGTTGATATTTATTATAGGCCTACAATAGGAAATGTGCGATGGCCCTTATAAATTGAAAACATGCGCCCTGATCACTGGGTTTTTTTTCATTTGAAAGATTTAAGGAATACTGTATAATCACTTTCCATCTGATAAATTTCAGACATAATTTTTGTAAGCGTATCATATTAATTAAGATATCATATATATATGGCTTTGATAAATATAAGAAAATGTCAAATTCAATGAGAAAGACAGCAAAACCAAAGCTCGACATGACAAGAGTCAGCCGTCATCATCTAGATTTTTATTGCCAAGGTCACTGTCATTGTAATCAAAAGAATTTTAAAAATATTTTGTTATATTTCGGCAACAAGGGATTTCCCGTACTATAAATAGCGCTAATGGTCACGAGCAAAGTAGACCGGATATGACGGCAGAACATGCGAAGACGTCACGACTCGCGTGTCTCGTGCTGTTCACCAGAAAACAGGTGATTGTTCCGCGCCAGAATGAAGGTTCGATTTGAAGTTGAAACAAACTCTCGTGATCCTTGGCTTGTTTATTCCTCAAATAAATCGATTAAAATCATCCTCAAAGTTTGAAATAAAAAATATATGACAATGACATATGAATGACACTATTTTGACATAAAATGATTGTTATTTTCATAGGAAAAAATTCATGGTTAAAATATATTTATCTAGAGTAATTAACGCTATGGAAATGACTTTTGCAATCCGTTAAATTTTATTCTATATTTAGCACATTTCGAGGCAAACACAAATATCAAAATGGTAATGTGATGTACTCTATCGTTTCACTAAAACCAACAGACGTCCGTACCAAATTAGCTAATAGAAATAAGATCTCACGAAAGTGGTATCTACAATGTCACCGCCATTCTGTCAACAAAACAGCCGCGCAATGCAACGTGTACTACATTTTAAAATTATACGTTTTGCAATCTTGCACTCATCAAATCAAGAAAACATGGACTCATACATAAACAAAAATTAAAATGCTATCTTTCGATGGTATTTTCAGGTAACGTTACTTATTTGTTCGATGTAAATGGGCTGTCAGGTCGCGAATCGTTTTGAAACTTTTTTGTACCGATCAGATTTGTCTGTGACCCGAAGTGTTGGACTGTTTGACTATGCGGCCCCGCAATTTTTGGATTAACGATAATTCAAATGATACGCATGACCTGTACATCGTTTATCAACTGTAGAAAATGTATCAGTCATTACATTTCTCGAAACATCGTGGGTGTAACAAAATATCCAAATTAGAATCAGATGTACTCCTCTGTCCGCTGCCAGTTTGACTGGCCATTTTGTTTAATTCCATTCAAGAGCTGGCAGTGACGTATGCTGGTTTGCCAAATACTTCTGGAAAGGTCTGCTGCATATTATTGCTAATTGATTACCATATTCGTATATGATATAGATTTCAGTACCCATATAGTATGTTTTGTCAAGAATTTACATTTGAAAAAGAAATCTAGGAGCAAGTAATGGATCATAGTAATTTTCCTTAGTCAAGGAATGATGGCCATTTTTACCAAAACAAAAGTAATAATTAATTAAGTCGGTTCATTAATTATTAGAATGCATTTTCCATTGTCAATATGTGATTTCAAAACTAGAGATACTGTAGATTTTGGTAATACTTGGGATTTTTCCTGTTTCATTAAATTTTGTCTGTTATGCTGGTGAATTATTTACACTAGTATTTAAGAAAATTAACCCCATCGGCCATGCCTAAGGACCATAATGTGTCCCAAATAGGTATTTTTATAAAACCAAATTTCTCTGTTAATATCAGGTTTTGTAGTACAAAAGTGGTATCAAATTAAATCTAATTTGACAGTAATTCTGAAAATGTGGGTTTCAGTTAGAATTGGTTGAGATATTTTTACCCATGCATTGAAAAGGATTAACCCCTATCGGCCATGGTCATGGACCATATGTGTCCTTATCATTGTATTTCGTTAAAACTTAATATCTCTGTCAATATCTGGCCAAATAGTGTAAAAGTGGGATCACATTGATGACTTTGTTATGGAGATTATTTAAAAATAGGTGTGAACTTCAATTGATTGATATAATTTTTCATTTGCATTGTAGAAAACTACCCCCAATGGCCATGCCCAGGGACCATATGTGTCTCGATAGAATTATTTAGTGAAAAGCATGGTATCACTGGTAATATTGTGTTCTATATTGCAAACGTGGTACCAAATTGAAGCTATGTTTATATAGATTCTAAAAAAATGACTGTCAACTTGAATCGGCGCAGGATTTTTTCAACAGCACAGGCTGTTTATCGGGTTATGGCTAGGGACCATATATGGTCCTGCGGCATTATGGGGAGTTTGGGGGGAGGGGCACATATATGGTCCTGGGGCACTATAAGGGTTAATGTTCAAAATGTTGGTGAAAATATCACAGAGGGGATGACGTCATGGGTACAATGGTTTGACGTCACTACTACAATCAACGCGACGTCATCGCCGTCGCTAAGTTACGATCAACAATGGTATGACGTCGCAAGAAAACGCTCGAGTCAAAGCCTTTTGGACATAAATTAAACAATTTTCGACCACAAAGGCAAATAATAAACAGAATATCTGTTGTTTTGAGTGTGATATCACTTATCTCTCATCTCGTGACGGGGTAAAGCCTTTATTTTCACTCGTGGCTCTACCCCGTCACTCGATGAGAGATAAGTGATATCACACTCAAAACAACAGATATCCTCTATATATTATGTTTGACCAATCCGAGAAAACAAATTAGGGGTTAGACCTGCAAAAGATACTGCAAAATAGCCAAAAATATATAAGAAATACCCTTTCTGTGATTCAAATTACTTTTTAATAGAACAGGGATCACCCTCTAAAACTATTTGATTTAGGATTTGGGTTACATTTCCTTGCTTCTATACTTTTTTTCATTCTATTTGAATTTTTTTGGAACATGGAAAGGATTTTTCACTTAGAAAAGTTGTCCAAAAGTATTTCGTGAATTTGGATATAATATAGCTTGAAATATCTTTCAGTTTTCTTCAATGAAGTGAGGAGTTGAACAGATCAAATCAATGTTGATAATTTTCTGCTAAGATCAACTGATCAACTTAATAGGGACAAAATTACAGTTAGTGAGATATGAAACAAAAACAGGTTACGTGATGGTAATATTACACGAGACGAGTGTATTTATATGAAGACAAGCTACTCGATAAACAAAGGACAACACTTGAATAAATTATAAACTATAATGATTAGTTGATTACCTTTCTCGTCATTGATCCTGAAATCCTTCTCAACAAATAAGACTTAGTAGATTCTTGCCTCATCACCGATGTCATCGGTATCCATCAAGTTTCAATGTCCAACACGCCAAACTTTGGACATGCGCAGTACACAGTCGGAAGTCAATTTAAATATTTGTCAAAAGCCGTCATCTCTGCTAGTCGTCTAAAAAACAGTGTCTTATCGAACGTGTTACTTTATACTTACGTCATATTTTATCAACTTTGCTTGCATATATATTATCCCTTTTTAATTACTTGGCAGTTTTAGAAATATATATGGTTATTAAATACTTGTTTAATAAGTTTTTCATCGGTAGCGGTAAAGTATAAATATCAAGCACTCAAGATATAGCTCTCGTATATCGCAATTTTTCAATCGACAATTACAAGAAATAGAGATAGTAAAACTTTCAACAAACTCTCTTATTTTGACAATTAAACACTTTTCAACGTGATTCAACAACATTTCGCCCTCTTTCTTTGGAAATTATGAATTGACAGTCGATTAACGTTAGGGCGACCGCTGCCGGTCGCGATAAAGAGTTCCGTACTCTAAAACTGTACTATGGCGCGACCAGGGGTCGCGCTATAGGGTGCTTCGTATTTGTATATATATATATATATATTTGAATAAGGAGAGTTGGTTTCTCACGTGAAGAAAGGTTGTATATAAGAAAGAGTAAACATCAGATGGTTCGGACTGGATCAATCTTCTTTAATACGATGAATTCATTTCGACCATTATGTGGATACTTGACAAGACCCACATAATGATATATAGATTAAATATAATAAAATTATGGAATTGGGAACAATTGCTTGTGTTTTTTTCGTATATATATATATATATATATATGCCACTGGCATCAAATATCTTAAAATATTGAAGAGAAGAGAAAAGAGGTGACTTTCTTTTAATCTCATTGTCCTAGTAGCTTTTGATGGTGATCGCGGGGCAGCAGGTCAGAAATTCGGTCGGAAGACTGGAGGGGCGAGGCCTAATTGATCAGTCGCTTCCTTGGTGGTATAAGGAAGACAAACAGAACTTTTTCGGATCATTACTTTCTTTATTTAACAGTCTCTATGTTTAGGTATAAACCATTATACCATTTTCAAGCTAAAGTTCTACGTCATAGTGGGATAAGGATAAGAGGAAACGTCTCGACGGTCAAATAAAGGAGTTGTTTATCAATAGAATTCCCCCCTTGGCTTTCCTATATTTAGAATTACTGTTTTTGAATATATTGTTTCTTCCAGACCAGAGCTACACTCAAGGAAAGATAGAACTAGAAATCCCTTGTGTGAGTGGGATAAAAAGCCCTTGTGAATTCTACAGCGAGACCAAGAATATCAGAAACATGCCATGGTGAGTCCCTAATTTGCGTTTGGTAGGTCTTTAGTTTCGTGTCACTGAATATATATTATTATTTATTTACTAGAATAAAAGTGAATTCCTTTGTAATCAAACTATTTTAGCTCAAGAGATTTATATAAAGACTTTTCGTCAATCTTCTAAAAGCACCTTTTCTAGTTGGTTGAAATGTAATGGATAGACCCCCTTCAAAGATTGGAATTATACGTTTACATCTACTGATACTGTTGTCATCAGGCCCGAGGCTCCGAGGGACCTTATGTTGTTTCGTCCTTCCTAAAGTCATTGTTAAATGTAGTCTTGTCAATCGTCATAAATCCTGTGGTTGCACATGGTTCTGTGCGAAGGTCAGTTCCGCTATCAGTGTAGGGTAGCATCATCTGGCGTGGCTTGCCGGATGGGTGGGGTACCCGATTCATTGCTGAATGACCTAAGAGTTTGGAGGGTTTGCCCCACACTGAGACACGAGTTGAATAACTTGTGGTGTCGTCTTAAGTAAGAGACTAGTGCCTCTGTTCACCCAGGAGGATTAATTGAGAACCCGGTGACAGTACTAGTTGTGTTTGAGGTGCTAATCGGCAGCTTGGGTTCGCTAGGGTAATATTTTAGGGAGCGCCTTGAGAATGCATTAATGCGTTTGGTGAGGATATGTGCGCTATATAAATACCCTAAATATTATTATTATTACTCCATTATAAATGTTAGGGAATAAAGTGAAATCTGAAAATTGATACATTGTATAAGCTTTATTTCACAATAATAATAATAAAATGTATTCGTTTACATACAAGTAGCAAGATCGAGGGCTTTTATAAATATATTTATTTTTACAGTAGAATCCTTCAAATGACATGCAACTTAGTTACATCATTATCACATTGCAGGTACCTTGATGCAAAGTTTACCCAGAACGATGCCATTGTCTTGGGTTTATACCTTTTTGCTGGTTATGAGGGAAACTTGTTGGAGTAAGCGTACCTTTGGCCTGATGATGTCAGGTTTCATATTTGCTTTAGTTAATGATCAATCAGAGTGAGATACGAGTATTATATGCAAGAGTTACAATACAATGCGGTATGTTGTATAGAATACAGAAAACTAAAGTTAATTCTTTTTATATTTACTTACAAAAGTTGATAAGGTCAGATCATATTTGGTTGATTGTTGATCTGAATATAAGCCAAACGTGGTTCGAATTGGAGCTTATGATGTTAAATAATATTACTTCAGCTTTTCCTTTATCAAATGTTTTTTTCTCATTTGTCCTTGCAGAGAATGGAAATGTGAAGTAACCTTTACGTTTGAAGTGACAAGTACTATATGCTATCAAAGCAGGAGAAGAGGTTTGTAATAAGTTTCCTTAGTATAACCTTATCTACAAGAGTTTTTTTCGTATAAGATACCCCACCAATTATAAAAGAAGTATGTATAATTTTAGATTAGATTTTAAATATCTAATATGGTCAACAATAGTAAAAGCCATTGACTGTCCCGAAGTTAAGAGGGCTCCTTTTCTTTAATCCCCAACCGTCAATATACCTATCTATGTTTTATGATTATGATTATTTGTGTGGCTGTGGTGTTTTTAGGTTCACAGATTTCAATATGATATAACAATTCGAAATTTTAATAACTAAAAGTTAGAGTGCCTTTCTGCAATGATTACAGATCGTCCCAAGGTACCTTGGGGCGAACGGTGATTTACTTCCGCTCCGGGGAGCAATAATTTACAAGACTGTTACTTGATACGCGACATTCCTCCTCATTTAAGCTTGTTGCTGAAAAGCAAAAATGTCATCAGAGATCAAACAATGATAAATGAAGTTTGCTCAAAACTCTCATGAAGAGTTACTTTTAAACACAATTTACTGAAGAGTCTTTCAATGACTGGCTTAGTATTTAACAAAATAAACTGAAACTTAAATGTCACTTTGTAACTTGATACAGAAGCATACGTTGCCTCCATAGATGTTCAGTCTCTTATTCACAAGTCCAGTCGCACAGGTGGTTTCACACTGCGCAATGATCGCCTCAGCACTGGGTGGGAGGTGCCCACTGGGGTCTTCTGAGGTGGAGGACCCCTTTGGAATAGGTGAAGGAGTTATGTCAACTTTGTCACTGCAAGTTCATACAATCGTGTTTGACATTGGAGGGACTGGCATGTCAAGTGTAAGGATAACATTCTCTTCAGCATATCGACGTTTGACAGTGTCCATGTGACGTCACATTCGACGCCCCTCTGACACTTTAACTTCACACAATGAGTCATTTGACTTCACAAACACAACACCAGGAATTCAAGGATATTCTCGCCCGAATCTGGTTATTTATACAGCATCGCCAACAGATATTGGTTTGTCCTTGGACTGATCGTCACATTGAAGTTTCTGTTTTTGTTTTGCCTTGTTCACACGTGACCGTTCATGGGCATTGCACAGATCAAGAAGAGAAAATGATTTCAGCAGGTGGTTTACCGGTAGTGCTATGCGGTGTTGACCGTTTTCATAACAAGAACTTTGAGACCTTTGATTCAACAGAAGAAGATGATTCACCCATCTTTCTCATAGCTACCTTGAATGTTTGTTCACAACGTTCCGCCATTCCATTTGAGCCAGGGTGATAAGTAGGTGTTAAGACATGCTCTATTCCATTCCTGTTACCAAATTGTTGAACTCACCGCTAATGAAAGCCGTGCCATTATCTGACACAATGGTAACTGTAAACCCTGTGTTGCGAAAGTCCTTTCAAGCATATCAATGTCAACTTGGGAAGTTCATAAACTACAGACATGCAAATCCAACCACTTCGAGTATGCATCCACGATTGGCAGAAACATCTTGTTCTGGAAGGTCCTGCTCCACGGATTCTGCGGATATTCCAAAGGATGTATAGGCACTGATGCTGTTGCCTTGAAGTCGCTTTGACAGTTTTCACATTCGTGCACTTTAGATTCAATGCATCGTCCAGCTATGGCCACAGCATGTACCTGGGCAATAGCATTTTCATGCGGACAATACCTGATGTCCATCATGTGAGTACCTTTTGCTGGCCTTGTGGAGTCACAATAACTCGAGCGTCCCACATGATGATAATTCCCCCCTGTACAGCCTGTCTAGTAAGAAATGGTTGCAACTCGGCTTCCTTGGAATGTGTCCATCCATGTGTGATTAACCTTCTTACACGGGAGAATGTTGGATCTTTTTGGGTCCACCTCTCATTGTCCGCAGCACTGACTGGAGTAGCGTAAACAAGTTCACACCAGCTAGAGTCTCTTGAGGTATGGGATGCTGACAGATGCTGGCTGATCTGGATGCTGCAACTAACCTGCTCATCACGTCATGTTTCATCTTGTTACCTGGTGTGTAACGGAATGAATAGTCGTATGCTGAGAGTGTAAGTGACCATCTCTGTATTCGACCCGAAGCAGTCGCTGTAACACCTTTCTTCTCACTGTGATCGTTGCAGATATGGAACCTCCGTCCATATAGATAAGAATGAAACTTTTTGATTCAAAAGACAACGGACAAAGACTCTTCCTCTATCTTAAAATAGTTACGCTCTGCAGGATTGAGTGTTTGTTATGCGAAGGAGTTTAGTATCTGTGTACCGTCTTCCATCACATGCTACAGAACAGCCCCTAGGCCGTGTTTTGAAGCATCCATTGCTAACACCTTGTCTGAATCATAGTGACAGATTTGGGAGAAATTTCCCATAATAGTTGAGAAGTCCGAGGTAGGAATTAAGTTCAGATACATCTGTAGGAGTACGTGCGCTAGATATTGCCTCAACTATGCTGAATACTGAATGCAGTCCCTGTGCACTTATTCGACGACCCAAGTAGGTCACTTCCTTGGCTATGAAAACACACTTTTCCATATTTGCATGAATTCCTGCAGCAGACAGTTTCTCTAAAACTGTGTTTACATTTCGCATGTAATCAGAGTCGTCTTTCCCTGATATAATGATGTCGTCTTGATAACCTCAAGACAGTGGAGCACCTTTCAACAGATTGTCAACATATCTTTGAAATATGCCCGGAGAAGAGGAGATGCCAAAAGGCAACCTGTAGAAACCAAAGTAGAAACTTGGTTGACTGTGGTCTTGTAGCCTCCAAAGATTCTAATGTTACCATTCCCCTTCAACACAGGCACTATGGGCGTGGCCCACTCCGAGAATTGAACTGGTTAATAATGCCATCACCTAAAAGTGTATCATGTTCATAGTCCACTTTCTTCTTTAGTCCGGATCTTTAGTTCTGGATCAACGTGGATGGTTGCGAATGCACCTTCAATTTGACCAATTTCACCACTGAACACATTGCCATGCTATTCAAGAGTCTGTTCTAAGGTGAAAGCTAGGTTCCTGGTTCTTTCAAAAAAAAATTGGTAAGTAAACTTGGTCTGTTCTCATCCACGATGAGAAATGCAATACTGGTCACCATACCTTCTGGTAATATCTATGGCACCTACCATCTTCGGTTTTTCGCCAGTTTACGAATGAAGAACGTTTTCCGAATAACAGGAGGATTCGAAGACTAAACTTTGTCGTAGTATGACTTGGTCATGAGGGTGAAGGTTGCACCTGTGTCAATCTGTAACTGTACTTTCCATGGTAACAAAATATGGTGGTACAGACGGGTCATGTTCGCCAACATGGTACAGTTCATATTCTGATGAACAAAAGTCAACACAATCTTTATCAACAGTATTTGTCTGATGATGCGTAGAACGGTTGTGTCTGTAACACATTTTAAGTATATGACCTTTCAAATGACAGTACCTGAACATTTCGAAACTTGCAATTATCTTGCACATGATCAAAACTTCCACATCTGTATCAATGTCTTTCACCTGATTTGTCATCTTTACGTTTATGATTAGTCTCTGATTTATGTCCACACAATGTCCCTTCTTTATGAAACTGTTTATTATTCTGTTGTTTTCAGAAAAAGCATTTGTCACATGATGTACACTTTCCCCCTTCTGTTTTTGTGAAGCCTGTTGAATATCTGTGATATTCCAGGAAGGCAGATCCAATGCCTTGTGCAATTTCAAGAGCTTTCTTGTAATTCAGATCTGGTTCAGATAATATACTTCTTTGAATACGATCATCTGATATACCACACACCAATTTGTCTCTGAGCATATTTTCCACTTCAGCTCAATATTCACAGTGTTCAGCAATTCTACGAAGAAGCTCGGCAACATATGCAGAAATCGTCTGATCAGTTCGTGATTGCGAACATGAATTAAATTTTAAGCGTTCTATAATCCTGGAAGGTTTTGGATAAAAGGGATTTTCTATCACAGTTATCAGTTCGTTAAAAGACTTTTCTTGGACTTTTCAGGCGAAACTAAACTTCTAAGCAGAGGTTGTAGACACTGTCAAATCGGCGCCTTGCAAAATTCTGTGAATTGGATCCATTACCAACTTGGTTACTGAGAAATTTTTTGGAATAATGCAAATATCCTGTTTCATCAGTCATCAATGCTTCGATCCAAGAAGGCTCAGTACCAACATCTCTGAAACAAGCCATCATCAGACCACTCCTAAAAAAGAACAATCTGGATACACGTGTACCAAAACATTATTGGCCTGTTTCTAACTTACCTTTCTTATCAAAGGTGTTGGAGAAGGTTGTTCTCAGACAGTTGAAGGCTCATATAGAAGCACACCAACTGAGTGAAATTTTCCAATCCGCGTATAAAGAAAAACACAGCACTGAAACAGCTCTTCTGAGAGTTCAGAATGACATCTTGTCTCAAATGGACAAGCAAGAGATTGTGCTGCTGGTGCTACTTGACCTTTCGGCGGCGTTCGACACGGTGGACCACACCATCCTCATGCAGAGGTTACAACACACACTTGGAATCACAGGAACAGCACTCCGCTGGTTCCAATCATACCTGTCAAACAGAACAATGAAAGTCAAGGTCCATAATGAAACTTCATCCACTATAGAAATCAAGTTTGGTGTACCAAAAGGGTCGGTGCTTGGGCCGATTTTAATTTCCCTCTACATTCTCCCAATTGGCAACATCATCCAAAGTCATAATCTGAAATTTCATGGCTACGCAGACGATAACCAACTATATATAAGAATAACACCAAGTGATGTGGCGCAAGCAAAAGATGTTATGGAGAACTGTATCGCTGACATCAAGATATGGATGACAAACAACTTCCTCAAACTCAATGACGACAAATCAGAGTTCATGATCATTGGAACAAGGCAGCAGCTTCGCAAAATAAGCGATTGTAGTCTCACTATTGGAGACCAGTCCATCAGCCCAGTGCCCCAGGTGAAGAATCTTGGAGTGGTTTTCAATTCTTCGATGTCACCAGAGACCAAAGCTCTGACAAGATCAGCAACCTTCCATCTCCGACGGATAGGAAAAATCCGCCGCTATTTAGACATTGACACAACCAAGCTCTTAGTTCAGTCGTATGTTATCTCACGACTGGACTATTGTAACTCCCTTGTATCTGGAGCAGCAGCTATCCAACATCTTCAGCTTGTACAAAACAGAGCTGCGAGGATCATCATCAGGACAAAATGCCATGAACACATCACCCCTGTGCTGAGGTCGCTACACTGGCTTCCTGTAAAGAAGAGAATCCAGTACAAAATCATCTGCATCACCTACTCGACCCTCTACGACATAAATTCACCAGGATATCTCAAAGAAATCATATTGATCTACCATCCAACTCGTTCCCTTAGATCAGAGAAAAGGGGAAGCCTTAAAACGCCTGCTACAAAAACAGCCATGGGAGATAGAGCTTTCAGTGCAGCTGCACCAGCGTTATGGAACTCCCTGCCAGCTGAACTGAGATCAGTGTCAACTTTAGAAACATTTAGGAGCCAGCTCAAAACTCATCTCTTCCTTGATACCTACTAGTTTCTTCTCTTTCTCTGGACAGCGCCAC
This sequence comes from Steromphala cineraria, assembly GCA_916613615.1. NCBI lineage: Eukaryota > Metazoa > Mollusca > Gastropoda > Trochida > Trochidae > Steromphala > Steromphala cineraria. The sequence continues at coordinate 15,554,770 of OU744734.1, forward strand.
TGAGCAGCATTGGTTGGATATTAGGCGCTAATATAAATGCATTATCATTATTATTATTATTATTAAGCAGTCCATAAGTCTTTGATCCTATCACACTGATTACATTGGCCCTCTGCTGTTCACACAGAGTGATGAAGCTCACGTCAAAGTATGCATATAGCCTCACGCTGTTCGTTACCCAAGATTAAGCATCGCTTTTAAATTCCGTCATTTTACCTTATGCAGCCATGACTGAATGTGTTCGTGAGACCCTCATCGCCTATGTTTTGAGGTTCACAGACTTCAAAATGATATAACAATTCGAACTTTAAATAACTTCCAGCCATGATTTCAGATCTTCCAAAGATGCCTTGGGACAGGGAGCGGTGAGTTACTTCCGCTCCGGGGAGCATTGATTTACAAGCCAGGTACTTGCTACCCAACAGTGGCGGAATAGATCTGTTCATAAGTTCAAACCAACCCCATAAAATGCTTAAATGAATCATGTTTACTTGTTTCATAAATTCATAATATTCACCAAGTCAAAATTCAACGTCCAATTTACTTGATGAACAATAGAACAAATGTATTTGAGACTACCACAGGTGTGGCCTACCATATCAAAGCGGGATAGTAAGCAGTTTTCTCAATCAAGAAAGGTAAGGGCCATGGGACCTCCACTAGAAGAAGCTGGCCCACCCGAACCATGCAAAGAAAGACAAACAATACATACAGAAAATCCTATTTAAAGTTTATTGAAAGAACATTTAACCTGCGAATATGACCTATCGGTCTGCTGCAAGCAACTTTGGGAAATAGGACCCTGTGGCGCGTTGCTTGGCTAATATTTTAGGGAGAAAACAGTAATATAATTCACCGACCAACAGGAAATGTCCCGATTGAACAAACTTCTAAAACTTGCCCGGACCTTTGTGACAGGGGCCATATCGACCATTATGACATTATAAGTGTTTGGATTTATGATGTCATGCCATGGGAACGGCATTTGAAAGAAACCGGCCGCATAAAACAAGGAGAAAATAAGCCAATTTAAAACACTTTAGTTGCATAAAACTAAAGCAAATAGAATTTTGTTTATAGCAATACGGCAAAACTCATGTTTCACCTGAACTGGCTCCTGCTTGCACAACCTCAGAATAGGCACAAACCATGGCTCAGCGACAAAAGAGCAGCCATCAAATGCTGGTCTGGTCTGTGTGATCTTTATACCAGAAATAAGCACAGTCCGTTCCGTCCTTTGCAGACTGTCCGACTGGCGAAACAGTTCCAACTGGATAATGGTGTCTGCCCTGGTTTAACTTTTCTTTTTTGTCGCCCTAACCGCTGTGAAGTTGTCTATGTGTACTAAGAACATTTTCCCCTACAAGAGCAGTCTAGATGGTAGTAGTATAGATAGCGTCCACCTCTATCAGGTTGATGTGCGACGAACGCCGCTAAAGATACACAATGTCTGTTCGACTTGGACATTTCTGGGAAAATATCGACAAATTCGGGGAGACCATAACGCCTCTGAAAACTGGGGATGAGAGCCTGGCCTAGTGGAAACACATGGCGACACTTGGGAGATGTCAGAAGTCTGGCCTCCAGCATCCCCGTCACCATGTCATTTACAGATGCTGCTCCAAAAAGGGTTTCTTATCAACGGCGGCACGAGGATACCAAAAGAGATGGAGATAAAAAGGAAGGGAAGAAACATTTGCTGTACCTGTCAAATTGAGCCCCTGACTTCCTAAGATCACAACGCAAGGTACTTGGTGCAGCAATGATCCGCAAGAGCAGACTGAAGGGTCCAATGTCAGATGCCTTCAACAGTCCCTCTTTCATCTCCTCGTAGGCACAGAGAAGCAGAGGGAGGTGGAGAGGCACTCATCTCTCTATGTCCGCAATGAAGAAGGCTACACCACTTGGTCTTCGTCTGCTCCTTAGGCGGTAGGAGCGGAGGCTGCACGTCCAGTCTCAGCACCCAACAGGGATACACCTGTTGCCTAAACTCAAACAAGGCAGAGGAAGGCGGAGAAGAGGCAGGAACAAGCGGTAACTCTGCACACATTGTGTGTAGCTATTGAGATACGCTACGAGCTATGCATTCACTCGTAGATGCAGAAACCAATTTCAACAAAACGTTCATCAACCACTGCATGCAGAGGACAGTGAAGCTGAGACTCCTAATCACATAACGGGGTGAAATCCGATACACACATGAGGAAGACTGGCACGCGACGCACGTCTGTAGTGCAACCGATCAGTAGGAAGGTAAACTGTCCACGTGGTCCTAACTATGTCTATGGCCTCATCTGTATGTCTTAGGCAGACAATACTTTTTACATCGTCCTTTATGTTAAAAGGTAACAGTTCTTAATTCTTATATGAAGTATGGCCAGGATTTTTAAAAATTGTTACATTGATTTCCTTTCGTAAGGCACGTACATGTAGTTAGTCCCTGATTCTTGAATAATGAAAGGGAGATACTGTAAGACAAATTATTCAGATTATCCATAAAGTTATTGCTGATATCATGCCAGAAAAATAATCTCTGTGTTAGATCTTTCTGGAGAATTATTGGGTTTTCGCTCAATCTTTCTCTCAATCGTTTGAGGTTTTGACGCTCTTTGTTAAACTTCACACATGCTTTATATATTTGTCAGTGATGAACTTTCCTTGTTGACATGATGCAATTAGTCATTTAGGACTGCTCCACTTTCCAGTTTCATGTGCCTGTTTAACGAAATCAATGTTTTTGACAGTTTAACCAATACAGAGCTATGGCCCTCAAGGAAGAGCAAGTTAATCAATATATTTGTGAATTCACATTCATGTGATGATCTTAGATAATCAATAACCTTTGGCGTTTGGTTACAATTTTTTTTCCTTCTGTTTATTGTTCCCAGATGGTTACACAGTCATATATATATGCATATTGACATCAAAACAAGGTGTGACAAAGATTAAGCAATACATATAAGGTACAGAAATCATAGTTGGTTGTTGAATAAACGGCCACCATTTATTTTGGAATTTTTCAGTGAAAATAAATCTTTCAACCAGAAATATCTGTTTTAATTGTTTTTTGTAATGATCTAATTTTGGGATCATCTTTTTAATTACATAAGTGGATATATTTTTTGGCGGAGATAATGATTTGGGTCATTAACACATTTTTATGTAGTGTAACGAACCAAATCAAGTATTTAGAGAAATTTATCTTCTGCGGGAAGTAATTATTATTCCAAAGTTCAAGTTCTCTCCAAAACTTCATGGTTTTGCAACAGTCCCAGTAAACATGACAAATACTCTCAGAAACAGCATTGCAAAAACTACACAACTCATTGTCAATGAGATTCATTTTCAACAGTTCTGTTTTGGTATATATTACTTTTTGTAAAAATCTGTATTGAAAATCAAGAAGTTTAACATCTTTGAGGCCATGTCTATAGAAATTAAATGTATAATTCCAGTCAAATTCACAGTCATTAAATGATTGTTCCCATTTTATACAAATCTTTAGTTTGTCAACTTTGGAAATGAGCTTCTCATAAAATAATCTTGAGCCTTTTGTAGAGTTCAACAGATTTCTTTGGTAAACATTGATAAACAAATTATAACAAGATATATTTCTTGTTTGTTTGATAACATATTTCCAAGTTTCAGGTAAGATGTGAAGAAGATAATTATAATCAAGTATTGTTCCTCTTATTTGGTATCTTGTCTTTAACTCATCAAAATACATGAATCCATGTTCATTACAAAGGTCTTTGATGGTCAAAATGCCCATATTGGCCCAGTGCTTAATAAAATGGTGATTCTTGAAATTATGATTAAGCCATAATGGCTCTGCAAGGATATTGTCAATATTGTCCCTTTTAACATTCAATTGTTTACAAAATGTATTCCAAGCTATTAAAACATCTTTCCAAAAAGGGTTTTTAATATTAAATAATTTCTCAACATTTGCTCCATATTTTAGAAAATCATTGAAAGGAATATCACTTGGATTAATCTCAAGTGTTTTTTTACAATACAATCGAAGAGTAGATAATTTCAGAGCATAGCTAAATGTTTTTATATCAACCATACCTAATCCTCCTTCAGTCTTTAATCTTTTCATTGTGCTTCTTTTTATCTTATCTCTTTTATCATCCCAGATAAAATTAAAAAATATTAGTTCTAAAGATTTAATAAAATCTTCTGGGGGATTTGGCAATGCGCTGAAAATATAAACTAATTTTGAAGGGCTAATGTCTTTATGACTGTAATTTTTCCTATTAATGTTAAATTTCTTCTTCTCCACGATGCCAATAGTCTGTTTATTTCCTCAAGTCTTTTTCTGGAAATAATCACCCATATGTCAGCCAAGTTTTGTGTAAATTTGATTCCTAGCTTTGGTTACATTTATCCACCTATCTGTAGGTTCAAGGTAAAAGGCAAACACAATGCCATTACAACCATGTAAAACAACTTTTCTTAAAAAGAACAAGCAACTTTTTTGATAGTATTCAACGAAAGTACAAATTATTGATAAATAGAGAAATTCTTTCGATTTTCTTATGGAACCTCCTAACTGTTTAAAGATATGGCTATCAATGTTTAGTTTTTAATTTGATAAGAGGTCACCTTGGCAGACCGACAAATATCATTTATTTGTAACGATAAATATATATTTTTTATAGAAAGATCTCACACCTTTACGGAGCAAAATGGCTATGGACATCCTGCAATAATAACTATGAAGGTGCGTAATCTATGTTTCCTGTTTTGTTTTGAGAACTATTTGTGAAGATAAGGTACCACAAGGTAGCCACCAATATCGCTCTTTTACCCATTTTCCGTGGAACCGTAACGTAACCATGAACTTTATTCATCGCTACCCCTTCTTGATATCCCGAATCGACAGACGCCATCTTTGGTCTAGGTAACATGTAGAGCACTCAGTGTAGGTGAATAATGAATAACATTTTGTTAGTTGAGAACCTGATCGGATATAGAAGCGAAATGGTTTATATTTCCATCCATTTGTCAATGTTCGTATATATTTGCCTGGGAGGCAACATCCTTCCCGGAATCTCCCACATGTAATACAACCTTTGGGTTCGCTGTCTTTGCTTATAAGACAAAGTTAAGACTATCTAAACTAGGTCTATCAGGTTTTTCGTGTGACTCGATCAGAGATGTACGATTCGTAAACCGAAATGTTTTCGACTCAAACTCAATCTTAAACTTTGGCCCAATCATGCCTTATCAATCACAATTATTGGTGTCGACTTTGACTTTCAAACGTTTTCCAGGAACTGCTCACCCCAAAGTATGGATACGTTCACGATGACTGTATTAAAGTCAGCGTAGAGTTGAACATTCTGAAAACAACTGGCGTCCCGTAAGTAGATATTTGAAGAAATTTCTTTGCATAAATCAATTGGATCTAATGTAGTTAGCTTATACATGGCAGTAAAGTATGTGTGTTGTCAATGGGAAATAAAGTAAACCAAAAGTAAAATATTTTAATTTGTTCGACAAATGAAGTATGAAGAAAGTTCTTCTTTCTTTGAATATACATTCAGAAATTCTTTAATATTGCGTTAGATGTGGTGTTTATATTTTATTATTTACAAATAATAGTCAAGCAACCTGTCTTATGCACAGTAAGGATACAAAAAATGCATTTTATACTTCTTTGAAGGACTAACAAATCATGACACCCGTTTTCATCACGATTGACGGTTGTGAATGTGTCAATCAGATTTGGTTTTAGATTAATTCTATTTAATACTTTGACAGGCGCTGTGACGAACTGATGCAAGAGAAACGCAAAGAGATTTTAGACAAGAAGCATTTATAACATTACAATTCCCATTGTGATGAAGGGAGAGGATGACAGGGAATATACTTGTGGAATCAATGAAGAACAAGTGCAGAATGACCCGGGCATGTGAATGATATTTAGTTTGTGTTTGTTATGAATGCACTCTAAAGCAATGTTGGTGGAATGGGGAACTAATTATAAGGCTAAATTTGAAACCCCTGAGATAAATTCACGTAGGTTGCTCTGCCAATTGTACAAAAGATTAAGTTACTAGTTTCAATCGTGAGGACAAACTCATTGTGTGACGTCACTTACAGACTATTGTAACAGTCTTCTCTATGGATCATCTTCACAATCTCTTGACCAGCTACAATGAGCTCAGAACTGTGCAGCTGGGATCAAACGTGCTGAACACATCAATTCAGAGCTCAAGACCATCCACTTGCTTCCTGTTTGATACAGAATCTGGTTCATAAGATACTTATCTTCGTATTCAAAGTTGTCAATCATCACGCTCCTGTATGTATCAGTCATTTAATCTTAGTGTACCATCCCAGAAGAGAACACTTCTATCGAGCACTTTACATTCTACTAACAAGAAAAAAGAACTTTGGGGACAGGGCCTTTTGTAAAGCAGAGCCATGTCTGCAAATGACCTGCCATCAAACAATCGGATCATTGACCTTGACCGTTACCTTGAACTGTTCAAGCCTGTCCTCATCTCTTTGACAGTGCCTCTATCGACAATTATCCTTATTTTATAAAATATATAATGGTAATGCCCCATCCTACTTATGTGACCTTATGCCTCAATCAGTTTCATCAAGGACAAATTATAATCTTAGAAATGTCCGTGATCTCTCCTTGTCTTTCTTGCACAAAGCATTACAGTCAATCATTTCTTCCATCAACATCCCAACTTTGGAATAATCTCCCTTATCATATCAGAGAATGTGGCACCCTAACTACTTTTCAGTCTCATATATGTCCAAAGAAGCCCAAAGCACCGCCTTATTTTTCATTTGGTAAACGAAGATTAAACGTAATTCATACCCAATTGAGATATTCCAACAGCAAATTAAAGAGCGATTTATTCCAAAGTGGCCTAGAAGATACTCCAATGTGTAAATGTAAGTTATCTTATGAAAATTCCAAACATTATTTTATGGAATGTATATTATATATAGATTTAAGGCATGCAATGCTTCAAAATATAGAAAGAATATGTTTTAACAGAGTACTAGTTAATTTAGATTTAATATTATATGGCAGCGCAGATCTAACCTACAATGACAACATTAATATTTTTAAAGAAGTTCACATGTATATCTCCAAGTCAAAAAGATTTGATAACTGAAAGAAAAGCTTACTTTTCCCCTTAGTTTTCTATACATGAATATGTATTCTATATATTTCTTCCTCTGTTTTCTTTGAATATATCATTGTACATATATTGATTTTCAACATTTCATGTCAGCACTGTACATAGGAGAGGGTTTCACTAAGTTGGATAACTTGTACCCAATCCTTTCATCGTGAATAAAATATGTTTAAATCAAATCTCTGCCTGAGCTCCAATGATCAAATTGATGGAATGGGCGCTTTATGAATCCTATTATTATTATTCGCTAAATCATTACTTATAACTTTTATTTTGTGATTTTAGGGAATTATGAATTGAACTTGAAATAAAATGCATGAATAAACTACAGCAACTCTTTTGACTTCTTTTTAGGAATCTCCATTGCTTCGCTCACATTGGTGGTGATTCCCTAATGTGAATTCACTTACACTTGACCTTTGACCTTGAAAGTGAACATGTCCAAATAATTTCCAAGAAAAATAATTTCCACTTACTCAAATACATGAGTTCTAAAAAGCTTAATTGGATAAAGTTAGACCAAAATTTACATTGGAATAACTCATATCTCGTGACCTTGAATTTTGACATTCAAGGTCACACAAGAAATGAACACTTTTCATTGAATATAACAAACATGTAATGATTAAATGTGTTAAAAGTTTTTATTTAAAGTATTTTTGCTAAACGATGTTTAAGTCGCGACCTTGCTTTGACCTTGAACTTTGATGGATTTCAGCGGAAACCTTTTCAATTTTTTTACTCTTCAAAGGATGATACATTAAAATTCTGGAAAGCTAAGTTGAATAAAGTTATAGCCATAAGGAGGAGTGCGGCGGCACAAACACTGATAGCAGCCCCGTGTGAGACTGAAGGTGGTTGTAGATGAAAAGATGACCAACCTTTCACAAATATAAGAAGTGAGAAAAAGCAGCAACATTATGAATCAAATCAAAGGTTACAATTTTGTATTCTTATACTTTATTCTTTTAAAATAAAAACCTCAAAAAAGTTGTTATATTAAATAAATTCCTGGCTTAAGTTTATATTCAAGAAGAATATTATTTCGGATTCAGGTACCTGGACAAATCAATATGTGTATAGAATGTTTCAGCTTGTGTCTGTGAGACACCAAATATTTAACAAAAATAACAAATGTTTCGGGACACTTGCTCATTCTCATATCATTACCAGTTAATCGAACGTCTAAACAGTTAACCTAATTATCTGGCTAATACAATTATATAAAGTTGAACGTAAATACAGATGCTTATAAATAGGAAAATAAAATCCTTATTTCCCACAGCATATCAACAAAACCCTTTGAAGATATCACAATTGTGAAAACCCAAAAATATGTACAAGTTGACTACTATAAGATATCAAAGAAGATATCGGTAATGTTTTTAAAACTAAGATTATTGTTGATGCGGTAATCGATCTCCAGCCGTGTTCAAGGTTTATCAGGAGATGAGGAGTGTGGGTGTTCCCCAACTTCATCTTTCTCTCTCTCATCCTCATCATCATCTTCAACTGTAGTAACGGCGTTGTCCAGAGCATCTTTTGCTTTACACTTCAGGACGCATTTAATCAGGAGAGTACTGAGTCCCAACCCACCGATCACAGATACCGGAGCACCGATAGAGATACCGATAATCGCCTCATCAGTCAACACATCGTCATCCTGAAATAGATAATAGACTCGTAAATTTACGTGTATTCACGGTGACATGTATACAGCGTTAGAATGACATATTCGCTCAAAGTAGGTTTAGGTGAGAGGAGTAAGCGTGTCTGTCTTACGCTGTTTTAAGCGATACATGTTACTGTGTGTGCGTTACCACTGTCTTGATAATCTAACAAAATTTCTGACACACGTGGAAACTTTTTTCAACTGCAAATGATTGTGAAACTTTCTTTTCATCATTTACCTAAGCATACTTACTTTCTCTACAATCCCAGTCGTTGTTCCTGAAACAGAGATCAAGAACAAGTTCTTTGAAAATATAACGTTTCGGTTAAGATTAAAACACGAAAATACTGATCGAAAACCGGACAATGTACAACAAACGGTCAAACATAATTTTGGAAGCAGACATGAAGAAGAGTTACCTTCAACATCATCCCATTTAATTTGACCTTGCCCCATAAAATAAAATTTAATCGATTTCTATTGATAACATTTGAATTTGTTAACATGAAAACTTAAACATGAATAGGGAAGGAAATGATAGTCCAGGGAAATTAAATCAAGTTGAATGATATTAGGTTACATATAAAAAAAAAACAAATAAGCATAAGTTACAAATTTAGTGTGTCACTTTAGTTGTACATCAATATATGTTTTATTAATAATAAATGTATGACCCATAACGATGCATTCCAAAGACTGAAATTTTCGTTATCGCAATTAACTACGGAATTATGTTTCTTTTCATAGAAAACAAAATATGTTAATCAGAAAATTGAGGGAACTTCCGGATATGTTGGAATTAAAACAGAGGATAGCTTGTTAAGATATGACTTGAGTGTCCTTTAGACCTAATGTCCATTAAAACTGTATTTTGTGTGTTTTTTCCTTTCAAAATCTTCCAACTTATGACCAAGTGACATATGTCAGGTTTTCTGATTCTAAATATTTTATCAAAATGAATTCAAATTGAAAGGGTACCTTTTGATAACATCGAGGAATTAAGAAAAACTAGAATGTGGTTATGAGATTATTTGAAAATGCACTGGAAATTATATGGCTGCCTTCATTTACATAATTTATAGTTTTCTATTGTCTAAAACAGAAAAGAAGGTATGGTGTAAGATAGAAATGTGTTTGAACCAATATCAACACCATTAACACACCTAACATACCGAGAAAGAGGAAAAAACGAAACAAAGACACATATCTTCCTCGACAAAATACAAGATTACAAAATAGCAGCAAAACATGCAAAGTTAAAACAAATTGAGATAAAGAGTTCCTTCACCTTCACTGGAGATAGCATTGCGAATTTCACCTAGCTTCAATAATACTCGTTTCACTCCCGATATTCAGTCTAGCAAGATGTAGTAGCTGGTTGCGTCAGCCTGTCTATCGAAATGACAAATCAGGGATCGTCTTACCAAGCCGCAATAGTATGCATTCGCACAGATAACGCTGGAGGGTCATAGGTCGCAGAATGGTCGGTGATGAAGCGAGTATTATCGAGGTTAAAATTTGAAAGGTTTGAGAAGAATGCTGTTACAGTATGTAGTAGAAAAGGTACAACAATTAACAGTACATTCAGTTCGGAATCTGTGCATACTGTACGAATCCCTACCATATTTTCTATCAGTTTTCTCAACACCATAACATCTTTTTTCACCTCCATCTCTGAAATCAAATTCATTAAATCAATTTATGATGAAGTTGCTTTTGTGAAACGTTATATGAAAATGGTATTAAGTGCCAATATAGGATCATACATTATTTCAACAAAACATAAAACACTTAAATGTCAATTTAAGAAACATAAATTTTGAGATGAATTGTTTGTGAAATATTCAATCTGATGAAAATCGACCGTGTTTCGTGTGGTAAAGATTTTAAAATATTGCCTCAACCGATATTAGTACTTGATCATTCATTTCCCCTCAATAAGGTCAGTTCATTAAACATCAAAACTAGTCATTGGCGCAACAAGCAAATCAATGCATTTGAAATGAACGGTAGCGACAATAACGTTTCATGGTTAACATGATTTAGCCACACTTATCAATGAATCAAGTTTGTATCCTGCTAGAATCTTAGTCCTCGGATCGGCCCATGGTCGATTTTAAGATGACTGGTGTGCTTTTGATAGAGGGGATAAGGATAAGCATTGACATAGCATATCATTAACAGTTAGAATTCTGTCAACAATAAAACATACCCTGCATGTATACAGATGTTCGAGGAGTCAGCGTTGTAAGCAACATCGGTCACGCAGTATTGGGAGACTCTCTGGGTCTTGAAGGCGGTGCTTCCTTCGGACAGGATCTGAGCACTGAGTCATTTAAGTCATAAAAATGAATGGAGTTCTTGTACAAATGCATATCTCATTTACAATTCATGCTAGTTTAAAATTGACAAAATTGATTTACCATGATCCATTCGCAAATGGTTTTGTTAGTACAATTTGATGACATATTGCGGTGCTGCATCTAAGTCTGCTTCCACTTTGTAGAGATTCGCTTGAAAAGCCTCCCTTAAAAATAAAAAAATATGTTAATAGTCGATAGATCAATTAATTTACATAAAAAATTACTGTAGCATGTCCAGGAAAACTGAGTTAAATTTTCATTTTGAAAATAAGGTTGATTTCGATTTCGATTTCGATTTCGATTTCAATGTTAACCTTGTAGCTATAAAAACGTTCAAAAAGAATGTTTACCATCTACTATTTAGAACATGTTTGCGTCATTTATCTTCTTACAATATCTACATTCATTTGTTTCACTCATTCACCTCTGTATCAGTTGGTAATGCCGCTGTGCCGTTCGGGCGGGTTGATGGAACAATTTCAATATCGTAACACACGGGATCCACGCTACATGCAATAGAAAACAGTTAGATTTATAGAAATCTAATATTCTAATTCGAATTTAAACCCAGATAAGATCCTCTTATTTCCTTTTTATTTCGCTGATATACCAATCAAATAGTATCACATCGAACCTAACATATGGGATTTTTAGTTTTGTCACATGAAGGTCATGTTCAGTGACATGGTTGGGATCTTTCACTTTCTTATCATATATCGAATGAAAAAGATAATGTTAAAGCTGAGTTGCTGGATTTAAAGATCACTAGGCATAATGGAGAAGTACTTAGGTCGGAAATGCATTGTTAGTCTGCTTTAACCTGAGTTTAATGATATTCGAAAGTACATGTCTCAGACCGTTAAAATTTGTATCATAAACAAAAGGTCATTCATCCATGCTTATTGCCTGAATTTAAAAAATCGTTGAAAATACTGATTATTATTAATGTTATCACACATTCTACATTGCTGCTTTCCACGAGAAACATCTTCCCACGGCAAGGTGAAAACGTATCGAGCAACTCTCCTCGCTTTAGACCTTGCCATCACAAGTTGGAAAACCGGTGATCCGGAGAAGCGACACCTATCGTGATTACGAGTTACGCCCCTTACCAACTCTTTTAACAATAGCAAAATGAAATCGCCGTTTACATCCGGAACAATTCAAAAGACTAAGAGACGATATTTTGGAAAACTTTCCGAGTGAAATTTGATATCAAACTTCAGTCCCCATGGTTGTTTTCATGTTTTCTATGAGCACCGAGAATGCAGAGAAAATAAACATTAATGTATCGAATAAGAATTCATTAAAACACGATATAAAACGTTTTATAACATATTCATTTGAAAGATAAAAAAAAATGTTATCTATTATAGCAGTCATGTTTTACTATATACGCATTTTATTCCTTGTTAACAATATTTTTTAAAACATGTAACAATCCATATCAAATAAACACTAAAGTTCAAATACTTTCAATGCAAGAAAGTTGAAACCTAAGGTCGGTGCATATATATTTACGTTAAAAAATCGAGTGATCACACACTGCATTATAAGCTTGATTTGAAATACGTTCCTCAATGAAAAAAAACTAGGCGGTCATTCTGATGTGTATTGTGATGTAATACACTTATCCAATACTTAAAATCATGTATTTAAAAAACATGTCATCATTTAGTCAGTGGTAATGTATCGCTGAACGATTACCTGACAGCTCATTTAACAAGCTGTCTTCTGATTGGACTATGCTACTTCCGTGCAGCGGGTTGAAATGCTAGCACAGAAATTACGGCCGATGATGTCAAGGGAGGAACGGGAAAGGTTTAGAAACTTTTTTGTTTCGCCCGTGACGTTGTGAAGATGACGAGAAATAGACCAATAAATTTAGATTAACAGATTTTTATATTTAATATTCATCGTCATATATGCATGCAGTTCGTAATGAAATTGTTTCTCAGTTACCGCAATTGCGTCCGAATGGTATCATCGTGGGCGAAACGAGTACCAGATTCGGAGACAAAAACGGTTTAAGCGTATATTTGGGGAACACTACTGTGATATGGCAACAATTGATCCCCACTCATGTCGATATGTCGGGGCTGCCTTTTCGGTCCTTTTGGAAAATTATCTCCTATTTAGTGAATTTTGGTCCGATTTTCTCTAGGTTGGTCACAAATTTTCAAAACTACAATGAATACAAAAAAATACTTTAAAAAAAATCCTTCACTACATTTTGAACTGCCGATCGAAAAAATTTCAGATAGACAAATATATATGCATGTTTGATTTTATTTGGTGCGGTATTTATTTATCAACAATAATCAAACCTGTCTCCTAAAAGGTTTATACATATCCTCGCGTTTCCAGTCATCAGAACAGTCACAGGTGTAAGGTACATTCCAAGTTCTTGAGATGGTCCCATTAATTCTTTACCGATTCCTACGTCAACAGTGCTAATCCCCATTGCAGAGTCAATCGAAATATCTGGCACACTGAAATGAATTGAAATAGACCTAGCAGTAACAACAAATCGATTATGTAAAGATTTGACTAGAGTCGATACATTTCTTAACGTCACAAGCTTTAGTAAAAAGTAAACCCGAACAATTTTATTTTTAGCAATGTTACGAAACATAAACACGTACATGTGTGTGTAACATTGTGTTTTGGCAGAAGTATGCCTCAAGTTTTGAAACTTCATACATTACATCAACAACGTTGACTGACTGAGATGGTCGGTAAAAGACGTTCTAAGCAGATGAAATCGTATGTGCATTTCATGTCTATTCGAAAAAAGTCAAATTATATTTGTACAACACCAACTTTCAAGGTTTATTTTTTCCTACGAAAAGTTGAAGCATGTCTGTTTCCTTATTTAGAGAGGTTAGGGAGAGTTTCTTTAATCATTTTTATATATTTTGACCATTTAATCAATTATTTCTATAAAAATGTGTCCTAATATATCATGAATCATTCATAAAGAGGCGCATTTCCAAAACACTCAAGTGATTTCGTAATATATATGATTTCTTTTTTTCATTAATTCGATATCTTGTTCTTATTCACTTTCCTACTAAACAGAAGTCTAACCGATTGCAGAAAATAATTATTCAGTAAATTCGAGAACAGTATTGATAGAATCGACCAATCAATCTTTATTCAATCGAAACAACCAACGGTGGCACAAGAGAAAGTTAACAAGGTTTCAAGGTTTTTATTTACTCAATTCCACCATCGGTGGTACATGAGCATAGATAAATCAACATTTGTACATGAAAATAAATAAATCAAGATGGCATACAGAGATATCCATTTCCAACAATTTATACATTTTATCCATGTTCATAAAATTCGTGAAAGATATACACAGTATACAGAAATTAACTTAAATTCTTGGTTGCATTTAAGGCATGGTTTAAAACGATTGACAGTTTTCATTGCTAAAAGATTTGAGAATTTCGTGAACTGATGTGGTATGTATCTGGAAAGAGATAGTGAAACTCGTCTCCTATGGCTGATGAATTACACAAACTGCAAAAACGTTCACTTTTTGGAACATCTTGCCAGCGTCCGGTTTCTATTGGAAAATTATGATTGCTTGTCCTAAATTTCAAAATTGGATAATATACAAATCGAGGCAAATACAGATAATTTTTTTGAATAAAAAAAAAGAGAACAATAATTAAAAGTAATGTCTCGGACCCTGACTGAAGATGGGGATAGTGCAATCCTTAGTCGAACACATCAGCGTTGATCCGCTCTCCAAGAATAACGAATGTGCCTGCAAACATATTCATACAGATGTGAAGGTTTACCTTCATTACTTTCTTTATGGTAATTGGAACACTAAATCAGTAGAGGCTAGGTTGATATAATGACAATGCCATGCTTTCATTGTAAATACTTAAAGTGACACAGAGTATCTTTCTTAAAATTTATTTGGTTTTGGTAAGCTGATTGCCGAAGCTGAATATGCTGATTGAAGTTCATATATCATCACTGGACTTGCAAATATATCCAATTATGCATAATATCTCTAAAGTGCTTGATTTTATGGAAAAATTAAGAAAACATCTCAAATACGTTTAATATTCGAAATTATGCATCAAATTAATCTACCTATTAGTTACAATACCTAATAAACACTATCGAATCGAATATATCTTCCTGTCAGCTTATGACAAGGTTTCAAAATTATGTTTGGCGAATTTGCGCGCGCCACTCGAGCCACATTGTCCGGTTTTCGATCAACATCCCGACTTTGAATGGCCGTATTGTTCGCTCTAATGTACTGATTGACCTTTAACTTGTTATTTTCAGTAACAGTTAGTGGTTCCCGATATAATAACATCGATTTCCAAATTTGACATATGTGATCCTATCAACCATACATACTGTTGCTGAATCATTTCCCGACGTTCTTCGATCAGTTACTTCAGTCAGTTGCTTGTCTGTTTACTTACATGTAAGTTAAGTTACTTAAATTTTGTTAATCAAAGTTTTATACTAAAGCAGAATGCTGTCGATTTTTCAGTGCTTTGAGTGCATTTACTGACAGAATATTATGTAAACTTACCTTTTTGCCCTCTATTGCTAAAATAAAAAATAATAACTTTAGAAAACGTGTCATTTTGGTATGCACAGTTAATAAGACTTTTTGATGTTGGAAAATAAAAACATAAAAATGAATGTTTGTCCCTATATTCTTAACGTTACACTTGTAAACTTAATATGAAAAAGCCAATAATGATACCAGACACGCAAAGTATCCGAGTCACATAACAGGGACATTTGAAAGATTACAGGATGTCCACAACCACAATATCACTACATGATTCCCTTAGTAAACTGAGTCATATAACTGTCATTTTCTATATCAGTCATTAATCATTTATTTGTACTAATTCATTAGTTTATCATTGTCTAACATTATCAGTCACTTATTATTTAATAGTACTTATTCATTAAAATTACAGCATGTCCACAACCACAATATCACTACATGATTTCCTTGGTAAACTGAGTCATATAACTGCCATTTTCTATATCAGTCATTTATCATTTATTTGTACTAATTCATTAGTTTATCATTGTCTAACATTATTGTTTTGATTAGTGGGACACATTTTCACTTGTCTTGATTATGTAAAGTAGCAACATGTATGTCTAGAATATCTTATTCGAGAATGTTCTATTTCGTGAATACCCGAGATGGACACTTCTGACTGGTATTGTCGTAGAACTTTAAAGAACATTCTAGGAGGTATCTAACCTAAATAACAGCCGGCTTTAAACTCTAGAACTCTTTGTGATTAATAGTGATTCTGAGAACATTTAGCTATCTAATTAATGTGATTCATTTGACATTGTATTATTACTTGTATTTGCTTATTATTGTAAACTAAAACACTTTGTATAATAATTGATTAATCAAATGTAATTATTATATACAATTATTTGATATATTTTGCTTATTTGACTGGGGACATTTTCAAATTCTTAATTGATTCGTATTAATTGGTCTGTGATGTCATTTAGACAGCTATGATTTCTTGCAATGAGTGAGTTATTCCAATATTATTTATTTTCTTTTGATAGTCATTTCTGTCCAACAAACAATATTGTAATTACAGCAAATCATCATTCATGAAGAAGAACTCGCAGTTTAACTTTAACCCACCTGACTCGCAGAGTGTTCCGGTGATACCAAAAGGACAAATACAAGTGTTCCCAGCGTCCTTGACTCCAACTCCACTACATGCTAAGGGGAAAATGGTTGTTTTATAGATTTATATACTTAACATTTATGGTTAAAGAAAAGCTAAATGAACACGATATACATGTATTCAAAATCAGTGACATGAGGGGTGTCACATATACAACTAATCACAAGAGGAAACCATAGTTTACACATGATGGTGTTTAAAATTATCATATATATATACGGTATACGAAGAGAACAATAGCTGTGCGATGTATTTATCATTTAACCAAAAGGGTTCTACGCCTTATGGATGATATCAGGTTAGTTGAAATGTTTGTGGTATCTCATTAGAGTTGCCAACCATGATTTGCCTTAAGTCGTTCAAGATCAAAGGCTGAGGTTGACGTAATCTCTCAATCTCACCCAAAAAATGTACATTAGGGATGAGATCTGGAGATTTCTCATGTTCTGTTTCTAAAAACGTACATCTTGAAGACGTTGAAATTGAAGGTTTGATGAACGTCGTTGTCTGGGAGTTCATTATCGCAAAGGCTTTCAGACGTTCTTTTGCACTAATAGGCATGAATGATGCTGCCAGTAAATTCTGCAGTTTGGAACAAATTTATGAGAAGTCTTAAACTTTTATGTTTGGTCTAAAGCCGTGATGTAACGAATGTACATATCGCACATGGGCGATCGCTGGCTTGTTTGGTACCAGTTCAAAAGAATTGACAACGTATACATGTTAGTGAACACAAAACCGTCGAGCTATGGCATTTTGTGACATCCCAGTCTCTAACACCTCGCAATAACCGAGTGTTCGTAATATTGAATAAGAAACAATTCTGAGCACCTCTGCTGAAATCAATGTAAAGTCTTATGTCAAGTTACTTTGGGACTGGGGCGGAATAGCGCAGTGGTTAGTGCGTTCGGCTTCGGATCAGGAGGTCCGTGGTTTGAATCCCGCCAGGTGCTCAGCAACTATTTCTGCAGTAGAGAACTGTTCTACACGCAGTCACGTTTGGGTGCAATGCTACACTAAATCTCAGCGTCGTACCACCCATGGTTCGCTAGTTCCAGCCGATGCCCGCAGGTTTCCCCCGCAATGTAAGGCGACAGTTGTGTTGCGGGCTTTCTCCCTGCAATAATTCTAGCAGCCGCAATATAAGTCACACATCACCTCGCCTGACCTCACTTGGGGACTTTTACTATAATAATATTTTCACAATACCATGGCAGGAACTGATGACGCATGGACTTTTTGATATGTTTAGGATGGTCGTGTTAATTGTTTTGCACAACAAAACGTTACTTGGAGTCAAAATAAATGTCAAAGCCATGTTCAAATCATATAACCGTATTATATAACTGGCAAGCATAATAACCGTAAAACGCAACATGTATGTATTGTACAGTTATTTTTTTTCTCCTAGTATTTATAAATGTGCGATATATTAAAAGTTAAATGGAAAACATAGTGAATGTTGATGGATGTTTTTGAATTTGATCTAAAAATCATACCATAAGTCTTTATCTCTGAATATGTTTAAATGATGTTTATAAAAGAGGCCCAAAAGAAAGGATCCGCATATCAACAAGATATGTCAACATATTTTTTTATATTTTTTTTTATTGGTTCCATTGATTACACATACATACAGTTGTCATGGTTTTACAATATATGTCAACATATTTGTTATGACCTTGCTAATAGTTGGCAATGCATCAACATGTTAACAGTACTTACGGAACTGGCAATATTCGCCGGTGTAGTTGTGATGACAAAAGCAAAATACTTGACCTGCCCTAAAATAGCATTGTCCTTGATGACATGGGTTGCTAGCGCACAGGTCTATTACTGAAAGAGACGGGTAGAATCTAGATAGGAACTAGTTAACGTGCAAATTGACAAATACAATGCCATCAGAAAATTGCTTTTCCCTCGGCTCAACATAAGTTAAATGATCAGTTTACGATTTATTAAATTGAAAATGATTATGAACAATTCCGTACATGATGCACGCAAATTATTTGTTATGCCTTAAAGAAATGAAACGATCATACTTCACTAGCTAGAGCCTTTCTTATTACTTGTGGTAAAAGAAATTGTACGTTGCAATTCCAGTGAAAAGGTAAAAAAACTTAAAACGGAAAACTACAATGGCACATAAATATGTGAAGATTCGTCCTTATATACCAAGTTGATTTAACCGCCTTAAGAATTTGGAATGTATTCTGAAGCAAGTTTTAGATTTTTTAAACATTTCCATGAAAACTGTTAAGATTATTAAGTCTAGAAAGTTGAAATCAAACGAGGCACAAGTACATATGACGATCATTCAATTTAAGTTAATTAACCAATGTCTAACAGCATCCAATTTTAATTTCTGATTTCAATGTTATAGTTGAGTTTGCATTGACACTGACAAACTTTAAAATTCTAGAATGTTAAACATTAACAAAATGCACAAGTATGGTGATGATTATTAAGAGTTAACATACCAACTTTCATTAAGCGAGGTACTTGTTTTCGAGATCTGCTTGGGAAATCTCAGAGGTGCGTTTTCACGGAAACCGACAAAATTATTTTTTTCTAGGAGGTTGAAAACCCCAAATGGAAGTCGGTACACACATGATACGTTAGATTTAGAACTGCTTCTATGGTAAGAAAGCAATAGTTAACATCATAACATTTCTTTTTCATGAGATCACAAATGCATTAAAACATAATGCTACTACTTTTATAATCTCAGTCAATTGAAAATAAACTAAAAGCTCTTACTCGTTTCACACATCGATCCAGTTGATAACCGATTGCATGTACAAACGAAAGAAGCCTCTTTCTGATGACATTGGCCTCCGTTTCGACATGGAAGCGAATTGCAGGCATCTGGGCATACAGAAAGAGACCCTCATGCAATATTCTACAAGAAAGTGTTTCTTTTTATGTTTCTTTCTGTATTTTTTATACGATTAGCGGCTTTAGTCAAGAGTTTGTTTGAATCCAAAATTCGTGTCTTATAGAGAAATTAACGTAATCAGGATGTAATTAATATACTACTTTCCAAGGTTTTAGGAATACATTGTAGCAATTTTACTAATGATTATCAAACGCCTTAGAGAGATAGATATCTATATATCCAAAATGAATATTCATATCAGTATCATTGCAATCTGGATGAATATTATTTCTGTTGGTTTATCCAAGATAAATTAATTCGCACTTTAATGACTAACAAGAAGGTTAAAAAATGTTGGTCACCAAAACTAGTTATTGTTTACCAATATGTTCAACTATCACGTTGATGCATTCTTCATCCGATTGCTCCCTTAAATAGAAAATGCAATTATCTTATACAGGATAATTCTAAATTTACATTTTTGAGATTTATTCTCCTATTTCATGTGTTTCTTAAATGGCATTTTAGGAATTGATAATCAAATAGGGACAATATTTTATGGATTACATCGAAATTGTCTTTATTGTAAAATGTCTAAAAAATTATTTCCAATTCGCCAATACAGATTAAGATTGTCGTATCAAGACAAATGACAATTATCATTGAGAGAGACATTGAAAAGAATAAGATATCATGATTTATTCACCCGATAGTGTTTTTCGCCCGGAGACATATTCTGTGCGGTCCTGCTTCCTGCGATATAAAGCTGACATCATTGTGGTAAACTGTCCGTCCTTCGAGTATTTGCTGTTTTACAAGAGACTTGGTGACATCGACAACTGTAGAATTCGTGTGAACCAAATCTACTATTTGTGTCCTGGCGGAAAATAGATTCAAGTCATTTAACCAATAGTAGGCGAGTGAATGGAGAATGTAACTTTGAAAGAGGTAAAAGTATCTATCTCTGTGTTAAAAAAAATATTAAAACAATATCATATCATTTCATAAAAGTATACAGGTAGGTATTTGTTTCAACCTCCCCCACCCCCCACACCCCATCAAGACTAATTATGACTGGTATACATTCTCAATTAGTTGGAGTCCTTTACATGCTGAATTTATGAGCGGAAACGTTCCAACAGGGTTGATGACCTGAGACATCACATGGTGAGAGAGAAATGTGGAGAGAAGATCGGCAACTGGAATGTAGACTTGGGTACTTTGCCACCCTGCAGGCGGAGTTTGGAACAACATGTTCGACGTTGCTTCTATTAGGTTGTCATCAGGAAACGTGGCGATCAGGCTGTGGCAGATGTGCCTTCACCCAAAGAAGAACATTGATGGACTATGAATGATGTAGTTGTGGAGCCCTTTTGGACACATGAGGAAGAGGAGCTGACTTTGCCCCAAACTGTAAATGATGACCTCATCAATGATGTCCAAGACTCAGAAAAGGAGGAGGAAGAAGAAGATGGACAGTGCCTCTTGCAAAATGGATGATTCCATGGACTCCAACTCAGATGATTCCGATTAGGTTGATTTTGTGCTGATACTGTGCTTAAAGGTCATACCTAGACATTGTTGTTTATCAAAACTATCGAAACAACTGATTCTGCTCCTTTTTGTATGTTCAGTAAAGTTACCATACTGTATTATTCTCATTTGATATCGAATAGGCCTAGGCTATAAACCAGAGTGAAGCCAAGAACATGCTCTTTCATACATCACACAATGAAATTTGATAAAACAGCAACGACACATTTTCCATTTAATGTGTGCGGTGGCGGCCATCTTGAAAATGTATACACTTTTAGGAACATTTAAGGAACATTTGTAGACCAGTCACAATAAGTCCTGGCTTCTCAACTAATATGACTATGGGGATGTTAGGATTTCATATGTTTAGTAGTAAAATGTCTTCTTAAATGCTTCAAGAACGACAAATCTAAAACCTTTTAAATTTTAAAATAAACCTTCAAACGTAAGCTGGGAACGAACATGCAACCCTCCGAATAATAAATCAGCACTTTTATCCACTAGGCTATGGAGGGAACACAGATTTCAACAGTATGTTTATCAGTATGAAACCTTGTCAACTGGTTCGCCGTCGGGAGAAAATGACAATACACATGCATTGATGAACCCATTTCTAGCGTGGCGTAGGGTTGTGTACTACGGAAGCGTATTAGTGCCACGGTGAAAAACAATATGTAGAACTATCTCCTACGTAGGACGTAGTATCTCCTACGTAGGACGTAGGACTTAGTATCTCCTACGTAGGAAAAGCTATATCAGTCATATGTAGGAGATACTATGTCCTACGTAGGACATAGTATCTCCTACGTCATAAAGGGATGGATGTAACAAAGAAACATAATAATGTTAAACTGTCCATGTCACGTTATATTTACCGAGAGGGGTCGTTAAACAATTATACCATACATGTTATATGAATATATGTTGATATTAAGATATTATTTAAGTCGGAAACATAGGTAGTGATTCAAATTTAAGTTTTGTATACATCAGCAAAAGGGAGACCGCTTCAAAAGGTATAAACTTAACTAGATATTCCAGTTCCTTTTTTACCAACCGGTATTGATTCATAGGACTCCTTACTCGTCGAAATAACAAAAAAATAAAAAATGACAATTCAAGCTGTGTCTCAAAGGTTACAGACTCGCTTTTGTCAACATATTCATTTTCGCCTCAATCTCGGATGATTGATCTAAATGCAGCTATAGCATTATATATCTCAATCATTTTCAAAGCATCGCATAAGTATTACAAAGCAACTGACAACAATGTCCTTAAATCTTTCACTAGATTATAAGCAAAAGTAACGATTTATTTGTAAACGAAAATCAGTTTGATTGAATTTTGTGGTTTCTGTTTTTATATCTTTTTTAATGTGCGGGCCAGCGACTGCCTTATTGTACCCTTTAAATAATACAAATACAAACGTACCTTTTCTGCACTCCTTTAAAAATATTCAATATTTGAAAAATGAAAATTTACTTTTTGTGCTTGCTTACGCTTAGAAGTACTGTTTGATTCCGCTGAATAGCGTATTCACCATCAGTCCTACATGTCATACCATAAATGATACATTAAATACTACTTCTAATATTGAAATGTGTATTGCGATTATTGTGAATAAGAACAATATTCAATGAATATTGCCTATTTGCCAAGTATTTTGTATCACCAAATATCAGAGTTTAAGCGGCTGCTTTGCCTGTAAGCAAACGAAGTGCACCCCGGTAAAGTCACTTCCATATACATGTAATTGCGAGTATGATGTATTAGAATGTAACAAAAGTAGAACCGACCATACCCCCTCTTTCTATTTTGTCCAGAGATTTCAATGAGCAAAATTTATAAACATTAGTTGGAGTTGCATAAAAGTTGAGTATAACATTCTAAAGAGTTATTGTGTAAGTCACGTTTCCACTGAAATCACAAAACTAAATTCATAAATAGGTTTTATCAAAGGGTACATCTAGGGAAAATGGTTGATTTTTGTTTCAAGATTGACGTAACTATCATGAAGATTTCTAAATTATTTGCTGAGGAATAAATTACTTATGTTGAGTCACAGGCGCAAACATGTTTCCATGGTGTCCACATAAATGAGAAAATCAAAGCATAGGCGTTACCGTCATGATTGACATAGAAAGTTTGGTGAAGCTAAGTTGTTATTTTAGGGCATATGTTTTGGAAAATGTAATTTATCAAAGAGCCACATGTTAAGTCATTTTTCCATTGAAACTGAAAAGAAAAGAAATCACACCTTGATTTAATCCCAAAAACGCATCTAGAGAGATCATGGTTGATGACTGTATGAAGTGTGTTGTAGTTGCCATGAATAGCGTAGGAGATATGCTCTGGACTGGTCGTAAAGTCACAGTTTTATTCATGGAAACCGCAACAATTTAAAATAATATGTCCATATCAAATACTGAAAGGCACATCTAGGGATCATGGTTGATAAGTGTATCAAGTTTAGTGAAGCTAGAATGTATAGTTTAAGAAATATGCTCATGACAAAGTTTTGTGACGGTCGGACAAACGGACGGACAGAACGCCATACTCTTTCACATGATGCCAAGAAAGAAGAAGTACTGAAAACATATTGTTAAAACAGTGTAAGGAACACCAACAATTGCAGTACATTTCTCTTCTTCGATGGAATTTGTCAGATTCTAAACTTTGAATTGTTCATTACAAGTCAAAGACGAGTGTTTATAAAACAAGATTAGTGTATTTTACCAATGAAAACTTTTCAAACAGTGATTAGAATGATACATTCATATTTATCTTTATTTTTGAATTTTCTTTTGTCAAAGATTCTCATAACCTCAGATATGTATAAATTTCCATTAATTCAAATTTGTCTCGTTATGCCGTTACACTCAACTGGAGAAAGAACTCTAACTTCATTCACAAAGTTTATTCCAGTGTTTATATAAAAAGGATTCTTGACGAAAATATGTTGAAAAGATGTCAATTTTGCATTTACAAAAATTCATATTCAAGAAAGATAGTAACGTAAACAGGAAGAGGATTCACATAAGTTGACGATATTTCCTAAGACATCTACACTTTTACCTTATATTATCTATGGATGTTGAGATAAATATACATGTGATTCAAAGCTGAACAACTCGGTTAAGATTAAAAGATAGATTAGCGCTTCCTTCGAAAGAAACATCTGATCGAAAAACGGACAATAGCAAATATCTCAATGTGCGGTTCGCTATTGTCTAGCCCTAATTTGGAAAAATATTCTTTCACACAATGGAATTAGGTTTGTCTATAAATCAATAAGCTTTTTTGAAGACCTCTTTTAAAAACAACAGAAGGTTAAACACAAATAAATACAATAAAATCAGAAAAATTAAAAACATTCATCTTTATAATCAAAGCAATTTGTACAATTCGTTGTACAATTCAATTTATGTTACAAATACAAAGGAAATATATCACAAATGAGTGATAATAGTTAAGAAAATCGTTACTGTTGCTAATAAACTAGATTGAAGAATTCAGAAGGCTGTTGTCTGTTAAGTTAAATTTACTGGTCTAATGATTTAGATGTGTCTCGATGATATCTATCTGCATTCAGATCGATTCATCCGAAATAGGGGACATCATTGATTCTTTCGACAAATAGCGTGACTGTTAACTTAAATTAAAGTAACTTTGAGACACAGTTCTGTTTATCATCTTTTTCTAAAATTTGGGTAAAGATGTGGCTTCGTAACTTCGACGAGTAAGGGGTCCGATAAATCAATAACGCTTAGCAACAATATCTAGTTCAGTTTACGACCAGATTATACCTTTGGAAAATGTGGTGGTCTGCCTCTTGCTTTTGACTTACAGCGTTTGTTCCAAATCGATTTGTATGTTAACAAGAAAAGCCTTTAAAAAGGCATGCTTGGTGCCACATAGGCAGATGAAGGGGATTGTCTTTAGTCATTTTATGGTGTTTAGTCGACCAATTTGAGTAATCAGTGAAATATACAACACTGGATAACAGCACTAGCCCGAGTAATAATCAAAGTTAATTTCACAAAATTAATTTCTATCAACACGAGTTAATGAAAGTTATGAATATTTTTACATTTATCAACGATTGTTGGTATGTTTCATGTCAAAAGACACGAGGGTGATATTCTATTTATCATCCAAATTCACTCTTTTTGACATCTCAGAGGAAAAATGTACATCTCTGAACACAATGATACTAGATTTTCAAGACAGTGATGTCATTGCATAGTGACGTCACTATGTTTATGATGTTATGGCATTGTGATGTAATTACTTGATTACATAAAAGCACTGTGTTGCCATGTAGCGTTGACAATGACAGGAAATTGTGCAAGACGTACTGCCAAAACCATATCTCCTAGTCATTATGGTTAATTATTAACAGTAGTATTACACAAAAATACAAAATACTTTCCGATGACCTGACGGGATTCTAAACAGGGTCCGTTGTCCGCTGAGCTAAGCCGGCCTTATAGTAAACGAACGTATGAAACCAACGATATATGTCATATTCTGAATATAGCACGAGTCATTTTCAGTAGCTCTGATTATATATACATTTTTTCAACGTAAACATTTAGTGACATCGTAAAGTATTACTTGTTACGTGGTCGTAAATGATCTACCTATTAGTATACATTAGTCTTATTTTGATGTCGACATCGTACTTACAGAAACATTAGTTTTAATTCGCCAAGCGAGCCCAACGTGAAATTAAATCGCGTGGGTTATACAAAATGTGGATTCTGCGATTATTGAATGCGAAATAATGCTCTTAGTTGGAACAAATGCAGACGCTTCTTCATATGAAGATGTTTTAGATTGAGTCTGTTAACATGTATCATATTATTTCCTTTTTTAATATAACATTTTTAAAAAGCGAAATCATATTCCACAGTTTAATGTGCCAAATATTTTGTATTACCCACATGGTGACGTAATGTATTTTTTGCTACAGCTCTGTTGGTCATTTGATTTGGATACAACACACGTGATTGTCGCGGCTTCCCTTTGAAAATATCAACAGTAATATAGAGAGAATTCAGAAAAGTTTTAGAAAAATCAAAACATAACTGCTTGGTGCCTTTGGGCACCAAGCAATAACAACACATATCCATACAATATGGTTGGTATGATTTGTTAAATGACCCAATTCAGTAAGATAAAACTATACATATCCCATTTATGGCCATCCATTTTTTAACAAAACTTTAACTAGCTTCATTCATTATTCCATCTTTAAATATTATGTAATATTAACATCAACATATAAAATAGAAATAATAAATACATCAGCCTCTGGATAAAAAAAACCCTGTAAAGTGAGCAATGTCTAATACGAATTAAGTCCTCCGTAGGAGATACTAAGTCCTACGTAGGAGATACTATATTCTACGTAGGAAATAGTTCTTCAGATTTGTTTTCCCCGTGACCACAATACGCATCCGTAGAGTCCCATATCCGATAAGTGAGCACTGAAAATTGCATTGGTTTTTATAGTAAGATTTAGGAAATATATGTCAAATGTGAAAAAAGCCCTTTTTAGTTTCATAAAGTCACACAAGGATTAAGCTTTTGATTAAGCGTGATTGTTGTTATATCTACTAAGACTTACCCTGGCTGCGAGCCGGTATATACCGATAAGGTACATGTTGAATTCACTCTACAAAAGGTCTCTGACGCCGGAAGTGATGCAAAATATGGCGATGACTGAAATTATTGTCAAATTAGGTTATCTTCTTGCGAAAACCATCATTTCAATAGCACTACATTTCAATCTTCACTAAACGAGTAAGAAAAAATATATATAATATTAAATTTAATATCTTACATTAGGATTGTTCTCATTAATAGTGCCTACATTTCAAGACAGTTGATAAAAGCAAAGTGAGTAACAATGATTGAAAAAGTTTGGTGACAATGTAGTAATGTTTCGTCATGAATCCAAATGATTAAACATTTACAGTCTGCATCCTAAAACTCCTTTCCAGGCCTTATTTTGAAACGCTTTTTTATTTTATTAATTTACAATTTGATATATAAACATAAAATTGATTTATCATATTCATTATCATCAGAAAATGTCTGAATATAAAAGCTTACTGCCTTGTGTTTTGGAATCGTATAGTTCAGTGCTGAAACAAATAAAAAACACAATTGAACCTACAAAATCGCTCTGATATTAACGAAATGATTGATAATCCATTATTGGACAATGTTTGTAAAATAGAAACCTTCGATATTATTTCGGTAAATCGCACTAAAATATGTATTAGATTTTATCATACAATGGATAGTGTTCTCGGCATAATAAAGCCAACGGATATTTTCGATATCCGTTGGGGTCATATACGGATAGAGATGCAAATTTCAAAGGTCAAGGTCGGAACTTCTTTTGAAAATTCCGATGACGTCACAAGCGTTAATATTTTGAACGCCTTTGGTAACGGGAAGAGACAAGTAATACAAATGATACACTGCATAGACATTAATCTAAGAAAAAACAACAAAACTGTATGGCTCTTAAGCCATATGTATGACTTAGCAGTGCAAAAACACTGCTGTCGTGAGTTGAATGAATCGGCCGAACGATTTTACTCACAGGTACCAAAGGCAGTTCAAGATTCATGTTTAAACACTTCATTTACCGTTCTTCGGTGTTCTTTACTTTAGGCCTGTTTAGTTTGGATTAGAGACTACACAGCCTATCTTCTAGTTTAGCTCTCCGTTTATGTTCGTTGTTTCAACGCAAGCTGCCATTGCAACTTAGCCAAAGGGAAGCAACTCTTGCCCCTAAGTGAGATACACTCGCCCTCTTTTTTACTGGAAGGTGATAGAACGTGTGTTCGAATCCGTCAAAGACCAATTAAATGTTTTTAATTTGAAAATATTTCTTTTTTCAATAGTATTTTTAAATGTTAAAAGTTTGGAGTTGTGACTAAATAACTTAAACGGTATTTAAAGGCATTTATAAGGAGGAGTTATATTTTGTCAATTCATTGTCGCAGACATTACGCCGTTCATTTCCATATATCAATGCGCGCTTCTTTAAAACAATGTTAACTATCAAAATGGTATTATCACGCATTTTTTTCGAATACAATTTAAAATGACATTGTATGATAAAGAAGTCAACATGCTCGTGTGATTTGGGATCGTAAATATCCTGCATTAGGAATAAACACTATTTATAAGGAGGCAATCTAAATAAATTTAGATCAACAGATTTTTTATAATGTCATACTGACCAAATATAAAACCTGTTGATCTAAATTTATTTAGATTGATAAGGAGGAGTTATATGTTCTCAATTCATTGTCGCAGACATTACGCCGTTCATTTGCATATATCAATGCGCGCTTCTTTAAAACAATGTCAACTATCAAAATGGTATTATCACGCATTTTTTTCGAATACAATTTAAAATGACATTGTATGATAAAGACGTTACCATGCTCGTGTGCTTTGGAATCGTAAATATCCTGCATTAGGAATAAACACTATGTATATAGCTCGCCAAGGCTCGCAAAATACAATGTTTATTCCTTATGCAGGATATTTACGATCCCAAAACACACTCTCATGATAACCTCTATACCTCTGACGACAACTGTGTAACTTCTATCCATCCCGTCATTCCTGTGTGAAATATAAGAAAAATATTAGACAGTATGTATACGTATAAGTTCAGTGATTAATAGTTAAACTAGATCTACTCACAAAGGGAATATTTCATTTACATCATGGCGGAAACATGTCCCCTAATATTGACTCTTCCTTCCTGTAGACGTTTTCTCCCTTAATGATCAATTATATAAATGGATTCAATGATAAAAAACCTAGAAAAGAAAAATATTCACCACTCCAGGAGAGATACAACTTGAGTTATACTGATACTATTGGGAGTCTATCGTGCACGCCATTTAATTACATCTTTTTGCCTCACATCAAATCTAGAATATTTACCAAATTTTATTTTCAAACTTGTTGAGGCAACAGAAGCTAACCTCCATGTAAATATTACTTGATCCCAAACAATCAACATACAAGTTAAATGTTTTTACTTGCTAGTGTATCTTAGTGCAAATATCATGTCATTAGGTTTTTTTTAACGTAAATCAGATACCTCCAAAAACACTGGCAAAGGATCGATCACCAATTGTCCATGTGTCAAATAACTATTGAATCATATTTTGGCATTGTCTGGCTACTTGCGCATTATTTCCAAATTGTGCATGGTTATATAGACAGATTTGGTCATAATTTTTAAATCTGATTTTCTTAGATTTCACTTGAACTATTACATATATTTAATAATAATAACATTTAGCACAATTACATTGAGTAAGTGTAGGAAAGTTGTTGATCTCTTACCAAGTGCTTTCAACATTTTTACACAAGTCAAGTCAATATGCGGCCAAAATTGTTATTGTTAATTGACATACGAATCAGTTAACACAGAATGAATCTTAACTTATGAAGACTAGTGATGTTTCAACATTATCCGTTTCATTTTCGCAAAAAGATGCGTCGAAGACATTTAAAGTACATGACATTTACACGAGAATATGCAGGGAGCTGAACAACATTACATTAATACTAAAATGTATACCAATAAGCTATAACGCGATGCACATAACAATATAAGGAAAACTCTCTGGTATAGTACTCACGGAAATAGAAATAAGATGCTTTTTGTCGATTATTTCTTTATTTGGAAATAACTTGATATTTTTATTCTTGAAAATTCATTCACAATGTTTTTTCCCAACTTTTGTTTCAGACAATATTTGTAAAATCCCCCGAAATATATGAATTTACAGGAGAGAAAAACATGTCATTTTCACGCCTCGAAATTATTTCCAAGTCGAAATGTACGTTTCTGATGCAAGCTATTGTATGTAAATTATCTGTAATCTCAGTACCATCCGTTAAAAAACATTGTTTAATCTACAGTTACTTTATGTCCTCTACTATTCATAACTCATATGATTTAAAAATTCATAAAATAGTTGAACAAGAATGTGGTTACCGTTGAGTTTACAGACATAAACGCGTGTTACAAACTACTATTCTTGCGAATTCATTCATAACTTCTGTTGTCAATTGCAGAGTTGACAGCAACTGCAAATTCAGATGAAAAGAGCGTTGCGGGTTTATTGTCACACGCATTGCTGAAAGTGACGTAAGTTATAGCAGGTTTAGAAATATATTGAAAATATGCAAATTTTGGGCAGTTTTATATGAACAAAGGTTATTTAAAGTATATTTTGGCAATGATTTCATAAGGCCTAGTTTGGAAAAACTTAGTTATTTGAACATCTGGCAGAATTAATTACATTTATTGAGTAATAAAAAAAATAAACGCCAAAAACCATTTTATTTTTATTTCCGTGAGTACTTTAGTGTCAAGGATTTTTAATACAATGTTTGTATCAACAGCTGATCAACGAGCGCCTTATCACTTCCAGTTTTTGTCAGCTTCCTACCCAGACGTATCCAAAACAAAAACCCTTATGAGGTATTTCCCAACGTCTGTCTCTTCAGGCTTCCATGTCACTTTAGTGTGCACAGTATTCTTCTGGGGACCTTTTGTCAGAGGGAGGACAGTGAAGTTTCGGACAGGCACAGAGTGTACGAGGAACGAAGAGATGTCTCTGTCAAAAATCATAGAATGCAGCAAACGCGTTAACACACAGCTAGAGCATATCAAATATACGGTTCACTACATTACAGAAATTATTTAGTCTTATTGCAATTTTGCGCTTCGTTTCTATGTTTAGTACTGCTTCTTTTATGCATTCGGTTGTGATGATAATTTTGTCTAGTACATTGCACCTTTCTCTATATTGCATAAAACCAAACTAAATACATAAGAATGTTCATGTATATGTTTATTGTCCGATCAAAGGGATAATCATATACATATACATCAATGTCATATACATAGGCATAAGCAATAGACAGAAACCTTGCTTGTGCGTTTTTAAGCAGAGGAATAAAAACAATGTCTGTCCACTCACGGCGATGAACTGGAGGCTTGTGATGCCTATAGATCAACAGAAAGCGTGGACCTCACATAGACGATGAACTCGTGATTAGTGTCCTTTGTTGGTGAAACAAAATCTGCCAGAGTAAGGTTTTCTACGGTGAGCACCATAAACTGGAAAAAGGAATATTACTTTGCAACCAGCAATTTTTTATAAATGAACATATTTGATACGTTAAAGGCAGTCGACAATTCAACCAATATAAAAATATATTTTCTTATGAATTAATGATCGGGCTGATATCATAATAAAATTTAGCCACAGCAATGTTGCATTGTTTGATATCCTCCAATTAATATATCACTTATTGAATAACAATTCCACACCAACTGTGAATACATGATACCGACACGCCAATATGATTAAAGCTAGTGATGGCAATGGAATTCCTTTCAGAGACATTTGTTCTGACATTTCAAACTCGTCTTTTTCAAAGAAGAACTGTTTTTCATACAAACATAGATCATTATGTATTTGCCTATAACCGCATATATGAGCTGTTGGAATAATAAGTGATGGTTATTTGGAACGATTGGTGGTCGCATCCCGAAAAAACACAAAGAGCGAGATCTTGCAGTACACACCGTAGGAGCGTGTACGCCTCGAATTTGGTACACAATGGAAATGAACAAGATTCCTTAACGAGAGATAAGTTTGTGCAGTCGTTGTAGGATTTTGCTGGGGAAGTCGGGCAAGATACTTATGAAAAAAATGTTTCTGGCTGTAAAAGGTTTTAGTTTACACAATGTTGATTTTAAAGAGTGGACAGTATTTGGATATACGATACACATATAAGTGCAGTATTAAATTAATCGGAACACAGCTGAACGACTAAAATATCGCATGGAAATTTCTGAAACGTATTATACCTGCCGCCATGTTCGGATGATTTATCTGCAGTTACCCGTTTCGGTGTACGCACAGTGAAATTCAAAATTAAACAGCATGTGAATATAAACACTTTTGAAAACATTTTGGCAAGAATGGTAAAGTTTGACAAACAGGACTTTATTTATCATCGTATATATCACAATTTCTAAACCAATTCATTTCGTCCGAACGTTTTTCTTTTTACGGCGTTTTTATTATCAATGTTGATATTTCCCCATACATATTACATCTTGCGTTGTTCATGGGAAATTATCTTTCGAGGAGCAAATGGTATCAGCAACACAATAATAACCGAGGATGATTTTTTATCTTTTCAACATGGAACTAAAACGAATATTTGTTTAAACACTGACCTGAATAAAGATATAATTGAGTAGTCTCGAGTTGGACCTGCCGGGGTAGATTCCATTAATACCTTCAATGCTAATGTCATGTCGGCTGAACTCTTCAGCGGCTATGAGAACAATTCCCCATCCATTGTGTTTAAAGCCGTCAGACTCATAAGTTGAAATCTCAATGCTGCAATCCTTGAATCGAAAATTGGTAAACGAAAATAGGCTAGGTAGATTTTTATTTTTAACCTCAATGATTATTATTATGAATAAACAATTATGAACATGATTTAATGAATTAAAGACTATTTGTTAAAAAGCGTCTTTGATTGAAGATCAAGAAACTGTGCTCAAGTTTTTAGGATTTCAGCAAAATAATGGTAATAAGAACATTTAAGATTAATTATGATTAACAACCAAAATTGGTGACCATTCTAGATTTAAAGATAAAGAGATAATAACTATAGTGTATGATTTACATTTGCAATCCAATTGTTACACTTTTATTGAATGAAGAAACGTATAAGGATATGTTTTATGAACAAAAAAATGGGTGTAACGTGCAACGTTTGTATCATAAACAGCCTAAACAAAGTATGAAAAATATGTAAGTTATAAATAGGTTATTTGTGGTATTTAGGTAAGAGGAACTCGGACACATGAACAATATCCATATTAAACTCTCGGAAATGTGCTATCGCATAAAATTGGTTTGATAAACTAGAATACTAAATAAACCTTAACCGAAATACTTGGTAAAGAAAAATGTATAAATAGGAATCAAATAATAGGCGATTTAACTTATCAAGTAATATCATTCAAATATTCGTGCCTTGTTTATAGATGTGTTTCGCATGTTATTCACAGAAACTCGAGGGTAAATTGAAGAGTCTGTGCATTGTATTATATCATCATCTTTGTCCATTACAGAAACCGTCAGCTTTGTCACACTATTCAACGAAACTCTGAAACAATCAAAAAGACATATGCTTCCAACAATGCGGCTTACAATCAAAACAGCAATACAAATATTCTTGCCCCACTCTCCAGAACGTCATACGTGTGCATTTGGGTCGTTTGTATTGAACGAGTAGATGTCATGGACGCGGAGGAACAACGAGTTCGAAGAACGAGTTGTTTCTCCGCGTTCATGACAGCTTCGAGTTCAATAAAAACGACCCAAATGCACACGTATGACGTTCTGTATTTAATATATACTCTCTTTTTAACCTTTTAAAAAGTAATTTTGAATGGCTTAAATATTCCGAGACGTCGCACTGCGCATTGATACATAATGCAAAAAAGTCGATTACCTATGACACGCTCGACTGATGATTTGATACAACAATTATCTGTTTAATTTCTCATTACTTTTCGTAGTTAAACGTAAGCGGCAATTTTCTCAAGTGTGAAAACTAAATACTATGATGGCCGAGAGGGGCCATTTTAATTTCGCGTTAAAGATCAACACGAAATCGCGAAAACTAAACCTCGAAATGGCGAAACGAACACAAAGCGAAATTGCGAAACATGCAAACGAAATCGCGAAACATGTAAACGAAATAGCGAAATTGCGAAAGGTGCGAGAAGCGAAAGGGCGAAATCGCGAAACATAGTAGAAACGAAAAAACGAAAAAACGAAATCGCGAAACGTGAACGAAACGAAAGTGCGAAAGTGCGAAATCGCGAAATCGCGAAAATGCGAAAGTGCGAAATCGCGAAATCGCGAAAGTGCGAAAGTGCGAAAGTGCGAAAGTGCGAAAGTGCGAAAGTGCGAAAGAGCGAAACAGCGAAACTGCGAAACTGCGAAAGAGCGAAACTGCGAAACTGCGAAACTGCGAAACTGCGAAACTGCGAAACTGCGAAAGAGCGAAACTGCGAAACCAGGTAAGTGATTATTGCGCATGTCTATAATGCCTAGAAGTTTGAAAAACTACAAGTCTGTCTGCTTTTCTGATACTTTCAGATATAATATAGCATGTCTGTGTAAAAAGTTATGACGCCCGCAAAAAGGGTGGTTAAATCGGCGTAAAGTTTGAAAAACTACAAGTCCGTGTACTATTTGCGACATCTTTCGCGGGACGTCTAGAACGTTCACCATGAAGCGCATAAACGTGTAACTTACATCAATTTAAAGACAATTAAAATGCCGTTATGGCGATATTTTTTTATTTGATATAACTTATCTGTGAAAAAAACTATGAGGCCCGTTAAACTCATTTACGTAAGTACACTTTTGTGTAGAATATATTTATGTAAGAGAATTATATGTATATTATATTGCAAACTAAACGTATGTTACGGTAGAAATTAAGACAATAAATATCTAGTATACAATTTGGTGCAAAGTAAAAGTCGTTTCATATGTGTAAGTCCAAAGTTTGAAAATAGCGACATAAGACTCGAAGCGGAAGCTGCAGTGTGACCATTTGTGTGTGCACAACTTATAACAAATATATTCTACACAAACGTATACGGAAGCGATTATCTTATATACTTGCCGATGTATCGGGCCTTGTAGCCCCTTTGCGACATGCGTCATTTCAGTTTATTTTACTTTATTTTGTAGGTAAAAAGATTGTCTTTAATTCGAGACCATGTTGAAATGTATGCGGAAAGGGGTAAGAGCGGGAGAAGCCCCGTAAGAACGTGCAAAGTGAAGCGCGCGCATACGGACTTGTAGTTTTTCAAACTTTTCGCCGATTTAACCACCCTTTTTAGCGGGCGTCATCATTTTTTACACAGACATGCTATATCAAATCTGAAACTATCACTGTAAAGGACTTAAAATTGTCTTTAAATCGATGTAAGTAAAATGTATATTCGCTACATGGCGAACGCGCTAGAAGTCCCGCAAAACATGTCGCAAATACATTTCGACACAGTAGTATCAAAGAAAATGAGTTTAATGAGTTATCAAATAAAAAAATATCGCCATAACGGCATTTTAATTGTCTTTAAATTGATGTAAGTTACACGTTTATGCGCTTCATGGTGAACGTTCTAGACGTACCGCAAAAGATGTCGCAAATAGTACACGGACTTGTAGTTTTTCAAACTTTACGCCGATTTAACCACCCTTTTTGCGGGCGTCATAACTTTTTACACAGACATGCTATATTATATCTGAAAGTATCGATATAAAGGTCTTAAAATGGTCTTTAAAATGGTGTAACTAACTTGCACATGCGCTACATGACAACAGCACTAGACGTCCCGAAAATTTTTTTAGCAAATAGCACACAGACTTGTAGTTTTTCAAACTTCTACACATTATATACATGCGCAATAAACACTTACCTGGTTTCGCAATTTCGCACTTTCGCACTTTCGTACTTTCGCACTTTCGCACTTTCGCGCTTCCGCGATTTCGCACTTTCGCAATTTCGCAATTTCGCATTTTCGCACTTTCGCACTTTCGTTTCGTTCACGTTTCGCGATTTCGTTTTTTCGTTTCTACTATGTTTCGCGATTTCGCTCTTTCGCTTCTCGCACCTTTCGCAATTTCGCGTTTTCGTTTACATGTTTCGCGATTTCGTTTACATGTTTCGCAATTTCGCTTTGTGTTCGTTTCGCCATTTCGCAATTTCGAGGTTTAGTTTTCGCGATTTCGCGATTTCGTGTTGATCTTTAACGCGAAATTGAAATGGCCCCTCTCGGCCATCATAAAATACAGTGGTAAAAGTTTATCCTTAGTAATTATTTATAAAGTTCTGAATATGATAAACGTAAGTTCAGGATTCCGAGCAACGGGATCCTTTCATGCGACGTCACCATGGAAATGACGTCATAATCGTTGTAGGCTATGACGTCATAAGGGCCAAGTGTCGTTGGCAATGCTCTCGGATTTTTTTTTGGATTTCCTTTTTATAGTGTTTTGCAGTTTCGTTACTAACGATAACACTAGTTTCTCACTATATTATTCTTCAATATCATATTAAAAAGGAGGTTTTGTACCAATGCATTGATTTACGTCAAATCAAGTGTTCTAATTAGGAAAATGATTGTTACGTACGGAAAGTTGCGAGAATTGCCGAAGCTTGAAAAAAGTAAAACCAGCAATCGTGCAATACGGAATTTGCCGTGCAATACGGAATTTGAAGATGTATTCCGTATTGCACTCTTGTATTACTATCATAAGATTACATGAGTATATAATAAATTTACAGAACGTCATACGTGTGCATTTGGGTCGTTTGTATTGAACGAGTAGATGTCATGGACGCGGAGGAACAACGAGTTCGAAGAACGAGTTGTTCCTGTGCGTCCATGATATCTTCGAGTTCAATACAAGCGACCCAAATGCACACGTATGACGTTCTGTATTTATTATATACTCCTTTTAAACCTTTTTACAAGTAGTTTTTGAATTTCTTAAATTATCTGAGAAAACGTTCTGCGCATTAATACATAATGCGAACAAGGCGATGACCCAGAACACGCTCGACTGATGATTTGACACCTCAATTATCTTTTTATTTTCTCATTACTCTGCGCAGTTATACGAAAAAGATATTTTTTTCAAGTGTGAAAACAAAATAACGTCAAAAGTAATTCGATAAACGTTAAGGTCAGAGTATCAGAAAAAATCATTGTTACTTGCGGAAATTTCCGAGAATTGCCGAAGCTTAAAAAAAATAGAACCGGCAGGCGTGCAATACGGATTCTGGAGTGCAATACGGAATTTGAAGACGTATTCCGTATTGTACCCTTGTATTACTATCATAAGATTACATGAGTATATAATAAATTTAATGACGCAACAATTCAGCGAGCAATAAACAAAATACTAAACTCAGTCCCTTTTGATAACTTTAATTGAACACTCGTGAATGATATGTTTTATTTGTTCCAAGTTATTACAAGGTCAGTGCATCATGTAAATACTAGACATAGTACATGATCATTTATGATCTGAACACTGGAATGGATGAGAACCATTTTAATTGATTTCTTTTAATTTCATTGTTTCTCAGCGATATAAAATTTGCCACTAGAAATATCTATTTCATTATTTTTGTAATTATTGAATTTCGTGAATGATAATTAGTATCCTGGCTTTCGCTTTTAAGATACTTAACTACGCACTCGTTTGATGAATGATTAGTACTAATCATTTGTTAATTGCACTGAAAATGTTGCAACATATAATAGTATAAATGCTACCCTGCATATCAAAACAGGGATCATTGTTTCAATTTTGCAATTAACATTTTATGCGCTTAGGACATAGTTAATTATTTACATCAATCCTTCCTCATTTTTTAAGTGCTCTCTGGGACATAACATTGTAGATACAATACCCTACCCTACACAAACTTTACCACGTCATTCAGCAAACGTCGTGACAGTACTGAAAGTTAAATATATTTGTTATGATTTAATACATACTTGTAAACTGGTTTGAATATCGCCACTGGGCTGTTGTTTGGTTGACCCGTGTCGTTTCTCTTCCCTGGTGTGATCTTAACGCGCAAGTCATAATGATTCGTTGTCCTTTGGTAATCAGATTCTCTAAAGTGGAGACCTGTTAAACTGGATCAAAAGAAAATTGTTATATAAAGCCCGCTTTAAACATGTTAGCGTGATCGAATATATAATTCTTATTTCAAATGAAATAGTGACGGTACTAAAGCAAAAAAAATACCTATAATTTCAGCGACATGGCATTCTCTCCCCACAGAGGCAGATCAAGTCATGTTGATTTAGCCTCTGTTGTATTAGGCCGAGTTCGTGGGATAGAATGGGAGATACCTGATTGGAGGCAATCAAATTTAGTTGTGCAATCCGCGACGCTGTTCTTAAAACATCGTTTTGGCTTGTAAATCAAGGCAAAAGCATTGTGATTTGAACCACCCTTTCCATGCGTGAAGCGTTGTCATTTGCTAAAGAAATTCAAATGTATTGTGTTGCAGTTTTTTTCCGCCAGGGGAAACTGCCGGAACTCACAGATTTCGGCGTAATAGAACAGAGGCTAAATCAACATGCCTTGATCTGCCTCTGTGGGGAGAGAATGGCGACATTGGTGCTAACCAAAATATAATTTAAAAGATCAACTGCTTACGGACTGGGACAGAATTATAGGGTTTGCTTTCAATGTTTTTAAAAAGGAAGGATGCTTTCACAAAATATCGATTATAATGTTTACAATTATTTTATAATGTTATATATAATGGTACATTTTTATTTACTTTAATTTGAAATTAAATGGTAACAAAAAATAATAAACACGTTTTAATAAATTTTAAACATTTTCTTTAGAAGTAAAGATGACCTTTTGTCGTTCTCCTTCGAAATGTAGCAAATGATGAATATTATCTATATATTTCACTTGATTTTTAGAGTTTAAACATAGCTAATTATACGACTTTTAATTTACAATTTATGTAGCCAAAAAGTTCTTCAATTAAAGTAAGGTTATAAACTAATTAGATGTAATGATTATGTACAAAATATGTTGTTCGTTTACGACATTTCTACTTGGTAGTTTTGAACATTCCAAGCCATTTGAAATGTTGTCTAATAGCTTTTCGGTTGAAAACTGATGATCTTTGTAGTTAGAGTAGTAATATTATTAAAATGTCTCGGTTGATTGAGAAAAGGCTTTAGGGTTAATTGAAATTGCTATGGCTCTATCTATAGCTCGTTCCACTAGCCTCATTCACAGTCTAATCCATTATTTCTAATCATCCCTTGCTGCACAAATATTTCCTTTGTTGCAAATATTCCCCTGCTGCCGCAATCCCTTATTGCAAATACTCCCCTGCTGTCGCAATCCCATGTTGCAAATTGTCCCTTTCTGCACACCATCACTTGTTGCAAATATTCCCTTGCTACTGCAATCCCTTGTTGCAAATATTCCCCTGCTACCGCAGTCACTTGTTGCAAATATTCCCTGCTGCTGCAATTTGTTGTTGCAAATATTCCCTTGCTACTGCAATCCCTTGTTGCAAATATTCCCCTGCTACCGCAGTCACTTGTTGCGAATATTCCCTGCTGCTGCAATTTGTTGTTGCAAATATTCCCTTGTTGCAAATATTCCCCTATTGCCGCACTTCCTTGTTGCACATAATCCTCAGCTGCCACAATCCCATGTTGCAAATTGTCCCTTTCTGCACACCATCACTTGTTGCAAATATTTCCCTGCAGCACACCATCACTTGTTGCAAATAATCCCTTGCTGCCCCAATCCCTTGTTGCAAATAACCCCCTCCTCCCCAAATCCCCTGTTGAAAATATTCCCCTGCTGCCGCAATTCGTTGTTGCAAATATTCCCTTGCTGCACACCATCACTTGTTGCAAATATTCCCCTGTTGCCGCAATTCCGTGTTAAAATAATCCTCTGCTGCTGTATTCCCATGTTGCAAATTGTCCCATATGCTCACCATCACTGGTTGCAAATAACCCCCTGCTACTGCAATCCCTTGTTGCAAATAATGCCTTGCTGCCCCAATCACTTGTTGCAATAAAAACCTTGCTACCGAAATCCCTTGTTGCAAATACTCCCCTGCTGTCGCAATCGCTTGTTGCAAATAAACCCTTGCTACCGCAATCCCTTGTTACAAATATTCCAATACTGCCGCAATCGCTTGTTGAAAAATAAACCCTTGCTACCGCAATCCCTTGTTACAAATATTCCAATACTGCCGCAATCCCTTGTTGCAAATAACCCCCTGCTGATGCAGTCCCTTGTTGTAAATAACCCCTTGCTGCCGCAATCCCTTGTTGCAAATATTCCCCTGCTACTGCA
Organism: Steromphala cineraria; assembly: GCA_916613615.1. Lineage (NCBI taxonomy): Eukaryota > Metazoa > Mollusca > Gastropoda > Trochida > Trochidae > Steromphala > Steromphala cineraria. The sequence goes on from OU744734.1 coordinate 15,595,163, forward strand.
ATCACTTTTTTCAAATATTCCCCTGCTGATGCAATCCCTTGTTGCAAATAACCCCTTGCTGCCGCAATCCCTTGTTGTAAATAACCCCTTGCTGCCGCAATCCCTTGTTGTAAATAACCCCTTGCTGCCGCAATCCCTTGTTGTAAATAACCCCTTGCTGCCGCAATCCCTTGTTGCAAATATTCCCCTGCTACTGCAATCACTTTTTTCAAATATTCCCCTGCTGCCGCAATCCCTTGTTGTAAATAACCCCTTGCTGCCGCAATCCCTTGTTGTAAATAACCCCTTGCTGCCGCAATCCCTTGTTGTAAATAACCCCTTGCTGCCGCAATCCCTTGTTGTAAATAACCCCTTGCTGCCGCAATCCCTTGTTGCAAATATTCCCCTGCTACTGCAATCACTTTTTTCAAATATTCCCCTGCTGATGCAATCCCTTGTTGCAAATAACCCCTTGCTGCCGCAATCCCTTGTTACAAATATTCCAATGCCTCCGCAATCACTTGTTGCAAATAATTCCTTACTGCCGCAATCCCTTGTTGCAAATAATTCCTTGCTGATGCAATCACTTTTTTCAAATATTCCCCTGCTGATGCAATCCCATGTTGTAAATAACCCCTTGCTGCCGCAATCCCTTGTTGTAAATAACCCCTTGCTGCCGCAATCCCTTGTTGTAAATAACCCCTTGCTGCCGCAATCCCTTGTTGCAAATATTCCCCTGCTACTGCAATCACTTTTTTCAAATATTCCCCTGCTGATGCAATCCCTTGTTGCAAATAACCCCTTGCTGCCGCAATCCCTTGTTGTAAATAACCCCTTGCTGCCGCAATCCCTTGTTGTAAATAACCCCTTGCTGCCGCAATCCCTTGTTGTAAATAACCCCTTGCTGCCGCAATCCCTTGTTGCAAATATTCCCCTGCTACTGCAATCACTTTTTTCAAATATTCCCCTGCTGATGCAATCCCTTGTTGCAAATAACCCCTTGCTGCCGCAATCCCTTGTTACAAATATTCCAATGCCTCCGCAATCACTTGTTGCAAATAATTCCTTGCTGATGCAATCGCTTGTTGCAAATATTCCCCTCCTCCCCAAATCCCTTAAGCTTGTTGCAAATATTCCCCTGAATGATGCAAAACCTAGTTGCCAATATTCCCCTGCTTCCGCAATCCCCTCTTGCAAATATTCCCCTGTTGCCGCAATCCCTTGTTGCAAATATTCCCATGCTGTACATCACCCCTCCCTGCACAGCTTCCTCTGATACACATCATGATTTTGAACACCATTTTCATTCCCAATGCAAGCATGTGATGAGAGAGTCTGATGCTTCCGTTCATTTCGTTCAAGCCTCTGTCGTTTCAAGCCAGCTCGAGCCCTACTGACAACACATTGTGTGATAATTTCGGTACACTTGCTCTCTCACTCGCTCTTAGATGACGTTAGTGTCATCATAATCATATCAACAATCACAGTATAATTTTGATTTCATCAAAACTTTGCCTTTAACACACTTGCAACAAGCGACAGAACTATGAACTACAGCAAAATATGGACCTATGGTTGGAGCCACAGCAATATCCCTTAATTCTTATCCATATCTACCATGAAATGCTCATCATATTACTACTTATCTTATAAAAACATATGATGCTTTCAAAATTACCCAATGTAAGTTGGATGATATTTGTCATTGACATATGTCGTGAATGTTAGGATTTCCTGTTCCCAGAGAATATGTTCATTTACTGCTGTAACCTTTCCTGTCACATTCCATTGAGCCGCTGATGAAAGGTAATCGAAATCGTTTTTCCCGATATCAATTATTTCACGAAATAACCTTCCAAAATAATTCTCCCCCTTTAGCTTGACTACATTCTCTCTGGTTCCATCTGTTGACCTCCCAATATCCTTTAAAGTACAGTTTGGACCACACGGACCCTTGCCAAGAGTCCAACCGGTTGAGTGAGTCACTTTAATCTGAAAATAACCAATTCCTTTCTTAAAATTTAATTGACTTACTTGACCACCACTTTACGATAAGAAACAAACTTTAATACAAATTAATCAGAAAAACATCCAAAAGAGGTAAGAACTTACGAATTTAAAGTTCCATTGTCATATTTGCAAGAGGTGCATGATGAATGTTTGCTAATAAGAAAAGACATACATCACTCGGTAGAAAATCATTTCGTTTGTTTCACGTTTTAATAAAAATGAAATACTCAATTTGACGTCCGAAGTACAGTACCATCTGCAAAAGTTCCATAACATTTAACGAACCCGCTTTCGGTGAGGTTATCATTATGTGTTTAGGATTATCAGTTAACGCAATTGCGTCCGATGGGTATCAACATAGGCGGCAACGAGTACCTGATTCGGAGAAAAAGAAAAGAAAATCTAGTCGTGTGTGACATGGACGACTTTCAAGTGTAGATTTATGAAACGAATTTGTGAGGTGGCAACACTTCATTCGTTTTCATGTCGACATGCCGGGGCTGCCTTTTCGGTAATTGTCTCCTGTTTAGTTGATCAATTTTGCTCAGATTTAGTTTGAATATGGATCTTTTATTTGTATATCTTTAAATACATATTTGTTGTGCTTTGAAGAGACCAAGGTATTTTTTGTCAACATTATTTCTAACAGGATGGAGGTTAACCTCTCGGTAAGAAATGTCTAACCATCAGTCTTCTTGTCCTAGTAAGTCAGCGTATTTGTTTTTGCTCAGCACAAACTTTACCTTGGTATCTATCAAGTCAAATGCCTCAATCTTGTTTCAACAAGCTGTAATGTATACGTCAAATACGTCCTACGTTACATCTAGCCACTTACCCATTAGGTTTGTGTCGAGCATGCGCGGAAATCAACCAATGAATAAAGGACTGGCTCATCTGTTTGAATCGGACAATATAGTTTAAACTAGCTGAAATGTTTATGTTCCGTAAGTCATACATTTAATTATTTACATTTATATCTATATTGTGCAAGATGCAATGTAAATCCTACGACGCCCGATTAAAGTGGCACAGAGTACCTTTCTTAAAATTTCATTTGGTTTTGAAAAGCTACAAAATATCTAATATGCTGATTGAATTACATATCTCATCACTGGACTTGCAAATATATCCTATGGATAGAGCAACATCAATTTCAATTAAAGTGACACAGAGTATCTTTCTTAAAATTTTATTTGGTTTTGATAAGCTACAACATATCTAATATGCTGATATCTCATCACTGGACTTGCAAATATATCCATTTATGCATAATATCTCTAAAATGCTTGATTTTATGGAAAAATCAAGAAAACATCTCAAATACGTTTAATATTCGAAATCCAATTAATCTTCCTATTAGTTACAATACCTAATAAACACTATCGAATTGAATATATCTTCCTGTCAGCTTATGACGAGGTTTCAAAATTACGTATGGCGAATTTGCGCGCGCCACTCGAGCCACATTGTCCGGTTTTCGATCAAAATCCCGACTTTGAATGGCCATATTTTCGCTCTAATTTACTGATTGACCTTTAACTTGTTATTTTCAGTAACAGTTAGTGGTTCCCGATGTAATAACATCGATTTCAAATTTGACATAGGTGATCCTATCAACATACTCTGCATTCTCGATTATCCAGAGTTTGCGTTCCGATTAAATCTCCACTAACCTCTGGAACCAATATGGGCTCAATGCGATTAATAAATTACCTCCCCTTAGTTGCATTACCGCCTTTCATTAGCCAATCAGATAGGCCTTTTGTCAGAGTCAGAAATAGGAAAGAAATCATAGAGGCAGATAGACGAGTGAGTGAGTTGGGGTTTAACATACAATCAGCAATTTTTTCAGCTATTAAACATGTGGATTTGCCATCCAAAAGACAGAAGATCGGAGAGAAAGAAGTTCGACAGGATGAGAGAACAGACGAAAAAGAGGGATAGAAAGCAGGTTTTAGAACGACACAAATTTGGTCTGATTTCTTCCAATTGACTTTTAACTCTTGGGTGACCCTACCAGGAGCATGCCAGCTCCATTTGGCAAAGCTCAAGGGTCGGGAAAGCACACAAGCCACCACACCGCAATAACGTTTTGAGTCAAGTGGAATGGCATATAATCAAGTCAAAAACATTCCATAATACATGAAGTAACCAAATCTACCTACCATCGGTTATTTATGCAAAACTTGTGTTGTAATTTTCCTTAAACAGTATTTTCTCTCGGATCTGTCAACTATCTTAAATTTAGATGGCAGCATGTTTTATAGCTGGAATACTGCTGACAGGACGTTAAACCCCAACTCACTCGCTATTTTATAAATAAAATCAAAGGCCATGCGATAAAAAAAATTACAGTCAAGAGGTATTCTCTTGACGAGAACTGGGAATGCTAGGTAACAATTGATATTCCCCACCCGTTTTGATAGACAAAAACACTAAAATACAATCTTGAAATCCTGCTCTTTTGGATGTCATTTCTGTTTATTGACGAAGCGGGGGTGTGTCATGAAAAAAGTCATGCGATTGGTACGCTGCTGTAGGCAGCGTAGATACCTCATTGGACAATATGCCACTAAGGGCAGGTAATTTGTGAATCGCATTGAGCCTATATTGGTTCCAGAGGTTTGTGGAGATATTATCGGAACGTAAACTCTGGATAATCGAGAATGCATACTCTGTGTCTCTTTAAAAGAAATGAGCCAGTTCGTCAAACGTCAACGATGCTCTGTTGTGTTGATTGTAATGGTAAACAGACCCTCGGGCAAACATCCTTTATTATTGATAATGCCCGTGGACTATGTGTTATCCATAACATATAACCATGATCTCACTTTGACTCTGGCTATATAAGATATGTCAAACTGATAGTAAACAAAGTAATTCAAAAACAAAATTTAATGAATCTAACTTATCTTACCTATCTAATCTACTCTCCAACTGTAAGGACGACCATATCCATGTAGATCAGGTAAACCCCAGAGAGAAACCAGATCTTTCTCAGACTAATACAAATGTACAGGATGCATGTCCCTTAACCAGGTCAGTTGATGAAGCCATTGAAGGCAAAGGACGTACACCCATGCCACATAGCAATACCATTTTACACTATTATAAATAAATGTCATTTGCTATCCGTGTATCTGATTCGCTGAACACTGTAACAGAAATTCAGTTCATACCTGCATAAACTTAATTTCGTGACGTCACATCACATTAGCCACGCCCCAAATGACGGAACTATTCGTAAACTAGCGTTGTTTATGCTGTACCAGTTCGCGAGAGTTCGGTAAAAAGACAAAAAATTACAAATAGCTAAATAAATATTTTATAGTTTGTTTTATAAATGGCACGGCTTCATAACAATACACCCGGTCGTTTTCCCTCTCCCGCAGTCGCGGCTGTTGCAAGGGGATCGGCCATTGAAATGCCGCAGTTTCTAGCTTTGTTTCTCAACAAGATTAGAGAACTGTGCCGTTTAACATAAACTTATTTCGATTTGATCTACGCGGATTTACACAGTTTGCACAGCGGTTTTTAAGTTTATACCTCCATGAACTTAATAAATTTTGAAGTCAATTCTTAAGTATTTCAAAAATAGTATCAAATAATTCACTCATTTCAGATGTTCCAAATAGTAGTTTTTATACCGATGAAGTATGTGAAAATCCTAGTAATGACAAAGTTGATAGTAATGTGTTTTATGGAAATGTTATAACTGACATTGTGGTTGATGCTACTGGTGTAAATGATGACGAAGATGAGACCAATATTCAAAGTGTGGTGAACTTCAATAGTTTTAAAGGTATTTTTACTGTATTCATTGTATTTTTTAGACCAACCTTTAGAAAATAGGACCAAAATTCATTAAAAAGAGACAATTTACCAAAATGACAGAAACGGCAGCCGACAGGAAGGCGAATCAAGTGTGACATCTAACAATTTCCATTTCTTAAATATACGTTTGATGGCCGTCTTTGTCGCGCACGACAGGACTTTCTCTTCTTTTTCTCAGAATCAGGTACTCGTTGCCGCTCAAGTTGATACCCACCGGACGCAATTGTGGTAACTGAGCGCGGTGTAAATCATACACATAATGATGACATCACAGAAAGCGGGTTCGTTAAAAGCTATTGTTCTTAAGCAAAGGGCACTGTACTGACGTTGAATTAAGTATTTTATTGTTGATTAAAACATGTAAAAATATAACGCTGGGGCATCAATTGTTGAATACCTTATACAAACATTTCATGATTTTACACTTTTTAAGACGGGTTTTGTCGGGGTAAAACCTACATTTGTATATCCAGTACATGTAAATTTAACCAAGATAGTGTTGAAAACGCCCTGACTTTATCAGAAATTTCTTAAACGTAAAAAAAAATGCTCCGGCTAGGAAATGTAAAAAATAAATAGTTTCAAAAACAATGAAAACATAAAACTCGTAAACTGGAAAAGTGTCCCATGTCCGAGATAGTCAACTTGAACCATCGGGGTTCGTTGATTATTTTGATCAATTTCTCCTCGTGCATTCTTCATAATATACAAGTATTGCTATTTGATTTTTCAAAAATCCGATTTTAGGTGTGTGTACTCAGTGATAAATCTATCCTGCTTCATATACTCATAATATTTAGTAAGGACTCATAAAATGATAAACTGCGAGTCCTAGGAAGCAAAGGCTTTATATAGTACTATTTGCTTACTTATTGAAGGACAAATTTAAATCCACTTGGACTAACAGGAATCTGTGGTAGCGAGTCCCTGAACTCAGCAGCTCAAATCTGAAGACTGATCACCTGAACTTCTGATACTTACTATTAACGTTTGATTTTGTTTCTCAACAAATTCAAAGCTCATCGTTCCTCCTATGAAATGTCCACCATCAGTCGAGGCAGAAACCAGATGACAAACAGAGGCAACCAACAAGGCAGTATATATCCCGTTAGTCATCATCTGTATTAATACAATAAATATGTATATATAATTCGATAAATATAGTTTTTGTTAAAATGATTAACATCATATATTTTTTACCTTTCAAGTGATTGATCGAGATTGAAATACCATGTTGATTCTTAGAACTTTGCTTATGTGAAAGCAAGGATTTTTACGATGATACATATATTTATATAGAGGACATCTGTCTTTTCTCGACTATTATCAGGTTTACCTCATTGAGTGAGTTAGAAAGTGAGCCACTGCCGAAAAAAATTTACTTTTCTACCTCACGAATTAAAATGTTTCTGTTTACGCCAATGAAGTTCATTTTCATGTTGAGCGGTCGCTTGGAAGAGCTTGTAGCCTAGGTAACAGTCTGACGCCATATGAGAATTCTTTACATACCATTGATTCAGTTACAGTTAGTCATCCTTAAAAGGTACATGTAGTTATATTTTTTTTAATTTCTAAATTTAAAATAAAATTCTTTTTTTTTTCTAATAAAAAACTGTCGTAAGTCGGTTATTGTTTACGCCCAAACAACAGCGCGCCAAAACGTAACACTCAGCGCTCACGTGACCACGCACGCCATTCTCGTGTCAATTCAAAACGTTAAACATCATATAACCCCGAGGGGGTACACAATGCAGAAATGAATTCAAAAGGATATGATGAGACAACAACGATACTTTGCTTGTTCAAAAAACATGCAAAAAATGGTCATTTAATGGCTTTAAAAACAAACGTCATATTTTAAGTCGTGAAAACTTCTTTCAGCCAATCACAGCCTGCCACATCACATCGCCCTTACTGGTCAGGCTATTGCTATTGTTTACAGTATTAAGTCAAGCGGACACTTACTTTCTTGGCGTTTAATTAATACACAAACAAGGAACACAACTTGACAGTATGACAGTTAGATAGTGAAACATATCATAAAGGTATTTACTTATTTTTGTGACAGCTTAATCGTGGCTTTTACTGAGAGAGTCAATTCATCAATATGAAACTATATGGTTTGTCTTGGTTCTTTATTTCGCAAATGATTGGATGGCCTATTCTTCTCTAAAGAAAACTTATCATTATAAACGAAAATGTGATTTAAACATATTCATCTAAAACAAAGAAGCAGGATTAGCATACAAGCAAATAATGCATATATAAATGTCGCTCCCTAGCCAAAAAACAGTTATTATATTTATTATAATAGTGACGTAACGTACAAATGGACAGACCGGTCACCATAAGATACAGAATTGTTTTTGAAAATATAAGACATTGAAATTTAGACTCCTGCTCATGTTAAAATAAGATGGTATAAAAGTAAGGATATTTCAGCACGGCAAAATCTCAATATGTAGTCATGTCAAATCTGAAAATATCTTAGATATTAGGATATAATGGTGTACGGACTTTAGTAGCTCTATGTTTACATTTTGTGATGAGCCTGGGTGGCCATATAAAATTTAAGGCACGTTAAACCCTTTAAATAAATAATATTTTAAGAAATTATGAATAATACTGAAGTGATTTATGTTATGCGAATGAGGTTTGCTTTCTCACACTACGAATATATGCAAAACAATGAGTGTCGTTTAGGCATCATGTCATGAAATTGTAGCCGATTATCCTGTTCGCAAACTAATACAATTTGATACACCTTATGTCACCATGTTTCATCGTGTACTTTTGAGATTATGTTGTTTTTCAATTCTTAACTTCTTACGCAAAACAACTGTCTGACATGATAAAATGTATACATATTAGTGTTCATGAACAAAACCTACCTTGTCGAAATTACTGTAGTCAATGCCAAATACTCCATCTACTATGTCATCCTCTCTCTAATTCTTGTAATATACTCCCCGTAATTAGACAATCAGTTACGATGTGTCATAACTGTTAAATTACTACTCTCATGTTTTATTGCCGGACAGCTGAGCTGCTAAAACCTGTTTATTCTGTGTATTTATCACCATTGTCTGTTATATTTACATTGAGTAGGCCCATTTCCGTTCTGTATATGATGTCATAAAACACTCAGGGCATGCGCAGTAAAGGCAATATCGTTCACCCAGTAGAATCCCTTTTCAGACTCTCAAATTGAGAAGCCTAATATTCGCGCACTTTGAAGGGCGATATCTTTGTTATTAGAGGACCGATGAAAACGGTTTTTGGTGTATTTTAAAGCTGACAGTATTTATTGTACATATTTACCAATTAACATGGAAAAAATAATGAGGTTTGTTGTTGTTTAACAAAACATGCTACGTAAGAAATTGACAATTGATGTTGTACACACAAAAATTAGTCATTTATCCTCTTAGGACAAAACTACAGCAATAAGACTAGTTTTCAATAATCTAAATAAATAAGGAAATGTTTTAATAAATCAGACAATGTCCATGCCGTTATTGCTTTGGGGTCCAGAGACCCCAAAGTTGTGTAACATTTGATATTGAAAACTAATTGCAGAAGATTCTCTCTATATTACTCTTGGAAAGTTCAAAGAGAAGTTTCAGCCAATGATATTTGTAAGCATATCCTTGTATTTCGAACGACCAATGGACAGAGCTGTAGCAAATTAATACCAACGTGACCATGTGAGTGGTACGAAATAATTGGCAAGCTTTAATTTGGAAATTGATTATTATTATAATGTTATGATGTGAAATATATCGTATATTTTCAACAATATATGTGTAAGCGTTTACACCCTTAATAAATATCAATTTTGCATATGCATGTGAGCTGTTTTTTAGTTTTTCGGTGTACATTTTTCATTCCACATTCGGAAACGACATTCCATTTTTGTATCAACTAATATTCGGCTCCTCAATTTTTGTACTATAACGCGAGCGCTGAATGTCCCGCCTTGTCAATGACTGATCGTTCACTTAATGCATCTCATCGCTTCACGGAAAAAATGGTACTGAACAGGCCATTTTCAAACCTCATGTTTCAAAGCATAACGTCATGGATGGTTTTTTTTACGATTAAAGGTGTCTTTCGAAGAAAAAATCGACAAAGGGCCTAAAGTATGATAAAATATTCTTAAATGTCATCCTATAACATAATGAAAATTATGAACTTGTAGTTGAGATCATTTCTAAGTTGATCAGCAACTTTCGGCTGTAATTAGATCAACACTCAATTAATGAAAATTATTCTTGCAACATATAATTAACCTACAATTTAAGTCAATCGGAAATTCGTCGGGTTCAAACTATTGCGGGTATTGGAAAACAATGAACCCCGGAAAGTTTACTAGCGCAACTATTTATCTTCTAATTAATCACTGGCTCTTGTATGAAACTCACCGTCAGCTATCTTTTAAAGCAACATAAATTTGAATTACCGTATTAATGTTTAAAAATTTATATCATAATTGAGAATGGAGACGTCTCTATCATTGTTGGAATTTAAGCGGAACGAACGAAATGTTTTACTATGTACATAGTGTACTGAAAACTATCAAAACAAAGAGCAGATAACATGCGTCTCCGATTGGAACAATTTATTCAAGTAAAAGTTCCCGTCCTCCCTAACCTAAATCTCCTGGTTCTATATAGTGATACATAACCAGGTGCCCAAAGCTTGCCTTTTAAAGACTTTTCTTGTTGTACATCATTTGAATATTGGTCGCAAATGAGTGTTTTAATCTATGTAGTTGATAGTTTTTTCGAATCTATATTTGACGAGGTGACATTTTATTTCTATAGTTCATATTTCAGGTGTGCTCGCCACCTGAGAGTCAGTACTAATGGAGAGATGTCGACCATGCAGTATTCAGAATTGAACACGATCGCGACGTCAATTTAATTAAATGCTTAAAACGTTTGTCATGTGGTTTTTTCTGAATTATTTTGGTTTTGAACGATTATTTTGGTTATACCTACATTGTACGTACGGGTGAGGTAGTTATTTAGAGGTTGTGTTTATCAAAATCAGCATTCGGACATTCGGAACACAACAGTAATTCATTTGCCGAATAGAAATAGCCGAATTTCATCTAAAATAACAGAAATATCCATAATCGCTTAGAGAAATAAAAACGAGTGAAACAAAGTTTCGACGCAACTTAGTATGGATCGAAATAAAAAACAAAACAAGAATAACAAATTATTATGACAAAAGTTTAACTTACGGTTCATTTGAAAGCTCTCAAGACTTAACATTAGCACAGGGGTTCTTGGGCCTACTGCTACTGCTGCTTTAGTCTGACTACAATAATTTTGAAGTTATTTGGTAATTAAAAGTGAAATATTAAATGCTTATCTTTATTTATTTAAGTATTATCAACGTTACCGACCACAGACGTATCACTATTACAACAAAGATTATGATAATTACAAGCAATAAGGTTTATTAAGCAATAAGCTAATACATCTGTTAGTTCATTTACTTCTGTTATCATCTCTCTGAGCTTATCCTTTGATTGTAAACCTTTTAATAGAGTGAACTGATTGGGACTTATTTGTTCCCTCTATAAACTCTTTGATATTTCAATAATCTCCAACTTAGACAATTGGTATGTATGCGGTATGTATGTACATACGTACTAACGTTATCGTTATCATTTGAACTAGACTGCGCTGAATAAATATTGAATAGAATGAAATATTATTTCATGTTATTTTATTGATGTATTTATTGCGTACACACAACAATACTCTTCGATATGATTTGCAAAATAACTCTGGAGAGTGAATAACTTTATAACCGGTTATCAGTAACAAAATAATTAGTCTGTCTTGTTCGATAATAATTCATATTAAACTGTATACTCATCAGTTCCATGACGACAATCATATGCAATCACGTGCTTCAGTATCATGTTTTTCAAGAAATATGTAGCATTACACATATCTTTACAAAAGAGTGCCAGCATTGCTGAGAGCGAAGACGCGGGTTTGGAGCAGAGATATTGTCATAGTCTAGATCAAGCATGCCAAAATTCCAATATTTATCAATTCATCTAAATTCGTATAAATCAAATGCCAACATTTAGCAATTGTTTTTTTATTAGTCTGCACAAAGCTATCGACAAATGGAGTAATTTGTCATTACCAACGAATGAAAGTACCCGTAATGAAGCGTTGTGACGAAAGTTGGAATCATTAGCCTGAGTTGTGGACGTAGAATTTCAAATATTCGAAGAAGCGGGATTTTACTATAAGGAATGGATATGCCTCAAATTCAAATATTGTGATAAAAAAATACAAAGCGGAACATTGAACTCTCGTGCACATATAACATGAATTGGAATCATTAATTCATTGAATAATGAAATTTTTATTTACTTGCGATAATGAATTTCTACATTACAAATGCTACCCTTGATTAGGCAAAACGCGCCTGGGGTTCATGACATGTTAAAGAATATTTTGCGCATCTTTGCATATATTGCCAACTTTGATGTTTAATTCTACCCTTCATACGAGTTCGATAGTTACCTTGCATTATCAAGATGATACCTTTTGATTAGAATTGGTTCATTATAGGTATATCTATTACATCCTGTGCTGTTTTTCACATGGGGCAAAGCGCTCAGGGGATTTGGTACTTTGCCCACAACTACATGGCAACTAAAAACGTGCTACTGCCCCTTTCAACCATAACATAATTAACATAATTTATGCAAACACTTCATATTACATCATGAAGTGCTGAACATTTTTGTTCTTCACAACCGATATCACCAACATTCGACTCGGCAGTACCCGTGTTTTGTTCTATTTTTAGAGCGCATGCATCTCGGGAAATGACATCAGAAACCGGATACATGTGTGTTCATGAACGCACGTGCGATGTTGACATGGTTTTGTCACATTATCAGAAGTAAGTGGCAATCTTTGATTTAGACATATTTTGAACATATCTGCCTAGTTATGATTGTGTAGATATCAATTTAATGATCTGAATCTCTAGATTCTCTTGTAATGGCCTAATAAATCTTTTGTAGCTGAGTAAGTTCTCTCTAATGACTATCGTTTTCACTGCTGTCAGCGTGTCGTGCAATATGGATTCGGACGATGAAATGTTTTTCCCACAAGCACTTGGGGCATGGGTATTGTTATAATCCCCTATACTATAGCTTATAATGCTTACTCACTGTGTATAACCGTACACCGGAACTAGCGAGGTGTACGGCGGAGAAATGTTGCTAGCGAGGAGCCGAAATCGAAAGTTAGGTAATATTACTTCATAACTTTCAAATAATCAACATCATGTGGTAATTTTAGCACACATACTTAGTAAAATGTATGTGCTTGTCATTCTGTATCCAAGGGACAGTAACAATGACAGTTGCGAGTAATGTTGTTTTCAGTAACATATTTGATATCTCTGACTATGAACAGGATATGATATTAAATAGTTATGTCTCGGAAAGCTATTGACATGATAATAACAAAGAAAAAGTTGATGAAACGGCGATGATTGCTTTTTAAGTGATCCCGTCTGCAATCACGCTCCTCGCTAGCAACATTTATCCGCCGTACACCTTGCTAGTTCCGGTGTACGGTTATACACAGTGTTACTGGGAACCATTTTTATTAGCAATACAAGTCCCTATGAGCTTGAAGTCCATATATATACATACTTGACAAGACCCACATAATGGTCGAAATGAATTCATCATATTAAAGAAGATTGATCCAGTCTGAACCATCTGATGTTTAATCTTTACCCATATACAACCTTTCTTCACGTGAGAAACCAACTCTCCTTAATTAAAATATACTAGTGTTTATACATGTTAGCAACAATCGTACATAATTTGATTACACATTGTAATTCCTAAGATTATAGATGAAAATATAAACAGAGATTATGAGGGAGCTGAGATGATTTGTTACAAATATGCATTAACTTACAGCATCCGAAGGAAATTAAATGCTTGAAAATTATTTAGGCTACATTGATTTAACATATGCAAGTTTATGTCACAGTCCAAATACTTATTGCACAACTATAAACTGTACCTTAATATTGCATCGTTGAAAAATAATTTCAAATCAATTGACTTTGATTATCAATTTATCATTCCTAATTTAATCAATACACAGAGTTGAAATTGTGAAATATTACACACTTGTGAATTAAAGATGGGCCTATTGATCCCTTAATTTATTAATTTGCTTGACACTGCAGCAACTGTTATGTCATTTTGTTTACTTTTTAGCTCATCTGGCCTGTAAGGCCCGATGGGCTTATGGCATGGCATGGTGTCCGGCGTCCGTCCGTCTGTCCGTCCGTAAACTTTGTGGAATTTTGACTTCTTCTCCAGAACCATAAGGCCTAGAAAGCTGAAACTTTGTGTACAGACTCCTTGGCTAGTGAGGATTATCAATTGTAGCTTTAGTGGCCCTGTGACCCCTAATAAGGGCCACAGGGGCCACGCCCTAAAAACCTATTTTCATCTTCTTCTCCAGAACCATACGGCCTAGAAAGCTGAAACTTTGTGTACAGACTCCTTGGCTAGTGAGGATTATGAATTGTAGCTTTAGTGGCCCTGTGACCCCTAATAAGGGCCACAGGGGCCACACCCTAAAAACCTTTTTTCATCTTCTTCTCCAGAATCATAAGGCCTAGAAAGCTGAAACTTTGGGTACAGACTCCTTGACTATTGAGGATTATGAATAGTAGCTTTAATGGCCCTGTGACCCCTAATAAGGGCCACAGGGGCCACACCCTAAATACCTATTTTCATCTTCTTCTCCAGAACAATGATGCCTAGAAAGCTGAAATTTTGTGTACAGACTCCTTGGCTAGTGAGGATTATAAATTGTAGCTTTAGTGGCCCTGTGACCCCTAATAAGGGCCACAGGGGCCACGCCCTAAAAACCTTTTTTCATCTTCTTCTCCAGAACCATAAGGCCTAGAAAGCTGGAACTTTGTGTACAGACTCCTTGGCTAGTGAGGATTATAAATTGTAGCTTTGGTTGTCTGTGACCTCTTATAAGGGCCACAGATGCCATGCCTTAAAAACCTATTTTCATCTTCTTCTGCAGAACCATAAGGCCTAGAAAGCTGAAATTTTGTGTACAGACTCCTTGGCTAGTGAGGATTATAAATTATAGCTTTAATGGCGTTGTGACCCCTAATAAGGGCCACAGGGGCCACACCCTAAAAACCTATTTTCATCTTCTTCTCCAGAACCATAAAGCCTAGAAAGCTGGAACTTTGTGTACAGACTCCTTGGCTAGTGAGGATTATGAATTGTAGCTTTAGCGGCCCTGTGACCCCTAATAAGGGCCACAGGGGCCACACCCTCAAAACCTATTTTCATCTTCTTCTCCAGAACCATAAGGCCTAGAAAGCTGAAACTTTGTGTACAGACTCCTTGACTATTGAGGATTATGAATTGTAGCTTTAATGGCCCTGTGACCCCTAATAAGGGCCACAGGGGCCACGCCCTAAAAGCCTATTTTCATCTTCTTCTCCAGAACCATGATGCCTAGAAAGCTGAAATTTTGTGTACAGACTCCTTGGCTAGTGAGGATTATAAAATTGTAGCTTTAGTGGCCCTGTGACCCCTAATAAGGGCCACAGGGGCCACGCCCTAAAAACCTATTTTCATCTTCTTCTCCAGAACCAGAAGGCCTAGAAAGCTGAAATTTTGTGTACAGACTCCTTGGCTAGTGAGGATTATAAATTGTAGCTTTAGTGGCCCTTTGACCCCTAATAAGGGCCACAGGGGCCACGCCCTAAAAACCTATTTTCATCTTCTTCTCCAGAACCATAAGGCCTAGAAAGCTGAAACTTTGTGTACAGACTCCTTGACTATTGAGGATTATGAATTGTAGCTTTAATGGCCCTGTGACTCCTAATAAGGGCCACAGGGGCCACGCCCTAAAAGCCTTTTTTCATCTTCTTCTCCAGAACCATGATGCCTAGAAAGCTGAAACTTTGTGTATAGCCTCTTTGAAGAGTGAGGATTATAAATTGTAGCTTTGGTGGCCCAGTGACCCCTAATAAGGGCCACAGGGGCCACACCCTAAAAACCTATTTTCATCTTCTTCTCCAGAACCATAAGGCCTAGAAAGCTGAAACTTTGTGTACAGACTCCTTGACTATTGAGGATTATGAATTGTAGCTTTAATGGCCCTGTGACCCCTAATAAGGGCCACAGGGGCCACGCCCTAAAAGCCTATTTTCATCTTCTTCTCCAGAACCATGATGCCTAGAAAGCTGAAATTTTGTGTACAGACTCCTTGGCTAGTGAGGATTATAAAATTGTAGCTTTAGTGGCCCTGTGACCCCTAATAAGGGCCACAGGGGCCACGCCCTAAAAACCTATTTTCATCTTCTTCTCCAGAACCATAAGGCCTAGAAAGCTGGAACTTTGTGTACAGACTCCTTGGCTAGTGAGGATTATAAATTGTAGCTTTGGTTGCCCTGTGACCTCTTATAAGGGCCACAGATGCCATGCCTTAAAAACCTATTTTCATCTTCTTCTGCAGAACCATGAGGCCTAGAAAGCTGAAACTTTGTGTACAGACCTCTTGACTATTGAGGATTATGAATTGTAGCTTTGGTGACCCTGTTGCCCCTAATAAAGGCAACAGGAACGTCCTTCAAATCTATTTTCATCTTCTTCTCCTGAAGTATAAGGCCTAGAAAACTGAAACTTGTCACCTATATACTTAATTTTATGATTGGTGCCCCTGTGGCCTTTACAAAGGGGGAATCACATTGGCCACACTCTACAGCATAATTGATGACGTAGCCTGATGAGCTACAGAGCCAATGGCTCTATTTTTTGTGGAACCTTATTACACAATATATCCTCTGTAAAACTTTTTCCAAATAGAATTTAGAATTCAAATTTTAGTAGGTTTCTTTTTTGCAATTAAACTCAAGTGGCTCTGTTGAGCTTCTAAAACTGTCACTTTTGCTGTTGGTTTACACCTTGAGTAGAAACTCCTTTGTGTCTAAATTAATAATTGCAGATTTGGTAGTCTTCTAATTAAATTGGGTGCCACTCTGTTACACCTTTTGAAATTTTCTTTGAATGTTTGAGCAGTATCCATTATTGAATTGATTACCAGTATCTGAAATCAGAGTGCCTTCATGCCTAATTTCACAATTGGTTTCCCTGTGAACCTACTAGGACTCACAGGGGCCATTACCTAAAACCTTTTATCATCTTCTTCTCTAGAAGCACAAGGCTTAAGATGCTAAAATGATGTGTAGAGACTCCATAGGTAATGGGGATTCTTTACTTAAGGTTACTTAGGGTGAGACCACATTGGCCATTTCTAAAGCAAAATTGAATATGAAGCCTATTTATTATACCCCCGGGTATATAGCGGTCATTCCGTCCGTCCGTCCGTCCATCCTTCTGTCTGGTCACATATCTCCAAAACTACTTGGTCTACATCAACCAAACTTTGCAGAATTGTTAAACAATAAACATGTCATTCTCATCAATTCTTGACCATCTGTAGCATTCTGGAATTTTAATTTTTGGCTGTTTCCATGGAAACGTCACTTTTTGGACTTAGTTTAATAGGGTTCAATGGGGACTAATTATACCCCCGCCTTACAGCGTAAGCGGGGGTATATAGCGTTCATTCTTTCCGTCCGTCCGTCCGTCCGTCCGTCCGTCCGTAAACTTTCACGAAAAAGACTACTCTTCCTAAACGAATTCAGATATCATTCTGAAATTGTAGTATGTTATACCCATGGTGATTCCTCACAGAAAGGTAGACGTTTCAGTTTTGAGAATCCAAGATGGCCGCCATGACAGCCATATTGAATTTTCAATTAGATTTCATGAAAAAGACTACTCCTTCTAAACGAATATAGATATCATTCTGAAATTGTATTATGTTATACCTATGGTGATTCCTCACAGAAATGTAGACGTTTCAGTTTTGAGAATCCAAGATGGCCGCCATGACAGCCATATTGAATTTTCAATTAGATTTCATGAAAAAGACTACTCCTTCTAAACGAATACAGATATCATTCCGAAATTCTAGTATGTTATACCTATGGTGGTTCCGTACAGAAAGGTAGACGTTTAAGTTTTGAGAATCCAATATGGCCGCCATGGCAGCCATATTGAATTTTCAATTAGATTTCATGACAAAGACTATTTCTCCTAAACCAATCTAGGTATCATTTTTATATTGTAGTATGTTATACCTATAGTGATTCCGCACAGAAAGGTAGACGTTTCAGTTTTGAGAATCCAAGATGGCCGCAATAGCAGCCATATTGACTTTTCAGCTGCAGATGACACTTATTATTATCAAATTTTAAGCTTTCATCAAGTGATCACTGGCACCATATAAATTCTCTAGTTTTAACTTACTAATCATAATATTATCTTAAATATGGAATATTTAAGATTGTCGTGCAAGTTGTTCTATATTTTTAAGTGTTTCTAAAAAAAATTAAGATGAAAGACAAACATAATTGATTTATTTGTTTAAAATCTTTATGGCAACTAGCTGCAAAAACCAAATCACATTAAACATGTTAAATTTTAAACAATGGTTTCTCCCTTATATTCCTTTAAATACCACACATAAGGGGTCAACCAGAGTTCAGATATTCCACTATGCTGTCTAATACACATCCCAAGGCAGGCTGCTAGCATCACAGTGTCAGCTGCTAGTCTGTTGCATAATCAACCTGACCCAATTGATATGGTAGAGCATTATGCTATATGGCCATGGCCCATGTGTATGCAATAAAAGTTATGGACTAATGTATTCTCATGACAGTGATATGTTCTTTCTAAGAATAACAACTTACACAAAACTTGTCTACAATAAGCTTTGTCTTTAGCAATCTACATGATAAGTTGATGTGGAATAAATATGCAGATGAAAATCGAAAAGGGTTTAGTAAGAAAAGTAAGGAAATTTGATTTGTCATATCTCTCTGTTGATTTGACAATGCAAAAATGTTTACCATTATAGTACTGTATGAGTGTTAAATAAATTGATACTTTAATGAAAGATATCTCATGGTCACTTGACATGTAAATATTATGTGAACAAAATAAACGTGTCTTATGCATTGCTGTGTTTATGACTTTCCTCTCAATCAGTCATTCATTTTCCTTGAAAAATCTGTACTTTTGGGATTCTCAATATCCCATGCAGCATAACCATCAGTGAAATAATCTTGAAATCATATTAATGATTCACTACAAAACAAATGTAAGTGGCCACCATCCTGTAGGTAATGAATGGCATTTAAATGGATACACCTAAACCAATCAAGATATCATAATGAAATTAATACGGATGCCCACATAAAAGTAGCATTTTGAAGATTAAAAAGTACAAGATGGTCACCGATTCAGCCATAGATATACAAAAAAGTTATACAAAAACCTACTGCTTGTTAACTTATCATGATTATATCATTCGTGTATTAATGTTTGTTCAAGCTCTAGTCGTTTCAAAAAGAAGACTAGTATTTTAAAAGATAAAAAAATCATGATGGATTTTGGTCTGTAATATTTCAAACGTGATAAGCTACAGAGCAAATGGCTCTAACAATCTGATTACTCATGTTTATCCAAAATGAATTTAACTCAACATGAAGGTGGAATAAGATGAAATAAAATGGTGAACAATTATTAACTGTTATTGATATAAATTTCAGGTAAGCCATGGCAAGCGGAGACAGAGAGAAGCCTCAGTGTCGTGTTTGCAGGACTGTGTTCACCTTCAAGGGTCCAGAACCACTCCTACTGCCCTGCTTACATCCAGCCTGTAAACCTTGTGTAGACTCGACAGGAGAGACCATCACTTGTGACACATGCCAACAACAGTTTGATAAAGGAGACTATGCATTCCCAAAACATTTCATCCTTACCAAGGACCTTTTTCAGTCTGCAATGATGAACTCTCCCTCTGACATAATCTGTACTAATAGAAGTGATGGAGCAAAAGCTGAGACTTGGTGTCCAACATGTGAAGCATATCTCTGTTATAATTGTCAAGAATTCCATAAAGAAAGTAAAGCAACTCGTAGTCATGGTGTGGAATCCCTCCTGGGTTACCTGGAGTCGGAAAAGAAGAGTAGCAAGACACTTAACTATTGTGAGAAGCATCCGGATCATCCTTTGGTAAAATTTGATGCATCATGCCAATTTCTGGTTTGTTACAAATGCCTCAGATTTTATCATTCCACTTGCAGTGTTGAAGATATCGACAAAGTGTTTGGCAAGATGAAAGAATCTGAACTTGACAGCAACATCAAACAAATTGTTTCAAGGCTTGATGATATTACTGAACTTGAGCAGGGAGCTCAAGCTATGGCAAAGAAGATTGACAAAAACTCCAAAAGGGTACAAGATGAAGTTACTTATACATTCTCAGACATCCGAAAGACATTGGAAATGAGAGAAAAGATGATTATACAAGAAACCAGTAAATCATTCATGGAGGTGCAGAACAGTAACACAGAGGTTTTGAAAATCTTGAAAGAAGAGAAGACGCGTTGTGAAACAGCACTCGGGTTCATGGAGAGAAGCAAAGAGATATCTGATCCTGTACAGGCTCTGACGATGAAGAAGATGATTGACGAGAGAACGAGAGTCTGTACAGAAGCTGATCTGATGGAGATTGATGGTAGGGAGTCCAGCATCTGTCTCTCCACACAGGATCTTCAGGACATTAAACAGACCATTGAAACATTCGCTGGACTCTATTCAGTTTATGATGAGGACTCTGTGAAAAAGGTTATTTCAGGTAGGTGTTTATGTCCTAATTTTTAGTTTTCAACTCATATAAACTAAGGCCTGTAAGCCAAGACAGGATTATAACATAGCATAGTATGTTGTTCTCTGGCCACAATGTCCGTTGTCTGAAGTTTTCACATTTGTTAAAGAAGTTTAAGAATTTTCTGGACCATAACATTTTAGCTTATCATGCCACTAAGGCCCGATAGGCGTATGGCATGGCATGGAGGCTCGCATCTGTCCGTCTGTCCGTCCATCCAACTTTGTGCATTTCATACTTCTTCTCCAGAAGCATAAGGACAAGGAAGGTGAAACTAACAGAATCTTGACTAGTAAGGATTATATTGATAGTTTTGATGACCCTATTGCCCCTAAAAAGGTGGTTGCGAGATAGGGCAGTGGTTAGCGTGTTCGGCTTTAGATCTAAAGGACATTGGTTTGAATCCCGTCAGGGGCTCGGCAACCTATTCTGCAGTAGAGAGCTGTTCTACAACCAGTAAGATTTGATGCACAATTTCTGCTCAGTACCACCAATGATTCACTAGTTCCAGCTGGTGCTCACAAGTTTCACCATAAGGCAGAGCCACAATGGCATTTCGTGCCTTCTCCCTGAAATGATACTAGCAGGCGTGATCTAAGTGAAATACTCTCAAATGACGTAGGACCCCAAATCACCTCACATCACGTAAAAAGGGTTGGGTGAAACATTAAATCCTATACCTTAAATTATCAATTGCTAATTATTTTTTGTAGCATACTTACTCAATTTAGGGTTGGTCCATTGCAACTTTTAACCTATCTCTTGAATACTTTTTATATCTGAAATTAATTTTTTTTAAATTAATCTGAATGGATTATCTGAAATCAAATTGCCTACATACTTAATTTTTGACTTGGTGACCCTGTGGCCCCTACAAAGGGGGGGGTGGGGGGGGGGACCACATTAGGCACAACCTAAAACAAAAATAAAAAATGAAACCAGATGAGCTATTTTTTTTTTAATATCAACAGTAATTTGAGGTTTGAAATAAATGTTTATCTAAATGTAATAAAATGTATACTCAAAATATAGAAAAGAAACTGTGAATGAAAAATTCCAAATCTTTGGACATTATTGAACAGATAATAACATTATTATGTCTGCTTGTTTACATATTTTGCTTCGTCTTCTGTGCAGCGCTAATCTCTATTTTTTCTTGAAGTGTCTGAAGTCAAGTCTAAATCTGATAGGTTTGAAGTTTTCAGTATCACAAGTTGTAACTCACAAACATGGTATCTTTACATAGCTCTTTGCTACTGATTTATGATCTATTTTTGTGATATCTGTATTTATGTTTACTATTTTGTTTTCAGGCCCAACAACAAAAGAAAAGCAAAACAAGGTATTTCAAAGAAAAGAAATATTCATAAAAATTTCTATATGAAAGTCTATTCATAATGTTTGTAACCACATTTCAAGCAAATTAAATCTAAAAGGTACCTAGTTGCCAATAGAAATGCATCTGTAGGATATGCCGGGTTTGTTTTGTTGTTCATCCATTTATCTGTAACAAAGTTTGATCCAGAGTATTTTTTTCAAATTGTTAATGCTACCTTAATATTGTTACACATCTCCACCATGACCAATAGATATGCCTTTTGTAGTCAGACATTAATGTGAATTATTTTTTGTGATTTTCATGGAAACTTAACAAAGACTTTCTTTGAACAATCTTTTTGTCCTGTCCAGAGCAGTTCATCCAGCTACATCATCGTATATATATCTCTGCATTATACTGCAACTTTTACCCTGATATCCAGTTTTTGGGCCATAGCTTAAAAACTGTTTAATAATTCTTTGCTCATCTGGCCTGTAAGGCCCGATGCTCTTATGGCATGGCATGGCATGTTGTTCAGCGTCCGTCCACCCGTCCATCCATATTTCCATCCTTCCATCCGTCCGTAATCTTTGCACATTTTCATAAGGCCACAGGGACCATGCCCTAAAAACATATTTAATCTCATTCTCCAGAACCATATGGACTAGAAAGCTGAAAATTTGTGTACTTCCTCCTTGACTAGTGAGGATTAAAAATTGTAGCTTTGGTGGGCCACACCCTAAAAACCTATTTTCATCATCTTCTCCAATAGCATAAGGCATATAAAGCTGAAACCTTGTGTACAGACTCCTTGACTAGTTAGATGTATTAGGGCTAGAAAACTGCAACTTATCGCCTATATACTTAATTTTAAGATTGGTGACCCTGTGGCCTCTACAAAGGGGGAGCCACATTATAGCCACACTGTACAGCATAATTGAATACAAAGCCTGATGAGCTACAGAGCCAATTGCTCTATTCTTTATAAGACATGGTATGTGGTTAGACCAAGTGGTAGAGTGGTGTCTTTTTTCTAAATTGGTAACCGGTTTTCTGAATATTTAGCTCATAATGTCTAAAAGACCCGATAGGCATGATGGCATGGCATTGTGTTCGGCATCCGTCCATCTCTGTCCGTGATATTTTAACTTTTTTGACTTCTTCTCCAGAACCAATGACTGTAGAGAGAGCTGAAATTTGATGTGCAGACTCCTTGGCAAATGGGGATTCTAAATTGTAGATTTTGTGACCAAATGGCCCCAAATGGGGTCACAGGAGTCGAAACCTTTAAAACGTGTTTTTATCTTCTCCTCCAGTTCCAAAAGGTCTAGATAGCTGAAAGTTGTGTGTAGACTCCTTGGCCAATAGGGATTCTAAGTCGTAGGTTTTCTGACAACATGACCCCAAATGGAGTCACAGGGTTCAAAACCTTAAAAACCTATTTTCATCCTCCCCTCCCATTCAAAAAGGTCTAGTTAGCTGGAAAGTCAAGTGCCAGACTCCTTGATTGGGCTTCTAAATTGTAGATTTTGTGATCCCATGACCCCAAATGGAGTAACAGGGGTCAAAACCTTAAAAACCTATTTCCATCAAAAGTCTGATGAGCTACAGAGCCTATGGCTCTATTTTCATTTTATGTCATCATGCCTGTAAGACCTGATTGGCTTATGTCATGCCATGGTGTCTGGTGTCCGTCCGTCCTTCTGTCTGTCTCAGTCTGTCCGTCTGCCCGTCCAAAGTGTGCATTTTCGACTTCTTCTCCAGAAGCATAAGGCCCAGAAAGCTGAAACTTTTTGTACAAACTCCTAGATTAGTATGGATTATGATTTATAGCTTTGTTTGCCTTGTGGTCCCTAATAAGGGTGACAGGGGCCACACCTTAAAACATATGTGGTCTTCTTTTGCAGAAGCATAAGGCCTAGAAAGTTGAAATGTCTTGTAACAATGTCTTGTAATGGTGAAGCCTCTGTTGCCTTTAATAAGGTCCCCCGTCCGTCCGTCCAGATATCCTCAATCCTCAGTGGTACATTGCCTGCAATAATTGTTAATGTCACGCATATTTACAGTTTTGTAGCGATATTTTTTTGTTAATAACACTTTTTGGGCAATTAAATCGGCAAAATATATCATAGGATACAGCATCGAAGCCATCAATACTTCACAAGCATTGCTTGACAACCTATGGTTTATTTTTAGCTACAATATTCCGAGAAATACCAAGTTACTTTACCTTGTTCTGCACATGCTCGAATTTCGAAAAATGCGATTGACAGAGTCTAGGCGAATCGAAAGTTTTCACTTGTTGAACTGAAGTGTGACACATTTTATATTCATACCTTCTAGTTTGAGTTTTGATAATTTCATGGACATGTCAACGGTAGCGATACTAGCATAAAAAATCAAAATGACAATGGGACTGTGAATGACGATGAAAAATGGGCTCTTAATTTCAATCTGAAAGTTTGGTTACTGAAGTTCAAGTTTACATAG
This sequence comes from Steromphala cineraria, assembly GCA_916613615.1. Classification (NCBI taxonomy): domain Eukaryota; kingdom Metazoa; phylum Mollusca; class Gastropoda; order Trochida; family Trochidae; genus Steromphala; species Steromphala cineraria. The sequence goes on from OU744734.1 coordinate 15,619,652, forward strand.
ACTAAGTTGTAAGTAAAAAAGTTTTCATCATGTAGTTATTTAGGTAAGTAAAGTTTGATAATATTATTCATTGAATGTTCTATTCTATTTTCTTGGTTCTACCTTGAGTAAAATGTCAGGCCCTCCACTTTTGAAAATGAATGCAGGATGTCTATCCTGTGTTAATCACAGTGACCCAGCATCTTCACAACGTCACGGGCGAAACAAAAAAGTTTCTAAACTTTCCCATTCCTCCCTTGACATCATTGGCCGTGATTTCTGTGCTAGCATATCAACCCGCTGCACGGAAGTAGAATAGTCCAATCAGAAGACAGCATGTTAACTGAACCGATTTGAAAAAATACTTTTTTACAAGGGCGAGAAACAATTAATTTGAGTGATATATAAATGTTTGTCCTCTCTGCATTCTCGGTGCTCATCAAAAACGTGAAAACAACCATGCGGATTGAAATTTGAAATTAAATTTCACTCGGATAGTTTTCAAAAAGATCGTCTGTTAGTATTTTGAATTTGTTCCGAAATTTCATTGGCTATTTTGTAAGAGCTGATTAGGGGCGTAACTCGTGATAACGATAGGTGTCGCTGCTCCGGATCACCAGTTTTCTACCTTGTGAAGGCAAGGTCTAAAGCGAGGAGAGTTGCTCGATACGTTTTCACCTTGCCGTGGGAAGATGAGTGACCCAGTGGCACCTAAGAGGGCTTGGTGAACCTTAGATTAAATGTGATCCTATTACCTAGAGCGGTTGAGACAAGTACTCCGACACTTATAGTGACACAGTCAGTATCTTTCTTAAAATTTTATCTGGTTTTGATAAACTACAAAATATCTAATATGCTGATTGAAGTTCAAATCATATCGCTGGACTTGCAAATATATCCATTTATGCATAAAATCTCTAAAATGCTTGATTTTATGGAAAAATCAAGAAAACATCTCAAATACGTTTAATATTCGAAATTATGCATCCAATTTATCTACCTATTAGTTACAATACCTAAAAAACTATCGTATATAAAAGGCTCCTATTTATACCCCCGTTACGAAGTAAGCGGGGGTATATAGCGGTCCTTCCGTCCGGTCACATATCTCCAAAACTACTTGGTCTACATCAACCAAACTTTGCAGAATTGTTAAACATGTCATTCTCATCAATTCTTGACCATCTGTAGCATTCTGGAATTTTAATTTTTTGCCGTTTCCATGGAAATGTCACTTTTTGGAGTTAGTTTAATAGGGTTCAATGGGACTACTTTTCTCAGAAACTATTAGACCTAGATGAATAAAATTTTGGTTATAGATGCTTCTGATGATACTCTTGATCAAATTAGAAAGCCTATTCCGTAAAATTAATTTTTGCGGAGTTATCGCCCTTGAATCTCCAATTTGACTTGGTACAGACACGGGCTAGGTGCTTCAATGGGGACAAAATTTCTCAGAAAGTATTGTACCTAGATGAATAAAAATTTTGTTATGGATGCTCCTGATGATTGTCTTGATCGAGTTCGAAAGCCGATATCATAATATTAAATTTTACGGAGTTATCGCCCTTGAATCTCTGATTTGACTTAGTACAAACAGCGGACTTGGTGCTTCAATGGGGACAAGTTCTCTCAGAAACTGTTGTACCTAGATAAATAAAATCTTGGTTATGGATACACCTGATGATACTCTTGATCGAGTTCGAAAGCCATTTCCGAAATTTTATTTTTGACAGAGTTATGGCCCTTGTTTCTGAAATTGGACTTCAGGCCAGTAACAGGTCTGATGCTCAAATGGGGACAGATTTGCTCTAAAACTATAACACCTAAATGAGTGAAATTTTGGTTATTGGTGCTCCTGAGGATACTCTTGATCAAGTTTGAAAGCAATTTCCGAAATTTTATTTTTGACAGAGTTATGGCCTTTGATTGCGCAATTTGATTTGGAGCCATTAACAGGTCCAATGCTGCAATGGGGACAGATTTCCGCAGAAACTATTACACCTAGATGAATGAAATTTTGGTTAGCGGTACACCTGATGATACTCTTCATCGAGTTTGAAAGATATTCCCGAAATATTATTTTTCACAGAGTTATTGCCCAATTGACTCTGCAAATTGACTGAAAATGGATCCACTTGATGATACTTTTCATTGAGTTTGAAAGCTGTTACCAAACTCGCCCTTGGGTTTGGGTTTGAACTTGGTGCAAATGACTAGTCTGATGCTCCAATTTGGACATGTTTTATCTGAACTTTAACAGTTAGGTAGATGAAATTGTGGTTTTTGTTTCACCGGATGATACTCTTGACCCTTGAGGTAGAAGAAAAATCAGACGGGATGCGGGGGTATGTGAGCCATGCTCACTTTTTTCTTGTTTATACACAGTCATGAAGCAGGACTATAAGTTACGTTTCAAACATGGAAAAAGGAAAATTAAGATTTATGAAATCAGCTTTGTTAAACAGAATTGGCATTTAGAATTTTACATAATTTAAATTTTCCAAACTACATCTTTACCTGATCTCCCATAGAAAGGGGATTTGTGCAAAAAATGAAATCATATAGACATGTTATTTGTGAAATGTACAGTAACATGTTGTTCAATACCATGCAATTCTCCAAAGGTAAAGGTTGGTTAATGACACCTTAGATAATGAGGTGAGACTCTTTAGTTAGGTAATGAGGATTCTAAAGTCCAGGGCTCTAGATAAGGTTTTAACCAGTTGAGTACTTTACTCATTGGTTTAAATGGATGTGGGTATTTCTCTTTTCGGCACGTTTCTCTAAGAAAGTGTTACTCATTGTTTTTTGCAAATGTGAGTACTGGAAGCAGATTAATCGGATTTGTCCTCACCCCTGATTATTATAAATGAAATTTCACTTATTGCAATTTTGTATGAAGTTGAATCAAATGAATAAAGAAATATTACAAAATATACAGAGTTTCATTGTTTTTATTTTCAAATGAAATCTGAAAATGGGCTTCATGATCATGAATGTATGAACACAAATTCACACCTTGATATTGTTAGGTTTGTAACAGGCGTGGTTTTACCAACTGCAGAGAAACTACATGTCCGTGTGATATGACTTTGCGTTGTGTGATTTTTTTACCTATGTGCTTGTTTCTCTCAGATTTGAATGTATAAACTGGTACCTCAATTCATCAACTGGTAACTTAAACCACGCTGTCTCCCGGTTACAGGATGCAGCCTCATGATAAATGACATAAAAGAAATTACCAACACCAATTTTATTACAACAAGAAACTCAACAGAAAGCAAAATATACAACATGTACAATACAACAACTTGAACGAGACAAATATGCTGTGGAGCAGACAATACAAAAACATTAAAGACAACCTAACCTATCTATCGTCCTGACCACCCCTCCTAACTAATCCTAGTCTAAATCCCAAATAACTTTGACGACGCTGTTTCATCACGAAACAAGTGTTGTTCCATCTCAGAACAAGCCCTATCCCTAACACAGAACATGGCAGATGTTAGCCGATCGCCGGCCAAGCAAGGCAATGAACTCACAGTGAAGGCCACCTTTTATACCCTGCCTTGGGCCTATCCCACTAGTTGAAGAACACCCCTGCTACCTGAATGGATTAGTCCTATAGCCTAACAGAGTGAGGGTGACTGCATGTCATGCAACAAGTTGATGTATATTTCAATCTCTGCCCTATCACTACACCCCGTACCAATATTATGAATAATAACTTACATTTTGATACCTCTTTATAACGCCCCCGTTACACTCCTCCCCCCTAAATGTAAAGTAATAACATTACTTTAAAAACAACATCACATACAAACTGTCCTGAAAAAGAAATGTCCACAAACATATAAGCACAACTCCACAGGGCCTTGATTGCATCTCTTGGTGGCATATCGCTTAACCAATACCACATCTGTCCATGGGAATCCAAACTTCATTGGCCCATGTCCTCACTGTCATTTCACATTCAGAAACAACCAATTCCGGACGATCAACACATGAAGTCACAGTCTTCAAAGTATCTTCCGCTTGTTCATGGAATAGCACTTCCTCACGATTCTGAACATCCTCATCATTCTTCGCGTCCTTATGATTGGGTATCACCACAGCATTAACCTTCATGTCCTCCTGTTGGTCCTCGGTTTTCACTTGGTCCTCAACTGTTTCCATGGCGATGTCAATCGTCCGAGCAGATACTTCGTTGTCACCATGTCCTAGATCCTCACAGCCTTCCTGTGTCTTCTTATGTAGCGTTACGTCACCATGCCTTGTCCTTAATATATGCCTGCTTATCAATACATCGCACCTAAAGCTCTCAAAGAAATCCATCCCTAATATGCCAGATAAACCATCAAGATCTGCTATGACAAAACTGTGTCCGAAACACCAACCATTGACCCTAAAGTCAACCATAGCCCGACCCTGTACCTCTAACTGTCGACCATCAACAGTAACAAGGTTAACATCCATCCCAGAGACCTGCTCTAAGTTTAACCCTGATCTGACAAATTCATCTTTAGACAAAATTGAGATTGGTGACCCCGTATCAATTAGCATATCACTCTGATGACCCTTGACCTTAACGCTAGCAAACAGACAACCAGTATATCCCCCTACACCAGGAATACAATATGTGACTTTTGTAACACTGGAAGATGCTCCCTCCAAGCAAGTACTGGAGTCAACCAAAGTTTTTGAACTACCTAACTGGGGCCCTACAGGATTCTCTACCTGACAACTCTGGACTAAAGGTTCGGCCTTAACCTCAGCCCGCTCTAGTTTTCCGTCATTAGCTCGAGACCTTGTTAGTGATATCTCTTGTAACTCCTTGACCGTTGGACAGTCTCTGACCATATGACCTTGACCTTTGCAGAAATAGCACTGAACGTTCCTCGTACACAGACCTTCAGTCCTATGTAATGACTGCTTCAGCTGATCCAACTTATCGTCTATCAGTTGAGAGATAGAATCTAACGTTAGTGATCTATCAGTACCTCTAAGCTCATTTTGCTCAGTAACATCAGGACAGTTATTGCCATATAGACTACCCTCAGTTGAACTTTGATACCCTATACTTTCCCCTGTACCAAACCTATCTGAAAGTATATTCCTCAGGGTGAGGTAGCTACTGAACTGACCATAATAAAGACCACTAAGTAATATCGTCTGAGCCGTACCACGCAAGTTAATGCAAAGATTCTGAGCCATCTCATTGTCATTCCAACCATTCCAAGCTGCTACTTGTTCAAAATATATCCTGTAATCTTGCCAGTTTGTCACTCTATCATCGAACGTTTCAGGTTGAATATCATGACGAATGGACCTAAAATGAACTTGACCTGACATAAGGTCATGTCGACTCGCACCAGCTCGCAAGACACTGTCTGTCCTAGCACTGGGAGGGTTGACATGAGAATGACCTATATTCTCCTGTCCTGCATCGATACAACTTGACCAAGGTGTATGTGACATAGCAAATGGAGATGACATTTCATATAATTGAGGAAAACATGACTGAGTAAACCACTTAGACTCAACATCCATCATGAAAGTTTATAAAATTTAATTCAAAAACCAAACTCATGTCAAAATAAACAACATTGCAACAGCTATAAAATTTCAAATCATAACTGTTAAATTTCAAGTCTGTACCAGCTCACAATAACATATGGCAAATACAGAACTGATCAATAGTACAAAATTAACTTTGAAAAACTACTTTTTGACCGACCAAAATGTACCAAACAAGATAACCAATCAACCACAAAATCTAAATCAAGATCAAACAATCATTACAATAAAAAAAACTACAACGGCACCAAAATGTAACATGGGTGACAAGCAATTAACAACAAAATCTCCGTCCAGGTTTTGCTTAATCAAGCAGAACTATCATCACCATGAATAACTACATCCGGGTCACGGCACCAAAATGTAACAGGCGTGGTTTTACCAACTGCAGAGAAACTACATGTCCGTGTGATATGACTTTGCGTTGTGTGATTTTTTTACCTATGTGCTTGTTTCTCTCAGATTTGAATGTATAAACTGGTACCTCAATTCATCAACTGGTAACTTAAACCACGCTGTCTCCCGGTTACAGGATGCAGCCTCATGATAAATGACATAAAAGAAATTACCAACACCAATTTTATTACAACAAGAAACTCAACAGAAAGCAAAATATACAACATGTACAATACAACAACTTGAACGAGACAAATATGCTGTGGAGCAGACAATACAAAAACATTAAAGACAACCTAACCTATCTATCGTCCTGACCACCCCTCCTAACTAATCCTAGTCTAAATCCCAAATAACTTTGACGACGCTGTTTCATCACGAAACAAGTGTTGTTCCATCTCAGAACAAGCCCTATCCCTAACACAGAACATGGCAGATGTTAGCCGATCGCCGGCCAAGCAAGGCAATGAACTCACAGTGAAGGCCACCTTTTATACCCTGCCTTGGGCCTATCCCACTAGTTGAAGAACACCCCTGCTACCTGAATGGATTAGTCCTATAGCCTAACAGAGTGAGGGTGACTGCATGTCATGCAACAAGTTGATGTATATTTCAATCTCTGCCCTATCACTACACCCCGTACCAATATTATGAATAATAACTTACATTTTGATACCTCTTTATAACGCCCCCGTTACAGGTTGAAGCCTAATCAGGACGATTTTCGAAGTACCTCGGAAGTGTGACACAATCGATGTCAGACGATCGAGTTAGCGTTGTTTACAACGGAAGCAAAATGCACAAGTTTACATCGATGTCATTACTTGAAAAATAAAAATACATTGTCCTGTTGTTGTTTTTAATGACTATATACATTGTCAATTAAATAAAATAAAACAATATATTGTTTTTGAATATTCATGCATCACTAACGTACTGTTAAATTTCAGCAGAAATCACGATGTATGTGGCTTCACTTGCATCAGCGATCGGGATTTTAAATATTTGATTCCCAAAATATAATCAAGAACTTTCGCTTTAAAAGGCTTGTTATCCATTCTAAATGTTTAATATGGCATATTTCCAAACTTATTTATCATATTTAATCAAATTTCAAAGATATCTTTGTCAAATATACTTTCGCGAAAGCACGTTGTTTTACTGCACTTGGAATCTCAATCGTAATTATTTGACGACAAATAATATTCTTTCGTGCTCATAATCATAATATTTGCAAGTTTTTCTTCGAATTTTATATACGTAAATATTTCAATTAACTGCATGTTGTTTTGTAAAATGTAATATATCGAAAATGTTAAACAAATGTTTGAATATTTAGACATTTGATATTGTATCGACAATATGTTGTCATGAATTTCTTACAACCACGTTTCAGTTTCATACATCGTTTTCAAATCGACTTGTTGATTGGTTGACCTACATTTCTGGGCCAATAAAAAGGCTTGTAACAAATATCTCTCTACCCGTAAACACATGCAGCAAAAGCTGTCGACTGATTATTCACGTTCGTTTTTCATGAGAATAATATTATGTAATCTGATTAAAACAAACAACAAACAATGTTAGTTAGCATTTGCAATTTCTTTTATCATTCTTTTTAATAATATACGTCTGGAAAGTGTCATTTTATTTTTAAGAAGACCTGAACAGTCAAAAGTATCGATGTCAATTTTCAATGAAACTTGCATGAAGGATTTTCTTGGTTGGGGTCACTCGCGGTTTAAAGCCCACTCCCCTATTTTCAAGATATTTGTTTGCCGGTCCCCCTGATCTTATACCCGCGAGGATACGGTACGCACGGGATTTAAATTTTTTATTTGAGTACGTATCTATAACATTAAGCCATGTGTATCAGTAAATATTCAAGCATATTTGGTACGCTTCACTTTTATTTATTAGCGTTTGCATTTGAAATCAAAGCGTAATTCCCGCTGATACGCAGCTTATCTCGGCCTCTGTAAAGTGTACATTTGGTGGCCTCTCCTAAGGCGGGAACCACATTTGCCACACGTACCTTAAGCAAAATTGTAATGGAACCTTAGAGCATTTTTCAAGTTTCCATGGAAACAATTTGAATTACATTTGGGAGCTAGGGTCATTATCTGGCCTTTATATCAAAAGCCTTTAGTATGATTTTATGAGACTTAGAATGTGGTTAGACCCGTAGATTGAGTGGGCTCTCTTACTCCTGAGGCTACTTATTATCCCCCGCAACAACGAAGTTGCGGGGGGTATTAAAATGGGTACCGTCCGTCCGTCCATCCATCCGTTACACTTTGTGTCCGGCTCATAACTTTGTAACTAATCCACCATTTCAATTCAAATTTGTCATGGAAATGAAGAAACATGTAATAATGTGTCATGAGTAACAATTTTGAAAAAATCTACATAAAATATTAGAATTTTGGAGATAAAGTGGTAAGTTTGTAAGAAATCTGTTATAAGTCCTGTCCGGCTCACAACTTCTTAACTAATCATCACATTTTGATCAAATTTGACATGGAGATACATAATCATATGAATGTGTGCAATAGACAACAATGTAAATTATTTTTAACAAAATCTAATTATTGGTGAAAAGTAACTACTCTGTTAAAAAACACCCAAAAACAGTTTCCATCACCTGCTGGAAAAATTGTGTTATTTTGTGTGACAAGAATTAATCGGCAATATGATTAGGAAAACCTATAAATGATGTGCAATTTGCGGGGGATAAAGCTCGACCATGTCAGCTGCTTGTTTCTTTTCCTTTTATTATCCTGTAAGGCCTAATGGGCTTAGGGCATAGCATGGTGAACGGCGTCCTGCTGTAAATTTTGTACATTTTTTAATTCTTCTTCTTCTTCTAGCGTTATAAGGCCTAGAAAACTGAAACTCTGTGTACAGACTCCTTGACTAGTGAGGATTAAAAATTGTAGCTTTGGTGGCCCTGTGGCACGTTATAAGGGCCATAGGGGCCACGCCCTTAAAAAAAAAATTTCACCTTCTTCTCCATAAGCATAAGGCTTAGAAAACTGAAACCATGTATACATACTCCTTAACTAGTGACAGGTGGGGGAGGCGCTGACCTACGCTATAGAATGGAGAAAATCATTAAGGGAACTAACTATGGATCAAATAAATGATTCATAACAGTACAAGAAAGTTAGATAAAGTATAGGGGGGAGTACCGTCAAAACATAGATAGAACTCTTGATTGACTTATGGATCAAATAAATGATTCATAACGGTACAAGAAAGTTAGATAAAGTATGGGGGGCGGGGGAGTCAATCAAGAGTTCTATCTATGTTTTGTACATTTGGTGACCCTGTCGACCCTACTAAGGGGAGGACCACATTTGCCACACCCAAAAACAAAATTGATATGAGGCCTGATGAGCTACAGAGCCAATCCCGATGGCTCTATTTTTATAAATCTATCTTCGAAGAATATTTCTGGCTTTACAAATTAGGCTGATAAAATGGTGAGATTTGATTAAAAGTTGGTTTGCGGGACATCACAGTGCATCACATGCACATAGTTTTAGAAAATCTGTTTATACGTCTGAATATATACTTCTGTTATATATATATTATGTCTAAATGTCTTGTTTGTTTGCTTCCGTCTTTTACAGAGACTGAATGAACTGCAAGAGGAAGTAGAAGAATTGCGATGTAGAGGTAGGTATAACATTATTTCAGTATAGAGAGCTTTTCTGATCAGTGCTCTTCAATCATATATTTACCAAGAGTTTGCTGTACAAAAGTGACATAATCATAAATTTACCCCCCCCCCCCCCCACAAATAAAAGCCTCTATAGCAGCTGTACAAGGGCTTGAAATAAATATTTTGAATAATTTGCAAATGATAATTAAAATACTGTGGACTGTAAACCTGTAGCCATTGATTGAACATATTGAAGTTAAGAATTTGTTTTAAAGATTTTTATATGTGTTCTTCTTTTCTTTAAACAAAATGCAGATAATCTCCTCCTGCCGTGACCATTGGTATTAATAATTATTGAACACTATATGAGCTACTGCACATACATCTATGGTTCTACTTTGTGTGTGAATCAAAAGATTTGATTGTTGAAAGATTGCTAGGATTACACCAATACAAATTATCATTCTGAAAAATAATATCTATATTTCAGAACAAGGACCTGCCACAGGCAAAATACATCTTGAAATACCTTTCATCAGTGCTATAACAAGTAAATGTTCTTTCAACAGCAAAATCAAGCACATTAACAACATGCCATGGTAAGTTCCACATGATTATTATTACTGTATATCCTCCCTAATGAGCGCCCATGCACTTATTGTTTTCAGCATCCCTGTACTTATTGCAGACCCAGAGCTTATTAAAGGAAATACTGTATTGGCTTATCTGGCCTCTATATACTGTATGTCTCAGTCCTTCAGTTAACATTTTACTGTTTCTAATCTTCTCCAAATGCAAAAGGCCTGGAATGAAAGAAATCTTGTTACAAACTCCCTGTTTGATAGGGATTTTGATTCATACATACAGTAACCCTGTGTGCCCCAGATAAGGGCTTTATGGGCTTGGTTGGGTGTGAGCAATGATGTGACTATATTATGCTCTTGGGATTCATATCAAACTAATAACGAATGATGGAAAGTCTTATCAAGGATTGGTTACCCTCAGTTGACAATAAATAGCTCTTTACAAATTATTTGATATGTTTACCTTATTAAGGCACTGATATCAGACGAAAGCTTTTAACTTGCAATAAGAAAAATTTGAGTTCTTTTAATAAGCCACAAAGAGCAAATCTTCTTTTCCATAATAGATTAAAGCCTTGAAAGCTGGAACATTTTGTTACATATTGTTTAGCTTTATAGCTGATAAGTGATAATGATTTTCATTTATTGATTTATTGTGACTCCATAAAAGCCTATTTACTTCAACTCCTCAATAAGCAAAAGACCGAGCTGAATTTCTGTGCATAGCCCCTTAGCTGATGAGTATTTTAATTATCCCGCCCCTAATGAAGTTGGTGAGGGGTATTGAAATGGACTCCGTCTGTCTGTCCTATCCTCAGACTGTCCGCCCCGATAAACTAAAAAACTGTAAGACCTAGCCAAATGAATCTTGGCATATGGATCAATCTTTATGTTTAGAAATGCCTTTGTTGGGCTTTCAACTTTTTAGCTCATCAGGTCTGAAAGACCCGATGGGCTTATGGCATGGCAAGGCGTCCGGCGTCCGTCCGTCCGTCCATCCATCCGTCCATCCATCCGTCCGTCCATCCATCCGTCCATAAACTTTTCACATTTTCGACTTCTTCTCCAGAACCAATGACTCTAAAGAGCTGAAATTTGATGTGCAGACTCCTTGGCCAATGGGGATTCTAAATTGTAGATTTCGTGACCCCATAACCCCAAATGGGGTCACAGGGGTCAAAACTTTAAAATCCCATTTTCATCTTCTTCTCCAGTTCCAAAAGGTCTAGAGAGCTGAAAAGTTGTGAGTAGACTCCTTGGCCAATGGGGATTCTAAATTGTAGATTTCGTGACCCCATGACCCGAATTGGGGTCACAGGGGTCAAAACCTTAAAAACCTATTTTCATCCTCTCCTCCAGTTCCAAAAGGTCTAGAGAGCTGAAAAGTTGTGAGTAGACTCCTTGGCTAATAGGGATTCTAAATTGTAGATTTGGTGACCCCATGACCCCAAATGGGGTCACAGGGGTCAAAACTTTAAAATCCTATTTTCATCTCCTTCTCCAGTTCCAAAAGGTCTAGAGAGCTGAAAAGTTGTGTGTAGACTCTTTGGTCAATTAAGATTCTAAATTTTACATTTAATTACCCCTTGACCCCAATTGGGGTCACAGGGGTCAAAACCTTAAAGAACTATTTTCATCAAAAGTCTGATGAGCTACAGAGCCCATGGCTCTATTTTTAGCTCATCAGGACTGAAAGTCCAGATGGGCTTATGGCATGGCCCGTCGTCCGGCGTCCGTCCGTCGTCCGTCCGTAAACTTTTGACACTTTTGACTTCTCCTCATGAACCATACACATTAGAGAGCTGAAATTTTGTGTACAAGTACATATGGAGATTCTAATTTGTAACTTTGGTGACCCTGTGACCCCAAATAGGGTCACAGGGATCACAACTTTAAAAACCTATTTTCATCTTCTTCTCCAGTTCCAGAAGGACTACAGAGTTAAAAATGATATGTGCAGACTCCTTAGCCAATGGGGATTCTAATTTGTAACTTTGGTGACCCTGTGACCCCAAATAGGGTCACAACCTTAAATACCTATTTTCATCTTCTTCTCCAGTTCCAAAAGGAGTAGAGAGTTAAAAATTATATGTGCAGACTCCTTGGACAATGGAGATTCTAATTTGTAACTTTGGTGACCCTGTGACCCCAAGTAGGGTCACAGGGGTCACAACCTTAAAAATCTATTTCCATCTTCTTCTCCAGTTCTAAAAGGACTAGAGAGTTGAAAGTGATATGTGCAGACTCCTTGGACAATGAGGATTCTAATTTGTAACTTTGGTGAACCTGTGACCCCAAATAGGGTCACAGGGGTCACAACCTTAAAAACCAATTCTCATCTTCTTCTCCAGTTCCAAAAGGTCTAGAGAGTTAATATTGATATGTGCAGACTCCTTGGACAATGGGGATTCTAATTTGAAACTTTGTTGACCCTGTGACCCCAAATAGGGTCACAGGGGTCACAACCTTAAAAACCTATTTTCATCTTCTTCTCAAGTTCCAAAAGGTCTAGAGAGCTGAAATTATATGTGCAGACTCCTTGGCCAATGGGGATTCTAAATTGTACATTTCGTGACCCCATGACCCCAAATAGGGTCACAGGGGTCACAACCTTAAAAACTTATTTTCATCATCATCTTTAGCTCCTATAGGGCTATTGAGCTGAAAGACTGCATGTAGACTCCTTGGCCAATTGGGATTCTAAACTGTAGGTTTTGTGACCCCATGACCCCAAATAGGGTCACAGGGGTCACAATCTTAAAAACGTATTTTTCTCCATAAGATGACAGTCTATGGCAAATTTATTTCTCCTTGGATATTTCAGTGTGGATTTCTTTCACTGTCTGATATTGGCGATCTAGAAAGTGTTGAATAATAATACATTTGTTTTGTAATTTTTTTATAGGTTTTCTTGCAATAGGTAACATCAGTTTCATTTTTAGCTCATCTTGCCTGTATAAAGCAAACTTGATATGATGCCTGATGAGCTACAGAGCCAATGGCTCTATTTTTTTAATTATCATTTTTGGCGGTTTCCATAGAAACATGTTTTTGAATTTAGTTTCTCAGCAAAACTTAGTTTATTACATACGGGTTCTGAATATCTTCATGAGATAATTTTGGTTATTTGAAACAAGTGTTGTGTAACCAGTTGAAAGTTATTCAACGAGTGTTGTATAACCAAAGCAGGTTATTCAACGATAGTGACGTCATAATGCCGTACTACTTTTGCAATCAGCTGATCGAGTGCAACCGAACCCCCCGTCGCTTCAAATTTTTAATTTATCATATTTTTTTCCATTTTCGTATTTTCCCTCAAATTAAAATTGCATCACATCAAAGATATATGTGCAAAATTATCAAACCAATATTCGCGATCCGATCTCGGCTATTTCATCCCTAAATTAAAAAATATCTTGTCTAAATTTAGTTTGGAAAGAGTTATCTCCCTTTTGTATTCAACGGACGCGTTTTGTCAACACGGAGCTTTGAAAGTTTGAGTGAAGGCCGAGAGTCTAGAAACGATTCAGGGTTATGTTAAGGTGCAGTTCCATTTATAATGTGAACACCGCTTTACATAAGATTTCAAGCAAAATACTGAATAATCAGCATTCCTCTAGTAACGTTTAGCAAGGACGGTTGAACCGTTCAAAATCAACGTCACTGTCATCAAGCTTGGCGATCTCTCTGCTCGGTACCGACAACAGCGTCGTTTTTACTGTTAAAGTATTTGCTGATGTTTTGGTTTTTGATAACTCTGTCGATAAACTGTACACAAATGATTGTTTAAAAGTAAGATTTTATTTAGAGGTGAAGATGATGCTAACGGAAAACGGGACTATCTTTATATAATGTATGCTTTTGCGAACACAGAGGTACCTCACCAGTGTATCATTACGCAACTATGTCGCGCATGGTTTGATCTTGGCTTCAAAGAAATAGAATCTCTCTTGTATGTAATAAATAGATCACAAAACGAGTGAGTGTTGAATATCCAAAATATTTCAACTCAATATTTTCAAAGTTTTGATTTATTCACTCGCTTTCGCTCGTGGATAAAACAAAACATTCGAAATATCTCGTTGAAATATTTTGGATATTCAACACTCACTCGTTTTGTAATCTCTATATATTGGTCAAACATATCTGCAGATGTGCTTTTTGGAGGTTTCAACTTCTTGGGATTATTATTTTTGAAGGTTTCCATGGAAACATAACTAAGATTTTTGTTTTCAGAGCAAAACTCAAACTTGTGAGACCTAGCTCATCAAATCTTTGTATATGGATGTAACAGGCGTGGTTTTACCAACTGCAGAGAAACTACATGTCCGTGTGATATGACTTTGCGTTGTGTGATTTTTTTACCTATGTGCTTGTTTCTCTCAGATTTGAATGTATAAACTGGCACCTTCATTCATTAACTGGTAAATCATAAACACGCTGTTTCCCGGTTACAGGATGCAGCCTCATGATAAATGACATAATAGAAATTACCAACACCAATTTTATTACAACTAGAAACTCAACAGAAACCAAAATATACAACATGTACAATACAACAACTTGAACGAGACAAATATGCTGTGGAGCAGACAATACAAATACATTAAAGACAACCTAACCTATCTATCGTCCTGACCACCCCTCCTAACTAATCCTAGTCTAAATCCCAAATAACTTTGACGACGCTGTTTCATCACGAAACAAGTGTTGTTCCATCTCAGAACAAGCCCTATCCCTAACACAGAACATGGCAGATGTTAGCCGATCGCCGGCCAAGCAAGGCAATGAACTCACAGTGAAGGCCACCTTTTATACCCTGCCTTGGGCCTATCCCACTAGTTGAAGAACACCCCTGCTACCTGAATGGATTAGTCCTATAGCCTAACAGAGTGAGAGTGACTGCATGTCATGCAACAAGTTGATGTATATTTCAATCTCTGCCCTATCACTACACCCCGTACCAATATTATGAATAATAACTTACATTTTAATACCTCTTTATAACGCCCCCGTTACACTCCTCCCCCCTAAATCTTAAGTAATAACATTACTTTAAAAACAACATCACATACAAACTGTCCTGAAAAAGAAATGTCCACAAACATATAAACACAACTCCACAGGGCCTTGATTGCATCTCTTGGTGGCATATCGCTTAACCAACACCACATCTGTCCATGGGAATCCAAACTTCATTGGTCCATGTCCTTGCTGTCATTTCACATTCAGAAACAACCAATTCCGGACGATCAACACATGAAGTCACAGTCTTCAAAGTATCTTCCGCTTGTTCATGGAATAGCACTTCCTCACGATTCTGAATATCCTCATCATTCTTCGCGTCTTTATGATTGGATATCACCACAGCATTAACCTTCATGTCCTCCCGTTGGTCCTCGGTTTTCACTTGGTCCTCAACTGTTTCCATGGCGATGTCCGTCGTCCGAGCAGATACTTCGTTGTCACCATGTCCTAGATCCTCACAGCCTTCCTGTGTCTTCTTATGTAGCGTTACGTCACCATGCCTTGTCCTTAATATATGCCTGCTTATCAATACATCGCACCTAAAGCTCTCAAAGAAATCCATCCCTAATATGCCAGATAAACCATCAAGATCTGCTATGACAAAACTGTGTCCGAAACACCAACCATTGACCCTAAAGTCAATCATAGCCCGACCCTGTACCTCTAACTGTCGACCATCAACAGTAACAAGGTTAACATCCATCCCAGAGACCTGCTCTAAGTTTAACCCTGATCTGACAAATTCATCTTTAGACAAAATTGAGATTGGTGACCCCGTATCAATTAGCATATCACTCTGATGACCCTTGACCTTAACGCTAGCAAACAGACAACCAGTATATCCCCCTACACCAGGAATACAATATGTGACTTTTGTACCACTGGAAGATGCTCCCTCCAAGCAAGTACTGGAGTCAACCAAAGTTTTTGAACTACCTAACTGGGGCCCTACAGGATTCTCTACCTGACAACTCTGGACTAAAGGTTCGGCCTTAACCTCAGCCCGCTCTAGTTTTCCGAGTCATTAGCTCGAGACCTTGTTAGTGATATCTCTTGTAACTTCTTGACCGTTGGACAGTCTCTGACCATATGACCTTGATCTTTGCAGAAATAGCACTGAACTTTCCTCGTACACAGACCTTCAGTCCTATGCAATGACTGCTTCAGCTGATCCAACTTATCGTCTATCAGTTGAGAAATAGAATCTAACGTTAGTGATCTATCAGTACCTCTAAGCTCATTTTGCTCAGTAACATCAGGACAGTTATTGCCATATAGACTACCCTCAGTTGAACTTTGATACCCTATACTTTCCCCTGTACCAAACCTATTTGAAAGTATGTTCCTCAGGGTGAGGTAGCTACTGAACTGACCATAAGGAAGACCACTAAGTATTGTCTGAGCCGTACCACGCAAGTTAATGCAAAGATTCTGAGCCATCTCATTGTCATTCCAACCATTCCAAGCTGATACTTGTTCGAAATATATCCTGTAATCTTGCCAGTTTGTCACTCTATCATCAAAAGTTTCAGGTTGAATATCATGACGAATGGACCTAAAATGAACTTGACCTGACATAAGTTCATGTCGACTCGCACCAGCTCGCAAGACACTGTCTGTCCTAGCACTGGGAGGGTTGACATGAGAATGACCTACATTCTCCCATCCTGCATCGATACAACTTGACCAAGGTGTATGTGACATGGCAAATGGAGATGACATTTCATATAATTGAGGAAAACATGACTGAGTAAACCACTTGGACTCAACATCCATCATGAAAGTTTATAAAATTTAATTCAAAAACCAAAATTCATGTCAAAATAAACAACATTGCAACAGCTATACAATTTCAAATCATAACTGTTAAATTCCAAGTCTGTATCAGGTCACAATAAAAAATGACAAATACAGAATTGATCAAATGTACAAAATTAACTATATCTGGACCAACCAAAAATATAACAAACATGAAAAACAATCAACCACCAAATCTAAATCAAGACCAAACAATCAGTACAATGAAAAACTAAAACGGCACCAAAATGTAACATGGGTGACAAGCAATTAACAACAAAATCTACGTCAAGGTTTTACTTAATCAAGCTATCATCACCATGAATAACTACATCCGGGTCACGGCACCAAAATGTAACAGGCGTGGTTTTACCAACTGCAGAGAAACTACATGTCCGTGTGATATGACTTTGCGTTGTGTGATTTTTTTACCTATGTGCTTGTTTCTCTCAGATTTGAATGTATAAACTGGCACCTTCATTCATTAACTGGTAAATCATAAACACGCTGTTTCCCGGTTACAGGATGCAGCCTCATGATAAATGACATAATAGAAATTACCAACACCAATTTTATTACAACTAGAAACTCAACAGAAACCAAAATATACAACATGTACAATACAACAACTTGAACGAGACAAATATGCTGTGGAGCAGACAATACAAATACATTAAAGACAACCTAACCTATCTATCGTCCTGACCACCCCTCCTAACTAATCCTAGTCTAAATCCCAAATAACTTTGACGACGCTGTTTCATCACGAAACAAGTGTTGTTCCATCTCAGAACAAGCCCTATCCCTAACACAGAACATGGCAGATGTTAGCTGATCGCTGGCCAAGCAAGGCAATGAACTCACAGTGAAGGCCACCTTTTATACCCTGCCTTGGGCCTATCCCACTAGTTGAAGAACACCCCTGCTACCTGAATGGATTAGTCCTATAGCCTAACAGAGTGAGAGTGACTGCATGTCATGCAACAAGTTGATGTATATTTCAATCTCTGCCCTATCACTACACCCCGTACCAATATTATGAATAATAACTTACATTTTAATACCTCTTTATAACGCCCCCGTTACATGGATCAATCTTTACGTGTAGATTGGGGGTTGTAACAGCGGCTGCGGAATTATTATTTTTGACAGTTTCAAAGGAAACGACACAAGCTGGTGCCATTACCGTAATTTGTGATACACACTTGTCAGGAAAATACAGAAAATTGTAAAAATGAGTCATAAGTAATATTATTGAGAATATCTTCCTAAAATTTGTATTTGGGGGAGAGGGGGGGGGGGGGGGGGGGGGGATTGAAAATTTTGTTAGAAAACTGTTACCCATCTAATCCAGCTCACAGCTTCTAAAGTTGTTATGTCATATGGATCTGATGTCTGGGGGTTTGTGGAGAGGAAATCTGTTGAAATATTTCACCCTAACTTTTGTAAATATGTACTGTTACAAGTTACAAGTAATGGTGTTTAAGCAGATTGTGGTAGATTAAATATGGATTTTGCTTATTATGTTAGATGTATTATTTATTGGTGTAAATGATTGAGGATCTCTAATAATCGCTATCCATAACAATCATACATTAACATTAGAGAGTTGGATTTATTTGGCAGTGTAACTTAAATATGTACATATGTAAAAATTAATATTGTTTAATTCCTTTGGTTTTGGCTTTGTTTGGTACAATCAACATGATGGTAGTGTTTCTTTATTTATTCAGACATTAAAAATAGGGTTATTGATTGTAATAATCAGCTGATTTTTTGTAATATACTGGTATCTTCTCATTTGACGCATTTAAAGAAATCAAGTCACTTTTTAATGTCAAGTTTTATGTTAATTCTTTCAATAATAAATTAGAAGAAATACATTTCTTTTAAGATTGATTTCGCTTCCTCTGTGTAATATTAGAGGTGTTAATATGGATATGATTTGCAAATGAAAGTACTATACATTTCTTGTTTGAATGCACATCTTACAATGTAATAAGAGGTAAAAATATCCCCATGAATGATCAATTAAATTTAGTTTCTCAATATCATAATCATTAACAAGTTCTTGTAGATATACCCTTGTTTAAACTGTTCAAATCATATTACAGAAGCGCTTTCATATAGAAGAATGTAATAGAATTGATCATGTTTTCAATTTTCTTTGTAATCCTTTACTGTCTACTCAACAAAATGAAATGTAGTCGGGGGTATATAGCGGTCAGCGCGTCCGTCAGCCCGTCCGTTTGTCTGTCCGTCCGTCACACTGTTTGTTCCGCTCATAACTCGAATATTATTTGTTCAAATGTCGCAAAACTTCATATGTGTAATCACTATGGTCCCTAGATGTGCCTTTTGTATATTTCGGTCAGATGCCCTCATTATCTTTTTAGATTTAAGACTTCTTTGTTGTAGAAGTGACTGTTTGAGGAAGTCATTTTTGTTCTGCTCATAATTCGGATATTATTTGTTCAAATGTCACAAAACTTCATATTTGTAATCACTATGGTCCCTAGATATGCCTTTTGTATATTTCGGTCAGATGCCCTCATTATCTTTTTAGATTTAAGACTTCTTTGTTGTAGAAGTAACTGTTTGAGGAAGTCATTTTTGTTCTGCTCATAATTCGGATATTATTTGTTCAAATGTCACAAAACTTCATATTTGTAATCACTATGGTCCCTAGATATGCCTTTTGTATATTTCGGTCAGATGCCCTCATTATCTTTTTAGATTTAAGACTTCTTTGTTGTAGAAGTGACTGTTTGAGGAAGTCATTTTTGTTCTGCTCATAATTCGGATATTATTTGTTCAAATGTCACAAAACTTCATATTTGTAATCACTATGGTCCCTAGATATGCCTTTTGTAAATTTCGGTCAGATGCCCTCTCATTATTATTTTTATCCCCCGCAACAACGAAGTTGCGGGGGGTATTAAAATGGGTACCGTCCGTCCGTCCGTCCGTTACACCTTGTGTCCGGCTCATAACTTTCTAACTAATCAACCATTTCAATTCAAATTCTTCATGGACATGAACGTGTAATAATGTGTCATAAGAAACAATTTTCTGAAAATCAACATAAAATATTAGGATTTTGGAGAAAAAGTGGTAATTTTGTAAGAAATTTGTTACAAGTCCCGTCCGGCTCACAACTTCTAAACTTATCATCACATATTGATAAAATTTGATATGAAGATACATAATCATCTAAAGGTGTGTCATGAAGAACAATTTTGAAAATATTTTTATAAAATTTTGCCTTTTTTGGCAAAAAATGAGGACTCTGATGGAAAACTGTTACAAGTCCTGTCCGGCTCATAACTTCTAAACTAATCATCACATATTGATAAAATTTGATATGGAGATACATACTGTAATCATATGAAAATGTGTCATGAAGATCAATTTTGAAAATATTTTAATAAAATTTTGCCTTTTTTGGCAAAAAATGAGGACTCGGTTGGAAATCTGTTACAAGTCCTGTCCGGCTCATAACTTCTAAACTAATCATCACATATTGATAAAATTTGATATGGAGATACATACTGTAATCATATGAAAATGTGTCATGAAGATCAATTTTGAAAATATTTTAATAAAATTTTGCCTTTTTTGGCAAAAAATGAGGACTCAGTTGGAAAATTTTTACAAGTTCTGTCCGGCTCATAACTTCTAAACTAATCATCACATATTGATCAAATTTGATATGGAGATACATAATCATATGAAGGTGTGTCATAGAGAACAATTTGGAAAATGTTTTTATAAAATTTTGCCTTTTTTGGCAAAAAATGAGGACTCGGTTGGAAATCTGTTACAAGACCTGTCTTTCTCACAACTAAACTATTCATCACATTTCAATCAAATTTATTTGTTGGTGTGTCATGAAGAACAGTTTTGAAAATATGTTTGTTAATAAAAATATGATCAAATTGATCTTGAAGATCCAAATACATAATACATAAATTCATTCGTTTGATTTTAATTCTGTCAGTTAACTCGAATTATGCCCAACAGTGAACATAAAGTTAGTATGATTTAGTTTATTTATTAGAATAGTTTCTTTCATATCCTGGAAAATTTTTGTTTTTTTTGTGTGACAAAAATTAATCAGCAATATGATAAGGAAAACCTATACATATTGTGCAATTTGCGGGGGATATAGCTCGACCATGTAAGCTGCTTGTTAGATTTCGATTTCTTTCTTGTAAAAGTGACTCTTTGTGGAAGTCATTTTTGTTCCGCTCTTAACTCTGATATTATTTGTTCAGATGAGCCATTCGATGTACTCTCAGTATTTTGTTATGGTTAACTTCTTTCTTATGATACATTCACATTGAAAGGACATTGAAGATTTTATTAATACAATAGTGACTATATAAGAATCATAAATGTCTGAAAAAGACAGTGTTAGTTTCATAAGAGCTTATATAGCTTACATGCAATCAGGAAGTCTATATCTGCATTTTCATTGACTTTTAAACAAATTAAAACAGTTTTGCAATTTTGTAGGAATCCTTACTATTGTAGTATCTTAGTTTCTATAATCACTTAGGGAAGTGGGGGTATAAAAAGTGAGCTTGCTCACTAATTCTCTTGTTTTGTATTGTACATTGGGTTATATGGCAAAACCATTTGACTGTGTTAGGAAACTGCTTCAATATGTGATATAAAAAAGCTGAAATTGATAGGATGTGTAATATCTATGGAATATTATGCAATTTGTAGTTGGTATAGCCAATGTGTATCAGCTGCTTGTTTTTCCCTAGGATTCCCTTCTTTCCATTAAAAATACTGTGCAATTTCTTACAGGTATATGTCTGCAAAGTTTTCCTTTGTGAATGAGATCCTGATGTTGGGACTTTTCCTTCATCCCTCTGATGATGCAACTGATGTCTTTGGAGCTGGAAAGTATATAGTTTTGCTCATTTTTATTTTTGATAATTATTGCTTTTTGACAAAACATGTTTTCTGTTTGTTAGATTCTTTTCAAATTTTGCATTGTCTTGAATTTTAGATAATAGGTTAGAAATTTTGAAAGAAAGTGATGTAATACCGGTACATGAAATCAATTTCATTCATTGTATAATAATTTTTTCACATTAGTGAACAATGTTTGTTCACTTTTCAAAATATCCTATGATTTTCGGAGTAATTTGAATTAACACCATTATCTTCAAGAGCCACTCGGTTAGTAAGGGGTTATATGGCCAAAACTCTCTGCTCGAGATATATCAACTGTTTCTTTTGAAAGCCTGTCAACGTCGTATAATGACAACAGGAAGGCTTGAACTCACAATTGTGTCTAGGTACTTTAAAGGGACAGTAGCACGTTTTTTGATAATTTTATATTTTAAATATTTCACTGATAATTGTAAGTTGATGCTAAATGTATTATTTTGACAGTGCCAAAAATCTAATTACACAAGCCAATGATCCATAGTCAGAGGACAAAGTATGAAGATTCACATAAAATGCATTGGCGGCCATTTTTTTGTGAACACCTTTAATTCATTTTGTGTAAGAAAAGGGAATCTCATGGCTAAACTTTACGTTATATATTTGAATTATTACTGTTTCATTTAGTTTAAATACAATGTCTTTCAATTGGAACCATTTATTTTAATTTTCCTGACATCACCTTATATTCCCCCTAAAAACGTGCTACTGCCCCTTTAAAACTGAAAACAACTGAGAAGATAATAGTTTGAAGATTTGACGAACTTGAATTATCGAGGTCAACCAACACAAACACAACAGCGTTGGTGATTGGCTGTAGCAAAGTTGATAACTAGAGACAACAAGTATTGCCTGAGAGGGCGCTGTTATCATACCAGAGAAGTCAAATGTTCACAGTAAGGGTTAGATAAGCCAGGTCCATGACTAGCGTTTAAATCTTTGTGATTGAAAATGGTCATCCTGCTACATCAGCCTATATGTCTCAACGTTAAGCTTCAACCTATCCCCTGATATCCTTCTGTTGTATTTTGCCGTATCGCTGATGGGTGTTAACTTTTCTAACTCCATACTATATGTCTAACTTCATGTCTAACGATGTCGCTCGTGGAAACCTTAAGGAGGTTGGATACATAATATCGAGGTATTAAGAAATAGCTAAATTTGGTCTTATTTTGTTGAAAAATATGTCTTGAATCAAATTGTGTCATAAAAATACCATGTCACCACAGTTTTTGTTTTCGAAAAAGGGCCCATCCGTTAGAACACCCAATGATGAAAATACAATAATTTAAAAACTCCTTTTCAAGATAACTTTGGAATATAATTGTTATTTAAATGTTTTTCTATTAAGCCATTGCAGTATGGAAGTAAACTAAGTCGGAAAAAGGGAACTTGAAACTAATATGAAGTTAATACATACAAATAACCTTTTTCTTTGTATGATTATTTTGGTAAAATATTATTCTTTTATGAAAAAAAATTGATTTCTCGTATTAAGATTTTTATGAAAATTATATATTTTATAGTTAATACACACTTGAATAAGATTAAAAAGAAAAAAAGATATGTCACCAGCGGATAACAGAGATATTCACATTCAATTAAGCCACATCAATGAAAATCAACATCCATGGGAGATAACTCTTCATTGTCAACATTACCCTTTTTAGAAATTTTCATTAGTTTTTAAGGTTAATTAGTGAAATAAATTTTATCATAAAATAAATACTTATGTTCACAAATATAACATAGTCATTGTTTTTTATTAAACTAAATCATTATTTAATTTTTCATTTTTTTTATCTCACACTTGCAGTGAAAAATAAACAAAATAGCATAAACTTTAAAGTAGCTCAATCTGATTATCTGACTGTTGCGGATGCGCTGAAACAAAGGTATCCAACCTCCTTAAAGGGGCAGTAGCACGTTTTTTGATAATTTTATATTTTAAATATTTCACTTACATTTGTAAGTTAATGCTAAATGTATTATATTGACAGTGTCAACAATCTCATCACACAAGCCAATCACCAATAGTCAGAGGACAAAGTATGAGGATTTACATAAAATCCATTGGGTCATTTTATGTGAACACCTTTAATTCATTTTGTGCAAGAAAAATGAATCACATGGCTAAACTTTACGTTATATATTTGAATTATTACTGCTTCATTTAGTTTTAATACATTGTCTTTATATTGGAACGGTTTATTTTCATTTTTCTGACATCACCTTATATTCCCCCGAAAAACGTGCTACTGCCCCTTTAAGAGAACGATGTTTGGAGCTTAGCGGGAGCCTGCACTGAGACATCATATTTATTATCTAATAGCACTCCCACAATGGTTATTTTGAATCACATGGTGAGTAAGCGGAAAGAAGTCCAGAAACCAGTTTGCCGCTATCACTGAAAGGGCATCATTTGATTGGCTTGCTATAGGGGATAGGTTGTAGCAAAACGCAGAGACATATACACTGATGTAGAAGGATGGAAAATGGTATGCAACAGAAATATGTTCATTCAAGTTTTGACACTAAGGTGATTACATAAGTCAACTTATGATATTTACTAATTTTGCTGTACTTTCTCTAAATTATGGAATATTTTCTATGCTCATGCAGGAAATGGACATGTGAAGTTGAAGCCACATTTCAAATAATGAGTTCTTCCCCAGGTATCAGCAAGAGAAAAGGTTTGTAGTTTTCAGTCTTCATGTTAAAAAGATAAATTGTTAGAGTTGTTGTTGTTAATTTACATGTAACCCTTATCTTTTTAAAAAATAGTATAGCTTGTATTCTTCCTATTCATTTGAAGTGTTTCCAGAGTATCTATCAATAATCATGGTTGTACCCAGGGATGCAGATTCGAATTTTTGCCAATCGGACATTCCACGTATAAGTCGACGAATAATGATATTTTGTAATAAATTTTTGTGCTTTATCTCACGTAAATACACGATTGAACATGTGGAAATATTTCATAGACTAAATTTAAGTCTAAAATCATTACTCAGTAATTTACTTATTACTATGATGTTTAGGCCTAGGTATATGAATATGTTTATAATTTAAATAAATAATCAAGTTTCAACAGTGTCAGTTATTCAGTAAACAAATGCCAGGTGCTTAGAATCTAATATTAACTGGAAAGCAGACGATGTACAGATCTATTTATAGCAACGCATGCAATGCAATGCAAAAATAAAACACTGAAAATACATTACATTGAGTAAAATAAAATTACTTTGGCTGTTTTAAATATAATTAGCAGCCCCGACTTAGTCGGGGCTGCTATCAGTATTTGTGCAGTTTCCGCCGCCGCCGCCGCGCTCATACTAATGGCTATAACTTTTTTCTACTAAGCTTTCCAGAACTTGTATTTATAACTTACTGCTTATACCTCGGGGGAACGATTTTGACATGTTCACCTTCAAGGTCAAAGGTCAAGGTCACGAGCTATAAAATCACTAAAAAAATTCCTTGTAAACGCGATAACTTGAAAAGTTTTTGTGCTATGAAGCTCTTACTTGATATATAACATCCTTGGAAGAGTAAAAAATTTTGAAAAGGTTTTCGCTACAATCTGTCCAAGGTCAAGGTCACAGCGAGGTCATTACTTTAGCATGGTTTTGCAAAATGCTTTATTTTAACTATGAACACTTGTAATCAATAGATGATTGTTATACTCAATGAAAAGTGTTCATTGATTGTGTAACCTTAAAGGTCAAAGGTCAAGGTCATGAGATTTGTGTTATTGCAATGTGCAACTAATTTGGATATAACTTGATCCCATTAAGCTTTTCAGAACTCATAAACATGTATAAGTGTCCATACCTCTGGGGACTTAGAATGACATGTTCTCTTTCAAGGTCAAAGGTCAAGGTCACGAGCAATAAAATCACTAAAAAATTCCTTGTAAACGCGATAACTTGAAAAGTTGTTGTGCTATGAAGCTCTAACTTGATATATAACATCCTTGGAAGAGTAAAAAAATTTGAAAAGGTTTTCGCTACAATCTGTCCAAGGTCAAGGTCACAGCAAGGTCATGACTTTAGCATGGTTTTGCGAAAATGCTTTATTTTAACTATGAACACTTTTAAGCAATAGATGATTGTTATACTCATTGAAAAGTGTTCATTGATTGTGTAACCATGAAGGTCAAAGGTCAAGGTCATGAGATTTGTGTTATTACAATGTGGAACTAATATGGATATAACTTAATCCAATTCAGTTTTTCAGAACTTATAAAGATGTATAATTGTTTACACCTCTGGGGACTTACAATGACATGGTCACATTCAAGATCAAAGGTCAAGGTCACGAGCTATAAAATCACTTAAAAATTATTTGTAAACGCGATAACTTGAAAAGTTTTTGTGCTATGAAGTTTACATTTTGTATGTATTATCTCTTGAGAAGTACAAAATTTTGGAAAGGTTTTGGGTATGAAGTGTCAAAGGTCAAGGTCACAGCAAGGTCAACAAATATTGAGAAAATGGATTATTTTTACTCTTACCTCTTTAATTTGTTTCATTAATGTTATATTCAATGAAATGTATTCATTGATTGCATGACCTTGAGTGTCAAAGGTCAAGGTCACAAGAAAATGCCCAATATGCTGAGGCTTGTAGAAGGCGGAACAGGGTAAGGCGAAACCCCAAGTTTCGGGGCTGCTCTGTTTTTGCGGTGTCCCGCAAACACTAATCTAGTTCTATAAGTTATGATGCATATCAGCTACTTGACACACACTGCATAAGTGTTTTTAGCCTGTCAAACTTGCCAACAGATCAGCCTGTTTTCGTTTCCCTATCACTGCAGTAATCCTGCTGTTCCTTTCTCCTCCCTGCAGTAATGAAAGCTCCCAACACTGTGTTAATGAAGTCTTGCTTGCAAAGTCAATGCATGGAGCTTGTGAAGTTAGTGGAGGGAGGAAAAAGTAACATCATGTAAAATAACGATGTGAAGTTGTTTGATGTCTTTTTAAGAAAAGTTTGGCCTTAGTGACTTGTTTTACTCAATGCATGACACTGAGATGATCCAATAATTAAAGACAACAAGGTAATTATGTCGTTTGAATGGATTAGTTGTATCAGTTGAAATGAAATGAAAATCATCTTTACGGTTGTAATATTCTTCATTTATGACAGACTCAAGTTCTTCATTATTACTTTTATTCCAAACTTAGTTCAGGAATGTCGAACAACATACAACTAAAAACGTAACTGTAAAAAATATAGATTGTAAAAACATAATATTCAAAAACGGAATGTAATCATATTACAACAGTATCATTCACTGTTCATATTGTGTGTTCCAGAACTTGGATATGACTATTCCACTGAGAACAATTTGGGCAGAGGATATACATCAATCATTTCGAAAAAGGTGATTTGTTTTACAATGATATGAGTTTGATTACATGGTCTTTCAAATTCAAATCAGCAAATTAGAAAAAGAAAATGGACTCTCAATTTTAAATCAGCAAATTAGAAAAAGAAACATTTCACTTAAAGGGGCAGTAGCACGTTTTTTGGACATTTCATATTTGCAATTTTACACTGATGATTGTCTGCAATGCTAGATGTATTATTTGATTGGGACACAAATCTCATTACACAAACAAATCATCCATAGTCAGAGAACAAATTACAAAGATTCACACAAAGTCGACTGGTGGCCATTTTTAGCTCATCTGGCCTGTAAGGCCCGATGGGCTTATGGCATGGCATGGTGTCCGGCGTCCGTCCGTCCATCCGTCCGTCCATCCGTCCATCCGTCCGTCCGTAAACTTTGTGGAATTTCGACTTCTTCTCCAGAACCATAGGGGCTAGAAAGCTGAAACTTTGTGAACAGACTCCTTGACTAGTGAGGATTATAAATTGTAGCTTTGGTGTAAGGGCCACAGGGGCCACGCCCTAAAAACCTATTTTAATCTTCTTCTCCAGAACCATAAGGCCTAGAAAGCTGAAACTTTGTGTACAGACTCCTTGACTAGTGAGGATTATAAATTGTAGCTTTGGTTGCCCTGTGACCCCTAATAAGGGCCACAGGGGCCACGCCCTAAAAACCTATTTTCATCTTCTTCTCCAGAAGCATAAGGCCTAGAAAGCTGAAACTTTGTGTACAGACTCCTTGGCTAGTGAGGATTATAAATTGTAGCTTTGGTGGCCCTGTGACCCCTAATAAGGGCCACAGGGGCCACGCCCTAAAAAACTATTTTCATCTTCTTCTCCAGAAGCATTAGGCCTAGAAGGCTGAAACTATGTGTACAGACTCCTTGGCTAGTGAGGATTATAAATTGTAACGTTGGTGGCCCTGTGACCCCTAAAAAGGGCCACAGGGGCCACGCCCTAAAAACCTATTTTCATCTTCTTCTCCAGAAGCATAAGGCCTAGAAAGCTGAAACTTTGTGTACAGACTCCTTGGCTAGTGAGGATTATAAATTGTAGCTTTGGTGGCCCTGTGACCTCTAATAAGGGCCACAGGGGCCACGCCCTAAAAACCTATTTTCATCTTCTTCTCCAGAAGCATAAGGCCTAGAAAGCTGAATCTTTGTGTACAGACTCCTTGGCTAGTGAGGATTATAAATTGTAGCTTTGGTGGCCCTGTGACCCCTATTAAGGGCCACAGGTGCCACGCCCTAAAAACCTATTTTCATCTTCTTCTCCAGAACCATGAGGCCTAGAAAGCTGAAACTTTGTGTACAGACTCCTTGGCTAGTGAGGATTATAAATTGTAAATTTGGTGGCCCTGTGGCCCCTAATAAAGGCAACAGGAACGTCCTTCAAATTTATTTTCATCTTTTTTTCCTATAGTATAAGGCCTAGAAAACTGAAACTTGTCGCCTATATACTTAATTTTATAATTGGTGACCCTGAAGCCTCTACAAAGGAGGAATCACATTGGCCACACTCTACAGCATAGTTGATGATGAAGCCTGATGAGCTACAGAGCCAATGGCTCTATTTTTGAGTGAATACATTTAATTAATTTCGTGTAAGAAAAAGGAATCCCATGGTTGAACTTTACATTGTATATTTGATTAATATTGCTTACTTTAGTTTAAATAAATTGTCTTTCAATTGCAACTATTCATTTTTATTTTCCTGACTTCACCTTAT
The DNA here is from genome assembly GCA_916613615.1 of Steromphala cineraria. Taxonomy (NCBI): domain Eukaryota; kingdom Metazoa; phylum Mollusca; class Gastropoda; order Trochida; family Trochidae; genus Steromphala; species Steromphala cineraria. The sequence continues at coordinate 15,648,772 of OU744734.1, forward strand.
ATTACCCCTAAAAAGTGCTACTGCCCCTTTTACTACCAATATTTTGCTAGTAATAAATCCATACAGCAAATGATGATATAAATTCATTTCCAAGTTTCATCTTTGTTAGTAGCAAGGTATCAATACGTGCAATTTATCCTCATTATTATGTATCAGTTTACATTGTGAGTAATATGATGATTGAAGATGTCTTTTTGATAAAGATAAAAGTTTTACTACTTTGAAAATTATTGTGCAAATATGTAATTATCTTGATTCTCTTGAAAAGAAAATTCCAATAATTTCAGGAACTACAGGAATCATCCAATCATTTCCTCCGGGGTGACACTGTCAGTGTAAGCGTTGATGTGGAAATATTACACACTACTGGATTCTGCTAACTGAATCGGCAGCTCACAAAAAAAACATTGAAGATTTTAAGTCACACAATGTTTGATTATCTTATCTTGTATTGCTTTCCAAATTATGAAAATTGACATACATAATCAGTATTTTAATGATCCATTTTTGAGAAACTTTTGAACCAGCTTGGTGAATATTCTTATTTTGGTGTTCACAAAAGACCAAGAGAACTGAAGAAGAGCAACCGCTGAAGACCGTTTGATTCTGTTTATTTCATACAGATAAAGTTGATTGTCCAGTTGATTTGAAAATGTTCAAGATGATTCTCTGATTGTGTTTTTATATTTGTGGCATGAATATTCATCGTTGGTAATTTTTGATAATGATGATGATGATGATGATAATAATGACTAATTAGTAATTACAAGATTAATTAAAATAAGAACATCTAGAGACTACATATTGTTTATGTAATTAATGTTTTTGTTGAGCAGTCTTAGCCTTCAATTAAGCAGTGGCGAACAAAAGATTCTAGTAAGGATAAATTCTAGGTTTAAATTTCAGCAAAAAATGAAAACATAAGCAATTGAGTAGTTTGTTCTTTTTAATAATGATCCCACATGAAGCAAATATAAAGAGGCATTGAAATGGCAAATTATTAGGCTCTGGTTTCTAGGGATGTCACGATACGATACGTATCAGGATTCTAAGGTCACGATACGATACATATCACGATACAATAAATGCGGCATTAATTGCGGTGAGATACAAATTCACAAATCTAAATTTAATATTTCTTATGAGATTTATGGGAGTCACCAACATTTAAACATAAAAACAAGTCAACTTCTTAATTTAAAAATCATTTAATTCTGTTTTTCAACTAATACATGAACAGAAAGGCTATCTCTGATTTCTTGATTCGATATGCAAAAAAAAGTTGAACGATATTCATCAAAACTTGTATCACGATACACTGTAACTGTATTGTGTATCGTATCATGAACTGTACCACGACGATGCATCGATGCATCTGTGTATCGTGACATCCCTACTGGTTTCCCTTATTATACCCCTGCCTTACAGCTTAAGCGGGGGTATATAATGTTCATTTGTATATAACGTTCAACTAGTAACCATGATATAACGTTCATTCTCTCCGTCTGTCTGTCCATCCGTCTGTTTGTCCGTCACAAAAGTTTGTCTGGAGCATATCTACTAGACTATACATGCTAGCTTCACCAAACATCATACACTTATCAACCATGATCCCTAGATGTGCCTTTTGAGTGTTAAACCATCACATTTTTAGCTCATCAGGTCTGAAAGACCCGATGGGCTTATGGCATGGCATGGCGTCCACTGTCCGTCCATCCGTAAACTTTTCACATTTTATCTTCTTCGAAACCAATGACTCTAGAGAGCTGAAATTCGATGTGCAGACTCCTTGGCAAATGGGGATTCTAAATTGTAGATTTCATGACCCCATGACCCCAAATCGGGTCACAGGGGTCAAAACCTTAAAAACCTACTTTCATCTTCTCCTCCAGTTGCAAAAGGTCTAGATAGCTGAAAAGTTGTGTGTAGACTCCTTGGACAATACCGATTCTTAATATTAGTTTTGGTGACCCCATGACCCCAAATGGGGTCACAGGGGTCAAAAGTTTATAAACCTATTTTTATCTTCTTCTCCAGTTCCAAAATGTCTAGAGAGCTGAAAAGTTGTGTGTAGACTCCTTAGCCAATACCGATTCTAAATATTAGTTTTAATGACCCCTTGACCCCAAATGGGGTCACAGGGGTCAAAATCTTAAAAAGCCTGTTTTCATCTTCTTCTCCAGTTCCAAAATGTCTAGAGAGCTGAAAAGTTATGTGTAGACTCCTTGGCAAATGGGGATTCTGAATTGTAGATTTCGTGACCCCATGACGCCAAATGGGGTCACAGGGGTCAAAACATATTTTAATCAAAAGTCTGATGAGCTACAGAGCCCATGGCTCTATTTTTCTTGTTTGCGGTTTCCATGGAAACATGACTAAACAGTGACTCTATGACCAAGTCCTTTCTCCGGAGCGTATCTCCTAAACTATTCATGCTAGTTTCACCAAACTTCATACACTTATCAACCATGATCCCTACTTGTACATTTTGAGGATTAGACCATCACAATATTTTTTTAATTTCTTGTGGTTTCCATGGATATATGACTAAAAAGTGATTCTATGATAAATTACTTTGTCCAGAATATATTTCCTGAAATATACATCTCAGCTTCACCAAATTTGCTACATTTGTCAATCGTGATTGCTGGACATGCCTTGTGAGAGTTAAACGATCTGTGGTTTCTTTGGGAAATATGACTTACAAAGTGACTCAACAAAAATAATTTCATCCTTAGTACATCTCGTAGAATATTCATGATAACTACCTCAACTTTTAAACAAAGATCAACCATTATCCCTAGATGTACTCTTTTAATTGTAAAACCTATGAATGAATTTAGTATTGGAGTTACAGTGGAAAGAATACTTCCCAATGACTTATACTGTATACTCAACTATCATACAACTTTAACCAATATATATATATAATTATTAGTTCATCTGGCCTGTAAGGCCCGATGGGCTTATGGCATGGCACGGTGTCCGGCGTCCGTCCGTAAACTTTGTTGAATTTCGACTTCTTCTCCAGAACCCTAAGGCCTAGAAAGCTAAAACTTTGTGTACAGACTCCTTGACTAGTGAGGATTAAAAATTGTAGCTTTGGTGGCCCTGTGGCCCCTAAAAAGGGCCACAGGGGCCACGCACTAAAAAACGATTTTCATCTTCTTCTCCAGAAGCATAAGGCCTAGAAAGCTGAAACCTTGTCAATATACTCTTTGACTAGTGTGGATTATGATTTATAGCTTTTGTGGTCCCTAATAAGGGCCTCAGGGGCCATATACGTGCCCTTCCCCCGAAAACTCCCTATAATGCCGCAGGACCATATATGTGCCCAAATGGGGTCACAGGGTATCAAAACCTTAAAAACCTATTTTTATCTTCTTTTCCAGTTCCAAAATGTCTAGAGAGCTGAAGTAAGATGTGCAGACTCCTTGGCAAAAGGTGATTTTTAATTATAGATTTCATGACCCAAAATGGGGTCACAGGGGTCAAAACCTTAAAAACCTATTTTCATCTTCTCCATTTCCAAAAGGTCAAGAGAGCTAAACAGTTATGTGTAAACTCCTTGGCCAATGAGGATTCTAAATTGTAAGTTTGGTGACCCCTAGACCCCAAATGTGGTCACAGGGGTCAAAACTTTTAAATCCTATTTTCATCTTCTTCAATTCCAAAAGGTCTAGAGAGCTGAAATTTGATGTGCAAACTGCTTGGCAAAAGGGGATTTTAATTATGGATTTCGTGACCCCATGACCCCAAATGGGGTCTATTTCCAAAAGGTCTAGAGAGCTTAACAGTTGTGTGTAGACTTCTTGGCCAATGAGGATTCTAAGGTAGGTTTGGTGACTCCTAGACCCCAAAGGGGGTCACAGGGGTCACAACCTTAAATTCTATTTCCATCAAAAGTCTGATGAGCTACAGAGCCCATAGCTCTATTTTGAACTAATCTTTTATTTACGTACATGGTGAACTTTAATTAGTTTTATGCATAAAATATGAAGATATCAAAAATTCACCAAAATGTTTATTCACTCTTTTATTTAAGGAGATTCAAAGGCGACAATTCGCTAGTAGCATGTATTTAAAGAAACATGACAAAATAATGTTGCATTATAGATTAGGATAGATGGATTTTAAAGAGATGAGATATCTATGTGGTAGTTGCTTCTATCTGTTCATCTTCCTTACAAAGCTTAACAAGTCAGTTACCAAACTTACTTCTGTTAGCCTTGCTGCTGATACTTGACTTTCCTGTGCTTGCTCTCTTATTTTACTATTAGGGAAGATCTTAGTTCAACCAGAAAGCCCTTTACAAAACTACATTAGACTGAAAAAACATGGCAGCCTTTCTGTCATATTGAAAAAAATACAAGGAGAGAGGTAGCACCTGTAAAGTGCAGATCGCGATGATATAGTTTACTTAATTTCATGCTTAATCAATCGGTGCAAGTATTTCACACTGAAAACATTTGAGAAAATAATCGTCTGAAAAAAATTGAGAAAATTGATTAATCGAGGTCATCCAACACAGATACAAAGAAGATTGGCTGTTGCAAGGGAGATAACTAGAGGTAACAAATTATCACCATAGAGTACTAAGTTCAAACCAGAAATGTCAAGGGTCGACAGCAAGGATTAAATAAGCCAGGTCTGTGACTGGCGTTTTAATCGTGACAGAGGAAGATGCTATCCCTTGTAAATAAATATTGATAACCAAAGAGTTGCCACAAGGATACCCTTCATTGTATTCCCGTGGAGCAGGAGACATAGATTCAGCTCTTTAAAGTTCGTCTGTCTGTCCCGCTTTTTGTTAGTACTATATCTCATATACCCTTCTACCTCCAGCCCTTAAACTTGATATCAGTTTTCATTGGATGGAAATGTAGACATCAATTGGTTTTAGTGAACTTAACCGAATTATCAAGGCCACATCAGGACTCTAAACAGTATGTACATCTCACAAAACCTTTCACCTAGAGCGCTCAAACTTGATATCAGTTAGCGACCATTATATAAAACTATTTAACGCGGTATCTCGAAAACCCTTACTTTCAGTCTTCATTGTCATTGCCATTGTTCATTGGACATGCACACACCAGTCGGATTTCGCAACTTTGACATCGTTTTACGGCAATTTTGAGACATCATCTGGTGTCTAAGCATATGTTTGTGGTGGCTAAGTATGTTTCAGATACTGTAACACTTTTCCTTCAGTCTTTTTTGAAAAAACACCTATACACAAAGAACTTAATTGAGCACCCCCTATTTTGTAAAATGAATTTGGGTGCTCTATGGCTATTTGGATTAATTTGATGTATTGACCACTCAAGATATAACAATTGTTTTTTTAGCTCACCTTTACAAAGTAAATGTGAGCTTATGTCATGGCGCTTCGTCCGTCGTCTGTCTGTCTGTCCGTCCGTCCGTCTGTCCGTCCGTAAACTTTCACGAAAAAGACTACTCCTCCTAAACGAATTCAGATATCATTCTGAAATTGTAGTATGTTATACCCATGGTGATTCCTCACAGAAAGGTAGACGTTTCAGTTTTGAGAATCCAAGATGGCCGCCATGGCAGCCATATTTAATTTTCAATTAGATTTCAGGAAAAAGACTACTCCTTCTAAACGAATACAGATATCATTCTGAAATTGTAGTATGTTATACCCATGGTGATTCCTCACAGAAAGGTAGACGTTTCAGTTTTGAGAATCCAAGATGGCCGCCATGGCAGCCATATTGAATTTTCAATTAGATTTCATGACAAAGACTACTCCTTCTAAACGAATACAGATATCATTCTGAAATTGTAGTATGTTATACCTATGGTGATTCCGCACAGAAAGGTAGACGTTTCAGTTTTGAGAATCAAAGATGGCCGCCATGGCAGCCATATTTAATTTTCAATTAGATTTCATGACAAAGACTACTCCTTCTAAAAGAATACAGATATCATTCTGAAATTGTAGTATGTTATACCAATGGTGATTCCTCACAGAAAGGTAGACGTTTCAGTTTTGAGAATCCAAGATGGCCGCCATGACAGCCATATTGAATTTTCAATTAGATTTCATGAAAAAGACTACTCCTTCTAAACGAATACAGCTATCATTCTGAAATTGTAGTATGTTATACCTATGGTGATTCCGCACAGAAAGGTAGAGGTTTGAGTTTTGAGAATCCGATATGGCCGCCTGGCAGCCATATTGAATTTTCAATTAGATTTCATGACAAAGACTATTTCTCCTAAACCAATCTAGATATCATTTTTATATTGTAGTATGTTATACCTATAGTGATTCCGCACAGAAAGGTATAGACGTTTCAGTTTTGAGAATCCAAGATGGCCGCAATAGCAGCCATATTGACTTTTCACCTGCAGATGACACATCATTATTTTAAATTTTAAGCTTTCATCAAGTGATCACTGGCACCATATAAATTCTCTAATTTGAACTTACTTATCATAATATTATCTTAAATATGGAATATTTAAGATTGTCGTGCAAGTTGTTCTATATTTTTAAGTGTTTCTAAAAAAAATTAAGATGAAAGACAAACATAATTGATTAATTTGTTTAAAATCCTTATGGCAACTAGCTGCAAAAACCAAATCACATTAAACATGTTAAATTTTAAACAATGGTATCTCCCTTATATTCCTTTAAATACCACACATAAGGGGTCAACCAGAGTTCAGATATTCCACTATGCTGTCTAATACACATCCCAAGGCAGGCTGCTAGCATCACAGTGTCAGCTGCTAGTCTGTTGCATAATCAGCCTGACCCAATTGATATTGTAGAGCATTATGCTATATATGTGTATGCAATAAAAGTTATTGACTTGTATTCTCATGACAGTGATATGTTCTTTCTAAGAATAACAACTTACACAAAACTTGTCTACAATAAGCTTTGTGTTTAGCAATCTACATGATAAGTTGATGTGGAATAAATATGCAGATGAAAATCCAAAAGGGTTTAGTAAGAAAAGTAAGGAAATTTGATTTGTCATATCTCTCTGTTGATTTGACAATGCAAAAATGTTTACCATTATAGTACTGTATGAGTGTTAAATAAATTGATACTTTAATGAAAGACATCTCATGGTCACTTGACATGTAAATATTATGTGAACAAAATAAACGTGTCTTATGCATTGCTGTGTTTATGACTTTCCTCTCAATCAGTCATTCATTTTCCTTGAAACATCAGTACTTTTGGGATTCTCAATATCCCATGCAGCATAACCATCAGTGAAATAATCTTGAAATCATATTAATGATTCACTACAAAACAAATGTAAGTGGCCACCATCCTGTAAGTAATGAATGACATTTAAATGGATACACCTAAACCAATCAAGATATCATAATGAAATTAATACGGATGCCCACATAAAAGTAGCATTTTGAAGATTAAAAAGTACATGATGGTCACCAATTCAGCCACAGATATACAAAAAAGTTATACAAAAACCTACTGCTTGTTAACTTATCATGATTATATCATCCGTGTATTAATGTTTGTTCAAGCTCTAGTGGTTTCCAAAAGAAGACTAGTATTTTAAAAGATAAAAAAATCATGATGGCAGCCATAATCAATTGTATAAAAGATGGCTACATGTATAATTAAACCATTTTACCACATCATTCATTTTAAGGTGAGCTTCTGTACCCTCGGTACTTTTATTATAGACTATTTAATTGAACTAAAATTCGCTTATGTGCAAAAATAACGAAAATTTGAGAAAAACTGTGAGACTACTAAAATTTGGACAAAAATAACTATTGTCACAGGGGGAAAACTACACATTAAACTTTGGATGTTATGAATTTAAAATAACAATTTTGATCCCTAGTTAACATTCATACACTAAAACACTTCTTCTTCCTTTAGATAAGCCATCATCGCTGACAGTGGCCGATTAGTGTCTTTGTGCAGTTTTCTTTAAATTCGATATTTGATAATTATGTGATTTTGAAGGTTCATACTGCTTTAACGATTGACTTTTGCTATGAGGTTAGTTACTAAAATGTCATCAATTCACTCCAGAGAATGATAATAATCACATTGCAGCCACAAATATTGACTTTCATTTTAAATTTTAAGGTAACTTGGATTTAGACTAAAAAATACCAAGTTTTTGTAAAACTAGTTATTCAGTGACAGTGAATAGTAAACCGAATGAAGTTTCCGTTTCCACAATGCTAGATGATCGTTCTATTAAAATATCTGTATTGTTTGCCTGTTCATTTGTTTTGTTTATTATCAGCAGTGTTTTTCTGTTTGAAAAAGTGGGGGGGGGGGGGTGCTTAATTAAGTTCTTTGTGTATATTATTTACACCAAATTCAAATTATTTTATAGGGAGCTTTGAGCATGGTAAATGCCAATTTCCTCTTGCAGCGGGGGACTTGGTTGTGTTAGTGACAACTCCTTGTTTGTGTTAATGATTGACTCTATAGTTCCCGAGCTGTGGTCCAACTTCTGGAGAATAGTTGGGTTAGACCACATCTCATTACCTTGACTTTGATGTCTGATGTTTGAGAATGTTTTAGATGAAATTGACCAGTGCCACCATCATTTAACATAAATTCCGTGATGCATGCCGTATATTCAGAAACGCAATTTTTTGAAGATAAATGAACCACTGTCGTGTACCCGATAAGGAGGGGACTTTTCAAAATGGTGGACGTGACAGGTCAACAGAGGTAGGTGTCTGCTTTCAGTGCTCCCTTCTCCTAATCGACGAGGTTTAGATGGTCACCTTTAACTGTGGTAATCAGGAATAGAATTTCGAATACATTCCTTACGAGTTTTGGTTAACAAACTGCAAGAAATTTGCGTATTTTAGATGTCAAGTTGATGTTTATCTCACTTTCATTTTCGAAGCGGAGAGGAGTCTCTTAAATGCCTTTTTTCATGCCCTTAACGACCTTGAATATCATACATATTGTCGCGCATATCAGTGTTTGGTTATAATAAAGATTTCTGTGCAACTTGAACTTATTTGGTTCAGAAACTACGAAGTTATTGACAAAATAACAAATCAACATGGCAGCGGAGTGGACTCGCCGAATAATCGGCGGAGCGGACCCAGGAGGTCGGATAGGGAGAGGACATTTTTGGATATGGAGGGGACACATTTGGATATGGAGTGGACATCACTTTCAAATTGTACTGTAGTTGAGACATTTTGGTACTTTGTCAGCGCAGGATCTTTTCAAATTATTTGATGCTATCATTTTACCTATTCTGTGTTATGGGTCAGAAGTTTGGGGATTATCATATTGTAAGATTATTGAAAGCCTTCAGATTAAAATTTGTAGGCGGTTTCTTAGGGTTGGCAGAAATGTAAGTAGTAGTATGGTTTTAGGTGAATGTGGTAGGCTTCCATTACAGTTTAACTATATGTCTAAAGCTATCAAGTATTGGTGTAGGTTAATCCAGTTAGGTTCACACAGATTACCCTTCCAGAGTTATAGCATGATGAAATCTCTTGATGATTCAGAGAGGATTACCTGGGCTACACATGTAAAAAATATATTATTTAGATTCGGTTATGGGTTTGTATGGGTTTCACAGGATGTTGGAGATAGTAAGGTAGTCATGGAACATTTTAAACTAAGACTTTCTGATAATCTTAAACAATCATGGTCTACTTCTATACAAAACTTCTCAGATTCTTTTGCTTATAAGGGTTTTAAGTCACTACTTAATGTTGAAGGCTATCTTTCTATGTCATTTTCTCCATTTTTGAAATCTCTATTAGCAAAGTTTAGGTGCAGCAATTTTGGTCTAGGTAGAGGTAGGAAGGTATAATAATACACAAATGCCTGATAGACTATGCAAGTACTGTAAAGTAAATAACATTAATTGTATAGAAAATGAAATGCATATTCTTTTTTTATTGTAAATTATATAAGGATGCCAGAACTAAGTTTATTACCCCATTATTGTCAATTCTAAGATGCCTAGCGGTTAGAACAATCGAAAAAAAAGTACTTTATCAGACAATAAAGGTATAGTTTTTACAATAGTTGTAACAATTGAATGACGCCATCCGCTCTTCCCAGCTGCCCCCTCGTAAACTCGCGTGTCCATGGTAACCTTTGGTCTCGGTTCTATCAAACAACATGGCGCATCCCTATCAACCGAACTTTCCCAAGCCGGGGTTGGGGCCCTTGGTATCATGTCTGTCACTGGTCACAGATATGAGCAGTCGTTGAAAAGCTACATAAAAACTCCATCTTACAGGGGAACAACGCTGCGAGCAATGCTCTGCCTCCAACATGCTTGTCGAGTGACCACGTTGACATTCCACGTCAGGTCACGGCGCCCCGTAGCATTTGTGACGTTGACACACGTCAACCGTCTCTGCCAAACAACGTGCCAAATAGCTCAACCAATACAGTTTGCACTCCTTTCCATGGTGTACACAGTCAGCTAATATTAGCGGTGGTACTTACCATCAACTTAATTTTTTATGACAACAGCAAAAAGAGAATGATAGATCTAGATCTACCACGCTTCCTAACAAACAATACCCATAATTCTTTGTGGAATGTCGATCACGTGTTAAGCCTTATATGGGCAGTGTGGCCCGCACTGCATGATCGCACAACTTGACTGTTCAAAAGTAACGTTTTATTAAACATGAGTTGTCTGATATTTTTGTTTTGTTTGAACAATGAAAATATAACAAGAGAATAACATTTTAAACCTTATAAATGAGAAAATAAAACTGCTACATTAAAATAATCAACTGTTTCACTAAAAAACAATATTTTGAATTAGGGGGTGAGTTCTAAACATGGAATAGCCAGCAGTTAGCCCTGTTCATGGATATGTAATCTACGTTATTTTAACAATATTTTAACTTGAAATTATAAGAATTTTTATATTTCCCTGCACATAAGTTTGGTATCTTAGAAAAGAAATAAAGTTCGCTCTACCCCAATGTGTTTTGTAATAAAGTATAGTTTTGCCCTGAACTATTACAACGTTAAAGCACTCGGACTACCGTCCTCGTGCTTTAACTATAATAGTTCAGGGCAAAACTATACTTTATTACAAAACACATTGGGGTAGAGCGATCTTTATTTCTTAAATATTATCAATTTACACACTTTTGTGAATATCATTAATAGCAATAACCATGAAACTATCAAAAATGTCTGTAATTTCTTGCACCAAGTACATAAAATTAGAAAAAAACAATGAAATCATAAATATGTAATATCAAATTGCGCATCAAACAAATTGTACAAATTTACTGTATTATGGGCCGTTGGCCTTAAAATATTGAATAAATATGTCTGTCTGTCTGTCTGTCTGTAGTTGAGACAATACCCATGGTAATACACAAACTCCTAGTTTCATAAGAACTATCATCAACCTTTTCATCTACAAATGATTGAAATAGAGGTTTCTCTTTTCTTTTGCAGAACTTACCCGGAGAACGTTTCCGTTGCTGCCGTTGTCACACATAATAGATCACTGCATTCGTTACCACCCATTACAAACATTGAAATTGGAAATATAATGTTTAGAGCCGTCAAGTGAAAAATGGACACTTAACAAAAAAGACTATCAAATAGTTCCTTATGATATATTAGGCATCGACGAGATTTTCAATGTTGATGATAAGTCACTTGTTTGTGCATCACCAAGTCCGAAGATGCATAAAGGAATCTGTGCTCAATCTCTCATTAGACCCGGAATGCCCTTTTGCTAAAACAATTGAAATGTTCAACGTCGCCATCAGCAAAAGGGCTTTCTGCGGCTTATGAGAGATTGAGAACAGATTCCTTTATTGCATCTATATAATATTTGTTTCGGCTGTTTTGCATTGATTTGACAACGGCAGCAACGGAAACGTTCTCTAGGTAAGTTCTGCAAAAGAAAAGAGAAACCTCTATTTCAATCATTGGTTTATGAAAAGGTTGATGATAATGCTTATGAAACTAGATTACGTCTTCTGTGGGGTTCTTTTGGCTAACTTTACAAAGGAGTTTGTGTATTACCATGGGTATTGTCTCAACTACAGTACAATTTGAAAGTGATGTCCACTCCATATCTAAATGTGTCCCCTCCATATCCAAAAATGTCCTCTCCCTATCCGACCTCCTGGGTCCCCTCCGCCGCTTATTCGGCGAGTCCACTCCGCTGCCATGTTGATTTGTTATTTTGTCAATAACTTCGTAGTTTCTGAACCAAATCAGTTCAAGTTGCACAGAAATCTTTATTATAACCAAACACTGATATGCGCGACAATATGTATGATATTCAAGGTCGTTAAGGGCATGAAAAAAGGCATTTAAAAGTCTCCTCTCCGCTTCGAAAATGAAAGTGAGATAAACATCAACTTGACATCTAAAATACGCAAATTTCTTGCAGTTTGTTAACCAAAACTCGTAAGGAATGTATTCGAAATTCTATTCCTGATTACCACAGTTAAAGGTGACCATCTAAACCTCGTCGATTAGGAGAAGGGAGCACTGACAGCAGACACCTACCTCTGTTGACCTGTCACGTCCACCATTTTGAAAAGTCCCCTCCTTACCAGGTACACGACAGTGATTACAATACATTAAGCATACACGTACAATCATCAGTGCAAATTGATAATTTTATATTTTAATATTTTCACTGATAATTGAAAGTTAATGCTAAATGTTTTATTTTGACAGTGTCAAAAATCTCATTACACAAGCCAATCATCCATAGTCAGAGGACGAAGTTTGAAGATTCACTTAAAAACCATTGGCGGCCATTTTGTGTGAACACCTTTAATTCATTTTGTGTACGAGAAAGGAATCGTATGGCTAAACTTTGCGTTATATATTTGAATTATTACTGCTCCATTTAGTTTAAATACTACGTCTTTCAATTGAGACCATTAATTTTCATTTTCCTGACATCACCTTGTATTCCCCCTAAAAACGTGCTACTGCCCCTTTAAAGGCATCTGATAAATTTGGACATCTCGGCACAACTCTTGATTTGTCATTGCGGCTCATGATGTACGTGCCGCATCCCAACGCACGTGAATTTTCCTCAATATACTGAAAAGATGTTTTTCCTGATTGCATTTCAATATCGACAATTGTAACATACTACTCGGTGGTAAGTTATTGGCATGAGACAACGGAACGAGAGGATAGAGCCTGCATAAACAATGCATCTTGGAGAAGGGTTTATTTTTCCGACGGGATCGAGTAGGTGCCCAATGATCGACCTTCGTACACGTGTTTTTGGAAGCAAAGACAAACAGCAATGGTTCCCAGCAATATTCAGGACACAGTTCCTTTTGGGGGAGGTCGGTGCATGGTGGTATCTGGTTCATTTCGGTGAATTGTAAGATTGACATCATAAACAATCCAAGAAGCCTTAAAAGTCTTCGGTACCATCAAGAAATCATTGACAGGGCTGGCATCCTAAATTCTTCAAACCATCGTTTGGTCTTGATGGATGACAACGCCAGGTTAAACAGAGCCCGTTACCGTTGCGATTGAGACGAAATACCCGGATATCAATCCAATTCAAAATCTCTTGGATATTTGGGCTGTTTTGTCCGATAACGTAACCCATCTATCTAAACACTCAACGAATTGACTGCTGCCATGCGGACTCATATGAGGAATGAGGAGGCGTCTGGTCTCAGTCTGATTAAAATCCATCTTCCTACGCAGAGCCTAAAAGGCCAGTTTCCAAACTGTCATTTTATGCCTTGCTGCAGAGACTCTACTTTTCTGTGCTGCTATAGTGCCCCTACAGACTAGAGAGCAAGCACAGAAAACTCAAGGCTATGCAGCAAGGCATAAAACTGACAGTTTGTAAACTGGCCTTTTAGGCTCTGCGTAGGAAGATGATTAAAATCGTGCTCCGAGGAATAAAATATCAAAGATATTATCGCTATCGGGGCTCGAACCAGCCAGAATATTCTATCGTCTCGTGAATGAGAAGAAAGTGAGGTTCGAAACCCACGAGATATAAAATATTTTTACACTTTTTTCCTCGAATCACAGTCGATTTTAATCACACTGTCTCTTGTCTCAGTGGTTCGTGTACAGGGATGCCAGACGAAATATTAATGGAAAGTACTTGCAATTGCAGAGCATCGTATCTTCGAACAATGTGTTTGAATGATACTGACGTTAACGGCTCTGCAGGAAACATAAACTTAACAATGTTTTGGTATCAAATCATTTTATTCTTAATGTCGGTGCTATCTCGCAAATAACAAAAACAATAATGGAATTTGTGTTTAGGTTTCTCCTAAAATATTTACTGTTCTCGGTGGGATTATGAAAATAGGAAAAACATATGACATTCACAACGTGTTTCTTGATTATTTTCAATATGTATGTATGTCTGACGTAGCATAGCATAACGTGTCTGATAATAGCAGTGGAAGTTTGTTTGTTGACAGGACCCAAAAATAAACTACTATGTTTAGATATCATATTGTAAATTTGCTTAAGAGGAGTTTTATGAGTGTACATTCTATACCAAAACTTCGGTGTTAACAATGAGAGGTTAATCATCTGTAAAACTCCTTGTCTTCTTGAAATTTTCAAGTTACATAGTCAAAAAGTGTTGCGCAACCCGAAATAAAAGTTTAGTTATTTTCGCACATACCAAATCCCCGTTGATATTATTTGTCTCCATGAATCTTCTATGTCGTAGGTTTTGTTTAAAGATATGCTCTATCCAAACGCGACATGCTGCTCGTGCAGATTCAGTGAGCCTAGCCTAAATATAACCCGTTTCACTCTTATATTGAGTCTAGAAAGGCCTAAGAGAGGGTCGCGTCAGTCGACATTTCTGCGACCTATGACCCTCCAACGTTATACGTGCGAAGGCAGACTATTGTTGCTTGGTAAGATGAGTTCTGATTGGTTAATTAGAAACGTCGGCTGACGCGATCCTCTACTAGACCTTTCTAGACTCAATATCGGAGCGAAACGGGTTCTATTGAGGCTCGGTTTACTGAGACTGGATGCACATGCACTGAAATTGCTCATATGAAAAATATAAGTTGAGGGGATGATATGAAAATAAGATAACATTCATCACCGTTTATGCATCATTATAAAATCATGCATTAACTAATCAGTTTTTAGCTCACCTTTACGCATCTTCCTACGCAGAACCTAAAACGCCAGTTTCCGAACTGTCATTTTATGCCTTGCTGCAGAGACTTTACTTTTCTGTACTGCTATAGTGCCCCTACAGAGTAGAGAGCAAGCACAGAAAACTCAAGGTTATGCAGCAAGGCAGAAATCTGGCCTTTTAGGTTATGCGTAGGAAGATGACCTTTACGAAGTAAATGTGAGCTTATGTCGTGGCGCTTCGTCCGTCGTCCGTCCGTCCGTAAACTTTCAGGAAAAAGACTACTCCTCCTAAACGAATCCAGATATCATTCTGAAATTGTAGTATGTTGTACCCATGGTGATTCCTCACAGAAAGGTAGACGTTTCAGTTTTGAGAATCCAATATGGCCGCCATGGCAGCCATAATGAATTTTCAATTAGATTTCAGGAAAAAGACTACTCCTCCTAAACGAATGCAGATATCATTCGAATATGTTATACTCATGGTGATTCCTCACATAGACGTTTCAGTTTTGAGAATCCAAGATGGCCGCCATGGCAGCCATATTGAATTTTTAATAAGATTTCAGGAAAAAAGACTACTCCTCCTAAACGAATTCAGATATCATTCTGAAATTGTAGTATGTTATACCCATGGTGATTCCGCACAGAAAGGTAGAAGTTTTAGTTTTGAGAATCCAATATGGCCGCCATGGCAGCCATATTGAATTTTCAAATAGGTTTCATGAAGAAGACTACTCTTTCTAAACCAATCTAGATATCATTCTGAAATTGTAATATGTTATAACTATGGTGATTCCGCACAGAAAGGTAGACGTTTCAGTTTTGAGAATCCAATATGGCCGCCATGGCAGCCATATTGAATTTTCAATTAGATTAAGGGGTAATTATTTTTCCTAATTAGCTTGCAATCCGGAGACTTAGTAAGTAAGTAAATGTTAATCAAGGGTCAAGGAAACTATTTACCAAAGTATGATGTGTTGAATATGAGGATGAACTTTCGTAACTATGAGATTTATAGGGTTGCTTCCTGAATGAGTTTTCCTATTTTTATCTAAGGTTGAGAATCTTTTCGAAGTGAAACATTCAATTCCAACTTTGTTGCTGATGTTTGATAGTTGGATCTATTTTTTTCTTGTTATTGATGAATTCAAGAAAATATAAAAATGGGACCGGCCATTTTCATAAAAAAACTATGATGTCATTTTAAAATTTATTTGGCTTCAGAAATTTTCAACAACCTTGGTAATATCATGAAATGTTATATGTAAGGAATAAACTCCGAAAACTCGCCAATATTTGCGGGTTAGGTATCGTCGGAGGCCGTTAGGCCGACGATGATACCTGGCCCGCAAATATTGGCGAGTTTGAGGAGTTTATTCCACTTAAACCTAAATTCGTACATATTGGCGTGCTAGTTTTGTGATTACCGCATCTACCAATATTGGCGTCCTACATCTGATGGCTGCATGATGAAGCGCGTGCATCGTAACAAGTGCACGAGGTCCATGAGCTTAAGGAGTATTGGACAGGTATAAATACTCGCTTATTGCTTGCATTTCCTGTCAAACATTAGGGCATCGTGTGTGACGTATGGAACAACAAATGAAATCTCTCGTCGTCGGGTAAGCTTTATGATATTCCTCGCTTTAATATCGTGTTAACATTCTAAAAAGCATTTACTGCATCATTACTCAACCGATTATCAGTAACTAGAAGACGAAGTTATCACGCATTGCGCTAAAACTGCATTCGGCCATTTCAGTACATTTTTGAGCATCATTGCCATGTGGGTAGGGAAAAGGTTCAGGTAACTTAAATGAAGAATTTAGTTCGTTTATAACTGCTCTTTGTGATTAAAAAAAATACATTGCAAAAACATGTCGTGTAATATTCCTTTTCGTTTGTTTCTATTTCCATTAGATTATGACTTTGTTGTCCTAAGAACTTGCGACTGTCCCATAAAACAGTTCTTTACCATATTTGATATAAAAAGCTGGTTTGAAAAACACTGATTAAAAACTAACTCTTGTTCAAATGTAATTAAGCAATGAACAAGTGCGATTCCTTACCACTTAATATCAATAAGATTGTATTAGTAGCAGTTGTATTTGTAATGCAGCGAGAGATGGATTATTGTGTAATGGTGAAATATGAAACAATGAACTAGAAAATAGATAGAAGTGTTAAATTCAGGAATGCATTACATCTAGATATCTTTAGAGCAACCCTAATGTAAACGAGTATTGCATTATCACACCTAAGTAAGCTAACAGATATCTAAAATATACATATGGAAAAAAATTAAGCACCCCCAGTATTATAAAACCATAACTTAGCAATTAAGGGAAGAACGTTTCATCCCGATAACGTTTCGCATCTTTTCGATATTTGCGTTCACTGAATTTGTTGTAGTTTTATGTAAAAAAACATATTATTCTGAGAAAAGAAAATTGTTATTGGTAGTTGTGATGTGGGTAATTCAACTCTTTCAAGCCTTCCAGTCAAACATTAGTATCAATATTTTAGTCAAAAGTCACTATTTAGACCTCTAATAACCTGCAAAGTCGCAAATTCTCCAAAAACCAAAATTCAAGGAAAATGGTTTAATAACAAAAGATGGTCAGTGTCAACTGTAATGACCCCTAGAAATCAATGAAAAGTGCTTGATTAACAGATTGAACTCAAAAGAATCCAAAGATTATTCCAAAATCGTATGATTCCAGCCATTTCGACAATAATTGACAATAACTGTTGAAAAAGGGATGCCATTTCAACGGCCTGTTACTTCCTTATTATGTAAGATAAGAGATGATTTCATGTGTGGAAATCAAGTTGGTAACACAAATGTTATTTTTGATGTCTGAAACCCATTGTCTATTGCCTAGTTTTGGCACTACAGCCATACTTATTTTGGGTGATCTTTCAGTACCATTAAAAATGCAATCGTAATTTCATAAAATGTCTACATGGACTATCTTTCTTTAAAAAATATTAACAAAATCTGCATTTTATGTTAAGAGTCATAAATATATTCACGGTACCGTAACTTTGCCATAGCATCATTTTTTAGTTTTCGAATTTAGGGGGTGCTTAACTTTTTTCTGTATGTATAGTTGAGAAATGGTTGTTAGGTTCAAATGTTATTACAAACATTATAAAATTAAACATCAAAAGCGAACTCCCCATGGTGTGAATGTTATACCTTAAACTGCAATCATACGGTAGATTACAATACCTATACAAAAACACAAGGTACTTATTGAATTATTACATTTTTATCACAATGATTACCCTTAGCAATCTTATATATAATGGTTTTAGGTGATAGGTTTGATAGGTTTTGTGAAGGGCAAACATCATTTCAAAAACGTTTTTATTTCTTTTCAGCTTGAAGAGATTCACCAATGCTCCAAGAGGAAAGATTTCAACAGCGTCTACACCGTCTCAGAGCTGTTCACCTACATCTCAAAATGTTGCAATTTGACAAGAAGAGATTTTCATTTTACTTCGAAAATACAATGAAATCCATTTACATTGTTTTTGTTGTATTTTTCTATCACAGCATCGCACGTGCTAGTGTGGGGCACGTTTACACGTGCCGCCAATATTCCAAATTAGGTCGCCAATATTACAAACTAGGCCGCCAATATGCAAAACTAGGACGCCAATATGCAGAACTAGGACGCCAATATGCAATAAAGGTCACCAATAGGACAGATTTATTGGACTGCAATTTTACGATTATATAAGCAAAATACACATAATGGCACTTAATTTAGGTTTAAGTGTACAAACAAGTTGATTAGGATTAAGAAAATGTTGGTACAACTAATACAATCACAATCTAGGAAAATCTAATAACCCTCAGGAAGTACAGGTAAATTAAAAGAAATGCCACCATATAATTTAATTGACAACTTTTAGATTTATAAACAAATTGCTCTTACCCAATTTTAAATCTTTCTCTAACTTTTTAAGTAAGTTTTTCTTCAGGGTGTAAATGAATGAAAAATGAACAGTAACTGATTCTTGACATGTGATAGTTATTTATGTTATCATCCAATAAAGTAAGGGTCCGGATGATTTCCTTCGGGACCTGTATGTGATTGCTTTAGATGCATCTTATTCTCGAGCAAACAGATCTGGATCAGATTGACTTGAAAGTTGCCAGCATTAGTAATTAGGTGTTACTGTGTCACCAGGAATTCTTCTATCACATCACACCATCTAAGGCAATGGCACATTTGTTGAAATGTATTTCAACTATCTTTCAAAAAATTATTTTGTCAATTGGTTCATCTACAGAGGGTTAAAAGTTACATGGTTCGCACGGGCCTGGAAAAGAACTTGAATTTTGTTTTGATACTGGAAAAGTACTTGCATTTACATTGCTTACTAAATGTCCTGAAAAAGTACTGGAATTCCGCTGTAATGTCCTTGAAATGTACTGGGATTTACTGTGACATCGATCATATTCCAAAACATGGAAGAGTCGTTCTGCTTACTGCACAAATGTATAGAGAACGGAATGAAATGAAACCAGTCTGAGTTTCCAACCATTCCAACAAAATCAGTAATTTCCGCTTCTCACAATCGCTTGCATTCGGTAAATATTCTGATGTCTCAATGCGGACTATGAAAAATGGCAGCATATAAACCAAAAGTTTTGCGAATATACGTACTTGAAAAATGGTAAAATGTTATTGGAATGTACTGGAATTTTATTCTGTTTTGGCTGAATGAACCATGAGTTAATTATTAATTACTTAGAATAGAGTAATAAAGACATTATCAAGATTGTGTCAAATCTATTGGTGGCCATTTTTGTGTGAACACTCTTTTACTATATGTGTTAGGGAAACGGATTCATGTACATTTACCATTTTTTCAAGAACTCCATATAGTCTTTGAATAAGAATTGGTAATTTTTAAGGAATCATTGATATATATGCAACAGAACTTTCAATAGTGCCATAAAACTTTTCATATTGTAGTATGTTTTACCTATAGTGGTAGGTAGACGTTTCAGTTTTGAGAATCCAAGATGGCCGCGAAAGCAGCCATATTGACTTTTCAGCTGCAGATGACACATCATTATTACTAAATTTTAAGCTTTCAACAAGTGATCACACCCACTATATAAATTCACTAATTTGAACTTACTAATCATAATATTATCTTGAATATGGAATATTTAAGATTGTCATGCAAGTTGTTCTATATTTTTAAGTGTTTCTAAAACATTAAGATGAAAGACAAACATAATTAATTAATTTGTTTAAAATATTTAGGCAACTAGCTGCAAAAACCCAATGACATTAAACATCATGTTGAATTTTAAACAATGGTATCTCCCTTATATTCCTTTAAATACCACACAAAAGGGGTCAACCAGAGTTCAGATATTCCTGTTGAGTCCATTATGCTTTTCTAATACACATCCCAATACAGGCTGCTAGCATCACAGTGTCAGCTGCTAGTTTGTTGCATAATCAACCTGACCAAATTGATATGGTAGAGCATTATGCTATATGGCCATGTGTATGCAATAAGAGTTATGGAAATTAGACTTGTATTCTCATGACAGTGATATGTTCTTTCTAAGAATAACAACTTACACAAAACTTGTCAACAATAAGCTTTGTGTTTAGCAATCTACATGATAAGTTGATGTGGAAAGAGTTATTTTGCATCAGGTTCCAGTTCCTGTGTTTTACTCATATTTGTACCATTTCTATATCTAACAGAAGTTCTTTTTGACACAAAATCAATTTAGGACATAAGCTAACTATGTGAAATTATATGTATTTTTCACAACAATTCATGTTCTCTCCCGTCAAGTCTTTTAATTACACACATAAGGGCTTAGCCAGAGTTCAGGTTTACATGCTCAGCACACTAGGATGCTTCTCCAAATATACGTTCACAAAGCCAAATACACAAATTGCTACACTCTCCTTGAGGATTTGGGGCTAGCAGCCCTGCCTGCTTGTATATTGCATAGTAATCCTGACCTAATTAATAAATAGAACATAATGGACTTTATGGAAAGTATATAAATTGTCTTTATGTAAAGTATACTTGTATTCTATTAATAGTAATACGTTTTACAAATAACAATTTTAACAAGTCAAGAATCAGTTTTTGTGTACAACAATCTGCACGATGAGTTAATATTTACAAGTCAAGAATCTGCTTTTATGTACAGTAATCTACATGATAAGTTAATAATAGAGGTATTTTGTATCAGGTTCCAGTTCCAATACCATGTGTTTTATAAATACTTGTAAAACTAAATGATAATTGTATCATGCTGAACGGGTTCTGGGAACAACATGTCATCATAGAAGTCATTATTTTTCCATTAGATTTCAGGCCAAGTACTACTCCTACTAAATCAATTAAGATATCATTCTGAAAAGTGAGTAGTTTTTTTATATAGTGATTCCTGACAAAGACGCATTTATTTTATTATCAAGGATTCAAGATGGTCAATATGTCAATTAAATCTAATTTTCAATTAGATTTCATGAAATTCATTGAAAAGAATACATTTCCTGATCAATCAAATCAATGTCATTATATTTGTATTGATACGCTTGTTGTAATATTTATCAACACTATAAATACAGTTACAAAAAAATGTATGAATCATCTTTACCTGCGAACAGCCTGAAGCATGACTGTTTTGATATATCCTTTTTAATAAAACATAAAATGATAAAAGTTGTTCACTCCATCAGTGGGTTACATAATTCCTGACACTTCATATATGGCAAATAAATAACATAGCCAGTGAGGGATATTTGTGGCAGAGTCAACTTTGAGTTGTCTGATATTTTGTAAATAAACATGTGTATTTAATATATTAGTTTGTTTTGTATTGATGAGAAATACATTCTCATTAGATAAACTAAGCTAAACTATTTTAATCATTATTTTATATTTAACATTTTATATTACCACCATAGCTCTCTTAAACTTCAATTTAATCTTAGGTCAGCATTACTAACTTTCACTGCATGCTTTTCTCACTGCAATCTCTACCCAAGCGCGTCCCGTGCTTAGCCCCTGTAACTCCTATTGTTCTAGGTTCACCCAAGCATAGTATTATCTTTAAAGGGTTAGATCTTGTATATCTCTTGGTCAGTCTTTTATGATGTTTTGCTAAACAAACGTGGAGGTCTCAGGTGGAAAACTCGAAAAAAGGTTTATATTCTCTTTTGAAACCGCAACTTGAACTGAAAACATACCTAATGTCCCTTCCCCAAAATAAAGCTATCCCATTACTACTGTTTCGAACCTCTTGCCACCTTTTACCGATTGAAAAAGGAAGATGGAATAAGATACCTAAGTCTGAAAGAAAATGTAAATTGTGTTGTATGAATGATGTTGGAGATGAGTTCCATTATATTTTTAGATGTGAATATTTTACTTTAGAAAGAACCTTGTACATACCTTTACATTTCTCAAAGAGACCAAATATGCTTAAACTTCAAAATCTTTTCATGTGTAAAAAGGTATCTATATTAAAAAAACTTAGCAAATTTTGTAAAATCATAATGCAAACTGTAAAATCTTCCGGCTAATCACTTATCCGCTTGTATAATGCATTTACTGTCATGGTCATGTTGTACCTCATATGCCGAGGATATCGGCCTGAGTGTAATAAAGTTCTGTTCTGTTCTGTTCTGTTCTGTCGATCAAGTCATTGGATCATGTGATTTGTGTGTTCTGAGATATTCTTTAGGATCGAGATCATGGCGATCTGGATGTGTTTATTCTTTTAATGACAAGGTTAGTAATCTTGGTCTGGTGTATATATTTGGTGTTGTATTTATATGCATTTTGTAGTTGGTAGTTTATCGGCTATAGTTTAGAGTATGGTTAATTTCATCAGTTATGTATATATCATGTGTAAATATTGTATGTTTTGATAACTCACAGTATAGTGAGTTCTGATAGTTTTATTGCTTAAGGTCATAACTCTCAATATAGTGAGTTATGTAGGTTAATTCATTATTTCATTAAATGTAATATTTATCACATTAATTCAGGCTATTAATTACTTTTACTTCTGTTTCACAGTTCACAGTACAGTGAGCTATATTATTAGTGACAGGTTTAATAATTACCTCACAGTACAGTGTGATTGCTTAAGAATTATATCTTATTCTTCTCTCATAGTATTACCGTATTTATGCCAATAATTCATTACAGTTAACGTTAGGTTATTAGTTTAGTTCCCTACTATTATCATCATAAGCAAATGTGTGTGTATGTGTGAATGATGTGGGTAAGTGTGATTGGATATGTTGTATGTAGCTTTTACCGTATTTACTCTTTTAAACCATTGTCTTAAATAGTATCGTCTGCATAGTCATTTTATTATTCCTGCAGATGATGTAGACAACGACCATACCCTATGGCTCTGTATGCGAAAGAGTTCAGGTCATACCAACCTGGTATGTAACATGTTATAATCGGCCTTGTCATGTTGTCTAAATGTATTTATATAATGTCTACGTATATCATAAAATACTACATGTGTTATGTAATTATGTTTCCATTTATCTCATGTAATAGAGTTTATACATATGTATTACCCATATGTAGTATTAACCGCTGTGTATAATGTAAATGTGTATATATCATTATACTGTTGTCATAGTAATATGTTGGCAACTTATAAATTATCCTCTATGAATGTGTATGCCTATCTATGTGTAACTTTAAACATATGCTCATTAATTATCATGGCAATGGCAGGATTAATTCATATTTATATACTTATTGTATATTCATTACATGTGCAAGTACTGTTTAACTAATTTATCGTAACATGTGATGTGATATATCTCACCTTTTGACTGTAAACTTATATTGTTATTTTAATGTGTTTCAGGCTGTCTCTCTATACTTATGCATACATCGGAATAAAAACCATGTACGACTCACACCCCAGCGGCTTTGTGGTTCCTTCACTACGCTACCCAATCTAACGCTGCTACATAAATATACATTTTTTAATCATCTATATCTGATTACGGTCTGAACAATGATTATCTAGATAATTATAATGATCATTCATTTGAAACGAATCCTTTTCAAAAGCATTTAAAATGATTAAATTTTTTCACTCCCAACACTAACTGTTAGGTTTTTTACTCCTTTGTTCCCATGCAATTAATTTATTCCAAATTGAAACTTTTGGTTAATGAATAACAAATTATCTTTTTTTTTTTTGTCATGCTAATAAAAGATATCATTTAATATTCATCTTCAAAACTAATTGAACAGCTGTCTGAACAATTCTTTTTTTACAAAGTCTTTCTCACCAATTCTCTCTGTTAGTTAAGATACTTCAATAAACATATTACTGAGTTGACCTCCAGATTATTTCCATTGCAAACCTCTCTTCTACCCCCACCCCTTCTATCCTCCTTTCCCTCCTCCCCTTTTTTCCCCTGTCCTTCCATTGCAAACCTCTCTTCTATCCCACATTTCTTCTATCCCCCCCCCCCCCCCCCCCTCGTCCCCACCCCCCACCCCCTTTCCCCTCCTATCCTTCCAGCCCCTCTCCTGCAACTCTCCTCTAAAGAGTATCTGTATTGCATATTGAAATTAGGGGAGGATTTAAGATAATCAGAAATCTTCAGTTAGAATTACGTGAGACATTGACCTGGACAGTTTACTTTGGCAATTGGACTTATCACTAGCTGAATTTGTGATTTGTGTCAAAGGGATATATTCCTAATGTTTATGTGCACCATCTTTTTAGTTCTTTGGAAGTTGAGAGTGTGACAAAATGAATACTCCTAAACCAATCAAGATATCATAATGAAAGTATTACAGATGCCCACATAAAAGTAGCATTTTGAAGATTAAAAAGTCCAAGATGGTCACCAATTCAGGCATAGATATACAAAAAAATTATACAAAAACCTACTGCTTGTTAACAAATCATGATTATATCATTCTTGTTTTAATGTGTGTTCAAG
The DNA here is from genome assembly GCA_916613615.1 of Steromphala cineraria. Classification (NCBI taxonomy): domain Eukaryota; kingdom Metazoa; phylum Mollusca; class Gastropoda; order Trochida; family Trochidae; genus Steromphala; species Steromphala cineraria. The sequence continues at coordinate 15,673,897 of OU744734.1, forward strand.
CTCTAGTGGTTTCCAACAGAAGAATAGCATTTTAAAAGATAAGAAAATCATGATGGCAGCCATAATCAATTATCATATAAAAGATGGTTACACAATTAAACCATATTACCACATCATTCATTTTAAGGTGAGCTCCTGTACCCTCGGTACTTTTATATTCATAAGGATCCCCTTTCAGGAGAAATTCTTTCTTACACACGTTTTACCTACATTTTATTTACGATATCGGGTTCCTGTATGTATATGGAGGGGACGGGTCTTTCTTACCCACGTTTTACCTACATTTTATTTACGATATCGGGTTCCTGTGTGTATATAGAGGGGACGGGTCTTTTTTACCCACGTTTTACCTACATTTTATTTACGATATCGGATTCCTGTGTGTATATAGAGGGGCCGGGTCTTTCTTACCCACGTTTTACCTACATTTTATTTACGATATCGGGTTCCTGTGTATATATAAAGGAGACGGGTCTTTCTTACCCACGTTTTACCTACATTTTATTTACGATATCGGGTTCCTGTGTATATATAGAGGGGGTGGGTCTTTTTACCCACGTTTTACCTACATTTTATTTACGATATCGGGGTCCTGTATATATATAGAGGGGGCTAGTCTTTTTTACCCACGTTTTACCTACATTTTATTTACGATATCGGGTTCCTGTGTGTATATAGAGGGGACGGGTCTTTCTTACCCACGTTTTACCTACAATTTATTTACGATATCGGGTTCCTGTGTATATATAGAGGGGGCGGGTCTTTTTACCAACGTTTTACCTACATTTTATTTACGATATCGGGGTCCTGTATATATATAGAGGGGGCGGGTCTTTTTACCAACGTTTTACCTACATTTTATTTACGATATCGGGGTCCTGTATATATATAGAGGGGGCGGGTCTTTTTTACCCACGTTTTACCTACATTTTATTTACGATATCGGGTTCCTGTGTATATATAAAGGAGACGGGTCTCTCTTACCCACGTTTTACCTACAATTTATTTACGATATCGGGTTCATGCGTTTTGAAAGAATTCTTGTATTACAGCACTTTTCTTGAGATTCACTTGGCTGCGTTCGAGCGCATTGAATCTAACGGAAGAATTCCCACGTCGCGGGTCAACAAATTATTTGAGGCTTTTCGTAAATTAATCAACTAATGGAGACTTGCATAACCAAAATACAACAAGACTATCCTTATGTTTACTTACCTTTGATTTAATGGTTCGTAAACAAAATTTAATTTATGACCATACTTAAATTGTTTAAAATTTCATTTTGCACCGATTTGAACCCCATAATTTAGACCAATTTTTAATATACCATGGGGTCGGAGATAAGCCATTTAAGTCTAATTCACGGTCAGTAGAATGGTTTCAATCTCTCCATAATTAGTTTCATGTCGTTGTAATTTAATCTTCTACAATCACCGAAATACCTTATCAAGACACGGGGTGCAGCACCTTTTGACTATCTATATGCTTGGTTGTTGACAAAACATATCGCTGACTGTGTCTACTGTTAAAACTATCTGTACATAATACAAAATTATTTCTATTCAACTTACACTTGTTGTGCAACATGGCAATTGTATACATGTCTCAACGCGACGACTGCATACTAGACTATGATCAATACATTGTTATCGAACCGCTCAATGTTGATCAAAGGGCAAACTTGATTGAGAGCTTGCCGTTTACAAACGGCGTACCAATGCATACTGTATGCACCACAAGGGACATATTTCGCTTTAAAACAGAGTTTGTGAGACACATATACACAAAGACCCTACCCTACCACTATCCTTCTATATAGTAGTACGGTATGGTATATGAGTATGTATATATTTCTAACGCCGCTTATCAGCAAACCATGTCCCTGTGGTATGCAAAGTTTCGAGAAGAAAAGTGACGACAGCGCAATTTGCAGGTTGAAATAATAACCACGCGACATCAACCAAATAAATTTAGGGCTTTGTTCTTTGTCATCATTCGTTTAATGATATATGCAAATAAAACACATATATTGAAAAGTAATGCCAACTCAAGAATATTCTTAAAGACATGTGTATCAAAATGATAATTTGAATAAAGTCGTTTGAAGATTATAAACGCAATCCCAATAATATACCGATACAGGACACTGTTTTCGTCCAACGACAAGTAAAGACAGTCGGTATACACGTATGCCATATTTATCAATCATGAATAACCTGAGTCACGTGACTATGCTCACTAGCTCAGGTATGTCAACTCCATTCTACCTGCTCGCGACTAGTGTTTCGTCACACCTTGAATGAACAGACAAGTTGGTGTGTAAGTAGTTTATAATAATCAGTATTTATTTTTCATTAAATGATCCTCATATCGCACAGTTTGTGGTTAGAAGCTTGTACAGAAAGTGTCTCGTTCAGGGGAATGGACGAAACTATTCACACGATAAGTTATTCTTGTTCTACTTTCGGTTTCGGTTTTGATGTTTGCGTGTTTTCTTAGAAACAGAGCTATGAAATGACACCACATTAAGTCGCAAGGGTTTCCGGGGCATTTCTATTTACCTTTCTCCTCTTTTATTTGTCCTCCACCTCCGAGCAAAAAATATAAGACAATTTTAGACTTAATATTTGACATAAACTTGTGAAATTTGGAATAGATTTAGATAATTCTTAGAAATAAGCCGAAACTCAATCAGTCTACTATTTCACGATACACAGTGATATCTGTTTAAACAGAGATTTTTAGATATCCTTTGTTGGTTCGGAAAACCACTTTTGCAAACTTAAATGAACCCTTTGTTTCAAATCTTTGTCTATTATTTGTGTTAACAACCTATCTTATAAAAACAACAAAAATTTACTTGATTAAATGAAACCCGTGATTTAAAAGAGCGTCGATAATTTTTTTTTTTTAATTTTACCGGCACCATTTTGGACAATGAGATATTAGACTCCGACTTCCACAGTAAACCGCCCTCAACTCGAAATCTCACCAAAAATGGGTAAAAGGTACCCAAAGGTACACCTTTATTTCCAACAATTTCTTATCTCATTACCACCATGCATGATAAAAAAAACTCGAAGTCATGTTTTTGCTTTATTTTTCTGCATCACAGCAGTCACTAGGAAGTTACGTGACCCGACCCCATGTCATGGATGATAATTCAAAGAACATCATAGCAGTGACACAGCTGCTAAACGTTTTCAAGCCTTGTCAGAAATTTTCAAGTTGCAACCGAAAACCAAATTTTGAGAATTGTCTCATTTTTCTTGCTCGGAGCTATACTATACATTTACTATCTCTTCACAGACTTGCCAAAGAACCTAAAAATGCTTAAGATCAAAATAATTGAATACAATAAATTTGCAAAATGCCGGTAAATATAAGATTAAGGTTATTTCTTTTCAACCCCCATAACTATAGGCTAATGGTGTAATGGAGGGCATTTAGTTTCCACCGGCGCCACCGCTCTTTTTCTTCTGGCTATGACTTTATCACATTAGTTTTTCAGAAGACATGTCCTTGTAACACTGATTACACCTCTGTGAAATTACTTTGAGATGTTCACTTTCAAAGATAAGGTAAAGGTCACGAGTTATAAAATAACTACAAAAATCCTTGTAAACACGATAACTTGAAAAGTTATGAAGTATGAAGTTATGAAGCTCCAATTTGGTCTATATCATCTTTTGAGAAGTATTTAATTTTGAAAAGGTTTCGCTACAATTCATCTAAGGTCAAGGCCAAGGTCACGACTTAAGCATGGTTAAGCAAAACATGCTTCATTTTAACTATTAACTCATTTAATCATTACATATGTGTCATTCTGAATAAGAAGTGTTCATTGATTTTGTGATCTCGAATGTCAAAGACTCAAAGGTCAAGGTCCAAGTATAGGCTATTGCCATGGAAACTCATTTTGGTTATAACTTCTTCGCCACTTAGCGTGTAAGAACATATCTTTCAAAGAATATTTGGTGGGAATTATTTTGACATATATCATATTCAAGGTCAAAGGTCCAGGTCATAAGTGAAAAAATCACTAACAAAATCTTTTTAAATGCAATAAATTGAAAAGTTGTTGTGCTGTGAACTTCTTTTCAAGATCACATGCCCAATGTGCCCATTGTTTAAAAGAAGATGGAACAGGGGAATGCGAAACTCTGTTTCGGGACTACTCTGCTTTTACGGTGTCCCGCTAATCTAGTTTTTAAACTGTTAACGAAATACCGCAACTCGTGAAATTGCTCCCTTAAGACAAGATGAACTCAAATTTATCTTTGATAAGTAATGATTACTGTTAAATCCATTTTATAACCGTCGACTCAGTTACCGCTGCTGCGGGCCTAAGTACATTCCTTTGTCTGTTTCTGAGGTAAACTATTAATATGTAAGATAAATGTTGATTCGTATATGCGTATAGAGTACACTCATTGCCATTTAATGTATGTATATTCAGCTAACATATGTTGCAGTATCTAATTGATTATACTTATTTCCTTCACAATTTCCATATTTAACTCTTGCTAGAATATAATTTTCTTTTCCAAATATCACATTTAAGATGACCATGTGATCATACACACCAATGGTCATATTGAACACATTTTCATTTATTACACGACCACATTGAACTTATTATATACATATAAAAATATTTATCTAGAGTCGTGTAACCACGGCATTGAATGAACAGTTTTCTACTCTCATAAACGCTTTCTAATTTTTAAGATGATAACGTGTTTTACATTTAAACAACCCGAAATGTCAATTGAGTAACATAATGGTGTCAACTTGTCATTTTGTCATTTTACTCATAAGCAGCATATAAACTTCTTTTGTTATCGCCTTTCAAATGAATAATCCCCTAACAATTTTCAATTCCAGACTAACCATGGCGAGTGGAGACAGAGAGAAGCCTCAGTGTCGTGTATGTAAGACTGTGTTCACCTTCAAGGGTCCAGAACCACTCCTACTGCCCTGCTTACATCCAGCCTGTAAACCTTGCGTAGACTCAACAGAAGATAACATCAAGTGTACTACCTGTCAAGAGCTGTTCAGTAAAGTTGATCATGCATTCCCAAAACACTTTATTCTGTCCAAGGACCTATTTAAGTCTGCACTTAAGAACTCACCTACTGAAATCGTCTGTACCAATAGAAGCGATGGAGCAAAAGCTGAGACTTGGTGTCCGAAATGTGACGCATTGCTATGTAGAACATGTCAAGAATTCCATAAAGAAAGTAAAGGAACTCGTGGTCACGTTGTTGAATCTCTCGAGAGTTATTTGGACCCAGAAACTGATGTTACCAAGACGTATGCCCAATGCGCGTTTCATCAGGAATATCTTCTAGAAGACTTTGATTTCTCATGCAAGTGCTTGGTCTGTTACAAGTGCCTCAAAGGTAAGCATTCCACTTGCAGCGTTGAAAAAATTGACAAAGCGTTTGACATGATGAAAGAATCTGAACTGGACAACAACATCAAACAAATTGTTGCAAGGCTCGACGACATTACTGAAAGGGAGCTAGAGGCACAAGACTTGACACAGAAGCTGGAGGAAAACTCAGAACAAGTAATAGAAGCCGTCATCAACGCATTCTCAGATATTCGAGCAACTCTTGATATGAGAGAAAAGATGATAATATGTGAAGCCAATCAATCATTCCAAATTGTCAAGGACACAAATAGAGAGAGAATCGAAGTTTTGAAACAAGAGAAGATACGATTTGAAGAAGCACTCAGGTTCATGAAGAGAAGCAAAGAGATAACTGATCCTATACATGCTCTGACGATGAAAAATACGATGGACGAGAGAACGAGAGTCTGTACAGAAGCTGATCTGATGATGGTTGATGGAAGGGAGTCCAGCATCTGTCTCTCCACACAGGATCTTCAGGACGTCAAACAGACCATTGAAACATTCGCCGGCCTACTGACTGTGAATGACCAGGAGACCTTCGAAAAGGCTGTTTCAGGTAGGTGTCTGTCATTATATCGGCATATATATTTATAAAGACCAAGTCTTTATGTAGGTTCAAAATCTTTATTCTTGTTCTTTCTTTTCTTTCTTTCTCAAATTCTTTTCTTACATTTCTTTCTCATATTCTTCACTTACAAGGCTTACAGATAAACTGAAACATAACAGAAAACCCTGTCTAAGTTTAGGATATTTTCCAAAACAAATGAAGTATAAATTGAAATTACTCAATTAGATTTACAAACAATAAATTTATAAATGATAATGACATGATGTTAGAAAAATATTACAATGTGAGCTAGTATAGTTGAGAGAAAAATAGACCTACTTCAGGGACACAGCAAGGGCAATGTTTACCTGCCACATGCATCCTAATTTAGATTAAAGTTGAATGAAAACGTTTATCATATTAAATGACAATAATGAAAATAAACCTAACTGTGAATATGCAAACACTCACCATTGTTTTTGACCTTTAAATGGAACTTAAAATCTTGAAATGCAGACCATGCACTTCATGACCTCTAACTTAAAGCACATGGCTTAGACTGATGAGGATGAAGAAGACTTAGCAGTTACTTCCCTTGAATATGCTAATTAGTTACATAAAAAAGTTAAACTTCAGAGTGGAAAAAATATAACCTTTTAAATTTTGAATAAAATAAAATGAAAAGAGATTAATTCTTAAATGAAAATTAAACTTGTAAAAATACTTATTTTGACCATTACATATTGGTTTGAGCTGATTTCAAGTTTTCGTCGGCGTGGGGTTGGGCGTCCGCGTTGCATGGCGTTCCCATTCAATTCCAGAGGTTACTCCCAGAAGTCTTCATTCACAGGCCCAAAAAAGACAGTGAGCGAGTGAGTCAAGAACAGCGATGCCTGCCACCCCTCAGTCTGCTAAATGTTGACCCCCACCCCCCTGACCTCAAAACGTAGAAGGTCCGCCTACAACACATGGATTTCTGAAATCCGAGCTGTGGAGGCCATGGCCACCAGAAAGTTGACCTTGAGGGAGGAGGGGGGACGTCGGAGAGCGGTACATTCCTATCGGAGCGAAGATGCCTGAGCACGACGGCTAAGTCCCACTCGGGTGGACAAAGCTTAGTCCTGGCGTCCCCAGATCGGAAGGTCTCAATGACCGACACATGGTCACACATCTAAACCTGGCAACCACTTCCTAAGTACAGAGAGGATAGCAGACATGTTGGTTTTAATTTGAAGGTGGCGAAGGCCTTCCACCTGGAAATCATAGAGTTTCCTATAATAATAATAATAATATTAAAAAACATTCCCATACACAATATCATTTTATCTCTTTCAGGTACCACTTCATCCCACGGCAATTAACAAATTTATTTACAATTTATAAAATAAGCCCCATTGTTTTTTAGTTTTTTTGTTTTTTAATGCGACAGAATATTGGTACATTACAAGCAATGATTTTAATCATTTGGAAGAAAGAAGAAATCAAGAGAGGACAGTAGAAGTTGCAGTTGTACAAAATTTGGAGTAGAATTGTTATATTGACAATTTTGACAATTTTGTATATGACGTTTTTTAATTATAAAAAGGTGGTTTTCAAGAAAAGTTAGTGATGGATTATGAATTAAAGATAGAAAACTTATCTGGTGAGAAGGAAAGATTTTTCAAACACAGAATCAACACTTTAGTTTAGCTAAGTTTATTTAGAAAAAAAGTAGATAAGTTGATTTATATTTGAGATGGCTAACCAAGTATATAGGTGCATGTTACAATCAAACTTTAATCCAATGACTCAAACAAAAAACAACAAATTTCAACATAGATCAATCTGTTGCATTCAATCCCTCCAACCACTCATCACCCAGACAATCACAATATAGTATAAAGTATAAAATGAATGTATGTGATGAAATGTGAAAGACTGCAGATATTAAATGATAATGATATGATAAAGACTGAAGATATTTAATTATAATGATATGATAAAATATATATCTCTCTATTGCTATGTATAATTCATTAAAACATTAAACTGCCAACTGTCTCTTTGTCATGTTCATGTTTTGTTCTCGGCCAGTCCATTATTGTCAGAGGTATCAGGATTGAGATTAGCAGTGCCATGGGCCATAACTTTGTTGTTTTAAGCTGTAGGGGAAATGAGTTGTAGGGGTTTTGGAGTACTACCCTCGGTTCAGTTGCTACTTCGTTTGGGGAGGGGCATCGGGTCGCGACAGCCAAGATGTTCTTGGTACCTGGAATCTAGCCTGCTCGAATGTCCAGGTTGAAGAGCCGGAGCAACACATGTAGCAGAGACCTGGCCTTGGTGGACCCCTGCTTGTTTATCCACCAAGCAGCCGCTGAACTGTCCGTGTGGACTAGTAGGCAGTAGATGTTAGCAACCCAAACACTCTCTGCCACTGATGTAGGGAGATTGACGCATCAAGAGCGCGATCCATTAACCAATGGTAAAGAGCCATCCGTTCCGTCGTCACGATCCCTCGGAACAGCTGAATGTCTAGGATAGCCCATAAGAACTTCTGACGAGTCGCCGGGACCAGGTCTGACTTCACTAACACTGTGCGAGCCTCTCTGTCCCCATCCCCACTAAAGGAGGCCTTCCTGACGAGCGAGGTCCCGAGACTCGGACCTGACTGAGTGTTACCTCCGCAAACGAGGCCACTTCAGTCAACATGGCAACTGAGTCCACGACCGGAGGGTCTTCCGATGACCCCATAACCTCCGTATCCGACACTAAAATAATGAACGGAGGGTCAGATACGTCAACAAAGTGGGCCTCACGGCCATCGGAGTCCGAATAGGAATCATGAGTTGGTGGCACCACCGTGACACAACGCATGGGGTTATGAGAGGGACGCGAAAGCGAAGCCAACCCGGAGGCCCTAAAGTACGTTCGGTGAGTTCTACATCCACCCGCCCCACTGGAGAGAGGTGACGAATAGGAGAAAACTGTTGGTCGCGATCCGAGTCAACTGTCGGAGCTGTTCGCTTCAGAACATAAGCTCTATCAGAAACGGACTTGCGAATGGACTAAACGTAGGCATTGAAGTCTGAAGACGAGAGATGGGAACGAGGCACACTCGTTGCAACGAAAACCCTCCTCACACGGGTCTCTGAACTTCCTACACAGCAAGTGCGGGCCCTTGTTAGCAGACTTCCGGCCTCCACATTGTGTTCAAAACACTGAGTACGTGGGGAAGCAAATATGGAGGTAGTAGATAGGACGAAAAAGGGCGAGACAAGCGAGTGAAGACCGAAGGCAACGACCCGTGTAAGCTCGACAAGGTGAGTGACAAACGAGTCACTGACTTGTTGTTGTTGTTGGATTGGAGTTTAACGTCTTCTTTCACCATAAGGTGATGTCGTTGACGTGGGGTATAATTATTTCCAAAAATGGGGGCATGACTCGAGACAGCCGTACTTTAAGTAGAAGAGTGTCCGACCAAGTCCTGACACTAAGTAGCAAACCCTTCCGTAAGCTAATTATTCCAAAAAACATCAAGTGGGTAAACTCACAAAACGTAGAAACGTCGAGACACTTACGTGAGAAAACATGCAAGGCTAGACGAATACCAGAGGCTCTGAATCTGTAGGGACCGAAGCCGGAGGGTCCGAATGTCGAGGGTTCAAACCCGGAGGCTCCGTACCGGAGGATACGGGTAGCAAAACACCGAACACCGGATGGACCGACTAACGTCGGGTCAGACCACCGAAGGATACGAGTATCAAGACGAGTTGAGAGTCCGATAAACAGATACCCAACCGGAGGGTCCAACTATCGTAGGGTCAGACTTTCGGAGGGTGCGAATATTGTAGAACCCAACTATCGGAGGCTCTGAAACCGGAGCCTGTCACGTAAGCGGAAAAACGAAAACTATGCAACTATGAAGATGTTGAAATCGAGGGGTGGCTTCAATGTTTTTATTTCATTGGCAGCGGGAACGATTTAATTTTGAATGGCGAAGGGACCTGTGATTCATGGGCATGATTTCCATACCAACAGGCTAAAATTATGTAAACGTTGAATAAACGAATAAAAGCAAAACAGTTAAGTTACATCAATTCCAAATTGAAGTACTAATACATTATTATTGTGGCTGATATCAATCTTTTGCCTCTGTATACATATGTACTTTGTAACTTGAGTCAATGGATCTTGCACCAACCTTTAAAATAAACTAATGTCCAAAAGAAACGATACCAAGTTTTCAAAGTCGTCCGAACCAAAATTCTATAACCTCGAATTTAAGTGTATCTTTATGAACAGAAATTTTGTCATTTCATTTTAAAATTGATAAAGTATTGAATTTAGGTCAGAATTTATTTTTTTTGATACTCGTATAATGCACTTTATTTGACATAAATTCGTTGACGCGTCACTGCACTAGAACGTTTTAAAACAAGCCAAAGTGTCCAATTTCTCTCTGCTATCTCGCCTAGTTAAGGAGATTCCAGATCGATGATTTTTTTAAATGCATGTTTCTCGCAAACATTAAAGGATAATGTTTCAAAATTTTGCATAGAAGTAAGTTGACTACTGAAGAAATGATATTACTATGTTTTAGTCGTATCAATCTGCAGTGGATTGAGTTATTTTGGGATTTGTGTGGTATCGTTTCTTTTGGACATTAGTTTACAAATAACCACAAGATTATTGTCCCCGCTTTTTTTCTGCAATTGATATTTTCTTTGGTTTATCTCGTATGAATGTATCTCATTTTGTTATGTCCTTAAAGGGGCAGTAGCACCTTTTTAGGGGGAATATAAGGTGATGTTAGGAAAATGAAAATTAATGGTCCTAATCTAAAGACAATGTATTTAAAATAAATGAAGCAGTAATAACTCAAATATATAACGTAGAGTTTAGCCATGCGAATCCTTTTTCTTATACAAAACGAAATAAAGGTGTTCACAAAAAATGGCCGCCAATGGATTTTATGTGAATCCTCATACTTTGTCCTCTGACTATGGGTGATTGGCTTGTGTAATGAGATTGTTGACACTGCCAATATAATACATTAAACATAAACTTACAGTTACAAGTGAAATATTTGAAATCTAAAATTATCAAAAAACGTGCTACTGCCCCTTTAAACCATCTTTAACTTTGTGCATGTTTTACAACAAAACTATTGTACCTCAAATAAGCGTATGTTACTACGCAAACTTTTTCTTGATGGAAAAATAATTGCAGCTTTTGTTATAACACTTAAAATTAAAATCAAGATTTACTTCAGTTATATCATGATTTCCGAAGTTCAAATTTCAGGTTTTATTACAATGTACTACAAATGATATTGCACTTTGCTGCAATGATACACGATTTACGATTTATGCCTTTTGACGTCGTATCAAACGTGCTTTATGTCGTCCATACACATCCGTCCAAGGGGCAGTAGCACGTTTTTTGTTAATTTTTTATTTCAAATTGTTCACTGATAATCGTACGTTTATGCTTAATATAATGATTTGATAGTGTCAAAAATATCATAACACAAACCAATTATCCATAGTCAGAGAACAAAGTATGAAGATTCACCTAAAACCCATGGGCGGCCATTTTGTGTGGACACCTTTAATTCATGTTGTGTAAGAAAAAGGAATCGCATGGCTAAACTTTACATTTAATATTTGAATTATTACTGCTCCATTTAGTTTAAATGCATTGTTTTTCAATTGGAACCATTGATTTTCATTTTCCTGACATCACCTTATATTCCCCCTAAAAACCTGCTACTGCCCATTTAAAGTGACCTAACTTGACTTATGTTTTAAATCAACTTGTCTGTATTTTTTCCAGGCCCAACAACGCAAGAAAAACAAAACAAGGTATATTAACTACTGAGAAATCTATCTCAGGATTGCAATAAAAACCTGTTTGCGTCTAATTTCATCAGGTGTTAAAAAAACTCTATCCTTTTTAAACAAAATATATTTCTTTGTTTAAATCCACTGTGTGTTTTAGATATCAATTTAACTCTTCAGTGACAAATTAAAGTTATTTGCAAAGCTAGGAAACGTAAAGTTCCGTTTGTGGTTCCGAAATTTAGGGCCATATCTCAAAAACCGTTCAATATTTTTTTACAAAACTTGGTTTGTAGTTAGATCTAGTCGTGAAATGGTGGTTTTGCTATTTCTGGTTTCCATGGAAACAATTTGAACTTAGTGCATATCGGGGGTAGGTCCATATCATAGCTTTAGTATTATTGTGTTATTTTTTTAATACTAAACTTCATATGTGGTTAGAACTTGTGGAGGAGTGTTGCCTTATGCTACTTTTGGCGACTTTGTTCATATCGGGGTAGGGTCATTTTCGGATTAAATGTTTGGGCGGGGGACATCACAGTGCATCACATGCGGCATATTTCTAGTTATATAATAAAATATTTAATAACATGCATTTTAAAGGTGCATATTGGTACTTAATGTATTAACCTAAGGCTTTTAAATCAAATAAAAACCTTATTTGTGTTACATGTAGCTAATAATGGAGTAATGAATATGATGATGCATATCATGGTTTCGATTTCGGGATAAGACCCGTTTCGACAAAAATATTTTTGATGAAACATTTAATCCGTCTTCACGTTTGGCCGTTATATTTTCGGAATCGACCAATCCCTTAAACAATAATACCAATCTTAAAAACGCAAGGGTTAAAGCTTTGGGATAAAGTAAATTACACAAAGAATTCTAGGAATAGACTTTTGCCACATATCTTTTTATAACATATATTGCTACGATCCCTACACGTCTGCCAATTAAAATTGAATTAAAAATTGTATATCCGTCTCATTCCTGTACGTCATTAGACTTCAAGGAAAGATCGACTAAAACAAAATCTTAGTATTTTTTCCGTAAAGATCAAAGGCGCCGCCCCACCTATGACGTGATTAGTCATGGCCCTGGTCGAGGAGTTGACCTTGGCGACCGAATGCGATTTAACATTTTAATTTGACATACTAGAAAAGTAATACAGAAGCACTTAATATCACGGGTTTTCAAAAAAAAGCATAATTTTGCCCTGAACTCGGTCATCAGACTAGTGCTTTAACTATAATATTTCAGGCTTAAACACATGATGGTTAGGGCTACTCTTTTTCTTAAATGTCATGACTAAATTAAGTAAATTAATATATGTAACAGAACCTACATTCTCTCCCCACAGAGGCAGCTCAGTCATAACCGAGTTAGCCTCTGTTCCGGCAGGTTGCCCTAGCGGCAAAACGTTGTAACTTGAGATATCTCCTTTATTTGCAGCCAATGAAACACCATTTGGATATCCACGACATAGGGATTTCTGATCGTTCGTATAGTGACATTGAAAGAATCATGCTTTAATGTTTATTTTTCATTAACAGTGTGAGAGGGAAAATAATAAAAATCAGATATGTATAGGGTTTTTCATTAGAAAGATACTGTTTTATAACTGTTTAAATTATTTTTTGTTTTATGATAAATTTTATTTTAAAAATTTACCAAATAAAAACTAATGAGAAGGTAGAAAGTGATGTTTTGTAGAAGGAAGAATTATCTCCCCTGGATGTTTTTGGTGAACGAAACGGAAATAGCCGAGGTTTTGCGAGTGACCCTTTTTGAAACGCTGTCGCTGATTGCACAACTAACTTCGATTGCCTCCAATCAGATTTCTACCTTTCTATCCCATGTATTAGCCGTAATAGAACAGAGGCTAACTCCGGTATGACTGAGCTGCCTCTGTGGGGAGAGAATGCAGAACCTTTGGCATTCAACAACGAACGTCAACCCAGAGACGGATCATGACTGTAGAAACATACAGGTTCTTAGTATCATTTAAACACATCACAGTGTTCTTGCTATAATGATATGATATTTTTAATATTTATTTGGACTTTAAAAATGTATGTATAGTGTATTTGTTTCCGGATTTCGCAGAAACTGAAGGAACTTGAAAAGAAAAGGAAAGCTTATCGTCAGACTTTGGAGGACATCCCTAGTCTTATTGGTGAGTTACAACAGTCATTTCAATGATTTTGAAGGAATGTTTAAAAATTCTTTCATCTTTTTATTTCCTTTACTTTTAATTGATGATTATATTATATTTTCATCTTCTTCTCCACTTCCAAAAAGAGCTAGAGAGCTGAAAAGTTGGATTAGGATTCTAAATTTTAGGTTTGGTGACCTCTCGACCCCAAAATGTGACCACAGCGGTCAAAACCTGAAAAACCTATCTTTATCTTCTTCTCCAGTTTCAAAAGGTGAAAAGTTGTGTGTTGACTCCTTGGCCACTGAGGATTCTAAATGTTAGATTTGGTGACCCCTTGACCCCAAATAGGGTCACAGGGGTCGAAACCTGGAAAAACCTAATTTTACCTCCTTTCAGTTCCAAAAGGTCTAGAGAGCTGAAAATTTGTCTGTAGACTCCTTTGCCAATGAGGATTTTAAATTTTAGGATTTGGTACCCCCTTGACCCCAAATGGGGTTACAGGGGTCAAAACCTTAAGAACCTATTGTCATCTTCTTCTTCAGTTCCAAAAGCTCTAGAGAGCTGAAACGCTGTGTGTAGACTCATTGGCTAGTCTGTCATCCAGACCCTAAAGCAAAATATTCAATTGACGACAAACATAGTCTAAAAAATTATAGCAAGTCTAGATGCCTTAGCTCTGAAATCAAGGCATTGCTTGGGCTCCTTGTTGTTTTACTATTTGTAATTTTAGTAAAATGTTGTTGATAATGGAAAAACTTATTTCTGAGACTAAATGTTAGTCTAACTCCTTGGCCAATGATGATTCTAAAGTGTAGGTTTGGTGACCTCTTGACCCCTAATAGGGTCACAGGCGTCACAACCTTAAAAACCTATTTCCATTAAAAGTTTGATGAGCTACAGAGCACATGGCTCTGTTTTTGATAGAAAAGCTGATTTTATATTTAATTAAAATGTGGATCTTTTTCAGAACAACGACATAAAAAAGGCACAATTGATCTGAAAATACATGGAATAAGTGGCATAGCGCTTAAAGATATCTTCTGCAGCAAAGCTAAATATGTTTTCAGCATGCCCTGGTAAGTTCAAAGTCTTATTGCCCGACCTCATTTTGTTGATGCTTATCGAATATATAGATTATTTGTGAAGGGCCAAGTAGAGCACGCTAAAAAAATTCTTGATTCGCATTTAAGAAGTTGTGGAGTATAACAAGGGACATGTTCATGGATTCTAACTTTTTTAAATGCTTCAGAGGTTATTTTTCGAGAGAAACGCATAACAAATTGAGCTGATTTCGTAATAGGTATAACTAAACTATATTCATTAACAATCTTTGCAACTATAATTTTGTCAAAATTCATAATGTCAAATGATTGGTATTGACAGTAAAAGATTTGATCCTATTTATATGCATTACGTTTTCACTGTAACTTGTTGCTGATGACAAATTATCTCAAAAACTTTGAAATACCGTATGCGACCTATTAAGCGGCCAGGGCGTTTAAAACATTGACTTTGGTGGGCAATTAACTGTGTTAAGGTTGTCTTTGATAACCGATACAGTCATTCAAAACATTCTTACACATAATTGAGTAGAAAATAACACATATTGCCGCTACTGTATCCTTGAATTCTTCATAAAACAAAGTGGATACGCTGAATTTATTATTTTGGTACCGCTGGTACATGGGCGGTTATTAGCAGCCCCGTCTAAGGACGGGGCTGCTATCAGTTTTTGTGAAGTTTCCATCGCCGCTGCCGCCGCCGTACTCGTACTACTAGCAATAACTTTTTAAAACTAAGCTTTCCAGAACTCTTATTCATACTTTACTACTCATACCTCGGGGGAACGATTTTGACACGTTCACTTTCAAGTTCAAAGGTCAAGGTCACGAGTTATAAAATCACCGCAAAATTCTTTGTAAACACGGTAACTTGAAAAGTGTTTGTGCTATGAAGCTCTAACTTGGTATATATCATCCTTGGAAAAGTAAAAAATTTTGAAAAGGTTTCGGCTACAATCCGTCAAAGGTCAAGGTCGCAGCAAGGTCGTGACTTAAGCATGGTTTAGCGAAAATGCTTAATTTTAACTATGATCACTTTTAATCAATACATGATTGTTATACTCAATAAAAAGTGTTCAATTATTGTGTGACCTTGAAGGTCAAAGTTCAAGGTCATGAGATATGAGTTATTGCAATTCCTTTTAAACACAATACCTTGATAAGTTTTTGTGCTATGAAGTTTAGATTTTGTATATATAATCTCTTGAGAAGTACAAAATTTTCAAAAAGTTTTGGGTACGAACTGTCGAAGGTCAAGCTCACAGCAAGGTCAACATATATGGAGAAAATGGATTAATTTAATTTTTAACACTTTATTTCATTACAATAATGTTATACTCAATGAAATGTGTTCATTGATTGTGTGACCTTGAGTGTCATAGGTCAAGGTCACGAGAAAATTCCCAATTTGGTGAGGCATATAAAAGGCGGAACAGGGTAAGGCGAAACCCCAAGTTCTGGGGCTGCTCTGCTTTTGCGGTATCCCGCAAACGCTAATCTAGTCAGACCTATAATTACAAAATCCTGAGGGAGCGCTTATTGGAGCAGGGCGCTTATTACGTCGAATACGGTACTTTAAATGGGAATTTTATGTCCGTGAATGGCCAGGAAGATATTTCTCTATGCAGGTATCTGTCAGCAGAATTTAAAGAGAAGGATGGTGTGCTGATGCTCGGACTTTGTCTTTGCCCTGACACTGAAAATGCTGATGTAATTGAAAACGAAAAGTAAGTCTTTTTGTTCCGTATTTTAATCGTATTGTCGTAAGAAGCACCAACCTGCAGGACGAAGGAGTTACCATCGTGCAGGGTGGCACTTCTAGACTTTATCCCAGGGAATTAACTTGATGCTATAGGATCCACCCTCGGAGTTCTGGGAGAGCATCTTATGAGACACGCAGGAGTGGACAGAGACACACACAAGATGATGACGTCATAGAGATGATGGTTTATTCGTTATGACATCACAGTAGTTGTTACAAAAGTAAAGAGGGGGAGGTCAGCTGTGACGTTAACGGTACATGGAGGCATAGTGAATGCCCATACCCAACTTGCTGACTCCACTCCTACTTCCACTCTAAAATAAACTCGAAAATCAACTGATAGAATATTTGAAGAGCCCGCTTTAAAGGGTATATTTGACATTTGACTTTAGAGCCTTGAGCAAATAATATGTTAGCATAGGTTGTGATTGACATTCACTTCCTTGCATCTCAATGATACAATTGCATATTTCAATAGCACTAAGTTATTTACAATTAAGCATTGGATAATTACCAAAGCATATACAATGATACTGTTATAGATAGGTGATTGCCTAAGGCAAGATCCTAAGACAATGAAACAAAGTTTCTGTTGTGGTTTGACAAAATAACTTGAAAACATTGATAAATATACGGATAGGAAAATATGAAAATTATGGAGAATATGTATACATATATAAGCACAATGATAGTATTAAAAGGTGATGCTTATTAACCTGCAATGAAGCAATGGCGGTACCAGCAACTCAGTCTGGAATTATACAGTCAAAGTAAATCTAGCCTCAATATTACCCGTTTCATTCCTATACTGAGTCTAGAAAGGTCTAGCAGAGGGTCGCGTCAGCTGACCTTACTGCGACCTATGACCCTCCAACGTTATACGTGCGAAGGCAGACTATTGTGGCTTGGCAAGCTGAGTTCTGATTAGTCAATTCGATACGTGGGCTGACGCAAACCTCTATTCAGCCTTTCTAGACTCAGTATAGGAGTGAAACGAATACTATTGAAGCTAGGTTTACTTAGACTGGGAATTATAGTCCCGTTAACATGCGAACATTTTAAGTACAAGGGTTTTTTGATAGTAAGTAAATTTACTAACAGGTAAATAATTACTTTTTATTTATATTCACATGGTGTTTGGATGCAGGTTTCATATGACTTTCTAGCCTACAGTAAAAGTAATGCTACAATGAACTATTATTAGCTACAACAATACGTTATATGGAGGTTTCTAGAAAGCAAATTACCTTGCATTATTTCCTGCGAACATGTAAATTAAAGCCTCATTTAAATTTACTTCCGTATGTATGTGTGTTTATAACTTTAAATACTGTTTTATATATGAGCAAAAACAATGTGTACTCATGTCGGTAAAAGTGCGTATAGGTAGCCGGGTCCTTTTAAGAAACAAATCAAAATGTGGCTACCATGTGCATACCTTGTTTCCTCTTCGGTGTAGCAAATTGTTGAGCAGCAAGAATCAATTTGGCTTGTGTACGAAGCACTGCTACTCTACTCGCAAATCTCCACCCTGGAGGAGCTAAAGACACTCACTCATCTTTACCTTGTACCTTGTTTACTAAATATTGATATAATATACACTGCTTCAGCAAGACCTAACATACTCGTAGTTGAATTCATGCACTCTTGCAATATATCAGCACGATTCTCGATTCATAACTTAAGTAAGTTGATTAAAAACATTATTCAATGTAACGTTTCTTAAAAAAAGCAACACTAACATTTTGTTTTGTAAATAAGATAATAACCACATGTAGATATGGTAAACGAAAATGTATATACATGTAAATTCTTGGCGCAAACCTTCAAATATTTTCAACCAAATGTTGGTTCTAAACTGAATGATGGTGTAAATGTATTCAGTAACAAGTCCCTACTCGGTAATGAAGGACTTGTTTCAATGGTTAAGCGCAAGGTCTTAACCCCTTGTAATTATCAGCCTGAAGTGATTTAAAGATAATGATAGAATCTTGCCATTCTGCAGAACTTTCTGTAGGACATTCTGACTACAATTCTACAGAAGTACTGCTGCTCCTATGCTTCCAAATATGCTAATGAAGTTTGGAAAAAAAGTTCATTCCATTTGACATTAATATTTGTAATATTGTAAATCAACCACAGATACCAGAGTATATCTAAAATATAAAATAGACTGATGCTTGACGAATGTGATGGTATGATTGAGTAAAACAGTATTTGATGACCGTGGGAAGAACTTATTATCTGTAGATTTTTCAATTGATAAAAACCAAATGAGCAATTATTTTTTGGTCAATTTTTCAATGATAATATTTAGTTAACCGTTTAACAAGAATACACGGAAACTGAATAATCTATTACCAATACAACTATTTCTACCGAACTTTAGAGGACGTTTTTCAAAAAAATTATATTCAAAATGTTTCACTGATAGTTGCACGTTAATGCTTGACGTATTTTCTTTGGATAGTGTAAACATCTAATAACACAAACCAGAGAACAAATTATAAAGCTTCACGTTAAAGGGGCAGTAGCACGTTTTTAGGGGGAATCTAAGGTGATGTCAGGAAAATGAAAATAAATGGTTCCAATCTTTAGACAATGTATAAAAACTAAATGGAGCAGTAATAAATCAAATATACAATGTAACGTTAAGCCATGCGATTCCTTTTCTTACACAAAATGAATTAAAGGTGTTCACACAAAAATGGCTGCCAATGGATTTTATGTGAATCCTCATACTTTGTTCTCTGACTACGGATGATTGGTTTGTGTTATGAGATTTATGATACTATCAAACTAATACATTAAGCATTAACTTATAGTTATCAGTGAAAAATTGAAAATATAAAATTGTCAAAAAACGTGCTACTGCCCCTTTAAGTCCATTGACGGCCATTTTTGTGTGAGCACCTTTAATTCATTTGTGTAAGAAAAAGGAATCGCATATCTAAACTTTACCTATACTTTACCTTTATATGTTTGATTTTAACATTAATTGAGTTTAAATACATTGACTTTCAATTGGAATCTTTTTTATTCATTTTCCTGTCACCACAGTAAATTCCCCCTAGAAACGTGCTACTGTCCTTTTAAAGTGACTTAGAGAGAGTTAAGAAAACAAACCGAAAATCAAATTTGAAAATATTATAAAAAACATTAGAATATTATTGCAACCAACTGTAACACAATTCTTCGTCTTCTTCAAAGTCTTTTCCTCATTGTTATTTCACAGAAAATGGACATGTGAAGTAAAGTTCAACTTCGAGATACCTAGCTGTTTTCAAAAAGGATCTAGCAAGACGGAAGGTTTGTTATTCATATCAATGTTAAGGCAATTGGCTTAGTTTACAATTTAAGGCTGACATTAGCCTGACAGTATGTCCCGAGTGTGTACGTTCTGATATCAAACACCTTATTATACCCCCGCCTTACAGCGTAAGCGGGGGTATATAGCGTTCAATCTTTCCGTCCGTCCGTCCGTCCGTCCGTCCGTCCCAAAACTTTGTGCGGAGCAAATCTCCAAAACTATGCATGCTAGCTTCATCAAACTTCACACACATGTCAACCATGATCCCTAATTGTGCCTTTTGAGGGTTAGAACCATTTCTGAATTTTCATTTTTGCGGTTTCCATGGCAACGTGACTAAAAACTGACTCTTTGAGGAAGTCGTTTTGTGCAGAGCAGATCTCCAAAACTATGCATGCTAGCTTCATCAAACTTTATACACATGTCAACCATGATCCCTAGTTGTGCCTTTTGAGGGTTAGAACCATTTCTGAATTTTCATTTTTGCGGTTTCCATGGCAACGTGACTAAAAACTGACTCTTTGAGGAAGTCGTTTTGTGCAGAGCAGATCTCCAAAACTATGCATGCTAGCTTCATCAAACTTTATACACATGTCAACCATGATCCCTAGTTGTGCCTTTTGAGGGTTAGAACCATTTCTGAATTTTCATTTTTGCGGTTTCCATGGAAACGTGACTAAAAACTGACTCTTTGAGGAAGTCGTTTTGTGCAGAGCAGATCTCCAAAACTATGCATGCTAGCTTCATCAAACTTTATACACATGTCAACCATGATCCCTAGTTGTGCCTTTTGAGGGTTAGAACCATTTCTGAATTTTCATTTTTGCGGTTTCCATGGAAACGTGACTAAAAACTGACTCTTTGAGGAAGTCGTTTTGTGCAGAGCAGATCTCCAAAACTATGCATGCTAGCTTCATCAAACTTTATACACATGTCAACCATGATCCCTAGTTGTGCCTTTTGAGGGTTAGAACCATTTCTGAATTTTCATTTTTGCGGTTTCCATGGAAACGTGACTAAAAACTGACTCTTTGAGGAAGTCGTTTTGTGCAGAGCAGATCTCCAAAACTATGCATGCTAGCTTCATCAAACTTTATACACATGTCAACCATGATCCCTAGTTGTGCCTTTTGAGGGTTAGAACCATTTCTGAATTTTCATTTTTGCGGTTTCCATGGCAACGTGACTAAAAACTGACTCTTTGAGGAAGTCGTTTTGTGCAGAGCAGATCTCCAAAACTATGCATGCTAGCTTCATCAAACTTTATACACATGTCAACCATGATCCCTAGTTGTGCCTTTTGAGGGTTAGAACCATTTCTGAATTTTCATTTTTGCGGTTTCCATGGAAACGTGACTAAAAACTGACTCTTTGAGGAAGTCGTTTTGTGCAGAGCAGATCTCCAAAACTATGCATGCTAGCTTCATCAAACTTTATACACATGTCAACCATGATCCCTAGTTGTGCCTTTTGAGGGTTAGAACCATTTCTGAATTTTCATTTTTGCGGTTTCCATGGAAACGTGACTAAAAACTGACTCTTTGAGGAAGTCGTTTTGTGCAGAGCAGATCTCCAAAACTATGCATGCTAGCTTCATCAAACTTTATACACATGTCAACCATGATCCCTAGTTGTGCCTTTTGAGGGTTAGAACCATTTCTGAATTTTCATTTTTGCGGTTTCCATGGAAACGTGACTAAAAACTGACTCTTTGAGGAAGTCGTTTTGTGCAGAGCAGATCTCCAAAACTATGCATGCTAGCTTCATCAAACTTTATACACATGTCAACCATGATCCCTAGTTGTGCCTTTTGAGGGTTAGAACCATTTCTGAATTTTCATTTTTGCGGTTTCCATGGAAACGTGACTAAAAACTGACTCTTTGAGGAAGTCGTTTTGTGCAGAGCAGATCTCCAAAACTATGCATGCTAGCTTCATCAAACTTTATACACATGTCAACCATGATCCCTAGTTGTGCCTTTTGAGGGTTAGAACCATTTCTGAATTTTCATTTTTGCGGTTTCCATGGAAACGTGACTAAAAACTGACTCTTTGAGGAAGTCGTTTTGTGCAGAGCAGATCTCCAAAACTATGCATGCTAGCTTCATCAAACTTTATACACATGTCAACCATGATCCCTAGTTGTGCCCTTGGAGGGTGAGAACTATTTCTGAATTTTCATTTTTGCGGTTTCCATGGAAACGTGACTAAAAACTGACTCTTTGAGGAAGTCCTTTGTCCGGAGCATTTCTCCCAAACTATACATGCTGGCTTCACCAAACTTCATACACTTATCAAGCATGATCCCTAGATGTGCCTTTTGAGGGTTAGACCATCACATTATGTTTATTTTTTGTGCGGTTTCCATGGAAACATGACTAAACACTGACTCTATGACCAAATCTTTTGTCCGGATCATATCTCCCAAACTATTCATGCTAGCTTCACCAAACTTCATACACTTATCAACCATGATCCCTAGATGTGCCTTTTGAGGGTTAGACCAACAAATTATTTTATTTTTAGCGGTTTTCCATGGAAACATGACTAAAACAGTGACTCTATGACCATGTATTTTGCCCGGAGTATATCTCAAAAACTATACATGCTAGATTCACCAAACTTCATAAACTTATCAACTAAGATCCCTACATGTACCTTTTGAAGGTAAGACCAACAAATTATTATTTTTTTGTGCGGTTTCCATGGAAACAAGACTTAAACAGTGACTCTATGACCAAGTCCTTATCCAGAGCATATCTCCTAAACTATACAACTTTAACCAATATTAATCAGTTTTGCTATTTCAAATTCTTTGAACAAAGTTGGGAGCGGGGGTATGTGAGCTTTGCTCGCTTCTTCACTTGTTTTGTTTATCAATATTGTAAAACATATGTGCACATATTAAGCTAACTTTATATCTTTATCCTGCTTGAAATTGGGCCTGTATCACTATATTTTAAACTTTACATGTTTGGGCCAGCTAGCAATTCTACTTACTTAAATTGGAAAACAAACTAATACTATTTTGTTGTTCCCCATTCTAATGGAAAAACAATTCTTCAATATGATTCCGACAGTCGAGTTTACTGTGGTTTTATTCCTTCTTGTTTTGTACATTCCAGAATTGAAACATGAATTTACGGATAAGGAACACTCCGGATATGGTTTTCAAAATTTCATTTCTAAAAAGGTGAGATGTTTTCGATTACACATTATGTATTTTGTTTCTTGACGAAATTGTTTTGTATGCTTTGAGTCCCTTGATAATAATTATAATAATCATCATCATCATTACTACTAATTCAATCATACTGTGGATGTTAAATTCAACTATATTGACTGCTTGAAATTACGTTGTAACTTGACTCATTTCAATGAACATCGTTTGTAACAAGCTCTTGTTTGTTGAAAGAAAGTTCAATCAGTGCACCTATTTTTTTTCGGGTACAGAATTTATTTCTGAACTGATGAAAATATTTCCACAAAAATATTTATCGACGAAATAATCCGATTTTGAAAATTGAGTACAAAATCAGTTTATTCATTGTCATGTTGAGATAAACCTAATTGTAGAACATTAATAGAATATTTAAGAAAAATA
Source organism: Steromphala cineraria (assembly GCA_916613615.1). NCBI lineage: Eukaryota > Metazoa > Mollusca > Gastropoda > Trochida > Trochidae > Steromphala > Steromphala cineraria. The sequence goes on from OU744734.1 coordinate 15,697,582, forward strand.
AAAACTATGACAAGTAAGAAAATCATTTTATTCACAAGAATTTCAGAAAAGAAAATGAAGGTAAATACGAGAAATACCAATGTGACGTCATTGTTTTACTCTTTTGAAGCTCCCATTCTCTCCCCACAGAGGCTAACTATTGTAGAAATGTTGCCCGAGCCGCCAGATCATATTTTGATAAGATTGGCCAAAACATATTTATCAAACCTCTGTCCGAATACACAGAGTTCCATGGTTTCCGGGAGTTTCAAAAAACCATTGGCACACACAAAATTGTTGCATCCAATCAGGCTGCTCCCTACTTTGGTCACAAACTCGGCGTATGCAAAGATAAGTTTATAAAGATTTTATACTTCTATGGGGAGAGAATGGTAAACCTCATTTTCATTACTTTTAATATGTCAACTATATGATTTAATCAGATTAAAAAATACTTTTATCAGAATATAGCAGCAGTTTACAAACGAGTCTAAGCAACAACAAATGTTTGTCGGTCCGACTATCATCACATAATTGACGCCAATTGTTTTTCATAGTTTTTAAACCCTTTTCTGGCACCAAGCGAGTTTAAGCAGGATTTTTCTCCATATATGTCTAGTATATAAAGGTATTCGTTTATGTGTACATGTAGCTTAGGGGAATCAATAAAATCAGTTTAATAGACTCCGTAGCATGTTTGCTGTGTTCAGTTTGTCAGTTTTCCAAGTGATAGGTGTGTATCCATCATAATTGATTGTGTACTATATGTTTTTGAATGAAATACTGTTTCAATGAAATCCCACAGGAACTACAGGATCCACTCAAAGGTTTCACCAAGGACGACTGTGTCCATGTGTGCGTTAATGTGGAAGTATTGAAAACAACTGGATTATTGTAAGTTTATTGACATATTATGTAGGGTAAATACAAATTAACTGATTAAACACACCAGGCCTCGTAATGATTTACGATTTTACGAATGTATACTAGGCAAAAAGTAAAGAGATGTATGCAAATTTATAGACAAGAATGATTAAAGTGTATGCAAATTTATAGACAAGAATGATTAAAGTGTATACATTACTTCATTTAACATACGGATAATAACATAAACATCAAAATACCAATAACCTATTTGGTCTAATCTACCTCACACCAAACTAACCAAACATGACAGTAATTGATCAAACTATTTAAATCAACATGATCTATTTTTCATATTTCTAATATACAGAAGTCTTGGGGAAATGCTGAAGAAGAAATGCTCGGAAACATTGGCAACGGGTCTATGAATGTAAAGACTTAATTATTACATCGATGAAATCTTGATCTATTGAATTATTGACAGACCATATCGTGCATGAATTGTGCAGCAGGCATCTTAGATGAAGCAACATATTTGACTAAGGACGAAATTAGAATTCTGAATTCATTTGAAGACGATGTTTATCTATACATTCAATTTGTAACTTGTTCAGCTTAATGTGGCAGTTTATATTTTAGTATACATAGTTAGCTATTTTATTTTTTAGCTAGCCGGTTTTAAAAGGCCGCAGCTGTTGTCTTTGCTATCATATAGCCTGTGCGTATCTGGTGAAATTATCGGTGATCACCAGCACCTATTCATAGCCACCTTTACACTTTTCCAACTTTAAGAAGTCCATACAGACCAGTTCCAAGGGCTAAGTGATCTTTTATTGTTGGTCGCTGATTTCCTTCGTAGGCATCTGTCACAGTGTGATATCAATTATTCGACATCCTTGAACATCCCAGGCCAGAAGAATCTATCTCTGAGTAGTGAAAGTGTCCGGTCCCGACCAGGATGTCCAAAGTCGTCATGGTAACCTTAAAGCGTGAAGTGTCTTTTCGATGTAAGCATCAGGGAGAACAAGTTGTTTCCTTTTCTGTCCTTCTACTGAGACATTGCGATGGAAAAGTCCTCGTTCCATGAATAAGCTTTCAAATCCTGTGCATTGTCGAATTAGCATACCGCTACATTAACATCTTACAGTGCGAATTGTATCAATATGAAAATTTAAGGAAGGCTTATACCATATCACCAAAGAGACAGTCCAATCAGGGTATTTATTGTGGAAACGAAATTCAAGGGTATTTCAGATTATGCATATAAAGAAAAAAGTACATGACTTTAACACAACCAGGTTGAAACAAGTTGCTGAGGTTAAATTTTTGTTGATTTATATTTGACAACTTGATAAAGAAGACCGTAAAGCGAATTTAATTTACCCCAAAAAATCCCTATAGGAGTGTCCCTTTTTTACATTACGTAACATTTTTAAGGACATCCTCGATAATCCGGAGTTAACGTTATCCTGATCATTCTCAACTATAGCCTCTGGATTCATGGTTGGCTCGAAGCGATAATTGTATTACCTCCCTTAAATTGACGTCACCCAATCGGCTGTTTGCGCCATCTCTTATCAGATGCTTCAATCTTGACAAACTTCTGCTTTCTCGTTAAACAGTAAGGCGTCAGAAGAAATGGGGTTTGTATATTGTTTCTATGTCCTTTACACCAATCTGTGAGGGTTATTGTGCTCAAATAAGGGTCTCTTTGATAGCTAATGGGAGCCCACAATGCCAGTATAGGGAGGTAATAACATTATCGCCTACAGCAAACTCTGAGTACAGAATTTAACGGAGATTTATCCGCATGTTTACTCTGTATCCTCTATTGTAGTACAATGTAGTACAATGTAGATTTTTACATATCTTTTCATTTAATGTAAATGCTAGGACTTGGCATAACAATGCACTGTGGCCATTTATAAATAAATCGACAATTTAACATTAATTTGATGAGGAATTCTTTGGTGTTTCAGCAAAAACTATGCTTTGAATTCTTGAACGTTCGACCCCTTTGTACACGAACATTAAAAGCTATTCGGAATTTTCTAAACCAAAATCAGCTGAGATAGTTTATTAGGTAGACGTATGTTTTCTTCTTTTATATCATTCAAAATTCCCATTGAATAACTCTTAGATCCCTATCAATTTGCTTATAGCGCACATCTTTGAGTAAATTATGCAACAATTACTCTTCTTAATAACATCCATGAACATTTGAAAATTGTAGTTTCTGTGTCCCAATAGTTTTTGTTGATTTTTCCTTTGGTACTATTCAACAACATCTGCTCTTGATAAACATTCTCATATGAATGTGAACCCAAATTATATTAGATGGATACAGCAATTTGTACAAGTCAATAATGTTAAATCTTCAACTGTATGTGCATCTACTCGTGCTCCACAAGGTTATGTTGTTTCACCGATTTTGTATACTTTGTACACAAATGACTGTTCCTCAAATGATGATTCGTGATTTACCATCAAATTTGCCGAAGACGCTGAGATTGTAGGCATAATAAGAGTGTCGGAACTTTGTGATTGGTGTAAAGCTAATTATGTTTATATTTGCATGTTCAACAATATAAAGAAATGGTCATTGATTGTACATTATATTCTCTGTGTATTGATGGAAACGATACACAAAGAATTAATGAATATAAGTACTTTGGTACTGTGATTGATTTTAAACACTCTTGGTATGAAAATACCGAGAAAATATAAAAGAATAGAAGCAACGTTTACATTTCTTGTGGAAACTTTTTTTGTGGAAATACTTTTAAATATATCAAACCATATTGATGTTGTTTTACAGAACCTTCGTTCAAAGTGTCCTCACAATTAAATTGGTTTGGGAACCTGTCTGTTAAAAATAGAAACAAAATGACAAAAACCGTGAATCCTGCATGTAAGATTATTTAGCTGCCTATTCTAACGAACGGCAGTTTTTATGAGCAGCAATTATGAAAAAGGAAACTAAACTTTAGGTGCTTCTTCCAAAGACGTACATATGTACGTCTTTGATTCTTCTCATCCTTTTTTCATAGAATATTTGACGTTACCTTCTGGATGCAGGCTCCGTATGCCCAAGTTTCGAACGAAAAGGTTCCGCATTCATTCCGTCCAGCGATATGTATACCTATTTTATTTATTCTAATAAATGTAAACTGTTGACATGAATTGGTTTCAATATTATATTATTAGTTATCACATTGCTGGCGAATTGTAATTATACAAACCAAATTTCCCATTTGGAACAAGAAAGATTATCTTTATAACCATATCAACAGGAAGGAATATCACAATGTTCCCAGCGAACACCAGGAACTATTGTGTAACACCAGAGAGTGTCGTCATCAAAGTTCCTCGGGGATCTGCAGTAGTTTGATACCTCAGTTAAATTGGAAACGTTATTGAAGTGCTCCGGTTCGGTCCCAAACTCATGTTCCTGTGGCACCTGGCTATCCCATCTCTGACAGGGGTTACCGTTCTTAGTGACATTGACCTTGCCGGTGTAGTGGCCATGGCCCTCTACCATGGTGTAGCAACCAACATCTGCAATACAAAAGAAGAGTTGATTTTTTTGTAACATCAGTATCTTCCTCGGTCTCCAAGGGTTTGTTGTCTTCACGTGTATTTTCCCGAGGAATTTGTTTCAGCATTTGTTTTCTAAAGTCGGTTTTTAGTATATTGTATGATATATCATTAAAGTTGAATACTCAATGTTGCGAGGATATTGATGCACCTCAAGCAAATGATGTACCTTTATCAATACTTACCTTGCATTGCTTGTCCTCATTTATGAATTTAAAAAGTGCTTTTTCTGTCCGTTATATTTAAGACAAAGCTTGCCGCGTCATTTCGCAAGAGTTGTGGATTTCCACTGGCGCGACGATGTATCACATGCAATTTACTGCACCGGACAGGCATTATGTTTGTTTTGTCTGTAAGAACTCATCGGACTTATTCCAACCCTTCGTTCATAATAAATTGAGGGTCTAAGTTTGACGGGACACTATCTAATACACAAACACGTACATATGATTGGGTTCACGCCGGAGATAATACCTTAAAAATTAACTTTACAAAACATGACATTGGTTTATCTTATATGATATGCTCCATGCTTTTAAATACTTCTACCTTTCATCTGAAATCAGGCTCGATCTTTTGCATTTGGTTTATGTCTTGCAAAACTAGGACAGTGTCTTCAACTATATGAAAGACTTCGTACTTCAGGATAAAGAACTAGGTTGCGTGACAAGCAAGACTTCCATTCTTTCCCCAAAGAGGCAGTCCAGTCGTTTCCGAGCAAGCCTCTGTTTTTATTAGCCAAAATTTCGTTTCGGCACACGAGATATTTCAATTCTTTGCAGCCAATGAAAAACGTTTTTGATACTTTTGTTCGTTAGCATCCTTAACGGCCATGTGTTGGCATTGAAAATACCATGCCTTATGTTCATTTTTCATTAACAATGTAAAAGAAAATATTTGAAAAATAATATGATTGTTTTTTAAAGATGGTACAGTTTTACAACTTTTACAACTAAATGATTATTTGTATAATGATAATGTAAGTTTACTAATCAACCTCAAAACCTAATGAGAAGGTGAAAGGCGATGTTTGGGAATAGTTATCTGCCGAACCATACGGAACTGACCGAGGCTTTGGCAATGATTACCTTTTTACTGCGTCGCTGATTGCAACGAACTTGGATTGCCTCCAATCAGAATCCTACCTATCTGTACCCCATATATTAGGCTTTTTAGATCAGAAGCTTGCTCGGATACGACTGAGCTGCCTCTGTCGGGATATAATGCAAATTATCATGTCTAGGCAAATACAGTATTTCAAATTAAATATTATTCGTTGACGATTCATTTAAACTCATTCGTCTTTTCATATTTCATCTTTTCGCAGGAATAATCTCATTTGTTTACGTCAATATCAGGTGAGTTTTCGTTGTATAAATTTGTAGATTATGAGGTTATGTTTAACTAAAAAAAATGTATCGATTTGTTTCATACCTTTAAGTAGACACGACATCTTCACAAGAAGAATATTACGAACGAAGAAGTTCTCTTGTATCCGTGAACTTGAAAAAAACCTATACCGTTTTAATGAAAAATAATTCTCAAACATTTGTCATGCGAAACCATGTCCTGAAATTGGTCACCTTCTTGCACGGTTGAGTTCCCCTCCAGAATCTTAGAGCCCACGCTTTCACGTCCTGAAAAAAATCCTCTAAATTACAACTTCTTTTGAAATATTGTCGAAAGTATTTAAGGATATAACCAAGTTAACGTATCTATCATTAAGCGTCAAAAGAAAATAATTCAATTAACTTCGTGAGGTTTTCGTGGTGTTGCAGTTGAAAGTAAGAATTGTAATTCTAACGTATATGATAAGTTATGGTGACAAGCTCAATATGCACTAGCATTGTACTTATCTTGTCATCTGTGACAAAGTCATCATAACAAAGTCATCATAACAAACTCCACATTTTCCTTAAAAATGTGTACAATACGTAGATAATCATGTCACTGTTCTTCGGTTTTTGGTTTTGGTTCCAAACATTCCCCATGCTTAAAGACGTGCATGCCTTCCGAGAGCACAGTGATGTCGTGCTTAGCATGCTTACCTCTCGCGCTAACGGTCTGGGTTCGAATCCCAGTGCAGACACCAAATGTTTTGACCCGGGCTATATGCTGTGTTGTATCCTTGGGCAAGACAATTAATCCACATTGCACTCAGTTCACCCAGCTATACAAATGGGTATCTGAACACGGGGGAAGCACGGACCAAAGGGGTCACTAGCGCTAGCTATCTATCCAGGATAATAATACAGAACATTACCTTTGCGTCTGCTTTGTCATTGTAAATGTGCGATATAAGAAATATATTTTTATTATAATTATAAACAGCCGATTAATTATCAGCATTGAACCCTTAGCTTTAACCCTATCATTCAGGAATAACCACTAACAATAAAATTTATCCAAGCTCAACCGTATATCTATGCCACTATTTGATGTAAAATTCCTCACTAATTCTATTAAAAATTCCTTACATGTACCAACTTCGACCCTCGCTTTTGCAAAACAACTATAAGTAAAACAACCATCAGAAAAACAACCTGGACTTGAACCCTCATGAGCACTGAAGAGAGAATTAGCTTCTCGTGAGGGCGTTCAGTCAAAGGAGGCCCGCTGTCCGAGGTAGCGGCCAAGGGGTTGGTTTTAGTCCAATATAGAGGGCATAGCATTCTTTCACGGAAAGCCCGAGGAAGTGGTCCTTCTCTTTCGCATTACCGAAATATATCGCAGGTTTTTATTTTAAGAAAGCGATCGTAATCCTGTTATAAATTGAAAAGAATCACTCATAAAATCTCGCTTTTGATCATTCAAGTCGTAGGTTTAAGGGAATCAACGAAATCGACTCATTTCGTCTAAGTCGTTGTGGCACAGTGGTATAACTGTTGGCTTAGGCGTGCAAGTTATAAATCCCCAGTGACGTCACAATTGTTCTGCCGGGACACTATTTTTCGTAATTTCCCTACGGTCTGATAAAATGTCGCTTTCAAAGTCAGTTATATATATTTCGTCCCCTACCCCGGAAATGGCCTTAATTATTCCCTCTGCCGCGGGCACTTATGTTAATAAAGCCCTGTGCCCCGGGCAATTATCTTTATCATTTTCCAACAATAAGGTTAAGTCAAAGTGTCAACTAACTATCCTTTCGGACAATAACACAAATCTAGTTTTCCAAAAAGCAAATGTTTTTGGTATTATGCCGTCTCGAACCCATGTAGCTCCCACTCCGGGCAGCTGAACCCAATGCTCTGCCTACTGAGGACATCCAATGTTAGGTGCTTTGATAACAAAGGTCTGAATTTAAATGAATTGATAATTTATATTATTACATTTATTTTAAGGAAAGAAATGCAAAGAATACTTATGTTTTCTTCTTAATAATTGACAATTTAAAAATATTTGACAATATTCTTGGGATTTTGAGTCCATTCTTAAGTGAAAAAAAATCACTCGAGTCAAGTACCACTGCAGATAAATGCTGACTGCACGTGCATCACATACCAAGGTCGCTGCGCTCGCACGATGCGTTTTACAATCGGAATGACACAAATGACATCATCGAAAAGTATGCCCACCTCCCTCGGGAAATTCCCGATGACATTCCCCCAGGGCATCAGGCATACTTTTCAATAATTCCCGCGGGTCATTGGTATCCTACAATAACAGAGGATCTTAAATTTAAGCTTTTACAGAAATTTAAGCTGGCCAAACGATTTTCATTCAATTGGTTCGTCTGAAATTTGATTATCCAAATACAAAATTTTTCATTCATTGCAGTTAACTCCAGTTTTGGAAACATGTATCAATACAAACCAATACGATTTTGCATGATTAATAAGTTTGCTCATTACTGGAATTATCTCATTAAAATTCATGAACATGTAATGGTTGTCATTCATTCTGATGATCCAATATCCAGTTTAAAAAATGGCTTTACTATTTTTAAAATCACAATGAAGCTAAATGTCTAATAAAGATGTATCAAGCTCATTTCTATAAAGAGAACTTCGGTACTTAAAATACCTAGATTTTTCATTTATCAATCTAAAATAACTCTCTTTTAGTTTCGAATAAAGTGTCTATACATTGGACAAGAAAATATTTTTTCATAATGTCATGTCATGGCAGTATGGTTGAGAAATATTAACGCATTCACTTCGATGTAATTCCTTAATTTGACACCTGCTCAAACACACAAGAAACGTAGCGACGTAGGAGTGAAAGTTTCGATCTGATTTGAATGAGATTGGCTCAAACAAAGTTAACATTCAAGGCTGATTCCTTTCACCTTACTTCTGCTTCACCCTGATTTTCAATACAAACAGAATCATGAATGTTAACCCTTTCATTAATCATCGGTGAACAACAATAAGGACAATACTTATAGATGAACAACTTCTTTATTAAGTGTGGCTTTGATTGGCATTCTAGAAGTTGGTGTGATGAACAATGAGGACAATTCTTAAGGATGAAAATAGAATAAAGAAGCTGTTCATGCATGAGAATTGTCCAACTTCTAGAATGCCAATGCCAAGGTCTGTGTCTTTTAAAACATATACAAAACTTAATGTCATAATGTTTCGTTACAGATTTGTCCATGAATAAATTCATACAGGTGATATAAACTCCAAGATTTAGTCACGGAGAATCATTTGATAGGATTTACGCCCATTTATAATCGCTGGGGAAGTTGAAAACCTTTTGTATGCCTTATTGTTAACACAAATAAAGCGGGGAATCCGAAGGTCCGAAATAATATACACAGTAACTAGAGCTTAGCACCACCCAAAAATTTGGTAACTTTGAAACTCGGTATTGCTACACTCAGGGGCAAAAGAAACGATACCATATAAAATACATGATAGGTTAATCTACGATTGATAGTTACGACTGAAACAGGGTTAATTCATGTATTCAAGAGCTAATTGAACTAAGCTTTTAATTTCAGAGCTATATCTGTTAACGCCTTTGATATACAAGCCTTTCAAAAAACGCTGTTAAAAAATCTCCTTAACTAGAGGAGATAGGATAGTGAAAATGGCCCTTTTTCTTGTTTTAAACCAAAATACAGACAAAATGCGTGAACAAATTAATTTCTACAAGGGTTATTTATATTGATAACATCTTTGATTTTGTAGATTTTAAAATTTCATAATTATTTTATTACAATTCCAAAGATTATGACCAAAAATAACATCGAAAAAGTTGTTTTTTGACCCCTCGTGTATTTTAACAGTCATACAATTATAAGTATTATACTTTGATGTTTGAAATTGTGAATACTTCTTCACAACTGATGTGCCTATCACAAGAGCTCGTAGGCGCATTTCATTTACAACAGTATTTTGTTTTGTACTCTTTTGAAAAGTTGGTATCGTTTCTTTTGTCCCTGAGTGTATTTGGATGCAACTAATGTCTGGCAATAACTGCATCCTCAGTATATACATTATCGTGTTCGTTCTGCTTGGTTCCATGCACGTCGTCCCCTAAAGGCTGTATCCTTAGCATCATGGTTGACATGGAAACCTGCCCATCAAAGATGGCGTCTTTTGGTGGATGTTCTTTTTAGTGATGAATCGCGTTTCTCTCTGCAGTTTAGATGTGACAGGAGCCGAGTTTGACGACGTCGAGGGGAACGTTTTATGCCCGATAACGTCATGGTGCGTAACCGTTACAGGGATGGAAGTGTCATGGTTTGGGAAGAGATCATATTTGACGGCATCTGCATGTGTGAAACCAGATCCTTACTGATCAGCGATATTGCGATCAGGTGATAACTCCAGTGGTCATACTCATCCTGAGTCAACGTCATTGGCACCTTTTACAACAGCACGTTCACACACGCCTGAAAAAATCTGCCGTAGCAAACCACTGACGTCGTGTCCGGCCAGGTCACCAGACCGTGCCCCAAAAGAACATGTCTGGAATATCATTGGGAGACAAAGTCAAAATTACACCCAGAATGTCATCAACATTGGCAATCCAGCAGGAATTGAGACACTTCACTTTTTAAAGTTTCGACAGCTTATCAGAAGCATTAGAAAACGTAGTGTAGCGGTACAGTGAACAGTCAACATACTAGATACTCATCGTTTCTTGTATTAGTTTGTGAATTTCAGCGACCAACCTCACTAACTGTGCGGTGAACTGGCTTATGATAATGACGGCGCAAAATTTGAAATCGAAAAAAGTCAAAGTAAAATTTTAAATGATTTAGTCACCATTGCCTTGAGTTACGTATGATTACTGGACGTGTCATTTGGGTGTTGCTAAACTATGCTAATTATACAAACATAAACTTCACATACTTTAATAACCGATGCTATATGTTTGCCTCCAATCTGAAAGCACTTAGCTGGGCGCTGAAATACAAATTAATCTGAGCCTTAAATGCTGGAATGGTTAACGAACACCATAGTAACACTTGTTTGGGCCGGTATATAATGTTTATTTATTACTCATGAACTTGAGGATAGAACACACAATAAACATACGGAAGATACATAATCATAGCGAAATTTGAATAAAACTTCATAGGCGAAACATATACCAAACATTGTTCTTGGCGTAACACCAACATTCGAAAGTGATGTTGTGCTTTCGGGGAACTTCAATGTCAATAAATTGCAAGATTATTCAATCCACTGGTGTTTTAAACGACTAAAACGTATTATAATCATTTTCCAAGAAGTCAATTTACAAATATGTACGTCGATTTTGAGTCCCTTCAACTAGGCGAGAAATCGACAACACTGTTTTCTTAATATCTAAATAACATATTTTATCAATTTAACCTGAAATGTCTATCATTATGTGCAAAACAAATTTTGAAATTGCGATTCATGCACGTGTCTGTGAAGAGAGACAAAACATTTAATCAAAACTATCTTTTCCTGAAAATGAAAATACATACTTCTTCACAAGACATAAACATGTAACTGTCAAATACACCCAAAACCGTCTCTGTCTCTTTGAATGATGATTTAACTCTTGTTCTTATCGGTTTGAGTATACGAAATTAAAAACTATATACCAAACTGTTTGTAATTGAAAATCTTATATAATATAAATTCAACTGAAGTGTGTACTTTCTTTTGTCTGTCAGTATATATTTTACCTTGAACCAGTCTTTTAGTCTCGAGCTGACCACATGGCTCGAGGTGTTGGTCAAGGAGGTCCTGTATTCCCGATACAAGCTGCACTTAGACGTCTCGAGGTTGTAGGTGAAGACATCACAGTCTCTTGTCCTGTTACATATGTCTACACATGAGAGTAGGCCCAGTGTCATGTTTTCTTGTATCGGGGTTCCGTAAACTGTGTAGCTTGTGTTAAGGTGTGGGAAGTTTGATAAGTCCGTGCACAGGGATTGAAGGGTTAACTTCACACATAGTAGACTGATAACAAAATCTAAGAGCATCTTGGAGTCCGAGGTTTTTAATACTTTTAGAAGGTTACTTGACGAATCTGTAATCGCTGTTTGTCTGTACTTTAAAGCGTATTTGATGAATCTTGATTCCACACTCCTTATTTTGTAATTCAAAGTATTTGTCCGACAAATATTTCTTTCCAATGTATGTCTCTTATAGCGTCATTTGAACTATCACTACCACACTGAAAATGTTATTAAAATTAAAATGGTTTTTTTTTTCCAACCTGTTAGTAATCATCAATAATTCAGAACAAGTCTGTTGAATGTCTTTCTGATTATGTCCTGGTTCCTTTCCAGCTTTCCAGCTGGTAACATAAGTTTATAAGCACTTTGGTTCAGCACACACGACAGAGTGGTTCTTCAAGAAAATTATTGTTGTATACCACACATAAGCTTTCCAACGACAAAGGTATGTTTAGAAAAAAAAAGTACCAGTACCTTAATCTCATCACACATACCAGGAAGATTGAGCAATTCAATATCAATGTCGACAAAATCACAGGCCAAACTTCAGAAAAATTAGAAATGCAATATCGCAAAGTCGGAAAATAAATAACGAAGTCACCAGTTGAGTTGCTTCTTTGTTTGTGCCGCTGTTGAAGAAGTCCTGCGTTAACATACATAAGACATAGATAATTAATGTTCTGTACAGGTATACTGGTAGGAATAAATAGATAAACATCGAGAAGCTTCTGAAGGTGGGCGTGTTGAGAGCTTGAGCTTCGTTGACTGTCAGTATTGATCCAGTTCACGGGGAGCACGGTGGTGTAATGGTTAGCGTGCTGGCCTGTCACGCCGAAGGCCCGTGTTCGAATCCCGGGGGTCACGCCGAAGGCCCGGGTTCGATTCCCGGTGGTCTCGCCGGAGGTCCGTGTTTGAATCCCGGTGGTCACGCCGAAGGCCCGGGTTCGAATCCCGGTGGAGACACTAAAACTTTGTAACCTGGGCTTAACACTGTGTTGTGTCCTTGGGCAAGGCCTTCATCCACATTGCACTCAGTTCACCAAGCTGTATAAATGGATACCCGAACATGGGAAAAGTACGGACCTGCAATATATAGTCCCGCGAGGCGCTTAGTAGCTTGATTCGAAAGTACAATTTGATCAGGGTAATAAAATACAGTGTACAGCCATTTTATTGCCGTTGAGCAGTCCTGGACTGGATAATCGGCGTTTAAATTATACCATTCTAAACTAAGTACACTCAATTCAAAACTCAATAGCTTTCACATTTAACACAATGGTAATATGGATGAAGAAATTGACTGTTATTGCTTCATTCCACTTTTATAATCTACTTCATGTTCTACTGCATGGAATAATAAACTATATAGATATTGTATGTGCACACTAACATGTAGACAAATGTTCTCTATATTCATCAAATCACGGTTAATGAAATAAGCATGCACTTACGTGCAGACAAATGGTGAATAAGTTCCTACTCTGATATAGTTACTCCGTCGAAATGTCGCCCATTTAAACTTTCGGGTGAATTTTAAAAAAACTGAAACAAAAGTTGGGAAAACAATTTGTGAACGATTAAAACACTCTGAACACATTTTGTCTAGTTTCGCTGCTAGTACCATAATGTGATCAAACATGGTATACTAAGTGGCGGATGTCTTTCAAGATCTAAACAATAAGTATAGGGAATAGTGCTAGCTTAGAGCCACTCGAGGTCTCAACAGAAATGGTCAAATAGATAATCAACATTTATAATAATAATAATGTCCATTTATACAGCGCATATATCCATGCACATTGCATGCTCAAAGCGCTGAGTGACATATTACCCCTGGTCAACGAGTACAGAACATACCCTAAGGAGAATACAACCGGTCGCCTGTCAGGCGCTCGAGGTTCAAATTCAGATTACCATCGTAGCATACCAGGTACCCAATTACTGCTGGGTGGACAGGGGCAAGCTTCGAACTAAGTCACTTTCATTACAAATTCCTTATGTCCAAGTAAGTCGTTGAAGCGAGAGGATTGACAAAAAGAAAAACTCATGCATATTAATTATCATTAATCTTTATAACTTAACTCCAATTAGGTAGACCAGAAACCCTCGTCTTTAACAGTAAGCCAACATTAGCGATAACATCCTAATTTAGTCATAATAATACCAATACCAACATCAATGATAATCTTTAATGTTATACGAAATGATAAATCTGTGATATTAAAAGCCTCGAGCTTTCCTTTGTCTCTTAATTCTTATAAACTGCTATTATTAACTATCAATGATATGGCACTAATACAATCTGAACGGCCTACACTATACGATTCGGCAACTGGGCCAATACAGGTAAGCTGGGCCAATACGGGCCAAACTGGGCCAATACGAGCAGACTGGGCCAATACGACTCTGAGCATGCGCATATACACAAATGGCGCAAGTCCGAAGCTATCGCTTCAAAACTTTCAACATATATTACAGTTCACGAATCTCTTTTATATTTTAGATTTCGATGAAAATGATCTCTCTAATGTTGTACAAGTAAATCACAAAGAAGTTAATTAATAAAAATGTCATTAATCAAGTTTTTGCCATATTGGCCCAATTACAGGTCCTCGGTCCGCTTCGCCTCTGGCCAATACAGCAGACCTCGGACCTGTAACTAGACCAATAAGAAAAAACATGATTAATAACATTATAATAATGAAACGTGGATATTCACGAAGAAGCAAGTATCCAAAACGTATATGCATAAAGTATTAAATTTTACTTTCCAGTTAACATCATTTAGGACGTTGTCATTGCTTCAATTTTAAACCTTCATTAACAATCGAGAATTCAAACTTTTGGACAGCATTCCTTTTCTGTTTCACTCTCATATTCAGATCTCGTTCCTTTCCCTATATATTCTGTCTTGAAAGCTAGATTGCATTGTTTAAGTTATGAGTGATTGAATTGAAAAACTATAAGTGATGGTTACCGTTCGGGTTCAAGACCAACATATTGCAGATCAGTATTTGAAATTGATTATTTTACGAATTAAGAATTCGTCATTTCACACCCATATGAACATGCTATTGGCTTGGAGTAAACATCTTTCAATAGGTTGACGTTACGATAGAACATCTTGGCTTCGAATGAAAGGGATTGAGAAGCCAACTCATAACTCGATTGGGAATACTTTGGAAACATTGATAAGGCCCTCACAACAGAGTATTGGAATTTGGAATACTATTTAACCATAATTATAATTGAATTCTTATTGGGCAAATATTATTAATTCTGTTTAAATAATTTCTATACATAATGTATCAATGAAAGTATTCGATATTTTTGGTCTCGAGTAAAAGAAAAAACTGATTATTTGAAGTTTATAATATTGCATCTTTAAAACAATCTGTTTAACATGTCTGAAGGGCTATACACATGTTTGACCATTTATATTGTGACATCACGTACGGAGAGGTCCCTAGAGATTGCAGATATTGTAGAAAATTAAATCTCTGTTGGTTATTTGCCATGAAGTTTTCAAATGCTAGAAATAAATTAATGTCCTTGTTTTAACATACAAGAAACAAGCGAGTTCCACCTTTTTAAAACAATGTGAATAAATTGATTGACAGGTGTTAAACAGTTTAAATCAGATTTTTGTTATAATCGTAGAACTTTAATCGTTATTTTTAATTCTAAAATTGTGATAAAAACGTTTGATGAGTATTACAATATGAGTTGTCTGGATATATTTATATTTAGTTTCTACAGCCGTTTTGATCATCAGGATTTCAGCATCAATAGGGACCAAGTAAGGAAAACCATTAGTGATAGCGATCTTCCTGTCCACATATCGGAAGAAGATGTCATCCAGAGCTTCTCCAGAATCAACATTCGGAAAGCGAAAGGTCCAGACAACCTTGACGGCATAGTGCTAAAGGAGTGTAGAGTTCAACTGTGTAAGGTGTTTTCAAGATTGTTCCAACTCTCAGTTGATACGCATGTCATTCCTTCCGTTTGGAAAACTTCAGAAATAATACCTGTTCCAAAGAAGACGCAGCCTAAAGAATAAAATGACTACCGACCAGTTGCGCTAACATCTATTGCAATGAAGTCCATGTCAGTTTGAGGCCGCCCGAATAGTTACGGGATTACCTAAGTATGCTACGAGAGAATCTCTTACTTATGAAACAGGATGGCAATCTCTAAAAGAGAGAAGAATATATCGTAAACTATCATTATTTTATAAGATATATAACAATAATGCTCCATCATATCTTTGTGACCTTATGCCACAACATGTTAATACTAGGACTAATTATAACCTTAGAAACGTTCGTGATCTTTCCGTATCGTATTGCCGCACTAACCTCTACAGTCAATCATTTTTCCCATCATGCTCACAACTGTGGAATAACCTCCCATTGTACATTAGGGAAGCTGATTCTATTAATAGTTTTAAATTATATACTTCTCCAAGAAAATTTAAAGCACCAACTTATTTCTCAATTGGTAAAAGAAAACTAAACATAATTCATACACAGTTCCGATATTCCAGTAGCAAATTAAATGATGATTTATATAGAATAGGTCTCTCAGACCACCCTGAATGCAATTGCAAATCTGCTTGTGAAAATTCTCATCATTATTTCATTGAATGCATTATGTATTATAATATAAGAAATCAAATGTTTCGAAACATTAGATTAATTTGCAACAACAGAGCACAGGTAAATTTAGATTTGTTGTTAAATGGATGTCCAGATCTTTCCTATAATGATAACGTACACATTTTTAAAGAAGTACAAAAGTACATATCTCTTACTGAGAGATTTGATAAATAAAAACATACATGTAACCTGCCTATTTCCCAGTATTATACATTATGTATCTTTTGCTTTTTCTTTACTTTCTATACCTTGTCCATTTGTAAATATACCCATCGTCTATATGCATGTATATCACTGTACATATTGTATTCAACGTTTCAATATATTATGTCAACATTGTAAATAGGAGAGGGTTTCATTAAGTTGGTATAACTTGTACCCAATCCCTTCTCGTGAATAATATAAGTTATCACATTGCATAGCGGGTTACATCGGTATTTATTATTCCCGCGAAAGGTTTTATGCAACGAGCGGAACGCGAGTTGCATAAAACCTTTCAAGGGAATAATAAATACCGATGTAACCCGCTATGCAATGTGATAACGAATTTATCTTACCGAATGTCTAAAACTATTGTTAAAAACACAATCAGAAGTGAACAAAACCTTTATTTCAAAACAACAACAAAGGTCCGAGTCACGGCATACTGGTTGACCTATGACCTTATCATTTGACTTTGAATGATTGACGTGGAAGCACGCTTTACTTGCGGGGTATAAGGGATTTATTCTCCCTCGGTGAAGGTGTATATGGGAATTTGTTAAGGGTCACGTGAACCAATCAGAGATCGAGATTTTTACATGAGGTAGGATAAATATGTTTAAATCAATCAAAATGAAGTCCATGGAACGCATCTTGCTGAGACATCTCCGACAGGCAGTTTCCGATATAATGGACCCACTTCAGTTCGCCTACAGATCTAGGAGAGGAGTTGTTGATGCTACATTGTCACTCCTCAATAATGTCTACAACCATCTTGAGACACCGAAGTCTTATATCAGGATCTTGTTTGTTGATTTTTCATCTGCGTTCAACACTATACAGCCTCACATCATGATTGAGAAACTGTTGAACATGGGCGTGAATTCTAATCTCATCAAATGGATTGGAAATTTTCTTGTGGACAGAAGGCAATTTGTCAAAGTTAATGGGACAGTATCGAGCACAATATCCATAAATACCGGAGCGCCGCAAGGTTGTGTCATCTCGCCCGTCCTGTTCACCCTCTACACTAACGATTGCGTTAGTTATAGTTCTACCTGCTCAACGATCAAGTTTGCGGATGACGCCGCAATTGTTGGAAAATTAAATTATGATATATCTGAACATATGTATAAAGATGAAATTACAAAATTTACAACTTGGTGTGCAGACAATCATCTACATTTAAATGTAAAAAAAAACGAAGGAACTGGTTATTGACTTTCGAAGTAAACCATCTAAAATGCTTCCAGTCATAATAAATGGTGAATGTGTTGAGACTGTGTCGGAATATAAATATTTGGGAACCTACATTGATTCTAAACTGACCTGGAATTCCAACATTAATGCCTTGTTTAACAAATGTCAACAACGTCTTCATCTCATGCGAAAACTCAGATCTTTCGATGTTAACCCCTCCGTCATGTCAACCTTTTATACAGCTTTTATTCAAAGCATATTAACATTTTCATTCCATTGTTGGTACGGGTCTCTCTCAGTTCATCTTAAATCTAAAGTTAACAAAATTGTGAACGTTGCGAGTAAGATTGCCGGTGTCAAGTTCGAGTGTTTAACTGATATATATGAGCGGCAAATCGTAAATCAAGCTGTCAAAATCATATCTGACCCGACACATTCCCTTCATTCAGAATATCACCTTCTCCCTTCAGGCCGCCGCTACAAAGTTCCAGTTTTGAAAACTAAGAGAGCCCGTACATCTTTTGTTCCTAACACAATATGTCTATTAAATAAATGTGAAAAGAGTTAAATGCATGTACATAAATATTTCATATGATTGTTCTCCTGTTCAAGCTCTGTGTTGATGTAAAACAAATTCCTGAAAAGGCAATAAAGTATTATTATTATTATTATTATTATTATTATTATTATTATATTGTATATTGTACTTGCGTGACAAGTTGTGAGAGAAACATGCGCATCGGTGACAACAGATATTGTTTCTTGAACATAGCAGAGTGAATCGTTCATAAAATCACATTATGGATGCTATTTCTGTTAAAGACTGCTGTAATACAGATGATACAATAGTACGTGTTTTAGAGGCGGAATCTTCATCATACATTACTAATACTTATCGAAAACCAGTGTGAAGTTGTTACTTATTCCTTATTCTTTATTCGATATTCGTTTTTTCCATTTACCTATTCGAAAAAGGCGTTTTAGGGTACCAAAGATTATTTGTAGCTCTTTCAAGCCAATACAGCGACGTAACTTACGTCATAATAAGTCAAACCGCAAAGATAAAAAACGGTTATTAAGTACCCGAAATCTCGTTGCGATCAGCTTTGCCCCAAACAACATTCTGAGGGTACCTAAGATTTATGTTAAGTAATGTTTAGTAGGCCAATATTCAGTTGCCTATCCAGCGACTTATCTTACGTGTAGGATAAAACATGACCAGCGGGCATTATAGATGTCCGCGGGTTATGACCACGGGTCTTTCCCGAAGGAAAATGGCATACTTTTCCGGGGGTCATGTTTTATCTTACTTATAAACCGACAGAAACAGTTGGAAAACAGTTTCGTACTAAAATATAAGGTGGTGGACACAGTAATAAAAATAAGTGTTTTTGAGAGGATCCAATGTGTGTTCGGTTGTGGACCACATCGCACGAACGCAGCTGCGTTAACCTTGGTATGTGATGCACGTGCAGCCAGCATTTATCTGCAGTTGTACATTGACTCGAATGATTTTCACTTTAGAATCGACTCAAAATCCCTAGATCGTCAGTTTATTGTTAAGAATGATAAATAAGTATTCTTGCATCAAGTTTCCTAAAAATAAGTGTAATGATATAAATTATCAATTAACTCAAAATCAGACATTTGTTATAAAAGCACCTAACATTTCAGTGCTGTCACAATAGCTCTGTAGGCAGAGTGTTCAGCGATCCGGAATGGGAGTTTTCTCGGTTAGAAACGGCAAAACACCAAAAACATTTGCAGATTGGAAAATAAAATTTAAAAAAAAAAAAAATTGATAGTTACTTAACACATTGACAACAATTCTACGATCTAATGGTTGGAAAATAATTCAGATAATTGCCCAGGACAGAGGGCATTATTAACATAGTTACCCGAGGAAGAGGGCATTATCAAGGTTATTGCCCGAGGCGGAGGAAAGTAATCAGACGGGAGGGAAATTACGAAAAATAGTGTTCCGGGAGAACAATAGAGTGACGTCACTGTAGGTTTATAAGTCATTATAATTCAAGCGGTCATACCATATTTTCCACAGAAATTGTAGTTGTCTTCAGACTAGTTCAAACAACATGTAATATTTGTACTACTTAGTTATTATCTCAAGTTTAGATAATCCAATAACTATATCATCGAGGTAGCTTATGTTAGGGTTCATGAGTTCGCTTTCGCCCGTTGATAACCAAACCATTCACTCGTTTCATAAAATGTTATTAAACGGGACGTCGTGAAGTATTCTCTATCTATATAGCCTCTGCACAGCCAAATTCCATTTGTAAAAGCAATTAAATAGTAATGACTTATGCACAAAACAAAAGTACCTTGGCTTCCATTAGTTTGTCATACTATGTGGACGTATTAACTATTTATTTATTGTCAGCTGTAGACATGTTATTTTGTCTTATTAACACAAATTTGAGTGGTGGATAATTAGTTAAAAGGGCAGCAGCACGTTTCAACTGATAATTGTACGTTAATGGTAAATGTATTATTTTTATAGTGTCAAAAACTTAATACACAAACCAATCATCCAGAGTCAGAGATCAAAAGCTATAAAGATTCACCTGAAGTCCATTGACGGCCATTTCTGTGTGAACACCTTCATGGTTGTGTAAGAAATGGAATCACAAGGCTGAACTTATATTATATATTTGATATGTTACTGCTTTTAGTTTAAATACATTGTCTTTCAATTGGAACCATTTATTTTCATTTTCCTGACATAACCTTATTTTCACCCTAAACATGTACTACTTCCCCTTTAAAATTTGTCAGCATAAACTAAATATCGATTCTTGGAGGCTAGAAAGTATAAACAAGTGACGCTCTGATGTTATTGAAAGTACTAACGCATTATGTATTGATGCTCGTTATTGATTCATTAAACCAGAGAACATTTATGTTATTTGGTCTGTCCAACATGAAATGTGAGAGTTGAACATGCGCCTCGTGATGTAACATTGAACTAAAATGTATGTGCAACCATCGGCGTCATTCTATACATTGCTCTACATTATTGATTCATAGATCACAGAGAACCAACATGAAATGTGAGAGAGTTGAACATGGGCCCAGTTTTGTAACATTGAACTAAAATGATTGTGCAATCATAGGCGTCAACTATACATTGCGTTGGTCCGTGGATCCATCAAGGTTCGTGAAGTGTAAAATCTAAAAAGAGAGAATGATATTTTCAATGATACTTAAGCTTCTTTGAAATCAGTGTTTGATCGCTTTGATTAGTTGATGGGAAAGTCATTTGAAATTGCATATCCATCCACGCTTTAGTTTAGAAATCATTAAGAATACAACGATTACCATATGTTTGATCAACACTGTTAGAACCACTTGTACAATCATTTGATTTACTCACCTATGTACCTACGTATATTTGACACAAGAATGTGCCAGAAACTTAAACTTTGTCTCATTTTCTATCCTTCACTATTGTAATCGCAAGTTACTAATCGGTAGTCTATACACATAATTCATAGTTTTCCCTTTCTAAAGAATAATTATAATGTTGAATTATAATTATTACATTAAATCAGACGTTAAATTCTGCCTAAAAAAATCACATCGATGATGATTTCAAAAACAAGAACGTGATATTATTATTGACAAAAAACAAATATGCAACCCCACAACCTTTTGGATTGTATAAAACGAATAATGAAAACCAAAGTTTGGTACATTAAATCAAAATCTATGATTACTTAATATAGATAAGCCTACAGTTAATCAGATAAAAAGCACCATACTGATTTAGAGAGCTCTGAAACTATAAAGCGACTTTGAAATATTCATAACATTTGGAAGTGAAACCTCTAAGGGATTAGTTTCCCCATTAGACTTATTGATTCGACGTCGCACTTAGTCCTCAACCTTGTTTCACATTTATTGAGTTATTAGTGATTAACAAGTTGATCTGAACAAGTTGGTCACAGACATCTGATCTGATTAACAAGTTGGACACAGACATCTGATCAACAAGTTGGACACAGACATCTGATCAACAAGTTGGACACAGACATCTGATCTGATCAACAAGTAGGACACAGACATCTGATCAACAAATTGGACACAGACATCTGATCAACAAGTGGGACACAGACATCTGATCTGATTAACAAGTTGGACACAGACATCTTGATCTGATCTGGCCATGACAGAAAAGGAGGCCAATCCGAGAGGAGTGAGGGAGCAGCTAAAAGATATATGGGAAAATTTTCTCTTGGACACCAGTCTACATGGGTGTAATTGCATTGCAAAGAATCGACATCATGTGGTTAAAAGGTGAGTTGTTCTAACAGGCTTGGTTATAAAATATCAGTTTGGGAATATGAATATCAGCATATGATGTACATATCAATTGTAGTATATTTACTCACTTGCTTCAAATTCCGACATATTCTACACTTGTACTCAATCAAAGTTAATTTGTTGATCTACCAGCGAGCTTTGTTGTAACTGAGGCTTACAAATTATTGACACATCTGTACCAATGAAACGCAGATGACCTTTTGTCGTTTCCTTTTGCTAGTTCTAATCAAAGGAAATGGCAAATGATTCATCAACTGTTCATATTGCATTTGTTTTGAATTATTTGTACAAGTAATAATAATTTTCAACACAAGATATTAGAGTAACTTAAAACTGGTTGAAAAAATGTCAGACAACATATAGACGACTTTGTATTGTTATACTTATATGGCAGATATTAGATGAATATTCTGATTGTGGGCCGATGGACTTAGCCGACTTCTACTGACTTTTGTCACTATTTTTCCCTGGTGAAATCTGGTGTGCAAAATCGATATTTTTGAATTTATAGATGGTTCTGGATACTTGCTGTGCTCACAACGTCTGCTGTCCTCATCTTCTACGTGGTGGATTTCTACAAAGTGTACCAGAAACACCCTTACATTACCAAAACAAGCATACAGAGACTGAAGAGTCTACCTTTACCAGCAGTCAGCATTTGTAATCCAGGCATTCGACGAGATAAAATCCACAATGTTGAAAACATAATAGCAAATCTGTTATCACAGGATGATCTCGTAAGAGCCCACGGGACCTTCAACTTTACATCTCTGAATGTAACAGATTTAGAACAATTGTATGCCTTGCCTTATAAGGATATTGGTATGTCCATTGAAGACCTGATCATCAAGGCAAAAGTCAACTCGAGATTGATAAACGTAGGTGAAGAGTTTACAAGCAGAACGATTGGGATGGTGCATTGCTTCTCTTTCAACGGAGAACATGGCAATGGAACTGGAGGCGATATTCAGTTGACACAAGAGGACAGTCTCCAGATGATCTTCAACATAAGTCAAGACTCATATCTTACAACGACCAGTGGAGCAGGCGTAACAGTAAGTTTATACATGTGGCACAGGATATGGAACAAAAATATCAAATATTTTGATACGTTCAAATAGGTTATCTACACTCCAAAATTTCATTGTTTTTATTTTTTGCAAAAGAAATGTATCATTATATTTACTAGTTTGCATTGGTAATAGGAAAACGGGCATAAAAAGGTTGTCATTGCGCGTTCTATTTACGTGTATACTGATTAATCTCCACATTTTGTGGTGTGTGTCATAGAGGATGAATGAGTTGAATAATACATTTATTATTTAATATAATTACCACTTAACAGCATCGACAATGCCACAGTGATGAAATTGTATTAGTGTTGGTCCATTTTAATGTGTATTGTTATTTGCATATGATTTGTTTACAGTTGATCTTGCATGAGCCATCAGGGTTTCTTTCTGATGGTGTACAAGTGTTCCTGTCGCCGGGGAATTTTAGCACAGTTGCTTTGACAGTGACAAAGGTAAGGTTTATAGAGTGAGGGAGTTGTTGTAATACGCCGCGGTGTGAAGTTTTTACATGGTTTTCGAGAAACCGCTCCTGTAATAGCAATAGAGCGTATGACTTCAGAAAAATTTCTTCATATTGACTGATTCAAAAGATTTCCCTTGTTGAATTTTGTATTGATTTTCTCCTACTATGGTACCATTGCCCTTGTGGACCGGAAATATTGAAATAAGACAAGATGATGTGTGCGTTGTATGACATGAACACTCACCCGTTAGCTGAGGATACATCTTTTAGACTGAAGTTGGTGGAACTTACATGTAACATTGATTTGTCCTGTACATGTCCTGTGTCGTTCCCATCATGGTACGAAGTCATAACGGTAAGATGCCATAATGCAAGACTGGTCCTTGACAAGGTTATGATATTTGTGCTTAGGTTTTCTATGCGTTGGTCGGTGAAGTGAATAACTATTTTCTCCGACTAAAATTTCCCAGTTAACATTTCAATAGCTCATCGTTTCGAGTGCCACCATTTCATGTTTTCCCCTTTGTTTCAACATGTCCTCCAATCCAACTCAGAAGTTCCCTCGCAGGAAAAGGGTTTGCTCTCAACAATCTATTAAGAAACAGTCATGTAACGCCGTCGGTTAACTAAAATTGCGGGTGATGAAAAGAATGAACTCACTTTTCATGTTCAAACATTTATCATTGATTGACGTTAAAAAAATCCTGTTTGAGAAAAGTTTTACCGTTAATGTCCATAAGAATCCCTGATCACTTTTGCCTAGGATATCCATTTTTTTCTTTCAGGTGTAGCCATTTCAAATTTGCGCACACTCTTCATCTTACATTATCTATCTGTAAGAAAATATCATTATTCTCTAGGATTTAATTACCATTTCTCCTTCATTCAGATGAAGTTCCTTCCAAAACCGTTTCGTTCACTTGGAGATGAATACTGTTTGGAGTCTGCGAAGGAAATGAATTTGGAGTGGCACCGGAACTACACATGGGATGGATGTATGATGGAATGCATCTACATTGCTGCTGCGAAAACGTGCAATTGTAGTCCAGTGATCGGAGGAAAGAGGACTGTACCATGTAATAATAATAATAATAATAATAATAATAATAATAATAATGATGATGATGATGATGATGATGATGATGATGATGATGATGACGATGATGAAGACGACGACGATGATGTTGATGATGATGATGATGATCACCATCATCATGATCATTTAAAATATCCTTTAAAACATTCCCACTTTGACCTACAGATAATGTTTTACCTTTTTCATATAAGTCGCAGAAGTATAAAGTACTAAGAGATCATCGAAATGTCAAAGTGTCACATAAAATATTCACTTGTCGCTTTTAAAGAGATTATTTCTACTAGTTATATCACCAGCATTTTTTAACTTTCACAATATGTCACATATGCTATGTCATGCAGAGAACACTTGCAAGTATCTTTGTATAATGTAACTATATATAACTTATGTATTTTATGTAACTCCAGTTGTATATGGGCCAGAGACCTTAAATGCAATAAAAAACTTTGACTCTGATTTGATAGGATAAAACAACTTGCATCATTTAAAATGTTCATTATGATTTATAAAAATATGTTTCAGCTTCAATTGCTGACAAGGAATGTGACAGTGATGGTATGCTTCGATGTGTGCTACCAGCAATGGGTAGGTACTTAGTTTTTGTTGACTTTAGTTTGTAAATAATTCCTTAAAAATAAATACCTTACGTAGAAAGACCCTGCCTTTAAAATGCAAAAGGATGAAATATACATATAAGATTCTTGGCCGGGTTCTTGTTTTAAAAAAAGGAAATATGATGATATGCATACTTCGCATAAAATTAAGTTTAAGGTCACGTACAAGAAGCCTAGTCAAGCTAGTTATTCCAAAATAAGAACAGATTCCAATTAACAACACTGAGCAAAACTGTTGTATCTTTAAATTATTGAAGTTTTGACATAAATGAATATTTAAACGACATTGGTGTAAATAGATATAGAATTGCACTTCTCTGTCTATGTCTAAGCTCATATATGCCAATTGCACAAACTGAGTGACTTAAGTGTCTTTAAAAGCTCTTTTGTTGTATATTTTTCGTGTTACCAAGTGAACATAAGTACCATGTATTCTTGCTCTCTCCAAAGTTATAGAATTAACATAAACAATAAACAATATGGATACTTATCTATTGTGAAGGAAATAAAATGAGGTTTATTTTAATTCGTTTCTTGGGCTTTTGATATTCATAATTTAATGTATAGTTGGTTCTATTATAGTTTATTATAGTTGAGATTATTCTTATATTCTATATTGTAAATGTTGAGATGATTCTTATATTCAACCTGATATTGTTTATGTTGTTTGTTGTAATGTTGTACCTTGTCATGTATTGACAACACCTTTCGTGAGTTAAAATTGAACTGTTTTTGTACCTTATAAACTCTTTTTGTATACTCGAAAATAAGTAAAGATTTCTCGTCTTGATTTGGCGTCCTGATATTGCGTGTGAAATTTAAGTGATTAATTAACACTTAAATTTGTTTACCATTAAATTGTAAATACGTATACTTTTATCACTTAAAGTCAATTATCATACTTCCTCATTTAGCTTTTCTTTGGTCGGGCTGAAAATAAAACTCACACGTTTTTTTTCCAGATAAAACACTTCGTTATATTATTAACGGAAATATGACAAATTGCAACTGCCCACGGTTGTGTAGATACACTAAATATGATGTCCGTACATCCTCAATGGCCTATCCACATAAAATGACCTCAGACTTTCTCTACCAGCAAGGGGCTGTTCCATCTACCCAACACATCAGGTACTTTTGTCAAATAATAAACTTTTATGATATTGTTGCATTCCATATCATTCTAATAAATCAGAAAGCCATCCTCATCAATTAACCTTAATTTCAGGAATCAAGGTAGTTTATTAACTGTTTACTGTTTTATTTATTCAGATTATGAAATTAAAGCGATATTCTCCCTCCTAATTGGACCTAATAAAGTCGTGTGACCGGTACATATTTCAATGAACCCTAAGTGGGGGTTATACAAAATAACCGTCACATTATATAGGTGATACTATTCGTGCCTGCTGATTGAACGAAACAAGGTCATGTGAACATAAGAACTATTTTAACAATGAAGCACTGCACAGTGATGAAACCACCATAACACACTGTTTTACAAATACCTTTTTGAACTTGTTTAGACAAAACTAGATATTCATTCTGATGTTTAGTAATTGACATACATGTAAATGATTCATAAGAAAAAAGTAAGATACATTTCGTAATCTTTTCTATGAACTATTTTTATCAAGGACTAACACGAGAGAAGCGACACTAAATTCACTAAAGAACTACTACAAGTATCTCCATAAATCTATTTTCAGAGACAACTATTTGGCTGTTAACATAAGATTTGAATCTATGATCATGAACTATGTCGAACATGTCCCTGAGCTCAGTGTTGGCGATATCCAAGGTGAGATTGAATTTTCTATTACTGTAATGTCAAACAAAAATTAATCAGAAGTAAAAGGAATCTCTTGATCATACAGTTCATATCAAATCGTCATGTTGTAAAATACGAATGTCTGGAAAGGAACATGCTTCGTACTGTTTTGGTTACGGTCTTATTCGAATTGAATTAAATAGAGAAAAGTGGTTCTGCCTAAGAGTAAAACATTCAAACAATTGTGTTTATAAAATTTCCAACACAGGTAAACTTGGTGGACAGATGGGATTGTTCCTGGGAGCAAGTCTGCTGACTCTCTGGGAGCTGATTGATCCTATCATTGGATCAGTTGTGGTGGTTACAAAGGCGTTGCTGCGACTAGGATAGTGTTACAATAAGGTGTGGTGATACGTGAGAAAAACTACGAGATGCTTGAAGAAATTCAATATATATTTTACTAATTGGTCCTTTCCTGCAACGTTTGTCGTGATTACTGCGCCTAGGATAGATTGTTAATAGAAGGTATGGTGATCCTTGAGAGACATAAGGAGATGTTTTTTGACAAGGAATGAATGTTTTACTGATTGATCATATATTTGTAATAGTTGTTGTGATTACAAAGGCGCTGCTGCGACTAGGATAGTGTTACAATAAGGTGTGGTGATACGTGAGAAAGATAAGGAGATGCTTTATGAAAAAGAATGAATGTTTTACTAATTGATCATTTATTTGCAATAGTTGTGGTGATTACTAAGGCGTTGCTGCGACTAGGAAAGTGTTACAATAAGGTGTGGTGATACATGAGAAAAACTACGAGATGCTTGAAGAAATTGAATATATATTTTACTAATTGGTCCTTTCCTGCAACGTTTGTCGTGATTACAAAGGCGCTACTGCGCCTAGGATAGATTGTTAATAGAAGGTATGGTGATCCTTGAGAGACATAAGGAGATGTTTTTTGACAAGGAATGAATGTTTTACTAATTGATCATATATTTGTAATAGTTGTTGTGATTGCAAAGGCGCTGCTGCGACAAGGATAGTGTTACAATAAGGTGTGGTGATACGTGAGAAAGATAAGGAGATGCTTTATAGAAGAAGAACTTTATTCAGTATAAAGGCCACAGGCCCATGTACATTTCGCATTCTCGCATTTGTACATTCTGTCGCATTCTGTCGTATTCTGTCGCATTCTGTCGCATTCTCGCATTCCAATTTGTATTTGCATTATCGCATTCACATGATATGTAACTCTCCTATGGAGGACTAAAGATCATAATAATAATAATAATTCAGTATAAAGGCCACAGGTCCATGTACATTGTATACATTACAGATTATAATAATTTACGGTTTTGGTGCAAGATAATGAAACATCCTTATATTTAACAAGTTGATGAAATTTAAGTATACAACTAAAGTAATGAAGAGCGTAACATAAAAGCTTCTTTGATATAGTTTGCATACAAATTTAGACAATTTACATTTTCTTTTTGCATTAGAGAAATTAGAGATGCATTACTTTTACATTGAATACTAGGCAAATATTTCATTCTTACTTCTTTATACAAAGGACACAAAAGCATAAAATGTAATTCGTCTTCTAAAACATTTTTACAGAAAGGACAAAATCTAAACTCTCTGGGAATATTATTTCTCCTCATTATATTCAATTCACCCATTCTGAAAAGTGTTAAAAATCTTCTTAAATCTTTATTGCGAATTACCAACAAATATGATTCCATTTTAAAGGATGCTTTCACAGATGAGTAGAAATCCAAATTTGAATGTGCATTTAAAAGAGAGAGAATATTTTGAGTATTACAATCTTTAATTTTCTGAGCGAATTGTTTAATAAATATATCAATATTGACAGTATTTTGAAACTCCCATGCATAATTAAAACCATATGTAGCATTTCCATTTAAACAAACAAATATTATTTAGCCTATTTACATACAAATATGCAAGTCGAGCGAAGAATTTCAAGTCCAATAAGTACATACATATAGGATATTGTAAGTTATTGATTTACTGATGGAATGTATCCTTTTCTTTAAACAGATGTGGCAGGCCAGATGAATGTGAACAGCAAAGGGGAAAATTCCTCTAAATAACAAAGTCCAAGACCATGACCTTGCACGCTCCTCCATACAACTTAGTTTGAAACCAAAATGTTTGTTCGTGTACAATTACAAACTGAGTTACCAATGTATATGCTTACGATAATACCCTATATTGAAAAAATACGGCAGAATACGGCTGAATACGATAGAAGAATATCAGAGGATAGGTTGTAGCATAACGCGGAGACATATACGCTGATGTAGCAGGATGTGTAACGTGAAGTGTTTGAATACTCCAGGATGAATTTGTGGTCATTCAGGCCACATATTTTAAGAGGCCGATGAAATCACTTACATTAAAAAATACATTGTATCATTTCTTGAATTCTTCGATACGGTTGCAGAAAAGTTGTTATGTTATTATTGCAGATGCCCTCTACCTTTGTAGGGGAGATGCACAGCTAAGTAATAGACGACTTAATTCAGCTTATTTCCACATATTTCTATAACTAGTATTACACTCATTTATTCAACCCTTCAGCCAAAAAACTGCTTTTTCTTCCTGACTAAAGTTCTGGACTCAACACTGAGCCGCAAGGCTGTGTTAACGAAAACTCAATCTGTCCAAAGTTATACCTTGCAAGCTTTTGAAATTAGTTAAGTACTGAGATTACTATTTCTTCATCCTTTCCTTTTAAGTACCTGTCTGTCTGATGATGACCGATATTATCACTTTACTAGAAATTGGTAGAAATAAGCCGCAACATTGTGATACACTCACGAAGCGTTCATAAAATATCTTAAAACGCTGTCCATTACTATATAAAGTATAAAATTGTGTATGCTTTACAAAATGTGCTTTGACTATTGTATGAATATAAATGTATCTATGTTCCTTTTATATTGATGCTTATTGGCATCCCATACATTTTAGCTCATCTGGCCTGTAAGGCCCGATGGGCTTATGACATGGCATGGTGTCCGGCGTCCGTCTGTCCGTCCGTCAAACCGTCCGTCCGTAAATTTTGTGGAATTTCGACTTCTTCTCCCCTATAAAGCCTAGAAAGCTGAAACTTTGTGTACAGACTCCTTTACTAGTGAGGATTATAAATTGTAGCTTTGATGGCCCTGTGACCCCTAATAAGGGCCATAGGGGCCACACCCTAAAAACCTATTTTCATGTTCTTCTCCAGAACCATAAGGCCGGGAAAGCTGAAACTTTGTGTACAGACTCCTTGGCTAGTGAGGATTATAAATTGTAGCTTTGGTGGCCCTGTAACCCCTAATAAGGGCCACAGATGCCATGCCCTAAAAACCTATTTTCATCTTCTCTCCAGAACCATGAGGCCTAGAAAGCTGAAACTTTGTTTGCAGACTCCTTGACTGGTGAAAATTATAAATTGTAGCTTTGGTGGCCCTGTGACCCCTCATAAGGGCCACATATGCCATGCCCTAAAAACCTATTTTCATCTTCTTCTCCAGAAGCATGAGGCCTAGAAAGCTGAAATTTTGTTTGCAGACTCCTTGACTGGTGAAGATTATAGCTTTGGTGGCCCTGTGACCCCAAATAAGAGCCACAGGGGCCTCGCCCTAAAAACCTATTTTCATCATCTTTTCCAGAAGCATAAGGCCTAATAAGCTGAAACTTCGTGTACAGACTCCTTGACTAGTGAGGATTATGAATTGTAGATTTGGTGACCCCTTGCCCCTAATAAAGGCAACAGTAACGTCCTTCGAATCTATTTTCATCTTCTCCTGAAGTATATGGCCTAGAAAACTGAAACTTGTCGCCTATATACTTAATTTTATGATTGGTGCCCCTGTGGCCTCTACAAAGGGGGAATCATTTTGGCCACACTCTACAGCATAATGGATGATGAAGCCTGATGAGCTACAGAGCCAATGGCTCTTTTTTGTACTGTACATGTTATGGTGCTTGAAATGAAACATGTTGGCTTTTCAATGTCACATATTGTATAGCTTAGCGTAGATGTATATTCAAAGTTTCTCACACTTTCATCCCCAAATAGTAAAAAATAAAAATAACTTTTTTCAATAAAAAATCTTTTCTATTCTAAGAAGCCAAAATCTCAAATTTTATTTACATAAAAACTGTAAAATAAACTTAAAGTCATTATCATCTCGAAAGTTTCATTCTGAATTATTGAGATAACTTTCCAATATAACGTTTGACTGATTGGCGCGCGTCAATTTCCGATTTTCATAATCTCATCTGAATGCCTTCCTATTGTCACCATACGACGTCGAAATTTCTAAAATGAATATGATATCTGTTTGATGATGACCGATGTAATCACTTTACTAGAAATCGGCAGAAATTAGCCGCAACACTGTAATACACTCACGAAGCGTTCATAAAATACCTGAAACGCTGTCCATTACTATACAAGTATCAATTTTTGAATGCTTAACAAAATACGCTTTATATGAATGTATCTTTGTTCCTTCTATACATTTTTTGTACTGTTCATGGTGCTTGAAATGGAACATGTTGGCTCTTTAATGTCACATATTGTATAGCTTAGCTTAGATGTATATTCAAAGTTTCTCACACTTTCATCCCCAAATAGTAAAAAATAAAAATACCTTTTATCAATAAAAATATTTTCTATTCTAAGAAGCCAAAATCTCAAATTTTATTTAAATAAAAACTGTAATATAAACTTAAAAACAACTCGAAAGTTTCATTCTGAATTATTGAGATAACTTAAAAGTTTCCAACATAACGTTTGACTGATTGGCGCGCGTCAATTTCCGATTTTCATAATCTCATCTGAATGCCTTCCTATTGTCACCATACGACGTCGAAATTTCTAAAATGAATATGATATCTGATATTTGTTACTTTTATCAACTTGTGTTGATATATTTGATATCAGAAATATTTGGGTGAGATGTTCTATATCTAACCCCTGTACTTTGTCTTAAGAGCATACATTCAAACTTGATCCTGACAAATTTCAAATTCCCCCAACGTTAAACAATTATGAAGGTCCACTAAATTTGAAATTTCCTATCTTTCTTATGATTTTCAACTGCAACAGAGACTCCGTTGGCTTTTTAAAGATATTTTGACTTAATTGAATCATATCATGTAAATCACCATCCTGCTACATCAGCGTATATGTCTCCACTAATGCTACAACTATAGGTTGTAGCATTAGCGGAGACATATACGCTGATGTAGCAGGATGGTTAATCACGTTTTAAAAACTTTGAAACTAAAAACAACCAAATTCTGTGTAAAGTAAGACTTGGACATACAGTTGATAGATATCTTCAAAATACGCCAAGTACGGTGCTTGTTACTTGTACATAAATATTATATAAATCAAGCAAATGAAGAAAGATCGAAAGCGAAAGTTTATTCTCATTCAAAGCCTAATGGCAACAGATCAAAATCATATATTCATAAAGATTCATAAGATTCAGGAGATTCTTTAGGTATTCAACATTAACCAATTCAATTTCCCCTTGCCGTATCGGAATGAAAGTTGGCTGATAATAATAATCATAGTATCGACAAACTAATAAAAGTATTGTATATTACATTTTGTACATTTAGATAGGTCAGTGTTTACATTGCTATCGTATCGTATGCTATGTTTTTGGTTATTTGTTTGACTTATACATCTATTTCATACATCTATAATTTTCTATTTAAAGTAAGTTTACCATTACTACTAAGAGTACACTGCAAAGATCGTGTTCTGTTAACTTTATATTGAATAGGATTGAATAAAGTATGGAAAATGGTAAACTTTTAAAATATTTCATTTTCAACAAACTCTGTAAGATGGGAAAAATTCTTCAAATTGTGAGAAAAAATTCTAAAAGCAATGATTTACTCATTTGCTTTTGGTTGAAAACGATCAAATGTGAGTCATAAGTAGATCTATCGTGAATATAGTACAGGAAGCAATATACATGCACTCGGGTTTAAACTACTGTATTTCCACTTCAACTTCTTCCTTTCATGACTACATTAATAGACAAGCATGTGAACGTTTCCCTGCACCAGGAAGTCACAGTGTTTTTGATTTGAAAGCATCTCTTGTATGTCAAGGTCACCACGACCCTGAACTTAACTTGTTCTTGTTTTGCGCTGTAAATGTACATATCAGTTTTCGTTCAGCATTGTTTTATTTCAATCCCGTGTTTTAGTGCTTTATTCCAGAGAGTTTTTTCAAGGCTTCCAGTTTTAAATCAAAGCTTTTACAGTTTTTATCGATGGAAATTTGAAAAAGATGCAAACGATTTATCATACCTGTTATTTTCATGAAAGATTCCGTAAGTTTTATCTTCATAAGACACACTGTTCATAAGTGTATTAGAAAAATATCACTTAATCAAATTATGAATATCCTTTTTCATGGCATGTATAAATTAAATGAATAGAGAAAGAAATTGCAGTGACAACATAAGCAATTGAAATGATAAATTCAAGTTTTTTTAAGGTAAAAAGTAATGAAACACACTTTTGTTAATAAGCTGTAGTTATGAATAATAGTTAGTACAAGGTCAGGCAAGAGAATGTTTTTCGTTCACCAATATAAGTTCCCAAAGATGTGATCACAAAAAATATTAAGTAACTTTGTCGACAAATGTTTTAATACACGCAAGACGTTTTTGCGTGCAATGTTTCATTAAATATTACAAATCATTTAAATCGATACTGCAGATAATAATAACCGCTACTGTGACCAGCTACTGTGTGGTTAAGCCTTGTAATATTATAACCACGCTACATCGATGCATGATGCCTTATTCGTACGTAGAGAGAATGTATACAGTGAACTCTTACAAGGAACCAACAAAGAGACATGTCACAAGACCCTGTATGTTATATTATAACATGGTATGAATGACATGCTCAAGTACTAGGAAGTTGGGAAGAGCAGATTTTATTTCATGCATATAGAAAACACTCGTCATGTGGGAACAGTTGAAGGGAGATGTGTATCCTCGGATGAAACCATTTGGAGATTAAAAGGTACGTGTTAAGATAGATTGACATTCGTCCTATTAATATTTACATCTATTGAACAAGCAACGATATAAAACTATAACGTTTTACATCTCCCACTTATTTTTAAGAGTAAGCTTTCATTCAGTATGAAGGGGATTCGTTGTTAATACTTCGTTTTTGAATAAACGTCATTATTTGTCATTTATCGCTCGACCAAATTAAACAGATAACAGAAGAAAGGAGCTAACTGCTTCTCCCGCGCTACATATGTTCACGTGATCAAAACCTCATCTGGACCTCAACTCCTTGAAGAGAACAGACACCTGAGCGAAGGGACCTCTCAGAAGGGGAGGCGGCCAGGGCGGGAACTAAAGATTTGTACCGGTAAGCACAAATAATGACGTTATTTCAAAAACTTACTATTATGTAACGTGCTATTACCGTTTCGACTCAGACTACCACAGTGGTGGAGGTCTGTGAGATCAAACCAGGAAGGTATTCAGGCAACCCCAAATCAAGTCTAAATGACGGTATTGGTCTCAGGGACCCCCGCTAAAAGTGGAACCAGGACAAGGAAGAAAAACCAACACAAACGGATATGCAAGTAATTAAGTAAAGTAAGCGACTCGCAAAAAGGAGCTATCGGTGAGCGGCAACCCTCCTGGAGGAGCAGGACACACTGGGCGCTGCTAGATGAAGGCAGGCTATGTCGCCCTGGACACATCTCGGAGAATATGTTGACAAAAATAATGTCTGCCACAGCAAATTTTCTGCAAAAAAAACATCGTAGCAGAGACTGTCCAGAGAGCTTGTACGCCCAAATGTTGACGCCGTAGCGACGCCTAGGAATCGTCTATCAACCTCCTTTATACACTGCTGAGGGTTGGCCAAAAGGAGAGCCCGTCCGTCCTGACCGAGAGTCCGCGTAAAAAGAGCTTCAACCGGACAGAGGAGGGAAACCCATAGACACTATCTTAAGACTTAGGCAGAGCAATAAGGAGGGTATGCCAACCCCCACATGCCTGAGGCCAAGCAGATTCTTCCCTCAACCTGTGTCTACCCCAAATGGGGGTTCGTTTACGACAACGCCTAACACAAGCGGAAAATCACCCACCCCAAGTAGTGGAAGCCAGCCATCCGATGCATGAGCGGAGTGAGGCAGAACATAGAACAGACTTCAATCAATCACCACTTGAATACAGAGCGTGGTGCACGCCGACCCCATCATTCCCGACGCGTGGGGCAGTGTGAGGCAGAGCGAAGCAGAGTCAGACACATACATGTACAAATCTGCAAACATTGGACAAAGTGTAGGGTCAACCAAAGACGA
The DNA here is from genome assembly GCA_916613615.1 of Steromphala cineraria. Classification (NCBI taxonomy): domain Eukaryota; kingdom Metazoa; phylum Mollusca; class Gastropoda; order Trochida; family Trochidae; genus Steromphala; species Steromphala cineraria. Next base: position 15,733,224 of record OU744734.1, read on the forward strand.
AGTGAGGCACCAAGGGGTTACGCCAACAGCCCTAAGCATAATGCGTAGGCACAGCAAAGTGGATGAGGCAGCACAAACACATAGGGAAGCTCAAACTTCAATCACCTCGTTAGTCCCATGGGATGGTCCGTTGTACACTATCACTAATGTATAGGTGGAACGAAGCAGTGAAGCTCGCAGGTTGAGCCCCCAATGAAGACATGATTCACATGTGTGAACCACCCAAAAGGTAAGGGAGAGTGAAGGGTTTGACACTGACACCGCCAGACAACAGGCAGAACAGAACCTGACCTACACGTAGACAAAGAAACGCGGACGACGAACAGCAAACCCGTGATAAGTGAGAGAAGCGTGAAGGATAGCGCCACTCATCCTTCGTCTGACACAAGGTGAAACAACCGCGGAGCAAGGCGGGAGCAAAGATTGAAGCAAAGGTAAAGGGCACGACACAAATGAGGAACAAAGCGGAGGCCTCATTCACCATGTTAGTTCCCAGGTTGGTTCCTCCGCTAACTCATAGTGAGAGGTGAATCAAATCGTGCAATCGAATCAGTTTAGGGAGTGTAGTAGTGGAGTGAACTAGTGGATCACGTACCACTCCCCAACCGAAGACATGCTTAAGTAAACAACAAGCACTGGTGACGTGGCCTGTCTGACTCAACAGGACAAGACAAAATGATCAAATTCTACGGAAAAGGATAGAAAACTCGAGAGCTGAGAAACACAACGGTTCTCTGAGCAACAGAAAGTTCGAATAATGCACGGGAGAGGCAGGTAACTCCCGTCTTCTTTCATGTTTGAAATTTGGTCAAGAGAAAATTGACAGGCAATTAATTTGCTCTGAGCCAGAGACAGTAACATCACGTCAAATAATACGTTATTTTAAAGGATGTTATAAATTCATTGACTGTCTACTTGAAGAATGAAAATATTCATCGCTTTCTTATTCCTTCTGCTTTTAAAAATATTTTTAAACAATCGTCTTTTAGTTTTAAAAAAGTGATTTATCGTCATGTTGTCAACACACTTAACGTATTTATTCTTTTCAGGTCATAATCATGGCGGCAGTCAATCTACTTCCTCATTGCTCCGTATGTAAGCGATCTCTTAGGTACGGGGGATTTGATCCTTTTCTTCTCCCGTGTCTACACACGGTGTGCAGTGACTGTATGAATAGCGCCTGTGTCACTATATCGTGCTGTCACTGTAGAGAGTCCTTCTGTAAACGAGATCACATATTTCTTAAAGACTCAGTCACTGCCACTGCAATTTTAGCCTCAACTGCAAAAAACAACTCCTCACAAATCAAATGCACTAACAAGATCCATGACGTCCCTGCTGAAATTTGGTGCAGAGATTGCCAGGTGTTTTACTGCAAGAAATGTCAATCATCTCACAGTCAGATTAGAGCTTCCCATTCTCACGACCAGATCGCAGTAAAGGATCTCGGTACTGGAACGCCCCAGAAACTTGCTTCAAGGTGTCCACAGCATGGACAATATCCCCTTAACCTCTATGACGGTACTTGTGAGATTCTGATATGCTCCAGATGTACAAAAAGTGACCACAAGCAGTGTGAATGTGAGGACATTGAGGGACCGTCCTTTGAAGACGCCAAGAAGGTCCTGAAACAAGACCAACAGGCTGTGGAAGAACACTTGCAAAGGGTAGTCACAAGCCTTGAAGAGATAGCAGGGGAGAAAATCAAGATAAACACCAGGACAGATCCCATGAAGAAAAAACTCGCTTCACAGTTTGACGCCATCAGAGGATTGATCAACGAACGTGAGAAACAGTTGAATAATGCTTTGGAATCTATGGACACTTTTGCTTTTAGGGAGTGTGAAAACGTCACCACAGTTCTTGACAACCTTGCAGAAAGGCTGCAAAGCATAAGTGATTATACTAAACTACTCTTCGCTGACTGTTGCGGCAGTGATCTGCTTCTTTTGAAATCCACTGTTACCTCAAGAGTCACATCCTGTCTGAAGGAAGATGTGCCAAAGATTGATATACCACGTTTAACTATTTCTTTCAACAAGGAACATATTGCCCAGATAACCACCCTCCTCTCTCAGCTAGGTTCGGTTGAAGCAGAGGAAAATGAAAGCAGTCAATACAAAAGGATCAACAATGAAAATGTGGACATTGAAAACCAAGGCTCAACCCCTGGTAGGTAATATTGTGGTGTTTTGAATAATTGATTTTTTAAATTTGTAAAAATTACAAGTTCTTGGGAGCTTATAATTGTTTTTGTTTTTTTATTTTGATTATCAGGTTTACTGATTGTGAATGCTTAAAAATTCAATAATTTAATTACCGATATTGTTGTTTGTTACAAACTTGAATATGCATTAACATAATTGTTGTTTTAATGTCAAATGAAAATCACATGACATAATAGTGCCATTGATACAGTAATTTACAAATAAAGGTATTTCTGTTTCCTAATTTCTAAAGCAGTTTTCCAAGATAACTGCCAAAACCCAAAGACACCTCTTAACTACAACAAACAACCGACAAAGTCAACTTTATCAAAATAAACTATTTACGTTTGAAGCACCATGTGGGGAGTATGTTGATATGAGCAAAAACGTGTATACGTGTAACAAATATACTTAAATAGATAGATGCTTGTATTTATAGATTGCTGTTTTCGTGGATGATTTTATCGAATGCTTGTATTGATGGATGATTTTATTGAAGAATGCTTTTATTGATAGAGTGCTGTATAGGTTGATATCTTTATTGAATATCTCAATTTGTGGATAACTTTTTAATGCTTGAATTGATTGATATGTTGTATTGGTGGATGATTTGATTGAATGCTTGTATTGATGGATGATTTGATTGAATGCTTGTATTGGTGGATGATTTGATTGAATGATTGTATTGATGGATGGTGTTATTGATTAATGCTTGTATTGACGAAGTGTATTTGTGGATGATTTTATCGTATTGTTGCATGACTGGTGAATTGGTGGATTATGATATGTTGGATGCATTATTGAAAGATCTTTGTATTATTGATAGATTCCTTTATTGATTGATACTTGTTTTTGTGAAGGATGTTTATGGATCGATGGTTTTATTGATAGATTGGTGAATTTGTGGAGGATATTATTGGTGAATGCTTCTTTGGTGGATGGTTTTAATAATGATGCATATGTTGGTGGATAATTTTAATGATAAACTGGTGCATTTGTGGAGGATATTATTGATGGATGATTGTATCCTCCACAAATGCACCAGTTTATCATTAAAATTATCCACCAACATATGCATCATTATTAAAACCATCCACCAAAGAAGCATTCACCAATAATATCCTCCACAAATTCACCAATCTATCAATAAAACCATCGATCCATAAACATCCTTCACAAAAACAAGTATCAATCAATAAAGGAATCTATAAAGGTAACTTTTATGTTGCAAGTAGTAATTCTTGTTTGTTATAAACCATTTTCTTCAATCAAAAATAATTATTTCAATAGATGTTATCGGACGCCAAAACTTGTTATTGTATCCCCTACGAAAAGAACTGATGCGGAATCATGATTATATGGATCGGTTATCTTACTTTTCAGGGCCTGATATGACTGCAGAGGCGCCTAAGGACACATCTAATTTAGACGCATCCTCTCCACCAATGACACTGCTCTGAAGTTTATTTGGACATTGTCATGTTGACCGCATGACAAATTGTCCATCATAACGTTCCTTCAAATAATGAAATAACATTCATCGCCAATACAATATCTGCAATCTGATGATTTTCCCGAACAATCCTGTACCTTAGAAGCTGATGTACTGGGTGTTCATACATTCTTGAAGACGATTTCAATGTGAGGACATGACATTTGTGACAACAACTCGATACTGTGACCTTAACGTTTGGACTGGTCCAACAAAAGGAACTGGGTGTTCATACATTTTCGAAGACGATTTCAATCTGAGGACATGATATTTGGGACATCGATTCGATACTGTGACCGTACTGTAAACAATGGACCAACTAAAAGTAATGCGTGTTCATAAATTCTTGAAGACGATTTCAATGTCAGGACATGATACATGTATTTATGACAACGACTGAATACTGTGACCTCGACTTCAGACCTGGTCCAACTTATGGTACTGGGAGTTCATAAATTCCTGAAGACGATTTCAATGTGAGGGGAACATATTTGTGACAGCAACTCGATACTGTGACCTCGACTTCAGAACTGGTAAAACTAAAGGTACTGGGTGTTTATAAATTCCTGAAGACGATTTCAATGTGAGGACATGACATTTGTGACAACGATTCAATACTTTGACCGTACTGAAAGCACTGATCAAACTAAAGCTACTGGCTGTTCATAACTTCTTGAAGACGATTCCAATGAGGACATGACATTTGTGACATCGATTCAATACCGTGACTGTACTCTAAGCACTGGTCAAACTAAAGGTACTGGGTGTTCAATTCTTGAAGACGATTTCAATGTAAAGACATGACATTTGTGACATCGATTCGATACTGTGATGTACTGTAAGCACTGATCAAACTAAAGGAATTGTTGAGATGTTTAATTATGAATCGTTTCATTGAAAAAAGCTGAACGTGCGTTACCTTATATATCTGTATATAATTGAAAATGTATGCATGTTTCTGATATTTATTTGTAAACAAAAAAAATGTCTCAGATTCTTTATTTATTCCCGAATGATATTGTCACATAGACAAAGTATCATTTCTATGTCAACAAAACTCCTCTAAGAATCTTTGGAATACTTTTTTTCTTTCTTTTTTTAAATCTTTGGAATACTTAAAGCAATGACCAGCATAGCGAACTGTCAACGCTTGGATTTCTCTTTTTAATGTAAAGATAAATATGTAATCATTCACTTTACTGCCATAAGACCCATAATATTTGATCTGATATGCTTATGTGTAACCTGTGACTTTAAATTGTTTGCTGCTTGCCCATAAAATAAAGTACATCTTATGTGATTTGATTCTTGTTTATTGAAAATCTTTATTGTTAATGCCACTTGTTTTGATATTGTAAAATTGTTTCTGGTATTGACTGTACAACTTTATATAGAGATATGAATTTAAACATATAAAACTCTTTGGTTCTCACTATAAAACGTTATTTAAAGCATATATTTCCTAGTTTACCTGCTGCTATTTGCGTAATAAATGCAAAATTGGCAGTTTGAATAAAATCGAGTTTGTTCAGGGGAATAAAAGTTTCAAAATATTGTCGATGCTGGGAATTAAACATGTTCTATCAGGGAGCTTCCCCTCCACAAGGTCTGAATACATCTTATCTACTCGCATGTTGCTCTTAGTGCAAGATAAGACCAGTTAATCAGCGATCCAATCACATATCATCGTTTTTAAATAACACTCAGTATTACAGTGTCATTAAATCGTTTGAAACAGTCTCTGCCAGGGTAATGATCCAAAAGAGCAATACTGTTTAAAACGGTAATAAAGCCTTTCTGTATGGCCTTCCAACTTATATGTGCCAAACAACAATCTACCCTTCTACGAAACAATAAATGCAAGTACAAATGTAAGTTCAACATATCAAAATTTGCAAATTTTGGTCCTCTTCACTTCAACATTTATGCAAGTAAATAATTTCCCGGACAAAGTTAACAACATTCCAACATTGAATATGCATGCCTACATTATACACACATTTTCGTTGATTACAATCCTAGAGGTGATAGTTATTTAAAATCAACAACATTTAGACACTTCAAAGTAAAACCATTTGACATTTTTTTATTATGAGGATTCTTCTTAGTTTATAAAACATAAATTATTTAATACTGTCTTTTAAAAAATTAAAGCGTCTCAATGTGATGGATATGTAATTTCGTTTCAGGTAAATGCAAGATTCTTTAGGTATTCAACATTTTGTGAAGCCTTTAGCAAATTTTCCCTTGGTGGATTGGTATGAAATGATGTATTACTTCATAGCATGGACAAACAAACGGAAAATCTTGCATGACGCCATAACTACATATCGTATCGATTGTTGTAATTCATACATCTAAACTTACACAGAGTACACAGCAAGTCTCTATTTGACGTTTACTATGAAGAGTACACTATGGAGAAAAATCGGAATCTCCTATATATTTATGATGAAGAATATTTCTAATATCACTGCCATAAACTCTAATGTTAAGAAATGATTATGTTTTAAAAAATGTTTTATTTTCAACAAACACTTTTAGATCTTTTTAAATTTTCAGATTTAAATCTAAATAACCAATGATAAATTAACTCATTTGCTTATGGCTAAAAAACGATCTACAGCTGCATATCAAAAGTTTGTTCACCTGCTTGTAATCTTAGTGCAAATATCATGTAATTTTGGTTTCGTTTTGACGTTTATAAAATAACTCCGGGACCACTTACAGAAGATCATCAATTGCCCATGTGTAAAATAGCCATTCCAAAACAATATTTCGGGATCGTCTTGTCACTAGTGCTGAATGTCGATATTTGGCATTGTTAAATAGACAGATGGGGTCATAGTTGTGAAATTCGGATTTTCTTAAATTTCGATTAAAAACATCCATGTAAACTTTTTAGGAAAAAAACTCAGTTATGTTGCTTTACCGCAAACAAACACACATGAATAAGATCTAAAGCTGTTGATCACTTATGAAGGATTTTGTAGAGCAAAATAGAAATCAGTGTTTTCGAAATTTTGACCCCTGGTCACTTCAATGACCTGCCAAATGTGTTACAGCTATCTGCTAGGTATGACATACGAATATGTCAACGCAAACTGAATTTTAACTTATGCAGTGAAATTTCATCATTATCGGTTTCGTTTTCACAATGATATGATGTCTCAAAGACGTTACGAATTACATGATTTTTGAACTAGAATACGAAGGTAAGTGAACAAACTTAAGATACGCAGCTGTAGGCATCAAATGCAGACCATAAGTAGATATAGCATGATTAAACTACAGGAAGTAGTTATCATTGATAACTGTTCCAATAGGCGAGTAATTCGTTTTTCGAAAATTTTATATTTTTGATTTTTCACTGATAATGTTTGATGTCTTATTTTGATCAAATATCTCATTACAAAAACAAATCATCCATAGTCAGAGAGAACATTGGGAGGTTTCACATAAAGTCCATTGACGGACAGTAAGTCACGAAATTTTCAGTATAAATTTGTCCATCGCATCATACCAACAAAATCGTTTCTTTTCAAAATAGGTTTCTCTGAAAATAACCTATGTACACTTTGCCATTCTGAAAACGAAACACTTGAACATTTATTTTTTTCTTGTCGAAAAGTTGAAAGCTTAAGGAACGAACTCAGTAACTGGTATATATGAAAGTAGAACATGTCTAAAATTATGCTTAAACAGAAATAATTTCCTCCTTGGTAATCCAAAATTAAACATCTTGGAAAATCACATTTTTATAATAACAAAACGCTACATACAAAATTGCCAATATAGCAACACCACTCCCTCATTTGTCCAACTATTATCTCAAATAAGGCACTATTATAACATTGAAAAGTTTAATTCAAACGACCCAAGTGAATTTGCCACAAAATGGGCCCCCTTGAAATGGTAACTGATGCAAACCAAACCAATGGTATGTAATACTGTTCTTGTACATACTCTCCTCCTCCCTATCCCATATATCTCGCTCTCTCTCTCTCGCTCTCTACTTAATTTTCCTTTTTATCTTATATCTTTATTTGCCTACAGTGGGAAAAAAAATATGTTGAATGAAATGTTTACCCCTTCTTTTTCTTTTTTTCCTTTTTTTTTTTTTTTACTGTTTATGAACTGTACACTTCTTCTCGTGAATAAAGAAAAAAAAAAGTCCATTGGCGGCCATTTTAATTCATTTCATGTAAGAAAAGCGATTCGCATGTCTAATCTTTACATAATACATTTGATTAATTACTGCTTCATTTAGTTTAAATACATTGTCTTTCTATTGGAACCATTTATTTTCATTTTCCTGTCATCACCTTATATATATATATATACGTGCTACTGTCCCTTTAAACTACTGAATTCCCATTTCAACTCCTTCCTTTCATGACTACATTAGTAGGCAAGCATTTAAACGATTCCCTGCACCAGGAAGTGTTGTTGGTTTGTTCAAGTAGATATCTCTTTTATGTCAAGGTCACCACGACCCTGATCTTGATTTTGAGTTGTTAATATACATATAAATTTTCTAGTGAAAGTTTGTTGTTATATTTTCAGGCTTTTGTCTAAAAGCATGAGTGATATACACAGATGTTTTTATTCCAGAGAGATTTTACAAGGCTTTCAGTTTTAAATCTATTTTAAATTCAATCTTTCACGCATTCATTGATGAAAAAGACTTATTATGCCTGATCTTTTTATGAAATATTCCGGTTTGTTTTATCTTCATAGAATACAAAATATGAATATCGTGTTTTATGCCATGTATACATTAGATAAATAGAGAAGTAATTTTGAGTGACAACATGAAAAATTGCTTTGAAATAGGTTCAGCAATTAAACATTTTTCTTTAAAATGATAAATAGAAGTTTTAGAAAACATTGATCCACTTAAACTGGAATATGTCGAACACAAGCGCACCATATTTCACGATATTTGCAATAAGTTTACATGTATTGAATCATACTTTCGTTAATTAGCTGGATTTACATAAAAAGAAAAGCTAAACATCGTTTTTCTTTCACCCATACTAGTGCCAAGGGTTCGAACAGCACTAAACAATAAGTATCTTTGTAAAAAATCTTTTACATGCAGCAAGGTTTTTGGTGCAATATTTCATCAAATATTAATTAAAACACTTAAATCGATACTGCAGGTAATATGACTCACAATTGTGACACTAGCGAAATGTACGGTTCAGCCTATTAAAAGACACGCCTAGTGACGGCTTCGTACGTAGAGATTACATATACAGTGAACCCTCACAAATAACCTACAAAGAAACAGGTCACAAGCCCGTGTATGTTGTATTATAAAGTGGTATGAATGACATGCTCAAGTACTCGGAAGTTGTAAAAGTTATTATCAATGTTCATGCATATAGACAAACGCTCATGTTTGCATATGGAGGGAACCAGGCGTTGAAGGGAGATTGGTATCCTCGGATGAAATGATTTTGAGATTTAAAGGTAAGTGTGAAGAAAGATTAACATACCTAAGTTTCATTTATTGTTAAATCCATTGATCCAGAAGCAGTATATATCTTTAGAAGGTAAAACATCGGCCACTTATATGTACGAGTAAGATTTCATCCTAGTATGAAGGGCATTTTCGATTCTTCGTTTGATGATTATAAACTTTTTTTACTGGAAACGATAATTTCCTTGAATATCTCATTTGAAAATAAAAATATTCATCGGTTCCAATGTTCCGACTTTACAGATAGGTTTACACATTCGTCTTATCAAAAGTCTTTAAGTTAAAAAGGTGTTTTATCGTCATGTTGTCAACACACTAAAGTGTTTATTCTTTTCAGGTCATAATCATGGCGGCCGTCAATCTACTTCCGCATTGCTCTGTATGTAAGCGATCTCTTAGGTACGGGGGATTTGAGCCTTTTGTTCTCCCGTGTCTACACACCGTGTGCAGTGACTGTATGAATAGCGCCTGTGTCACCATATCGTGTTGTCACTGTAGAGAGTCCTACTGCAAACGAGATCACATATTTCTTAAAGACTCAGTCACTGCCGCTGCAATTTTAGCCTCAACTGCTAAAAACAACCCCTCAGAAATCAAATGCACTAACAAGACCCATGATGTCCCTGCCGAAATTTGGTGCAGAGATTGCCAGGTGTTTTACTGCAAGAAATGTCAATCATCTCACAGTCAGATTAGAGCTTCCCATTCTCATGAACAGATCTCAGTAAAGGATCTCGGTACTGGAACACCCCAGAAACTCGCTTCAAAGTGTCCACAGCATGGACAATATCCCCTTGACCTCTATGACGTCACATGTGAGATTCTGATATGCTCTAGATGCACCAGAAGTGACCACAAGCAGTGTGAATGTGAGGACATTGAGGGACCGTCCTTTGAAGACGCCAAGAAGGTCCTGAAGCAAGACCAACAGGCTGTGGACGAACACTTGCAAAAGGTAGTCACAAGCCTTGAAGAGGTAGCTACGGAGAAAATCAAAATAAACACCAGGAAAGATCCCATGAAGAAAACACTCGCTTCACAGTTTGACGCCATCAGAGGATTGATCAACGAACGTGAGAAACAGTTGAATAATGCTTTGGAATCTATGGACAGTTTTGCTTTTGGGGATTGCGAAAATGTCACCACAGTTCTTGACAACCTTGCAGAAAGGCTGCAAAGCGTTTGTGATTATACTACACGACTCTCCGCTCACTGTGACGGCGGTGATTTGCTTCTTTTGAAATCCACTGTTACCTCAAGAGTCAAATCCTGTCTGAAGGAAGATGTGCCAAAGATTGATATACCACGTTTAACTATTTCTTTCAACAAGGAACATATTGCCCAGATAACCACCCTCCTCTCTCAGCTAGGTTCGGTTGAAGAAGAGGAAAATGGAAGCACCCAGGACAAAAGGATCAACTATGAAAATGTGGAAATTGAAAACCAACCCGAATCACCCCCAGGTAAGTTATATCTTTCTGTTTTGATAAAATAGATTTTAAAATTTGTAAAATTGACATGTTGACATGTACTTGGGAGCTAATAATCTTTTGAAAGATTTAGATCAATCAGGTATAATATAAAGGAATTTACTGATTGTGAATGCTAAAAAAAATGTCATTGCCGGTATCATTGTTTGTTACCTGCTTGAATTAATGCTGTTTTGATGTCAAATGAACATCACATGAAAATAATGTTATAATGACATCAATACGTCAGTTTTACAAATACAGGTGTTCCCTTTGACAATTCATATTTGGTAGTTTACTGTCAAGCAACAAACCAACCTCGGGATTCATTCAATACTACAACAAACAACTGATATAGTCTATCTTATGATAATAACTATTATTTGTGCAGAACCGTGCGGGGAATATGTAGACATGAGCAACAACGTATATGAAAAGGACGGTGGAGTCGAGCCGAATTCAGAAGAAGCTGCAGAAAGGACAGGTGAGTATAACTATGATTGTCATATTTAGATGGAATAGTTCGATCAATCTTTTCTTATTACTCCTAAGATAATGCCAACGACAGTATATGTGTATGATCAAACAATACAAATATTTTTACAGCAAGAATTATGGCAACAATATTACTAGATATATACTAGACCGTTCTAGACTCAATATCGGAGTGAAACGGGTAGTATTGAGGCTAGGTTTACTTAGACTGCGAGCAAAACTAATCATTTCAACAGATGTCCTTGTGATAATACTACCCCGCCTCTGTCGACAGCACCTTAAAGGGGCAGTAGCACGTTTTTAGGGGGAATATAAGGTGATGTCAGGAAAATGAAAATTAAAGGTTCCAATTGAAAGACAATATCTTTAAACTAAATGGAGCAGTAATAATTCAAAAATATAACGTAAAGTTTAGCCCTGCGATACCTTTTCTTACACAAAATGAATAAAAGGTTTTCACAAGAAATGACCGCCGATGGATTTTATGTGAATCTTCATACTTTGTCCTCTGACTATGGATGATTGATTTGTGTTATGAGATTTTTTACACTGTCAAAATAATACATTTTACATGAACTTACAATTATCAGTGACAATTTTAAAATATAAAATTATCAGAAAACGTGCTACTGCCCCTTTAACACTTTACCATTCATCATACTTTTCAGAATCGGATGTGACGGACAAGTCGTCGAAGGGCACTTCTGATTCAGACACAGCTCAACCTATGACACTCCTTTGAAGAGAATTCTGCTTTTTGGTGGAGAAGAAGCTCCCTTGTTTGTTTCAACATTACCATTAGATCGCAGGAAAGAATATTCAGATTTGCTATCCTTTACATAGGGACGTGTCATTCATCAGCATAACCTGATAATTCTTTTGACCAGCCCTACTCTGAAATGGCTGATTTCAAAATGATGAAAACCTTTCGAATGTTATATCATTATTCGTGACAACGACATGACACTGTTCTGAAGTTTAATTCGACATTGTCTTGTTGACCGCATGACCAAATGTTCACCATTAAGTTCCTTCAAATAATGAAGTACCATTCATCGTCAATATCTGCAATCTGATGATTCTCCCGACCAATCCAATAGCTCTGAAGCTGATTCATAAATCATTGTTATACCATCAAACTGGGTACTGGGTGTTCATAAATTCTTGAAAACGATTTTAATGACATGGTATGTGTAACGACGACTCAATACTGTTGCCTCACTGTAAGAACTGGTCAAACTAAAGGTACTAAGTGTTCATAAATTCTTGAAGGCGATTTCAATGTGAGGATATGATATTTGTGACAACAACTCGATACTTTGACCGTACTCTTAGCACTGGTCAAACTAAAGGTACTGGGTGTTTATAAATTCTTGAAGACGGTTTTAATGACATTATATTGTGACAACGACTCAATACTGTTGCCCCACTGTAAGAACTGGTCAAACTAAAGGTACTATAGGTGTTCTTAAATTCTTGAATACGATTTCAATGTGAGGATATGATATTTGTGACAACGATTCGATACTTTGACCGTACTCTTAGAACTGGTCAAACTAAAGGTCCTAGGTGTTCATAAATTCTTGAAGACGAATCACGATTTCAATATGAGGACATGATATGTGTGACAACGATTCAATACTGTGACCTCCCTGTAAGCATTGATCAAACTAAAGGTACTGGGTTTTCATAAATTCTTGAAGATGATTTCAATGACATGATATTTGTGACAATGACTCGATGCTGAGACTTTACCATTTAATCACTGGTCAAACTTAAGGTAATGAGTTTTCATACATTCTTGAAAACGATTTTAATGACATGGTATTTGTAACAACGACTCAATACTGTGACCTCCCTGTAAGCATTGATCAAACTAAAGGTATTGGGTTTTTCATAAATTCTTGAAGACGATTTCAATGACATGATATTTGTGACAATGACTCGATGCTGAGACTTTACCATAAAATCACTGGTCAAACTAAAGGTACTGGGTGTTTATAAATTCTTGAAGACGGTTTTAATGACATTATATTGTGACAACGACTCAATACTGTTGCCCCACTGTAAGAACTGGTCAAACTAAAGGTACTATAGGTGTTCTTAAATTCTTGAATACGATTTCAATGTGAGGATATGATATTTGTGACAACGATTCGATACTTTGACCGTACTCTTAGAACTGGTCAAACTAAAGGTCCTAGGTGTTCATAAATTCTTGAAGACGAATCACGATTTCAATATGAGGACATGATATTTGTGACAACGATTCAATACTGTGACCTCCCTGTAAGCATTGATCAAACTAAAGGTACTGGGTTTTCATAAATTCTTGAAGATGATTTCAATGACATGATATTTGTGACAATGACTCGATGCTGAGACTTTACCATTTAATCACTGGTCAAACTTAAGGTAATGAGTTTTCATACATTCTTGAAAACGATTTTAATGACATGGTATTTGTAACAACGACTCAATACTGTGACCTCCCTGTAAGCATTGATCAAACTAAAGGTATTGGGTTTTTCATAAATTCTTGAAGACGATTTCAATGACATGATATTTGTGACAATGACTCGATGCTGAGACTTTACCATAAAATCACTGGTCAAACTAAAGGTACTGGGTGTTTATAAATTCTTGAAGACGGTTTTAATGACATTATATTGTGACAACGACTCAATACTGTTGCCCCACTGTAAGAACTGGTCAAACTAAAGGTACTATAGGTGTTCTTAAATTCTTGAATACGATTTCAATGTGAGGATATGATATTTGTGACAACGATTCGATACTTTGACCGTACTCTTAGAACTGGTCAAACTAAAGGTCCTAGGTGTTCATAAATTCTTGAAGACGAATCACGATTTCAATATGAGGACATGATATTTGTGACAACGATTCAATACTGTGACCTCCCTGTAAGCATTGATCAAACTAAAGGTACTGGGTTTTCATAAATTCTTGAAGATGATTTCAATGACATGATATTTGTGACAATGACTCGATGCTGAGACTTTACCATTTAATCACTGGTCAAACTAAAGGTAATGAGTTTTCATACATTCTTGAAAACGATTTTAATGACATGGTATTTGTAACAACGACTCAATACTGTGACCTCCCTGTAAGCATTGATCAAACTAAAGGTATTGGGTTTTTCATAAATTCTTGAAGACGATTTCAATGACATGATATTTGTGACAATGACTCGATGCTGAGACTTTACCATAAAATCACTGGTCAAACTAAAGGTGCTGGGTTTTCATACATTCTTGAAGACGATTTCAATGTGAGGACATGATATTTGTGACAACGACTCGATAATGTGACCTCACTGTAAGCAAATGTCAAACTAAAGGTAAATAGGTATTCATAAATTCTGAATCATATCAGTTTATCATTAAGAATAGTTGTTATCAAAAATAAAAGCTTGTCGTGTGTTTTCTGATATGATATGATATGATCTGATATTTTTTTTTATATATTTGAAAAAGTCGAAATGTTTATGATTTTTACAATCGTAAACGGAAAACATTGAGATTGAGGTTGAATTTTTGAACATACGCCTCTTTCAATCATCAATGTACCAAAAGTTACTCTTTTAAGTAGATGAAGAAAAATACTTCTCGCACCACATTTTTTAAGATGATACTAATATTGTATCAGGAACGCATTTGGCAGTGATTTTTGTTACACTTTGGTCCAAAAAGTTGAAAAACGAAAATTCCTGATTGATTAATAAACTCTCATTTCGAAATATATATTTTTGAAAAAGTAAGGTGGATCATAGTGTTAGTCACATTGAAGATTTGGACCAAATCAAGCCGAAAATGTGTTCGGTCAAATAACAATGTTTTAAAGAAGAAAATCTGATTTCTGTTTCCAAGCTCCTCTCTTTGAATGCCAATATTGTTTTTGTTGTGCCATATATTTGTGGCTTTTATATGCGGTGTAAATACATTCTATTTCTTTTTTTTTCTTTTTCATTTGGAAATTTCGTGTCCGGTGTGACATAAAATGTATCTCTTAATAAATGATTGAGACAAAACTTTATTTTTACTTTATGTTATTATTCAAAATTATTTTTAAAATATATATAATATCAAATTTCATTTTCTGTTCTTAAAAAGAATCAATATGAAATAGGGTTACTCGTTATTTTAAAGGGGCAGTAGCACGTTTTTAGGGGGAATATAAGGTGATATCAGGAAAATGAAAATTAATGGCTCCAATTGAAAGACAATGTATTGAAACTAAGTTGAGCAGTAATAATTCAAATTTATAATGTAAAGTTTAGCCACGCGATCCCTTTTTCTTACACAAAATGAATTAAAGGTGTTCACATAAAATGGCCGCCTATGGATTTTATGTAAATCTTCATACTTTGTCCTCTGACTTTGGATGATTGGCTTGTGTAATGAGATTTTTGACACTATCAAAATGATACATTGAGCATAAACTTACAATTATCAGTGAAAAATTTGAAATATAAAATTATAAAAAAACGTGCTACTGCCCCTTTAACATGTCCAAATCTCAATTGTTGTTTCTTGGTTTGGTTAAAGGGGCAGTAGCACGTTTTTTGATAATTTAATATATTAACATTTTCACTTATAATTGTAAGTTAATGCTAAATGTATTATTTTGACAGTGTCAAAAATCCTATTACACACACCAATCATCCATAGTCAGAGGTCAAAGTATGAAGAATCACATAAAATCCACTGGCGGCCATTTCGTGTGAACACCTTTAATTCATTTTGTGTAAGAAAAAGGAATCGCATGGCTAAACTTTACGTTATATATTTGAATTTTTACTGCCCCATTTAGTTTAAAGACATTGTCTTTCAATTGGAACCATTAATTTTCATTTTCCTGACATTACCGTATAACCCCCCTAAAAACGTGCTACTGCCCCTTTAAAACCCTTTGAAACTCACTTAACATCTCAGTAAACTAGACGGCGCCATTGCAAGCCTCGACCTAGACACTTTTGTGGGATTAAACAAACATTCAACTGTTGTTATGTGGGGAGTATGTTATTGCGTGTCATTACCACGAAATGTTTTACTACTTTACCAGAGAAACCAACCATAATCTATTCACAAATAAAGGATACCTGCTTGAATATGATTCAGAATGTGTGTTGTGTTCAAATATGATATATATGATAGAAAGATATGAATATAAACAAAATGTCATCACCACAACAGTCATTACCGCAACAAAAACTTCTGTTACGGTAATGACATGTGTCATATTACCATACATGTGATAAAACCTGTAATCCCAAGCAAAATACAACAAACGTCACACTGTTATATTTAATGTCTTAAAGGGGCATTGGCACGTTTCAGCCATGCCATTCCCTTTTCATACACAAAATAATTGAAAGGTGTTCACACAAAAATGGCCGCCGATGGACTTTATGTGAATCTTTATAATTGTTTCTCTGACTATGGATGATTGGTTTGTGTAATGAGAACTTTGACCCTTTTAATATAATACATTAAGCATTTAATGTTTAAGGTTTTTTGAGGTTTTCACATAACAATAAAAAATGAAATTGTCAAAAAGCTCATGTAGCCAAACAACTCAAGTGCATGAAAGTGTTGAATATCGTGATGCTTTACTTACATTTAATTTCACTGCCTCCCATAGACGGTGTCATTACCAAAACGACATGTCATTACCGTATATTCAATGTCGACGACCATTACCAAAACATGACAAATTTGTTAACATTAAGCCAATTATCATTTCACATTATTGATTGATAAAAGAATCATACGTCTATGTTTTCTGACAACTGACAAAGTGACATATAATAATGGATAAATTCAGAACCCATTCAAAATGATGAGTTAACATACGAAATATTACACAGCTAAAACACACGTTTGTTTAGCAGAAGTGTATACCTAGAATTATCTGCCTAATTTAATGAATAGTATATAGTATGATAGAATACTGGAGTAGTATATTATAATGTATTTGTAATGTTGTAGGTAAAAAAGGCCACATGTAGGAATGTCTACCCTTTAGCATATGTGTAAAAGATTAAGCATTCATTAAAACGTTTCAAAGAAACTTCCTGTAAATAACACAAAATATGAAATAGCCTACAAGACATCCGGCCATCACTAGCTTTCTTTTTTAAATCAAAGTATATATGCACAAAGTATATTTTGTAAAGTGATCAAATTAAGAAACTGATTAGCCGCCGATCAAGTCTTACCAAATCCCTAATTAGATATTTAAATACCGTTAACGGATTATCTAGATTACTTTCTATAAAATACAAGGGAGCAAGTATGAACAGGTTATTCGTAAGAAATCCGAAATTTCGTCAGCAGGGTTCACTTTTCTATACAACCAGCATGACAAACATGGCCGACAACGAAGCGGTGTTTACTTTCAAGTTCTTAGATGGAAAGCATTTTAACTCATTAGAAGGAAAAGATGTTCAAGACGATTTATTGAAATGGTAAGTTGTGTTGATTTCAAATGAAATTAATTCTTCAGTGAAGGTTTCTCCGGTTAAATGATCGTATCCAAGGACTCATTCTATGATTTTACTGCCGCTTGACTTTTCATAAACTCCAATGTAATGCATATTTATCCTTATATTTTGATGACGCTAATGCGTTATATGACCGATGTGTACATAATGTACATAATGAAAATGAATAAGTTTCCTTAACACGTTATGACATATAAGCACATGTTGATAAATCAACTTTCGCATTTGTTTATCTGAGGTTTATATAAATTGTGTATTGAATTTAAAACGAAATTCGGACTTCTACATTTCTTTCAATATATTTTTTTTAATTTAAGTGACTTTAAGCATTCTCTTATCATATGTTCAATAATTGAAAAAAATAATGATTATGCATCTTATTTGATTTTGTAAAAAGGTTGGATAGACATTTGATTGACAATTCTAGCTGATGCACTTTTTTTCGAACATTGAAAGACTTAAAATTTTACATGTCGACCGATTATGAAAATACTTTTGTGACAATATGTATCCAACTTGAAATTGTTGTTTTAGTCAGCGACCGGCCGTGAGTCAAAGTATGATTCAGAGCTACAGATAAGCTGCGTACTTGCGTAAATTACGCAAACAATTTTGTGAAAACCCAATTCAATTGAAGTTTATTGCGTACAAGTACGCTAACATTTTTTTAAATACTCAATTAACTTCATTCACCATGCGTACACAAAGCAATTAGAACTCCAAACTTGCGTACTTGTTATTTATTGCCCAAAATGTTCAGAGCCGATATCGGCCTCTCAGAACTCTCATATACACTCAGGCAGTGTCAGTTACGCCTTTACAACAAACATGACTTGATTAACGACACAGTTAGGAGTTTATTACCATGTGACTAAGGCCAAGTTATTTAAATATCGTCCGACTATTTCTAACTACAGATAACTGCATCATTATTTATAGTCCTTGGATTTTAGTTTCACCGTGTTCTTCGGTCCTAAGATAGCTGTAGACTATCTTTTTAACCTTTTGATCCTCCCTGACGATCTTTTAGCTTTCAGTATTATCTGCATTAAATTGTAAAAGTTAGATAATGGCTTTATTTCTTTTTGTAATGTTGTCTTTATCGTATCTTTTTTTATAAAGTGAAAATCGTGTATACTGGACACAAACAATTTTGGATATTCATATTTTTATGAAATAATGAATATTTGTATAGGCCTATATATATATAAAAGTTGATAATTTTTCAAAGTTATAACAGTGTATAAAAGAGATTGGAAACCTAGCCTGTCTGTTCTGGGGAAAGTAAAGAAAATGTTTGAAACGTTACCAGTTCTGACCAAAAAGTTGCCAGTTTAAGGACTCAGTGTAGGACTGGCCATATTTTAAAAGCTGGTTATAAAATAACAATTGTGTGGAAAAAAGTTGTTCTTGTACATATTGAAAGTATGAATAATGATAAAAGTGATAAATGACAAACAAATATATATAATATCCCTTAGACCCTAACCTTTTTTATTCAGTATATATATATTATGGATGTCATAAACTCAGCATATTCTGATAAAGATTGACTAAGTCGTCTTCTATAATGTAATTAATTCATTTCAAATATATTATAATAAAGAAATGCAAAATCCAGAAAGTACCCAATTAAGCTGATTTTGAGGAGTACAAATATTTTGGTAACTCAAATGAAAATTAAAATACCCAATCAAATTATTACAAAGGAGTACATTACCCAATAAGGCAAAAAGTTATCTGTAGCTCTGATGATTCAATTGTACAACAAAATAAATTTTGGTATAGTGTTGTCAATATTATTAATTTTTTTTCTCTTTAGGTCTATGAAGGGGCGGATTAAAGCACAGATGTACAGCTTTGATCAACCATTTCAAGCCTACCAAAAAGACAAATTTGTACAGGTAATCTAACATTGGAAACAGTCCTTCATGTTCACAATTTCTGTTTTAGTCAAAATCACTGAAAGTAATGTCCCTTGATGAAAGATTTATAAACCAATTTGTTCACCCAAATGAATGGGGCATAATAAACAATCTATCAAAGCAACCATGAAGAATTCATGTGGATTGAATTGGAATTTTAATGGCAAATAGTTTGATACACATAATGTTTTCATTTTGAGATTCACAGTTTATACAGAAAACATTTTTAAATGATGTTTCTAACTGACGATTTTTTACAGGATTTTCTAACAGACCAAGAAGTTCTGTCCACATTACAAACAGTCTCATCAAATTGCCGTTGGAGTTCTATTGGTAAGAACTTTACATTCCGGTTCATATAAAGAGTTCATTTATCAGTAATTTTGCAGATAATTGTGGATTCAAGACATGATGTTTTCAATATTTAATGAATAATTTCAAGTGAGATTAGCCAATTTTATGATTATTTTCAAAACCAACTCATCTGGCAGTCATTTTCATGCCATATTAACGTAGAACATAAAATCTATGTTTTCATATTTAAGAGATTTTGATTCATCACTCAAATTGTTTAAAAAAAATGAATTTTTATGAGTTGAATATCAAACCAAATTATATATTTATAAAAGTTTATATTAATGATAAGAATTTAGATGATTATTATATTTATTTTTTTATCAGAATTTGTCAATTATTAAATCTTATTGTAGCAATCCCAGCAAAGAAAGTCAAAGTGAAGCACGTTCCGTGTACAGCTCTCTCTATGTCCTTCTTCGACCGACTTCAGGAGAATGAGATTGTCAGAGAGAGTGGACATATCAGAAAATGCTTGGACGAGTTCTATGATGACATTACAATATCTGATGAGCTAAGAAAGGTAATGCAATTTTAGAGGTCTTATACCCGAGGGATGTTTGATGGCTTTTACAAAACGATGTAAATTTTGTCTTACCTTAGCGAGAGTGAATGTTATCCCCTAGTTTATATGACTTCTAATCAAGACGTATGACACACCTTCAGTGTTGTTCCTAGATGATCAGCTAAGGGGGTCATTTTAGCAATATATTAGCAGATGAGCCCCTTTGCAATGTTAAAAGTATCCTACATCTAATAATGTCAAGGGACCCCCTCTAGGAACAACACTGCATCGTAGTAAATAATTTACAAATTTTATTAGTTTATGAATTCTTTATTAATCCCTGGTTTTTTTTTCCACTGCCATCTTCAACTTAATAGTTTTCCTTGGTACTAAATGGACCTAGGTATTGTGACCTAAATGGCGTGAGGACACATCACTAAACCAGTTTATTTTAGGAGCGAAGACAATATGTCATAAGCTTAAAAAGAATAACAACAGAAGTAAGATCAGGATTATGAGATTTAAAGAGCCCCTCCTTGATTTTCATCACATACTGTTCTGCCGTGATGCAACCATAATTGGCATGTCATGATTTTGATGCAAAATATCTCAAATATTCTTCCAAAATGTCAATTGTATGATACAAATTTGTTTTCAATTAAATTCTTAAAACAGTCATATATATCCTTAAAAGCCATATTCACACGTCCAATTTACATGTTTACTAGTTATATAACCTACCAAACATGATCAACTCGTAACCTACATTTTGATTGCTTTAGATAACTACAACGTCGATTAGCTTTCAAATGATACTTTCCTATAATAATTGACACCTCTCGCTCTGATGACACTTTTGGTCAAGTTAGTCATAAAAATGACCCCTGACAACTCACAGAGTGGCTCTTTAAGCTACTTCAGTTTCTCTGGTGAGGCAATTAATAAACTATGACAAGCTGAATAAAGATGATGACTAAATCAGTATATAATGTTCCTCAGCCTCTCTAATTGGAAGTGCTTATATCCTGTTTTCTTCAATTAAAACAATTGTGATTTATCTTGCCTCCATCACGATTGCTTTTCTTGTTAATTTCCCTTGTTAATTCCCTTTGTTAATTATGATATATATACTATCTGTCTGTAACCCTTCATTGCTCGACAAGGGCACAAGGAGCTGTGTCGAAACATCACTTATCATGAATGAAGCAGTTGTCATCCATATGTTCCTCTTCCTGTTCCATCTGTTATCATTATTAACCTTTGGCCTACTGAAATATATTTACCAAATGTTCCAAGGTTTTGTTTTGTTCACAGAGTCAGATAGGCAAGAGTTCTTCTTCAGCCTGTTGTTATTATTAACACTTGGCCAACTGAAATATATTTACCAAATGTTCTCAAGTTTAAAGTTCACATAACCACAAACATATTTCACTATTTTCTTTGGAATAAGTGAAAGTCTGATTACAATATTGTATAGTGCGTCAAAGGTCGCTACTAAAATATGTTCAGTTTGGTAATGAAAGCCGTTTTTGAAAGCCACTTTTGATGGGCCGCTTAGACCTATCTGGCCACAAGCCAGTGAATGCATGACTTTTTGTGTCATCATATATGCAGAATCAGCTATCTATACATCTATCGTAACAATATCACAGAAAAAAACCCCAATAATTAATGATTTTCAGAAAAAAATTTCCACTCATTTAGATAAATCATTTGATGATGTAACACTTCTAAGTATTTGGTGTAAAAAAGATGTCCACATCAATGGTAATCAAACAATTATTTAGGCGGTATTTCAGTTGAAATAATGATGCGTTACTCTGTGTAGTCTGTTTATTACATCACACCCGCGCAAGTTTTATGGCCCCTAACCCAGGTGGGTTTTTCACAGCCGATAATTACGCTGTCTTAATGAAAGGCTAATTAAAGGTGTTTATTGGACAAATTAGCAAAAATCAAGTCCAGTTTTTATTTTGTTGAAAAATCTTTGAACAAAAACCGAGAAGTGGTAAAGTCGAGATGAGAGGATGTTTATAGAATCAGGTTCTTGAAAATCTGACAATGTTCCCAGGTTCAGAGAATCAGATAGGGAGCAGTTCCTATTCCGTCTGTTATTAACCCTTGCCACGCTAAAAGATAATAATTTATTGTCCCAAGGTTTTGCTGCTGGAGGAGTCAGACCACTACGAGATATTCAGCGAGTCAGATCGTGAAGAGTTCCTGTTCAGTGTGTTATCATTAACCCTTGCCACGCTAAAAGATAATTATTCATTGTTTCCAGGTTTTGTTGCTGGAGGAATCAGACCACTACGAGATATTCAGTGAGTCAGATCGCGAGGAGTTCCTGTTCCGTCTCTTCAAGCACGTGTGTCTGGGAGGACAACTCTGTCAGTACGAGGACACTGTAGACAAATACCTCGACTTCACCAAGACATTCTATAAAGATCTCATTAGGTGAGTGTTTAATTTTAGAGCAAATCTTATTATTTAAGGCCGATAATGGCTGAAATATTGCCCAAGTGGCGTAAAACAATAACTCACTCACTCTTTAAGGATCATGCAATACGTGGCATCCATCATTTTCTTTGCATGTTGCAGGTATCCCTATGATAACATACCTGCTATTGGGGAAATTTCTGAGTTCAAGTTTATGTTGAGTAAATGTTAACTTATGAACATCAATAGTAAATAATTTTATTATGTAATTGGCATTGAAATATTCTATCAATGGAATAAACATGAACTCAATCTATGCAGTTTCACTTGGAAAAATGTTAAACTTTTGTCACTGAGTAGAATGAACATTTTCACTCCTCAAAGCTAAGAGTCTGACATTAGAAATTATTTGTTGACATTGTACTATTTATTACTGAGTAAACAGCTCTTCAATTTGGGAGCTCAACAAGAAATTGTCTTCTTTTGGCAAAATTGCAAGGATTTCATTTTATTAGAAATAAATATCTTCATATCCTGAGAAAAATATGATTCTACTAAGGTAGCTAAGTAACATATTTTCTAATATCAAATTTCTTTGTCAATCAATGAGATAAACATGATATTCGTCAAGAAAGCTTTTGCTAAGAGTTGCCTCCCTTTGACAATCATACTAACATTCCTTAAAACAAACTAGAAAAATAGTTATTTCTATATGATAAACTGTAAATTTTATTCCAGTTATCATAGATTATGACATGTTTATCTTATTTTATAAATTCAGACTTTGTGTTGTTTAAAAAATTTCTGAAATATTTTACCAGTCAATTCATCTTTATTGTATGAAGTGTTATAAAATCCCTTTTGTGGTTGGTCTTTTAGTTGTCTCATCAAAAGGGATTTTCACTGAATAATTCACTGATAATATGAATACTAACTCAATACCAAATATTCCAGACAGTGATAAATAGATCATACTAAATGACCTTCTTTGTAATGCTGTTTATTAAATATGGTATTGTTTTTATTCTGGCAGCAAAACAATAATTTTAATTGTATCATTTCAAAAGTGCTTCAGTTTTGCTTCATGCTATAGCTATATCAATGTGATTATTAGAGAATTACCAAAAAGGGACAAGTGATTAAGTAAAATATGAGCGAGTTGAGATAATGTACATATTTCCCATAATCACTCGTTCCTCTTAGGTTATTCTATATAGGACCCATATGTTACTAAAATAACTACTTACGATTGAAAAACCATGTGATATACATACCGTGGTAGTGTTATTTAAACAATATTTATTTCATAAAGAAAAGGATCGGTAAACAGGCTAAAAGCCTATCTGAATACCTCTCCCATACAAAAAGATATTTATACAATGTTCACTCATCATCACTGACAAAAAGCAATTCGTTAGATTTAACAGATTTTGTAGCAAAAGCAATAACAATATTTAACTATTTAACTAGAAAAACGGTTTGTAAGGGTAAAATAGTCATGAACAGATTTTAAAATGTTTAGGTTGATATCATAAGACAAGGAGTAGTTTCCAAATAATACAGTTTTAACATCATAACCATTGACGTAGAAAAAACACTCTGACTGAATTGTTATGTAATTTGGACAAAAGAATAAATAATGAATGGCATCTTCGTAATGATGACCGCAAGTGCAACTTGACATATTTTGTAAGAAGCGATCAAATTTATATGCGTTTGGATTGCTGCAGCCAAGTCTTAATTTACAGTGGATGATTTGGTTGTATCAAGTTCCATTATTTCTAAAAACGTTATGTACATTACATGAGACATTTCAGTCAAAATGTTTTTTAAACGAAGCAACGGAATCTACATTTCTTATTTCATTATCCAACATATTCCATTCTAACACAGAGGAGGGTAAAAAAGACCTTTTATATGATTCCGTACGATTGGTAGTGTTATAAAAATGTACATGAATCAGCTGATCTATTTTCATACATGTGTGTTTAAAATTGCTGTATGAATATTACACTGCGATATCTTACACAGGCGAGTAATAAAACATATTAATAAATGATAGTTATGTTCACAAGAATATTTATTCTTTTCAGCGTACAGAAGAACCCAGACAGCAAGGAGTTGAGTGTTGTATCAAGTGTCTTCTCTATACAGGCTGAGGTGAGAGTTACCTTCTATGACTTTTAATTTAAAAACTTGCACCACAATATTAGAATGAGTTTTCACTTGCACTAGCAACTGTATTAAGGAACTTTTTTTCCTTAAACGACAGGAAACCTCCTTATTTTTTTCTATGTTAATTTGTACAAAAAATACTGTCTGCTTTAAATTCACCAAAAACCGTTTTCATCGGTCCTCTAATCACAAAGATATCGCCCTTGAAATTAAACATGTCCGAATTTGACAGTCGGAAAACAGCTTCAACCGGAATAACGATATTACCTTTACTGCGCATGCCCGGAGTGTTTTATGACACCATATACAGAACGGAAGTTGGTCTAATCAATGTAAATATAACAGACAACGGTAGTAAATGAACAGATTAAACAGGTTTTAGAAGCTCAGCTGTCCGGAAATAAAACATGAGAGTAGTAATTAAACAGTTATGACACATCGTAACTGATTGTGTAATTACGGGGAGTCGCGCTTGGGGTATTGCACGCTCTTTCACAATGTTATTACAAGAATTAGATAGAGGATGTAGTTTGTCTGTCCATCCCTGTGACGCCCAGGTGTCAAAGCACTAGTCATTCATTGGTCAAAAATAGGTCAAACTAGATCCAATCAAAAATAGAATTTTCAGAATTTATCATTTGCAATGTATGAGTCTTAAGATGAACACATTGAGCACTGACATAGAAGATGGAGTATTTGGCATCGACTACAGTAATTTTGACAAGGTACGGTTTGTTTACATGATATCTAATAGAAGATTTGTAAACTAATACTTATATGAATACATTTTATCATTTCAGACAGTTGTTTTGCGTTAGAAGTTAAGAATTGAAAAAAAAAACATTATCTCAAAAGTACATGATGAAACATGCTGTCAAAGGGTGTATCAAATTGTATTGGGTTGCGAACAGGATAATCGGGTACAATTTCATGACATGATGCCTCAACGACACTCATTGTTTTCTAATTATTCGTAGTGTGAGAAAGCAATCCTCATTCGCATAACAAAAATCACTTCAGTATTATTCATAATTTCTTTAAAATATTTTTTATCTAAAGGGTTTAACTTGCCTTCAATTTTATTTTGCCACCCAGGCTCATCACAAAATGTAAACGTAGAGCTACAAAAGTCAGTACACCATTATATCGTAATATCTAAGAGATTTTCAGATTTGACATGATTACATATTGAGATTTTGCCGTGCTGAAATATCCTTACGTTTATACCATCTTATTATAACATGAGCAGGAGTCTAAATTTCTATGTCTTATATTTTCAAACAAATCTGTATGTTATGTGTACCGATCTGTCCATGCGTACGTTACGTCACTATTATAATAGCGCGGTGGTGTAGTGGTTAGCGTGCTGGCCTATCACACCAAAGACCCGGGTTCGAATCCAGGTGGAGACACCAAAGATTTGTGACCTGGGCTTTACACCGTGTTGTGTCCTTGGGCAAGGCACTTCATCCACATTGCACTCAGTCAACCCAGCTGTACAATTGGGTACCTGAATACGGGAAGTACGGACCTATGTGGTCGCGCGAAGCGCTTAGTAGCGGCTTTGAAAGTACTTCCTTCAGGGAAATAATGTACAGCCAATGAGCAGTGCTTGCACTGGATATTAGGCTTAAAATTGTTCATTATTATTATTAATCAAAATAACTTTTTTTGCTAGGGAGTAGCATTTATATTAAATTTATTTGCTTGTTTGCCAATCCTGTTTCTTTGAATGAATGATGAATATGTTTAAACCACATTTTCTTTTAAAATGATAAGTTTTCTTTAGAGAACAATAGGCCATCTAATCATTTGTGAAACAAAGAACCAAGACATACCATGTAGTTTCATATTGATGAATTGACCATGTAATTTCATATTATTGAATTGACTCTAAACAAATCAACAACAATTAGGAAATATCTTTATTATATGTCTCACTATCTAAATGTTATACTGTAACGAGTGTTATACAAGTTGTGTTCCTTGTTTGTGTATTAATTATACGCCAAGTAAGTAAGTGTCCGCTTGACTTATTACCGTTAACAATAGCAATAGCCTGACCATTAGGGCGATGTGATGTGGCAGGTTGTGATTGGCTGAAAGAAGTTTTCACGACTTAAAATATGACGTTTGTTTTCAAAGCCATTAAATGAATATTTTTCGCATGTTTTTGAACAAACAAAGTATCGATGTTGTCTAATCATATCCTTTTGAATTCATTTCTGCCCTCGGGGTTATCTGATGTTTAAATCACTCCTCTGTTAATTTTTCTATCCGATGTCCTTATAACAGTAATGGTATTTCGTAAAAGGTAATGCTGCAGGATTATACTAGTTTCGCAAATGAAGAGTTAGACTGTTGATATGTCTTTTATAACAATAATACAACAATATAAGGATTAACTATTGGTATGTCTATATCTGAGCAAGTGTTAACTGTTAACCGGACAATTCCATTGTACTCGATCACACGGATCATCATCTCGTGGGTGTTCGAGATCACAAGCCGCTCCTTATGACACCCAAGTGTGTGAGAGTATGTATGCAAATCAAGCGTTCACTATGGATATGTATTTGCAGGGATCACTTTGGACAGGGATTTTGCGATATTTGCTCACTGATGTATAAAGATATCCCATTATCAATACTAAAGAGAATACTAAAGTTTCATTGCAAATATGAAAATTATTATTTTTCCTCTCTAACATACCATTGCTTTTTCTGAAAATTCCATTATATTAGGCTAAGGGAGGATATTTCTCCCTTTTATACTTTGAACCAGGGTCTCTGTATTTGTATATGTCTGAATCCAGCAATCCTGTATAACAATGGTTGACCGTATGAATCACACAGACCAAGGGTTAACTGTGTATATGTCTGAGTGTATGTCACATTAATCCTGTAGACCTTGTTAACTTTATACATGTTTTTGCCACTTTGATCCTGTTCACAGAGGGTTAACTTCATAGTTACAATAGTTGAGGGCAGGGATGCAGATTCAAATTTTTGCCAATCGGACATTCCACGTATAAGTCGACGAATAATGATATTTTGTAATTAATTTTTGTGCTTTATCTCACGTAAATCCACGATTGAACATGTGGAAATATTTCATAGACTAAATTTAAAATTATTACTCAGTAATTCTTATTACTATGATGTTTAGGCCTAGGTATGTGAATATGTTTATAATTTAATAAATAATCAAGTTTCAATAGTGTCAGTTATTCAGTAAACAAATGCCAGGTGCTTAGAATCTAATATTAACTGGAAAGCAGACGATGTACAGATCTATTTATAGCAACGCATGCAATGCAATGCAAAAATAAAACACTGAAAATACATTACATTGAGTAAAATAAAATTACTTTGGCTGTTTTAAATATAATTCTATTAAGTTATGATGCATATCAAGTACTTGACACTCACTGCATAAGTTTTTTTAGCCTGTAAAACTTGCCAACAGAACAGCCTGTTTTCGTTTCCCTATCACTGTAGTAATCCTGCTGTTCCTTTCACCTCCCTGCAGTAATGAAAGCTCCCAACACTGTGTTAATGAAGTCTTGCTTGCAAAGTCAATGCATGGAGCTTGTGAAGTTAGTGGAGGGAGGAAAAAGTAACAGCATGTAAAATAACGATGTGAAGTTGTTTGATGTCTTTTTAAAAAAAGTTTGGCCTTAGTGACTTGTTTTACTCAATGCATGACACTGAGATGATCCAATAATTAAAGATAACAAGGTAATTATGTCGTTTGAATGGATTAGTTGTTTCATTGATGACCGGTTCGTGTTTTCATGACAATTATGACCGACACAAGCGGGGCATTTCATCGGCCTTTATTGATTGCTTGTTAGTCAACTCAGGCTTGTTTATCTGTTTGTTTAGTAATTCTTTGATTATACCATCGGTCAAATGACTCCTTGAATGTCCGACAGGTCACTTTTTCAAACGGTCAAACTGAATTCCCAATCGGACATGTCCGGCAAATAGACCGATTTCTGCATCCCTGGTTGAGGGTTAACTGTTTAGATGTCTGAATCACATATTAATCCTATAGACCAATTGTTATATCCAATATCTCACCTTCACATTAATCTTGTAGACCAAAGGTTAATTTTATTTATGACAAAATCACATTACTGGTAATCCTGTTGGCCAAGTCAGGGTTAACTTCATATGTCTGGATTACAAACTTTGCAGACAAGGGTTAATATTATGTTTGTCTGACTCACATTGATCCTGTAAACCAAGGGTTTACTGTGAATATGTCTGAATAACAAGAAACCTTAGAGATACAATACAACTTTGATATTGAAGCCATTTGCTTAGCTGGTGGTTGCTGGTAGTGCTATCAGACTCTGGTGTGGGTTGAAAAAGTGCCTCGACTAAAAAAATTACTAGAATTTGTCATGTTTTACTTTTCAAGTTTAGCATATTTATCCTGTTGACCATTACAAAGTGTATATGTCTGATTTACATGAATCCTGTAGCCAAAGGGTTAACATTGCATATTTGTAATCTATTGATCAAGGGTAAATTGTATATAAAGTATACCTATCTAAAGAATTAATTGTATTATGTCTGAAACATATTGATTATGTACAACTGTGTTATGTCTGAATAACAGTGATGCTGTAGACAAAGAAAATCTTTATATTTGGTATAGGGGTTAACTGTCTCGTTATGTCTGTCCCATTAAAGCACTTTTTTAAATATTTTAAAGTGTGACATTTTTTTATGAATCTGTTGTGAATCTCAAATGACCCTGTAGTCCCTTTTCCAGTAGCCCTTCCCATATTAATCTTGTAGACAAAGGGTTAAATGTGACACATCTGTGTTTGGCACCACACATAATTACACAGACTTTATTGATCTGTCTGTCATGTCTACATGAAGGAATAACTGTAATCACATTAATCCTGCATACAAAGGGTTAACTGTGACACATCTGTGTATGGCACACATCACATAATTACACAGACTTTATTGATCTGTCTGTCATGTCTACATGAAGGAATAACTGTAATCACATTAATCCTGCATACAAAGGGTTAACTGTGACACATCTGTGTATGGCACACATCACATAATTACACAGACTTTATTGATCTGTCTGTCGTGTCTACATGAAGGAATAACTGTAATCACATTAATCCTGCATACAAAGGGTTAACTGTGACACATCTGTGTATGGCACACATCACATAATTACACAGATTTTATTGATCTGTCTGTCATGTCTACATGAAGAAATAACTGTAATGCATATCCTTATTGTGACAGTATATATAATTGACATGGCAATTTCCATAAATTCATATCGTTAGATTGAATAGAATAATGAATGGTTTGTTATTAGTTTTTGGTCTCTTTGTCAATCAATGATGTCTACAACTACTTGTTCAGGTATTGAGTCAAGTTAAAAATGATCAATTCATATCTATATATATATATGTTTTTATCAGTAAGTGAACTGTCAGTTTTGGCCTAAACTGTAACAATCAAAGCATAAAGAAAATTGTTGAATAGTGTTATCTTTTTTTCTTGATTGATAATCCTTTGAGAATTCAAAATATAATTTAAAATTATCATTTAAGGTTGTGTTATCCTACATTATGACTTTGACCTTGACATTGGACAAATTTTCGGACACTTTAATATTGAATATAACTTGTGATTGGTCACTTAATTATCAGGCTCTAATACTTGAAATTATCCTTTGTGTCTAATCCATTATAAAGGTCACCAGCTGAACATTGGTAATATAATTGTTCAGTGAAAGACCGTTAATCTTGACATATTGGCTGCATTTGTTTTATCACACATGAGTGTAATCTTGCACAATGCTCTGTAGGCCAAACTAAGCGTCACACATGGTAAACTGACTGCAATATGGCCGACACAATTCATTGGGCACATCGAATTTATCAATAAAATTGTAACATCATATGGTCTCAGAAAAACACCCAGAAGTCCTATTATTCTTATACCATAAACTAAACCTCACATCTGCTTATTCCGAATGTCTTATCAAAGACCTTTAAGTACTGGTTGTTGACTTCTGTACTCAAGAAATCCCTCCTTGATTAAGCAGGAGAATTTACCTTTCTAGAATGCACAGAAAAGTGACACAAGTGTCTTTTGATTGGTTTTCTGAAAAACAAACACAGCCATGAATGCTTAACTTTGTCAGACAAGTTCAATGATGTCATAGGAATGTACCTCATGACCTTGACCTTAGATGGCAAAAGTTTAAGACAAGATTACCAGACCAGATCCTTTTGTTTTATTAGTTTGAGATCATTTATTGTGCATTGATAATGGAAATATGATGCAGAGTTTTTGAGCATTTGGATAATTGGCCAAAGAACTTCTGAAAATATTAGCTTGTCAATTATTTTTTTTAAGGATCATTTTCCTAATATATTCTAAACTAAATAATTATAGACTACAACAGAGTTTTTTAACATTTTGAGGACAAAGAAAGTAGAATTCAAGATATATAATTGATATTTTCTTTAATATATTTCATTGTACAAACTGGCTATCATGAAAGTTACAAGAAACTATGCATGTGACATTCTGGCAAAGTTTCAGTTTGCATTTCCAGGATCTGTCCTCTTTAGCTCAAGAACATTTCTAAGATCACGTTATGAATACAAAAGATGTTATCAGGCTACAAACCTTCAAACTGAAACTTTTGGGTTTAAATGAGATACCATTTAGTACAAGTTTGTATAATTTTTGGGTATGTTGCAGGGTTTTACGGGACTCAACTTTCCTGAGTATTTGACTCAGAAAATGTCAGGAGGACCCCCAAAATAGGGTCATGTGGGTCCTCTGTGACTGATAATTCTGGTACAAATATCCAATCTTTAAATAAAAACCGAATTTCAATAAGATTTCATGCCAGGAAGGTATTAAAACATCAAGCAATAACCATCCCATAATAGGCAAATCTTCTTTAACCTTAAATAGGACACATAAAAAAAAATTTAAGACTCCTGAAATAGGAAAAGGACTCCCAAAAATATATACTCCCTAGGACTCTCAGTTTTGATAGCCTATGTAAAACCCTGATGTTAGAGGTGCTAAGGCTATGACAAAAATTTACCGTGTTTGAGGTGACCTTTCGTACCAATGATATTGTGTACTACTGTAAAGCTTTTATCAGGAAAATCTTGTCCGTTCAACCTAACTTTGTTGTCATGTTGGCCTTATTAGGGTAAGCTTGCTTTATTAGGGTAAGCTTGTTGGTTGTTTACACTTATGTGACTTTGCATACGATCAAACCAAGTGAGTAACAGAAGCCATCTGCTCTTCATGCAGTTGTCTGTTTGGAAGAGCTTCAAACTCGTAAACTTCATGTTTCTTTTTCTTCCGTCTCGAACAACAACAGTATGTATTTCCACACATTGCATTGCACTGGCACCATACAAGGTTTAGAAGACAAAGTCTGAGAGTCATATTGGCGCCATCGTCTCTCTCGACTTCCTCCGATGTTGGACATTCCTTGAATTCAGGCCTGTGGAGGATATGCTCTCGGCGCCGGTATCCTGGAAGTCTTTTATGATGGAACTGAATGATGAATAACACTATACTCAACACCATGTAGGATATGGAAGCAATCAGTATGAGAGGAAGAGAAATATGGTGATATCTGAATTTCACATCCTTCAAAATGCTTATCACAGAATTTGAACAATTTTGTAATATATTGAATTCCTCCAATGAAAAGGTACCAAGGTCAAGGTCATTACATGTCTCCACAAGTATTGTATATATTTTGTCACAGGTTTTGAAATTTCCATAACTTGGACTAGAAATGTTAAGAGAACTATTATACCCTACACATAGGGCTGAAGTTTGGTTCACATCCTGCAATATTTGACTAAAATCCTGGTTCGATTCTAATATTTCCAAATAAGTAGATGATGCAACGTCAAAAGTTGCAAGAAGGAATAATATCACTGACGTTGCCTTACGACCGACACAGCCAAATCCAAATATGGTCACAAGCAGAATCAGAAAGGCAAAATAGGCTGGAATGCCTTGACCTTTGCAAGGGTCAACTGAAAGGTCAAGGGTCAAGACAAGGTCACGTGAACTTTGTCTACACAAGAGCATGAAGATGACCGTACAGGTGATTTGTGAAACACTCATGGACACAAGAAGAAGAAACACAAGTCTTGTCAGATAGGCCAGGAGTTGACCCTTATTGGTACACTTCTTGTTCCTCATCCTGCCACTTCAGAAGAAGTTGATTATCTCGATACTGAGTTGAACATCCTTGAAATGGTCTTCAATCAAAGTGGTCGTCAACACATACTTTTGATTTTACATAATCGACTCTTGTTTTTGCACTTCTTGTTTCTCATCCTGGCACTTCAGAAGATGTTATCTTGATACTTAGTTGAACATCCTTGAAATTTTCTTACATCTTCATCTCAATTTGTTATACCACTACTCCAAAGAGATAGTTTGTAGGAGGCGTCTTGACCAATTATGAGCTTATGGAACCCATTGCAATGGTAGACAAATCCTTCTTCTGACAATAAAAGGGACACCAAGCCAAAGGGTCGGCAAATATCTCCAGGACCAATCTCTAGGATCAACACAGCCACTGAGAAAAAGATTTCTTGTTTTGAAATGTCCTCAACACATACATAATCCTTTCTCACAGATAAACATTTTCAGAAAGTTGTTTTTTCAAGACAAACTAAAACAAACTTCAGAATCTAATAAATACATTTTCAAGTAGTTTGTATTTAAAAAAATTTACGATGATACAAATCATATAAGATTCTTCCTTTTTAAAAAAAATTGCAATAAAGTATTATATGTCAGTTTTTTAAATGGCAAATTGAAAATTTGCTACAATATATTTTGTTTCCATGGCAACATTGCCTTGAGGTGCAAATCATTATGGTGGAATGAGATTTTTGGCATCAAGATAAATGGAATTCTTGATTCAAAGATAATTGCTCTTTGGATTTGTTTCAAATTAAAGAATATCAGTTTTCGGTCAAATGCATCTTGATTTTGAAGTCATTGACTTATTCAGCACAATCTACATCATTTATATGATTCAGATTCTAGCAATCTGTTTGTCAAAGCTTGATCAAGAACCTGAACTCGATGAAGTTTAAATCTCCTCTTCTCATGTCAACAGCCTGAGAGTATTTTCAGCATGAAATCAATATCACTTCCTGATTGTTCATTTCACACGAGGAGTTATCAACACCCTTGTAAATTTCATCATTATGCAACTATTGATTGAGGTTTGACAGTTCTATCAAAATTCTATCCTTCCGATGCACTTTCTTTGAAAGGTTATCACATTTCAAACGAGTTTGGATTTTAAGTTCATGTAAATAGGATGTTGATGGGATATGAGATCAATTCCAGAGTAAACCCACATGTAAATCTAATTGACACTTTGATTGCTGAAATCACAGAATTAATTTTTTTCTGAATTCAAAACTTTTCAGTTCACTTTCTCTGAAAGGCTAGAAATGGCTAATTTGAAACAGATATGGCTTTCACATCTATGTATGTATTCTATGAGGTGTTTCCTTTATTCAAGAGTAAATAGATGTAGTTTTGCCCACTCTTTGACTTCTGAATCAGATGTTTCTGTTGTATCTGGATTAGATCCTTTTCAGTGCACTTTCTTTGAATGGCTAAAAATGTCCGATTTGAAGCAAGTTTGGCTTTCACGTCCATGTAAATATGCTATTGATAAGGTGTGTGATCAATTCCAAGGTAATTTGTTGTAGTTTGCAAACTCTTTCACAGCTGACATTCTGTTGTCTTCAGCTCTTTGCATATGTGCTGGAACCAACACTCAGAGTTGTCATTCTGTTGAACATTCAGTAGGATCTGTAACAGAAAAGTAAATTGATGCTAGACAATTGATGATAACATTTGTAAGCTAATAGATATTGATTTTATTGTACTAAACTACCAAATTTTTTAATGTCCAAGTTAATAACACACATGATATGATGTATGTTTTAAAACAAATGAATAAGTCATTGTAACACAAATGAATAATGTAAATGTCAAATTAACATGACTATTTTATTGTGCATATTTACACAGTTTTGCAGTATATGCTTCCAACTTGAGCAGATGGAATGATGGCACTAGTATATGTATACAAGGTTTATGTGCATGTTCACAATAAAAAAAAGGTTATCTACACAATCTCAATGTTCTTCTCTATTCGATATCTTAGGCCCACATCAAATAAAAAATGTTACTGGTCTTTACATTCAGGCAAAAATGACGCGATGACATGGTTTTTTTTATTTCCTAATATTTTTTTATTATTGATCAAGAACAAAAAAGAAAGAAATATAACCTTTGAAAACCTTTTTCACTCACTCATGGACAGAAACGAGTAACATTTTAAGAGCCTGCGTTTCAATGTATTTTAGACCATGGGACTAAATTTTTTTTTTTTTTTCCCTTGTCAACAACTTGAAATAAAGGCTTGATGCTGGGGTTTGAAACTGACGGTGGAAACCAGAACAAAATTACTTTTTTTTCTAGGCCTTATAGCCTTAAATGACTAAATCTACAGCATCTTGTTACAAGCATGATGCTAATGCTGAGTGATACAAATCATTATTTTTACTGCATGTCATGAAAGTTTTGAGAATCTACAATTGTCTTGTCATTTTTCTGGCCTGATAGAACCAGACGGTAGTACAGTCATCATGTTCAGATACTGTCTGAAATACAAAATATATTTTGGACCTTTGGGGTAATTAAAAGGACCTAATACCTCTGGGGCGGTATTCTTAAAAGGACTTAAGTCTAAAAAATGACTTAAGTTCAAATAAAAAACTTAAGTTTTGACTTAAGTTTTCTGTTTTTTCTTAGTCATATTCACAAAAGGTCTTAGACTTAAATTTTCCTATGTTTTGACTTAAATTCTAAGCCTGCAAACGGGTAGACTTAACTTTTTGTCCCCGACTTAAGTCACTTAAAAAATTGCTATTTTTTTCCAACAAATATCTTTCATTTTTAATAACTTTTGCATCAAAAAACAATATATCAAAACAATACATGGCAATCATTCTTCAGCAGGTAGGTTCAGTTTTTGTTGTATTTCTTATCTTTTACCTCATTAAAATAAGTGGAAGGAATTCCCACATCTAAAAATCATTTTCTAGCCTCTCACCTAAAAGAGTTCCAATTGAAGTCACGGTTGCTAGAATTCCCCCCTTAGCAACATTGCAGACACCTAACAACCATTGACTTAAGTTTTTTTATTGACTAAGCCAAGTGTTTGACTAAGTCGCTTTGTGAATAGATACTTAAGTTTCAGACTTAACTAAGTCAAAAGTGAAAAAACTTAAGTCAAGATCTTAGATTTTTATAGAATACCGCCCCTGGAGTACAACATTTGTCATGAATGAGGAAAAGATATCCAGAATGACCCCTTTACCACTGGACTAAGAAATGTAATTCCTGATATTTTAAATAAGAATGGATATCGTTCCTCATTTCTGTATTGCAATATATTGCGATACAGAAAAGTGTCTTGCAATTCGTATCGCAATATATTGGTACTTTTTAAAGACAAGAATTTGGTTGCTATTTTGTCTAAATATGAGCTTTAAGAACGATAATCATTGCTCATCTATGAGCCGTTTTTGAAAGGTATATTTTTCAATCACTGTTAATGACCTGTATACATATTTCAGCTGTTTTTAAGCTTCACACTTTTCATAAAATCATGTTTTATTTGGTTGTGTTTTTTTTAGATTTTAGATGAAAATGCTCATTTTCAAACGTTCGATATATATTGGATATTATCTGAAGTATGTACCAATTCGTGTTATGTTGTTCCTGTATTGCCATATACCAATATACTGATAATACCACACAGCCTTAATCTATAAACTGCTGAACATTGTAGAGCTTTTAGGTAGTGTGCAGTTCTAGTTTCCAGCAAATGAGCCATTAAGAATGTATTTGAAGAAACAGATTGAGCTGCTGAAATGAATATGTGCCAGAATAGAATGGACAGCGTCTAATTTTAAAGGACTTAAAAGTGGTATATATGAAATGTTGCTTTGGTACTTTGGTTGATGGTAAGACACTATTCATGATTAGAATTGGTCTTTGTAAAGTCATTCTCAATCTCTTGGTTTCCAAAGGGCTGGCATACTCTTCATTTGCCAAACCTCTCACTCTCTTAAAGTGACACAGAGTATCTTTCTTAAAATTTTATTTGGTTTTGATAAGCTACAAAACATCTAATATGCTGATAGAAGTTCATATCTCATCACTGGACTTGCAAATATATCCACATATGCATAATATCTCTAAAATGCTCGATTTTATGGAAAAATCAAGAAAACATCTCAAATACGTTTAATATTCGAAATTATGCAACCAATTAATCTACCTATTAGTTACAATACCTAATAAGCACTATCGAATCGAATATATCTTCCTGTCAGCTTATGACAAGGTTTCAAAATTACGTTTGGCGAATTTGCGCGCGCCACTCGAGCCACAGTGTCCGGTTTTCGATCAAAATCCCGACTTTGAATTACCGTATTTTCGCTCTTATGTACTGATTGACCTTTAACTTGTTATTTTCAGTAACAATTAGTGTTTCCCGATGTAATAACATCGATTTCAAAATTTGACATATGTGATCCCATCAACATACTCTGTGTATTTTTAAAACAGTATTACTTGGGACCTTCTTTGGTATTCCTGATGTATGAATCAATGAGTGAAATTCCTAATTCTTTGTAAATATTTGGCATAGTGATAATAGCTATGCTATCAAGTGTTGATTAAAGGTGATATATTGGCAGAATAATTTCCAAAGAGTATAAATAGCTTTAACTTGCAAAAGACAAAACATCTCAGCCCTTTTATAAACAGTATTACATGGGACCTTGTCTAGTAATTTAGATATGTAAATCAATAAGTGAAATGCCTAATTCTTTGTAAATATTTGGCAAAGTGATAATAACCATGCTATCAAGTGTTGATTAAAAGTGATATATTGGGTGAATAATGACCCGTTAACGAGGAGATATTGATTTTGGTTTGCAGGGAAATGCCTGTAAAATGACATGGTAGTTAAATATAGACCTTACTCACTGGCCAAATAAGATATTTGATAAATGTCAAGGGTAATGATTTAATGTCTGGAAAAAGAACAACAAAATTTATGTCTGCATACAGAATTTAAAAATGCAATTCAAGAAGGGTTTTTTTCTTGAGGATTGAAAATGAAAAATTTGGATCATGTACTTTTGCATGAAGTACTTTTAAGTTTAAGTACAAATTCATTTAGGGGGGTCATTCATGATTCAGGAATCATAACTAAAAAAGAGAATAAATTGGAATATCAAGACACTTTCATGTAATAGTTTCAAAACACAAGGATATTACCGTTTTTTGACGTAATAAGCGCCCTGCTCCAATAAGTGCACCTAAAGGGTTTTGAAATTATAGGTCTAAAAAACCGCCCATATACCAGCGGTACTAAAATGATAAATTTAGTGTATTTACTTTATTTCATGAGGAATTGAAGGATACATTAGCGGTAATATATGTGATTTTCTACTCAATAATGGTTAAGAATGTTTTGAATGACTGTATCACTTATCAAAGACAACCTAACAGTTCCACTTCAATAGTCTTAATTTTTCTATCGTCATACACATCACTTTAATAAGCGCCCATTCAAGTCTATTAGATCAAATACGGTAAGTCATTATATAGAGCTGTAAACAGGAGGTTTGAAATTTATTCCAGTCCACCACCTTAGTCTTTTTGCATTAAATTGAAAAAAGGATGGAGTACTTTTAACTAATTCCTCAATCTAATAATGGAAAGATACAGTAGTGAAAGATATCAATAAATTTTCAAGCATTAGTTTAAAACTGATCAGCAGTGCATTGTTTTGCTTTGGCAAGGCTTTCAACACTTGTAGCACTGATGAATGGTTTAACTTCCCAATGATTGTGACACCCTATATATCAAATCCTGATATTCCCCATTAAATTCCTACCTTTTGAAACAAAAACTAGCTTTGTAGCTAAGCAACTACATGTATAGACTACAATGTTTATTCAATATCATGTTGTTTATTATGTCTGAGACTATGATTTATTGATGTACCTCTGCATGTACTACTTACAATGGGATGCCATTTCCGCCAGCCATATTTAGTTTTAGTTTTTAAATTGAGATTGTAGTGGTGAGAGATTTTATTGCGTGGTAAATAGAGAATACTAAACACGGATCTATTTAATAACATTTTAATGAGACGAGTGAAATAGAGCTAAATGCCGATTCCATTCACAAGTTTCATAAAAATGATATTAAATGGGACCAAGTTTAGTATTTTATTTATTCCTGGCCTAATCACATCGTTGAAAATATAAAGACATTCGCTGACATAATCGTCGCAGACGGTCCACTGACATTATGACATCATACTTTACGATTATGACATCATTATTATGTCATTCGGTCAGCATGCGATGTTATAACACATATGTGTAATAACATTTACGATTTATTAAACAGCGATATTTTTTACAGAAGAGAAATAATAGATTTTTTTCTTTGAAGTAGAAAAGCATTCAAGATGAAAACATATTACAATGCCCTTTTTCTTAGATTGATACTTGCATGTTAAATCATGTTGGCTTGTCATTTGTAACTCCCCTTTAGAAGTACTTCACAATGTCCATGTTTATAATCTGACCATACTGTTTATAGTCAGGAAGTTTGCCTCTAGGGAAAAAGAGAGAAAATCCTTGCCAACATTGGTCATTCATCAACTGTTTTTATCAATAATGTATGTGGTCTGATTTCTCTTCTGGAGAATCGTGTGGATATGGCAATTTTGTTTCCCAATCGTTATTGTTATGAGAAAATATTGTCACGATCTCTGCTTTAATTACCAATATTTATTTGCATCCCCTTTTAATCCATCCTGGAAATCTTGTTTTGACATGGTGTAACTAGCTTCAATAGATTCTTACTAACCTGTAGATTAATTTTAAGAGATTGTTACTTGGATTATTTCTAAAGGATTCTTACTTAGATTATTTCTAAGAGGTTCTTACTTAGATTATTTCCAAGAGATTCTTACTTAGATTTTCATTCTAAGGGATTCTTACTTAGATTAATTCTTGATGTGCTTACTAAGAACAACAGTGATGAGGATTCTACAAAGGATACAGATTTTTGGTTGTAATTCAGGGGAAGTTATCCCACTCATCATTTACTAAAAACTGAATTTTTTTTAAAAGTCTTCTAAAACTCTAGAATTGATTTAATACATGTTTTA
This sequence comes from Steromphala cineraria, assembly GCA_916613615.1. Lineage (NCBI taxonomy): Eukaryota > Metazoa > Mollusca > Gastropoda > Trochida > Trochidae > Steromphala > Steromphala cineraria. The sequence goes on from OU744734.1 coordinate 15,773,644, forward strand.
TTCATCAAAGGATTGATAAGGACATGAATGACTCATGTTAATACCTCTTCCAAAACAAATCTTTAATACTATGACTAACCCCCAGGAAAGATTAAGACTCTACAAATATTTTTTGAAAATACAGTCATGTTGAACATGATTTCCTCTTTGTGCCCCTATCTAAATAAAGTGATTCACCTTCAAAATATTGAATCAACACTGAATCCTTTTGTTTGTTTTCCTTTTCATAATATGGCAGGGATCACTTTGGACAGGGTTTCTCTGAAAATCCTATCATATTAGGTATTCAACAGTTTTAGAACACACCTCTATCAAAATCTTAAACCTGTTCAAAATATTTGTACAAATATTCCATCACGGCTATAAAAACAAAAACAAGACTAGAAACCTGTTGCTGAAATCTCGCAAGATTTTGCTAATGTCATCATAATGTAGAAATAAGAACGTAAACACACAAGTACCTTCGCAGTATTCTCCTCTAACGCTTATGTCAGCGTACCCCACTTGAACCGTACACAACTCATCCAAAACACATATACAACTCACATGTGAGAGCTCCATGACTGGAAAATCAATGGAACTTTCAAAGAGAATAATAAAGGACTCACACGGTCAAGCTCTCATCCAACTGAAGGCATTATGTCCAGTCTGGTCATTGATCCTCCTTACAAATGACCCGTCCTTACAACCCCTGACCACACTCAGCGAGCAGTCACCCTATTTTCTGAATGAACGACATCCTAACAGCCAATTCCATTCAAGCTACCGGCCGATATGAGTTCCTCGCGAACCTTTTTTGCCCAATGCAAAATCAATACGGAAGCTTTCAGAGTATGCTGGTTGGCAGTGTCTGGTTAAGATAGTCAGTCATGCACTGGCGTGGATATGATGCCGCTCAGATGAGATGTACCGCTCCGTTTAGTTGAGTTGAGTCACGCTTCTATTACATAAGTAATCACGTGGATGCTTCGTGTTTGTGAATCAACAAGTCCAACAGTTTGGCTTGATGGAGATAGCAGAGATTTGACTAGATATGATTTCCATGTTTCTCAGCTAATATTCTGAATTTGCTCAAAGCAAGAGATGTTCATTGGATATACATATGGAAAATGAATATCATTATTGTGTGTCAATGCGCATTATAGTGCTGAAAGTGTAAAACAGCAATGTGCCACACACATTTCTACACGTGACTAATATCGTCCTTATCTTGGGTACTTTTTAAAAATCTTTTAGAACGAGATTTAAAAGAGATTTGAGAAAGTTATTGAGTTCCTTTACATATATCCTTTTAAATGAGAGTATTTGATTCAGATATTGGTGGTATTTGATTTTTGAAATATATTCAATAAATTTGATGATGTTCTTGTTATTTTTAATTTCTAACATAAAGTGCTGAGTTGGTAAATTGATAATTTCCTGAAGTTTTAAAACATCATCACGTTTCCTCATACATAGGGATAAGTTGTACTTGCATTTGAAAAAAGTTTATTAGACACATCAATTAGTTTGGAATCGATATGGTTTGTTTTCTTTATAATCCGAGTAGAGAAGGTTTTTACAATGGAATTAGAAGGTTTTATTATGATTGGATAATTGGGTTTCAGGAATCAAAGAAACAGACAAAAAGCTGATTTTATTTACAACTTATTCCTGTACTTGAAAAGTTTTAACATTTATATAAAAGCCCTTTCTTTGAGCTTTATGAACAGTTTGTAGGTTGAGAGTTAAAAGGGTTTGGTCTCGAGTAATGTTCCATAATCATTTCAGGCAACTGTTGATTCGAATAGTCTTATATGCATTAATAATTTTATGCAGTGATTAAATGAGTTCTCATGAGTCTACACCAAGTTTCTTCTGAAAAACAGTGGTACATCAGATCATATGAATTTGAACATCCACTACTTTTTTTAATCCTGTAAATTTGACACTCAGGGTTTTTTGATAATTTGTTCAGTAACTTTAGAAATAAAAGCAATGTTTGTGGTCAAAGCATTTAGCATTATGACTATTGAAAGGTCTATTTAGTAATAATAACCAGGTACTGAGTGGTTTTGACATATATAGCCCAGAGTTTATTGCCATAATATGAGGCAATTAGGTTATTATTTGGCTTACTTCTTGCAGAACCTAAATGTTTTCAAACTAGGAAACAATTAATTCACGTTTTAGGATAATCTTTGTGAGTCTTATGTTTTTTGAATGGAGGAAAGTATCATGTTATTTACAATAAACCTCAGGTGTCTTAAATTGTGTCATTTTGGAGGTTATTCTTTTCTCGGGTAAACCTCCTTTCAATGACACATTGCTTATCACTGGGACATTCTAGAATATTTCCAGATTTACTGCACATTCACAAATTATCATTGATAAAACTAATCAACAATGTTTAATAATGGCGAAGCAAGGCTTTTCACACTCGTAGTGCCAAATGGTCTCACTTCTCATTGTTGTTGTTTTTGACCAAGCTGTCAAAAGTAAATCAATAAAACTACTATCAAAAGTATCAGTTTTCAAATGGATTTTGTTGAAATTATGTACTAATAACATATATATGTTATACAGGGAGGCACCTTGAATTTTATTTCAACAAAAATGCCCTAATAGAACTGTCCCTTTAAAGCATATGTTATTTACCTTCAACTTAGACGAAGAAAAATAGTTCCAAAAGTTTCCAAAAATACCCCAATAGAACTGTCTCTTTTAGGCATATGTTATTTACCTTCAACTTAGACGAAGAAAAATAGTTCCAAAAGGTTCCAAAAATACCCCAATAGAACTGTCCCTTTAAGGCATATGTTATTTACCTTCAACTTAGACGAAGAAAAATAGTTCCAAAAGGTTCCAAAAATACCCCAATAGAACTGTCCCTTTAAGGCATATGTTATTTACCTTCAACTTAGACGAAGAAAAATAGTTCCAAAAGGTTCCAAAAATACCCCAATAGAACTGTCCCTTTAAGGCATATGTTATTTACCTTCAACTTAGACGAAGAAAAATAGTTCCAAAAGGTTGTATGCCCTAGTAAACAGAAGCTTCCCATTCACACTGCAGGTTATGGTAATGAAGATATGTATGTAAGATAGAGAAGCTGAGATTATTGATCTGACTAGGACATGCTACCAGTGCACTTTAACACTTCCCTGTTGCATGCATATATGATAGATGGTTACATCCGGCCATCAGGTCAAGTCAGACCATATATAGATACTATAATGACATGGTGAAAAGTCAATGTAAGGATAGGATTAGAAAATGTTCCCCACTCGATGGACCTATCATAAAATTATTATACCAGATTCGGTAAGTTTAAAGCATTGAGCTTTGATTTACAATAGGCCATAGAAAACTAGAACTGTTATAGGATGATTACTTGCAGTTTTCATGTAAAGCAACAGGCATCGTAAAAGCAATAGTTCAAGACTTAAAAATATAATAATAGCAAGGCCAAAAGTCCTAACACTATTTTGCTGCTCAATGTTGAATGCATTCCAAGGCCTCAACAGGTCAAGATTTAAAATACTAAGTGCAAAGATTGTGACAGCCCACAGCCATGATGCCATTGACTACATGCAGTTTTCAGGTCAAGAAACATGCATGTTCAGGGCCATGTCAAGATCTGATAATGACTCCAAATCAAACAACTCAAACAAGGTAGCTGATATCAACATGCCCTTAACAATATGCAAATCAAATTACATCTTTCTTGATCAAGCTTTTTGGAAATAGGTATCCCAAACAAATTTTTTTTATATTTGAGGCGAGTGCTCTTAAGGTCCATCTGGTTATAGCGTTTGTTTTTCCACATTATTTGCTAGCCTATATTCATTATTTGGTCTACAAGCTATCCTAATCCTTAAGTGTCTTTTTTAAACATGAAAATTAACTTTTGAAAGTGTCTTATATCTATTTTGTTGATCTCCTAACTAATAAGAAGCTTTAAACACACTGAAGTTCTCGACTTGTACATACGCAACATACACAACTAACAAATTTTGAAACAAACCAATTTTATATTGATCCTTGCAATTCAATGATTCTGGTTAACTTAATTACCTTAAAGATGCAAAGGCATTTAATCATCTTGCCATAAACAAAATTGTCTTTTTCAGCAGAAAACTTGTGATCTCTGTGATATGCTCTAATGATATAGTTATTTTTGGATAACTATCAAGTTATATAGATTTTAAAAGTCACTTTTTGAATCTGATTGACGTAATGTAAGGGCATGTAAATCATCTTGCCAGGAAGTTTCTTGATCTTTCTTGATCTTCAGCAATTTAAGGCTATGGATTTTTCATGTAGTGGTAAACACTTTCAATAAATTGTGATATTAGAAATAATTTGAATTTGTAAGCCTTTTCTGTTTCGGACACACTCTAGAAAAAAGCTTAATCAGCAACTGGAATTTTCCTTTGAATGGCATTGAGTGCTCTCAGAATAAAGAAATTAACCGTAAATATTTTGTCTTTTTGTGGAATGTCTTGAGCTGAAACTGTTTCACAGCAATTGATTATTTGTGAGTTGGGAATCCGCACTTAGCGTCTGCGGCCTCATCATCAAGACATTGACAAGTGCTCTCTGGTAACACCATGTAATTTGCTGTACCCAGATAATTGGAGACAAAGTTGATCGTCGGCTCAAAGACTCTGTGCTTATCTGGTATTGACCTTCCTCCAACGGTTGCTGCTTCCAAACAATTGCTCGTCTTCCCACGGATTGCTACTTCTCACCGTTGTATACATACATTTACGCAGTAGAGCTTCCATGGGTTCAAAATATTGGACTTGAGTACCGTATTTCCTCTATTAAGCGCCGGGTATCCAATAAGCCCCGGGTCTCTAATAGGCGCCGGGTCAAAACCATTGAATTAATGTCCCTTAGTAAAAAATTTACAGATATTCATTGTTAGATACTATTTAACAAAAACTTAAATTTTCTATTTTCCCCGGGCATCCCATTAGTGCTGGAGGTTAAAGGGGTGCTGAAAAAATAAGTGCCTGGGCGCTTATTAGAGGAAATACGGTACTTGAAGGGGCAGACGCCAGTGGACTGGACCAGATTGAGTTCCCGAAATTCTATTATTTACTGATATCATGTAATTTTTGTTCCGCCAAGATATAATCCACACATGTGTTGACATAAACTTAGTAATATATAGAATATATCGACACCTATGTCCTGTAATTGTCATGTTTATCATCTAACTCCTCATATTGATTTAACAGTCTAAAATAACTTGAATAGGTAACAATGACCTCACCTTTTCAAGACTTTGAGTCCAAGAGGTGGACCCGACTGGACTGCTTGAGTACTTGAGTGACCATGGAAGGCCTACTTCCCAGCATTGTATAGACTTTCTATAGATTTTGTTAATGAACTCAAGTCCTTGAAAGGGATTGCTGTTTCTGAATATACTGTTTATTGAATGTTAGTGTAATGTATTGTTTAACGTTTAAATTTGGTATCTATTGTCTTTATTCATTCATTATTGATTATTTAACAATAAAAATAAAGTTTCTTTTGATGACTAAATACATTCCTCTTTTGGATTCCTGTTTTAAGTATGATGTGTGTGTACTTAAGTATACTTAGTATCCAAACATTCTTTCTATAAGATCTTTTTCCATGCATTGTGAGTAAACATAAAACTATATTCTGCATTCAGTCATGATAAACCGTTTATGTGAAAATCATTCAGACAATGACATAGAATTTTCTGATCTTCATAAATCATTCATTTTCTGTAAACTCTTAGATATATTTCAACATATTTAGCAATATTCAAGTATTGTAGATTATTTGCCATGAACATAAAAAAGTAGTCCATTGTTATAAGAATAATATGGGCAGATTTGAAACTGTTTAAAAAATGTAGGATAAACTAGTGTATGTGTGTTAATATCAATACAGAAACGTTTAAAATTCTATGAGACTGAAAAATATCAATATTTTTTCAAAATTGTTTTATATAAAAAATTATTCTTATTAGGAAATTAATGAGAGGACCATTAAGAATTTATCAACAGAATCTTTATTTAACAAGATTTTACTTAGTAGATTGTAACTGTAGCAGTCAAAGTCTATTTCTATGTATCTCAAAACATTACACAAGATGATATTGCAACAGGATTTGGGAAAGATATCCTTGACAATGGACCTTTGTAGTTTTTAAATAATTTTTGTTGAAGAGACAATTAACATTATGTCAATCCTTAAATTCCACATTTAAATGGGTAATTTTTATATCCAATGTGCAAAATGACCCATGGCCTAGATCTGTCTTACCCAATACCTATGGAATGAGGTAGCATGTTTCCTCTGTTTGTTTCTGTTTTCCTTTCACAAAGACCTTAGGTGATCGTAAGTCCTTAAAGAGACACAGAGTATGTTGATAGGATTACATATGTCAAATTTTGAAATCGATGTTATTACATCGGGAACCACTAACTGTTACTGAAAATAACAAGTTAAAGGTCAATCAGTACATTAGAGCGAAAATACGGCCATTCAAAGTCAGAAATTTGATCGAAAATCGGACAATGTGGCTCGAGTGGCGCGCGCAAATTCGCCAAACGTAATTTTGAAACCTTGTTATAAGCTGACAGGAAGATATTTTCGATTCGATAGTGTTTATTAGGTATTTTAACTAATAGGTAGATTAATTGGATGCATAATTTCGAATATTAAACGTATTTGAGATGTTTTCTTGATTTCTCCATAAAATCAAGCATTTTAGAGATATTATGCATAAATGGATATATTTGCAAGTCCAGTGATGAGATTTAAACTTCAATCAGCATATTAGATATTTTGCAACTTATAAAAAACAAATATAATTTTAAGAAAGATACTCTGTGTCACTTTAAAGTAACCATATTGTAATGTGAGAGAAGAGGAGTTTAGATCTACCTTAGTAATTTGCTTATGGGAGGCACTGGTCAACATGAAACCGGAAATTACAACCACCTACTTGTCAGGTTCAAGTTTGGACTACTATCATGCCAGGTACCCAGGTACTGCTTGGTAGATGGAAGCACACTTGTAGCTAAATCACTTACCCATAGTGACATTACTACTACCCAATTCTATGCCTCAATATAGGTAGAGAAACCTTGAAAGTTTAGGATCCGTGGATGAAACAGATCATCAATCCATGCTCTATGTTGCTGAACCTCACTGGTAGCATTCATGTGACTGGACCACTTCATATCCACACATGGATAGCAGTCATGAGACATGTATGTATTTATCTGAAATATTGCCACCTTAATACTGTCTGTATAAACCCCATATCCACATAGATAGCAGTCATGTGACTGGTATGCACATATGCACATATACATGTATCTGTATTCCACCTGTATAGACCCCATAACCACAATTATCAACTCAAGATGAAATTTTTAAGATATGATTCCTGCAGTGAGGCCACTGAGAATGGTTGACACATTCAGCAGGTACATGTACAGAAGTTTACATCTTCATGAAGTCAGTAGAGCATGAAGACACTATAGATTGCCAGAATATGTATACAGAATCTATGGACTCCTCAATCAATGGTCCCAGCCAAGCCAGTAATGATAGGATTTTCAAACTATTTTGGTCTCATAGATTTTTCGGATAAGGTCTGCTAAGTAAATGAAATGGCAGCGGAACTAAGGGCGGCACATGTTGTTTCTCAAGGATAGGGTGCCATTGATTATAGGCTTTATTATAAGAATTCATTGAAAATATGTTTTTCTGTTTTGAAGCTTTGCTCATTTTATTGATTTTTATATGTTGACTAAGCAAAAGGGTATCTGTTTTGGAATTTTTATGTTTTTAACCATTTTCATGAATGGTGTTTGAATTTCATTTACAGTTTGATACATAATTGCACAAACAATTAATAACACTCTTGCTGCTGAAAACAAACTGCCATTTACTGGAAGTAATATGTAGATTTGTTTTAAATGCTTTTTTCAAAGAGTTCCATTTGGTATAACAGGTTCTTTGGAAAACATGGTCTCAAATAAGAAAAGGCCTCTTAGTATAATTAGGTGACAAAGGTACAAAGCAATAAAGTAAGAAATAAGCATTTGGCATCTTTTAGGCATGGCATCATGTTGATGTGTTTGGGTAAAGCACATGTTGATGTGTTTGGGTAAAGCACATGTTGATGTGTTTGGGTAAAGCATATGTTGATGTGTTTGGGTAAAGCACATGTTGATGTGTTTGGGTAAAGCACATGTTGATGTGTTTGGGTAAAGCACATGTTGATGTGTTTGGGTAAAGCACATGTTGATGTGTTTGGGTAAAGCACATGTTGATGTGTTTGGGTAAAGCACATTTTGATGTGTTTGGGTTAAGCACATGTTGATGTGTTTGGGTAAAGCACATGTTGATGTGTTTGGGTAAAGCACATGTTGATGTGTTTGGGTAAAGCACATGTTGAATTGCTAAGAGGAAATACATTTTCTTGCAGTGTCCGAAATGGCTGCAAATTACGAGGTACCTTGCTGAAAATGTGTCTGTCTCGTGATTTCAGATTTAATAAGTCAACAACATGCCTAGGAAAACCTTAATTTGTGTGTGTGTGTAAGTAAGAGTAAGTGTGAGTAAGATTTTGAAAACATGAATGACATTTCATAAAGACTACTTGAGGGAAGCATTCAAGCATTGAGATTATTATTTTGCATCAGGTACAAGATATTACATTGCAAATACACTTAAAACATAAACAACAGAAGATCTACTTGATATTTGATGGAAGTCACTTCATAAACAACTTGTTACAATAAGTAATGTAACTTGTTATCTGGAAAAACTTACATAATGGTCTGTACCGCCACCTTAGGAGGGCATGGATCTATTTCATTACAATTGAAGGTGTTTTGATCTGTTGTCAGAGTAGGATGAATTTTTCATGACGAGCCACTATGGAGATTCAACATCGGCCAGTTAATCAAATTAGTGGATGTCCAGACACTCTGTTGAATATAGAACATTGCTTGTTTTACTGTCTATAATACCCAAAGGGAATTCATAGTGTGACCTTTGAACTTAATTTTATGTTTTTATTTTGTTGTCACAATGCGTCAGTATGTTCCTGGCATTCTTTTATGGTGTTATTTGAATATTAAGTTCGATTTCTTAAAGGAACCTTTTTTAAAGCTTCTCATTTGGCTGTTTATTTTGTCAAAAACATGTTGGGTTTCAGTAAACAGACAGTAAGGGAAAAGTTGGTTAGTCAATTCATGTAATGGATTGTTCACAAGTGACACCAAGCAATTTGGTCGAGCATAGGAAATCCCAACATCAAACTGACGTCATGTAAATTTTATTCAAATAACATGGTTTGCCATTCACCAAGTCACACTAAGTGATTTGGTGTTGTCAAAAAGTAGCAATCTGAGACACTTGTATCATGCGCTAAGATGATATATCATGGTATGTATTCAGGTCCACAAAAGTTTCAAAGTTCATTCACTCCTGATAAATTAACAACTTTTTGAATGCGGGTCAAGTAAGTTTTATAAGTAAGTATTATAACCTTAGTCTTGAATACACTGTGTAGATTCAGGACATTTTGATAACTTTGCTGTTATTTCTTCACTGCTGTAGTACATAGATCTTTGACACTTCTTGGCATTGCATTTCATGAAGCTTTTCAAATTGGATCAGAAGCTGGTCTCACTGAAGTCGTTTACTTAACATAGGGAGATATGAAATATATTTAAAGATGTCAAACAAATGTTTGGAACATTGCATAAAATATGTACAGCTTAGTCTTATAAGGAGGCATGCAATGTTTTGGAAAATATTTCGAACTTTTTAATGGATATTTATGTTAGTAATTAACTGTTGTGCATGAATACTTTCATTACTAAGATGATCGAGACTATCGCTTAAAGTTTGGACTCATGTTCATTAAATAGATACATCATAGCCTTAGCTTTATAATTGTAAAAGTAAGAAACATCAATGATGTGAAGTAAACAAAATGTGCAATGTTTACTAATCTTTAAGTTGCCTTTTTTTAGTTGGATCTATGAAGATCAAACAAAAATTATTGAAATCAACTTCTTTTTTGTTTTTAGGCATGGTTTTGACTGAAATAGAATGTATTTTACTTACCACATTTCAACAGAGCATTGTAACCTTTTCTTCATTCGTTGATATCCAGTGTAGACCCTATAGTGGACACCAAGCTGGGTGATAAACTGTATAAGGTGTCTCTCTGACCTCTCCTGTCCCCTATAAGACTAACTACTTTCCTTCAAATAATTCGTACCTTTCACCCTGTTTTGACATTATCTATGATATCAGGACACCAAGTGAACCTGCAACATGTTAATCCTTTGACCCTTTGTTATCTCATGTATGTTTTGTCAAAACTTTTCAGAGACTTAAAGCAAGTCTATCCTCCTAAATCCTGACATTGTTGTTAAAGCTTTAGGGCGTTGACAAGGTGACTTTAGGTGAAATGGATCATCCTGTAAATCCTTGTCAACCTACATAGAACTGAGTCAAATGTAGAACAACATTGATGTTTATATTATTGGGGACCACTTCATGAAGCGACATCATTGATTGGAGTAACAGTTCTATTGACAAATATTAATTTTCTTCATGCAGGCAGCTTAGCAATGAATTATTCAAATTCTTAAAATCCACACCATTTAGATTTATTATTCATCATATGTCTCCAAGGAATTTATAAATATTGGGAACAAAAGTAATATCTTCATTATACCTTTAAGGATTATGCAGCTTTTTAGGACCGAGGACATTTACGATGTCAAATCATGTATGTTAATATGACAGCTGTCAGTCAACATGTTTGCTTAGTCCAAAGCTATCGTTGCGCTGTCCTTTTCACCTTTCCTTATCTCTGCATGTCCTCATGAATATTCATTGAAATAATCGTGTATAACATTGACTTAATAAGGTTTGGTTACTTTTAAGGTTTAAAGGGGCAGTAGCACGTTTTTAGGGGAATATAAGGTGATGTCAGGAACATGAAAATAAATGGTTCCAATTGAAAGACAATGTATTTAAACTAAATGGAGCAGTTATAATTCAAATATATAATGTAAAGTTTAGCCATGCGATTCCTTTTTCTTACACAAATTGAAATAAAGGTGTTCACACAAAATGGCCGCCAATGGATTTTATGTGAATCTTTATACTCTGTCCTCTGACTATAGATGATTGGCTGGTGTAATGAGATGTTTGACACTGTCAAAATAATACATTTAGCATTAACTTACTATTATCAGTCACAAATTTAAGATATAAAATTATAAAAAAACGTGCTACTGCCCCTTTAAAGGTCTGAATTTATCAATAGAATAGCATTTATCACACAGTGATGATTTTAAGGAGTTAACTTTTTCAAACAAATTCATGACATCTTTAATGGAAATTTTAAAGTTTGAAGATCAGATTATGTAAATCTACTTTTTTGGTGATATGGTCAAATGGTAGCCTATAAAGAATATTATACCATAAAAATAGTTGCATTTTGATTAAACTCATATTTTCTAATCGAGACTTCAAAAGAAAAAATTGCTTACCATTTTAGAAATTATCTTTTATTTAAAACATTTTCTATCGTTTTAATTATTTGTTTTAGTGCTTTTCATACAACACATAAATAGATTTCTGACATTTGTAACAATGGTGGAGTTGGTATAGTTACGGTATGTAATAGTTTGTAGTCTCAATATTGATTTTTAATGATGATAAACATTCTTCAAACATTTGTGTATTTTATGTCTGAAACATTTTAAGTCAAATTTTAAGGGGATGATGACAAACCAATTCATGTCACTACATTTAAGAGTTTTCAGATTGTATTGTATTCAAGTTTATGAATACAATGTATTACTGTTATTATATTTGTTTGGTATAGTATAGTTTCATCATTTTGAATTAAACCAATGATTTCATTGGATAAACCTAATGAACTTCTCTCCCATGATATAATGATTTAAGAGGGATTTTATGGAACTTCTTTGATTGTTGAGAATACACTTTATTTTGTTTGAAAAACATGCTCACAATATAATTATAGTGTTGTTTCAAGGTGGTCAGTTAAGGGGGTCATTTTGGCCTTTTTGAGCAGATTGGACCACTTGCAATGATAAAAGTATCTAATTTATCCAACTTTTAAGGGAAACAAAGGAAAAAAGGTGGGCAAATTTTCCCAAGACTCCCCTAGAGGAACAACACTGTATGTAGGATAACGAATACACAACATGAAATGCATGTAATCCAATGAGAAATTTAATTAACAGAAATTTAAATTTTAAAGGGGAAGAAGCTTGTTTTTTTGACATTTTATATTTTCAATTTTTCACTGAAATTTGTACATTAATGCACAATTTTATTATTTTGATACACACATTACACAAACCTATCCTCCATAGTCATAGGAAAAGTTATGACGATTCACATTAATTCCTTGTCGGCCATTTTTATGTGAACACCTTTGATTCACTTTATGTAAGAAAAAGGAAATTATGGCTGAACTATACAATATATGTTCAATTTATTACTGCTTCCTTTAGTTTAAATACATGGCCTTTCAATTGAAACCAATTATTTTCCTTTTCCTGACATCACCTTAACTTCCTAAAATAAAGTGCTACTGCCCCTCTAAATGTAGTGTCTCTCCTTAGGACTGTGATGTATGCTTATATGATAACAGACTATCTTTAAAACGATGTTTTGAAATATAGGAAAATGTTAAAGAACAATAACATCATAAAATGTTATTTTAAAGCCATTAACTGTTATGTGTTTCGTAGTTATATTTATAGATATTTATTTGGATTACTTGTGTTTTATTATTTCTAGAATATGGTAAGAATCACACACACAAAAAACACTTTAGCTGTTGAGGAAGTTTTGAATAGCCAATATCGTAGAGTGGTTAGTATGCTGGCTTCTATTGCCTGGACAAGGCACTTTATCCGCTCAGTTCACCAAGCTTTCCCCCATTTATAAAGAAAAGTTTTTTGCACTGACCACTCAAAATTAATTGTCATAATTAAATTTAGCAACTAAAGGACCATTTTTCTTTTGCAGGATGAACAAGGTGATGTATACTATCCAGCTGACAAATTCCACGAACAGAACTTTTCCTACTTGGTTGTAGACCCGCTGAAACGTCACGTCACCGTCCTGTATCATCGATTTGGCAGCAGCACATACTGAACCATGATAGATTGCTGAACACTCTGTCAAAGATCTGCTGAAATCTGCTTCATCCATCTCATCTTACTGAACAAATTTAAGATATATGTTGATATTGCAAAGATTGACAATTCTTAAGCGCACATGTCACTTACTTACAAATGTGATCTTAGATTAGTCACACTCGAGTGGCTTAGCAGTAAATGTCATGAAAATTTTAATCTATGAAATGTCAATTTTATCATTATTTCGAGACAAAGATATGTGAATAGAACCAGAACATATCACAAATCTATGTCAAAGAGACAATTATTATAGATATAACCCCTTATTAGTATGTGTTATTTGGTGACATGTTTCCATTTACCTTTTAACATGAGAGTTGTTCATTGTCTTAAGAGTGAGTGTTTGTGAAAATTAACTGCATTTTTGAATAATGATAACTTATGAATTGAATATATTGACATGTACATTTTGAATTAAATCATTCTGATATCATATGCATGGTTAGTGATATACATGTATATGTATCAATTCAACTCTGACAGTCATATTTGTCATCATTTATTGACAACATTATTGTGGTTTTCGCATGAATTCAGTTTTCTGGAGGATCATTCAGTCATACATGTTCATCATCCATAGTTAAAATAGTACAGGTCAGAGAAAATACCTGTGTTTGAAGAGATGTTGAAGAAATATTTGAAGATTGAAATAAGTATGCATGAAAGGTATAACAAGTGCATGAACTGTGCTGACTGTGCATCACATCTGTCAACCATAATTAGCTTTGTTAAATGCTATCTGTACTGTCTGACATTAGTAGCATCATCAATAACATCAAAAGTGGTGCTGGTTTAATATCTGAATGATATTCTGTTTTCCTTCTGTGATGAGATGATGAACGATATCACTTCAATGATATCACATGATGCCATTTCTTGTTTGTGGTTTATTCTGTTTATTATCATGTTTGACATCCCTGAATGAAAAGGATTTAATTTATTTTCAAATAAAAGTATTGAAATGAGTCATTCTTGCTTGTTTTCATTTTGACATATGAAACTTTCTACTTTCAACAGTATACTCCTATTTAAAAAGATATATAAAATATTTCTGTTTTAGAAAGTAAGACAATATATATGTTATAATATCTTACTTCTTATAGAAGTTAAGCTCAACTGTTATGCATGTTTGTAATGAACCATTTCAAGTGAAAAATCTGAACATTCACTTTGCATCTGAGGTCAAAAGAGTTCAAAGGCATTGTCCACTACAATCAGAAATATAAAGTTAAACCAAGTTTGATTCAAATGACACGAACACCCATATTAATATAATTATATTGGTTCAAAACATGGTTCAAAAGAAGATACAAACAGTATCACTTTGACAAAGTAGTTGCACAATGACAATGCCTTGAAATGATGTCACAAAACTAAGACATCACCATTTTGGAAACCATGGGACTGTTCTTTTGTAGAAATGATTGAAGCTTAATCTGGAAACTGAATGTCTCTTTCGTATCATCAGATGTTAAATACCTGTTGATTATGTCTCCCCCCGAAGGGTCGGGAGACATATTGGTTTTAGCTGAGTTCCTGTCGGCGTCGGTGTTGGCGTCGGCGTTCCCATTTCGTTTCCGGAGCATACCTCTAAAACTATGTGACCAATCATCACCAAACTTGGTATACTGTCTCTCCATATCATGTAGATGTGCCTTTTGGAGGTTATAGATTTTTTTTAAAAAATTAAAATTTTTTTTCCATGGCAACAATTTGGATTTATATCTTTTTCAAGGGTAGTTTTCGTTTCCGGAGCAGGTCTCTAAAACTATGTGACCAATCATCATCAAACTTGGTATACTGTCTCTCCATATCATGTAGATGTGCCTTTTGGAGGTTATAGATTTTTAAAATTAAATTTCTTTTTATTTCCATGGCAACAATTTTGATTTATATCTTGTTCAAGGGTACAGTAGTGTGCATAAGTAAGTGGTCGAAAAACGCGTAACTCACGCGTTGCTCACGCGTTAGTTACGAGTGAGCAACGCGTGAGCAACGGCTAGCCACGCGTCAGCCACCCGTTGCTCACGCGTGGCTGACGGGTGGCCAACGCGTGTCATACATGGCTGGATAATCGAGGTTTCAAAAGTGCCAAAAGCGTTCATAAAATCATGTTTACCGATCTTTTACTTTATGACATATGACAACAGTTGAAAATGAATTTGAAACTTATTTTTTTCTTTATGAATTATACTTATTCAGGATTACATATTTCACATTGTTGCAACTTAATCCCGATTCTATTCATATTCTCAAGACAATCTAAAATTAAAAGGCTAGCATAAATTTGTTTGAAGTTAAGAATAACGGGATTAAATGAATTTAATTCAAACCCAACACTTTAATCTCTTTCATTGGCCAACTATGTGTTCATTGATGAGTCGCCGTAATATAACTTGCATGAGGAGATATACAAAAGAGTGTTTGGAACAAATATCTGCTTCTTAAGCATTAGAGGTTTTACTTTCTGGTCTATTTGACAGTCATTTATATAACTATTGATGAAATGTAAAATCCATTATATTTGATGATGTTGTTATGAAATGAAAAAATTTCTTTTGATTTACAAGTCAGATTGTTTATGAAAACAACCTCATATTTTCGTTCAGTGGTATATAAAAACAAAACCTCTCTGTTAGAGGAAGATAGTTTTAATGGAATCACATAACTGCAGCAATTTCATTCATTCATCTTTTATGCATAACATTTGTTATGCATGACATGTACGTTAAAGGCACACTTTGAGAATTGTTTGGGGTCACATACACCAAAACATTATCAATAATGTTACTCTATCGGGAGGTATCGACTAATGTATGAAATACTAATTTAGAGCTAAAGTATAGTAACAGTAACAAGGTTCAAAGTTGTGACTATGATCGAAAACCGGACAATGGTGCGCTTCAATCAGCCAAACGTTATTTAGGTGACTTATCTAAAGCAGTCAGAATGACAGATATGAGTTTAAAATGTTGCTAGCCTAAAGTAATATTATCCGTGTCAATTTCACGTGTGTTACAAGAGTTTAATGACAACGAGATCATCATATATTCAGCATTTAAGTATGAGTAGGTGAGATGTTTTGAATGCCTATAATTATTTATGCAATCATTTTCTTTTCAAAACAAGACATCATTTGCTGAAAATTATAAGGCTTTGTAAAGAGCCAATGTTTTAAAGATTAAGAATATAACATTATTGACACTTTGAGTTGAAGAGGAAACTTATGGTCAATCATTTTATTTCCTACGTTTCAAGTGACCAAGTGAGAAGGTTATTGAGTAGTGCATAATATGCACCATGTTTTCTTGTTCAACGTTTTAACCCTGGAGCAGTAACATAAAGTTCTTATTGCTTTAGAGTTTCATGGAGATAAAAAAAGTTATTCCTTTTTGCTATATAAAGAGGTAATATGTGCCGAGATTTATATGCGTTGCTTGAAAGCACCTCTTATTCAACGAAAGTCACATATATGCGTTGCGTCTATTTGTATTACAATAAAGTCATTTGTAGACATAATTTGGCAACTATCAACAAGAATGTATATACTCTATGCACGATATGTCATTTAGTGTTCATAACTGACAGTAATTAAAGTGCTTTGATAGAAATGAATGGTCGAATTTTGAGTATGATAATCCGTTTGGAGAATAAACAAATCTTTAGATAATGGGTTGTTAGAAGTTTACACATGTATATTATAACATACACCTCGCTCATATATAACAAGGTACTCATGTCACTTAACAGTAATGTCCTTGTAGTTTGGTGTAATTATCACATCATTAAATGCATTCTGTGTCTTTTGACCAATCATCAAGATAAGCCGAATCTAGATTTTACATTTTGGATCTCCACGTAAATATACATTCAATCAGACTCTAGAAATCACCATCAAATAGACTGGCCTTGAAATAACACTCTCTCGGGATGCACATGTACATACGCATTCGATTGAAGCATAGCAATTGTAGAACAGACGCGTGCATTTGCTTCCATTGGACAAAATTCTTCATGTACAGAACAGAATTATATTCTCGTGAATCATACAAAATGATATAGAGAACATACAACATGTAGCCACATCCTTCATCGTCACCTATTGAAACACCGGCTATTCCAAGCCCCTCGCTTGCGATTTAATCATATTTGCATGTTTTGCACAATATCTCTGCATGTGTTCTTCATGTTATGTGAAGTTTAAATGCTAATAAAACTTTTGCACTCTAAAACTTTTATTCAAAGTAGAGATTACGTAAGTACGTAAAACATTATAATAATGGTTAATGTTAAAGTTGCGTATGTAATAATGTTTACATAAATGACATATTCACTGTTTAGTTTTAAATAGGGTTGATTTACTTGTTAAAACATTGTTGTATGTTCAGTCCCATAACTGGTCAAAGAGAATTACATTTTGTTTTCATGTTTTGTTTAATGCTTCATATTGTTTGGGAACTTACAGTTATAATACAAAATACATATTTTACATCATAATCAGAATTAATACAGGGCCAAAATGATATAGATTTAACTACAATAAGTCAATCTGATTAAGTTGTGAAGTTACGGGACTTGCTCATCAGAAATGTAGACCACTCCCATCACGTGTACACAGATTTAAGATCTATTTACTAGTGAATGTTTATTCAGACGTCAGTATACTAAAGATGAACACGTCACCTTCAATTAACAACATCAATGGTGCAAATTTACTCGATGATGTCTCTGTTCTCTGTTTAATATCCTTATTCACACCTGTCTGTTTCCCGACTGATCTCCAAGAAACAATAAAACAATCAGAACTTATGGTATAGACTAGACAGCTTCCTTTCATCCCGTCTCGGGAGATGAGGGGTACTGTGAGCTGATTAGCGTCGCGACAGCGGGCAGTATTTTGACAAGGCGTTGAGCCGCGAAGCATGTCGAAGGGGTAATGAGTTGGCTACGTATGTGCACCATGCTAATAAGTTCAGAAGTCGCCTCTTGATTACTGTATGATCAATTGTATCATAGGCCGGTGGCCTAGATATACCTGAATAAAGTTAATGAGACTGAGATTGTACCAAAAATTGCTTTTTTAAGTCCGACCGTTTCTTGACAAACCCTGATTAAATGTGTCCGCAAATTCATGGGAAACGTAAATGATAACTTATACTGCCTTTATCCTACATTGATCCTGAGACATTTCGTCGATAAGACAACTGACACTGGATAGGGTGGGTATTACAACATGTGAAAAAAAAATCAACATTTATTGTTTATTTCATTCTTTAAAGAGCGACCTCACAATGCACTTAAGATAACCATAATAATTTTTACCTATAGTAATTAATCATAATACGACGTAAATTAAAGTTGCTTTGACTTTTTCAACGTAACAACAACCATACCACCTTGCATATCAACGTCAAGGTTAATTGGGCGCTTATAAACTAGTGTCCAAAAGAAACGATACCAAGTTTTCAACGTCCTCCCAAACAAAATTCTATTACCTGACAGAGTCGAATTTAAGCGTGCCTAACAGGCATATATCTTGTAAAGAAGTATGCACATTTTCATTCTTCAGAAAAGGTACTTTTGATAGTGTGTCTCTTCAAACGCACATGGGGTGCATAAATCGAAATTTCAAGTTGCTTTATGCACAGAACTTTTGTCATTTCACTATAAAATTGATAAAGTATTGACTTTAGGTAAGAAAACAATCTTGTTGATACAAGGTTGACATAAATTCGTTGACGCGCCACTGCTCTAGAACGTTTTAAAACAAGCAAAAGTGTCCAATTTCTCTCTTCTATCTCGCCTAGTTAAGGAGATTCCGAATCGATGTTTATTTTAAATGGGTGGTTCTCGCAAACATGAAAAGATAATGTTTTGAAATTTTGCATAGAAGTGAGTTGACTACTGAAGAAATGATAAAACTATGTTTTAGTCGTATCAATCTGCAGTGGGTTGAGTTATCTTGCCATTTGTATGGTAACGTTTCTTTTGGACATTAGTTTATTATTATTGTTACTAGGAACCCCTTTAAAATGAGATAGTCTGAAAAAAGGAAATGATCAATTCAGTTATAGGTTATACTTTAAAACTTCCATGTACCACGGTAAGTGGTTGTAATGAAATAAAGTAGATTGATTGATTGTATAACTGTCTTGCTATCTTCTTCCCCGATGTCATTTATACTGTTATGAAAATCCAATAATTAAAATAATCACTATAAAATTTTTAAGCAAACAATCAGCACAAATACATTGTGTTAGTGCAAAGGATTAAAAAGCTGTTGATGAGGTATGAAGGATTTTGTAGAGAAAAAAATTTTTTTCGAAATTTTGACCCCTTGTCACTTAAATGCCCTACTTAATTTGATACGGTTATCTGTTAGGTATTACATTCCTACCGGTATATGTTAACGCAACCTGCATATTTACTTATTTGCAACAATATCCGTTTCGTTTTTGCAATGCTAGGAGGCATCAAAGACTTTCAAAATTACAAGCCAGTCAATAGTATATTTCCGTGTCATTTATGCACATACTTATATCTATATTCAGAACTGTATAAACAATATAAATCACGTGAAATGTACACAATTAATCGCCAAGCGATTTATGAGAGATACAGGATACTTGCACTACAACACGAAGGTAAGTGGACAAAAGTAAGGAACGCAGCTGTATATAGAAGAAGAAGAAGAAGAAGAAAGAAGAAAAATATTTTATTTAGGTGTCACACAACGTACATTCATAAAAACAGTAATATATCAATATACAGTACGTTGTCCGGCCAACAATGGCCTACGAGACACCAAAACACTCTAAGAGCGCTTAAGCGCTAAAATGATTAAAATATATTATATAAAATCATATTTTAAAATTTAAATATTGCTTATATAATGGTGCTTTTCCTGCGTCTAAACATTGCATAAAGTGTAGCGGCAAGTGATGGGGAAAGTTGGGGGAGCTGCATAATGAATATTATTTGGTCTGTTGGGGACATATTGATAAACTGATAATTAATAGCTTTTGCCTTAAGCCATAAACAGGATCTAATATCCGAATAAAATTGGCAAGAAGTTAGAAAATGAATCTCATCTTCAACTGCACTGGAATTACAATATTTGCAAATACGTTGATTTAATGGTGTTTGGGGGCGGGCAAAACGACCTAATTCCACCTCTAAGGGTAGAGAACCGCATCTTAACTTAGCGAGAATACTTCGATGAGAGCGGTCTGATACTGAGCGGACGTAGGGTGAAATTGTCAAGGTGCTTTTAAATAATCTAAATGTTCGGAGTTTATTACCATTAGCTTGTCTGTTGTCGTTCCATAGACCGCGTAACCAATTATCCTGATCTAATCTGACAATTCTTTCTCTAATTGCAATAAACTCCCTGTAAGTAACAGAAGATAAATCATGAATTGGAACATTAACTTGCCTGATGAGATTTAGAACTACGTTATCCCAGGATTTTCTAAACCTCAGCGACCATGTTTTATATATATCATATTTATATTCTTCTTCTTCTTCTTCTTCTTCTTCTTCTTCTTCTTCTATAATCATCTACAAATCATGTCTTGAAGTAGGCTTAATGAGCGTCTACAATGTCGCATTCCCTAAAAAAATCCAATCTTCCTAATCTATCTAGACAATTTCTGAATGCATCTTAAAGAAGTCAATCCAACATTCAGACTACACACCACATCTCTGTATGAGCGTAACCTTAAGTTAGACCTTTGATGTTTTGAGACAAAGGCAGCGGCTTTGATCAACTCGCCGCCACACTCGGGTGGATAATTGTCACTGAGCGGCCATGCAACCAATATACTCCCTTGTTCACTTGGAAAAATAATGATGTAAGTAACTATAATAGATAGATGCACAGACAAATCTTTATTCAAGTCTCGACTAAGCACGTTACATCACGTGACGTCACTCTAAAACTATACTTTGTTGAAGAATAAGAGTTTGCGGCGCCTTTAATATTTACGGAAACCATATTAGTAATATAAATAATTGTGATCGTTTGTAACTGAATAACATACGAATTGATGTACACCTTCCTCTCCGCAAAAAAATGCAACATCACATATGATTATCGGTACACGTTCATTTGTATATTTGTTTCCACTCTTGTTGATTCAATAGATACCAGTAACTAAGATCTAAGTCTTACCGTGATCTGGATTTATTGGGACGTTGATTGCTTAAAATGAAGACAGTTATATGCCATTAATAGGGTTCTTATCGATGATTATGTAAGATATTTTACGTATATAGAAGAAAGAAGAAGAAGAAGAAAAATAATTTATTTAAGTGTCAAGCGATACAGTTGTAAAAGACAGTAAAACACATAACTTAAAACATCGCCCGGCCAACTTGGGCCTATTTGACGCTAAGGTACTAAAATGTATACAAGTAAAAGCACTATGGTGCTAAAATATTATTGCATATATACATAGGTGTTACATAGGTGTAGAATACATATTTATGAGGTATTTTGTGAGAGTCTTAATCTAAACATTTTTTTTATTAATGCGGCAACTGAGTAATTTAGTTTATGATGATTCATTAGAAATACGAGTTGATCGTTCGCCGAAAAATTGGGAAAATTTTGATCTATAGACGAGGAGTAATTCCAGAGAGGAGTTCGTATATCTGAATATAAAGTGCAAGTAGTAAGAAAATGAACCTCGTCTTCAATTACATTAGAGTTACAAAATTTACATAGACGATTTTCAAGTGGAGTTTTAGGTTTTGTAAAACGACCAGTCTCGATCTCTAAAGGGAGGGTGCCGCTTCTAAATTTAGCTAAATAGCCACGGAGTACTCTATCATTAACAAATTTAACATAATCAGAAGTACAAAAATCACTCTTAAAACTACGATATGTCCTTAATTTATTTCCATTGACTTGTCCCCTATCATTCCATAATTGTGAACATCAACTGTTAATATCTATTTCTAAAAGTTTATATTTTAAAACCACGAAATCTGCACACAATGGTAGATTAAGACTTTCAAATAACTTAACTACTGTACAATCCAAGGATTTAGGTACTGACAATGACCATTTAT
Organism: Steromphala cineraria; assembly: GCA_916613615.1. NCBI lineage: Eukaryota > Metazoa > Mollusca > Gastropoda > Trochida > Trochidae > Steromphala > Steromphala cineraria. The sequence goes on from OU744734.1 coordinate 15,795,969, forward strand.
GTATACGATAAGGTAATCTATTTTCATTTGTATATTTGTTTCCACTCTTGTTGATTCAATAGATACCAGTAACTAAGATCTAAGTCTTACCGTGATCTGGATTTATTGGGACGTTGATTGCTTAAAATGAAGACAGTTATATGCCATTAATAGGGTTCTTATCGATGATTATGTAAGATATTTTACGTATATATACGTTAAGTTGCTCGGAGAAAGGGTAAATAAAACGCAATAGTTATCAGAGTTTTTTTTACCTATCGGCATTAATAATCCAATGTAAACACAACACGACGTATTCAGGGTCATATGGTTATTTGAGCGTTATTTATTTGCTCTAAAAAGGCGATAATTGCGCAAAACATAATTTGCATGGATGCACTCATGTATGCATGTAGTTTGCCTAAAAAAAACTTCACTATTTAGATTAACCTCATCCGATAGCCAGAAAAAAAGAAAAGTGTATATGTGAACAATCTTAACGATTGACCGAAGATGACATCCAGATACACGCATACTGTTTAATCATTGAATCAATCTTCATTTCGTAATAAACACTCAGCATCATCCGTGAAATATTAAACATTACATTCTTGACGTAACGATGCAACGTGTACATTTGACAGTTCAGGTTTTGAAAGTATTACAAGTGAATGAAATATTCTCAGTTTCAACTTATATGGAAAAATTACATATAGAGAATATGTTATCATAGAATATGTTATCATATAACAGACATTCATTTGGTTTATATTGGTGTGAAGGTTAGATCTGTATTTAATCATTGGAATTTTGATATTATTTGTAGAAATGTATGAAATCCCATGGAGAATGAAGGAAGGTGTGCCTTTGGGTAGTTTCAGAACTAATTTCATAAAGATCTATGAATATTTTCTAACAAATTAATCAATATTAGCAACACCCAACACCTCATGTCTATCGATGGGAATAATATACTGTAGGAGTGTGGACATTTCCGGCACACGTTTGTCTTTGCCTGAATGAATGAATGAATGAATGAATGAATGAGGTCACATTTATCGCCATTATAGATATTCCGTGGTGCTTGTCAACTTGTTTATGACTCAACGACAGCCCTTATTTGTTCTAACATACACGTAACGAATACACACATAGACAAGTAGCTTACTCCATCAGCAGTGTTTCTGTCACTTAATGATTCAACTGATAACCACTCAAGCGTGGCGTTTGGATATTTCATCGGATTAGGCCGTAATCTGAACAATCAACATAATCTTGTGATCAGTTAATCAGCTACCTCATTAGTGTATTCTTAGCAATTAACAGACAGTCCGGTTGCCGTGCGATGATATCTTTATTGCCTTAGAATCCCCGGTCTCTTCGTTTTAACTGTATGAGATGATTTAGTTACAGTTGCAAAAATACAGAACCTTAAAATATAAGACTTATATTTAATATCTAAACGCATAGTTAGTGGTTAAATGGACATGTCACAGTTTCCAAGCAGAATAGCCAGTTTTCGATTTATGACATTTACTTGTCGATTACTTTATGAATGAAATATATCGAATTCAATTTTGCCTTGTATTTTACATTAGTTGTTAACGATTGCAGTATGTACATGTCTTTTGAAGTTGTGCTTTGGTTTCGATTTCACATATTCAATAATAACTGATTTGTTAAAAACACACATGGTTTACATATCTATAGCTATTATATATAATATTTTAACAACGTTTTCCGAGATGAAATACATGAAATTGTAAGTTATTGAACAAATAAAAGCCTTTAACGAACTATGGTAAACATAAAACACTGATCTAAAATATGATAATTATAATGTAGAGGGAGAATGCATATACTAAAAATGCTAACAACGTCCTACGTGTCGTGTTATTTGGAAAAGGGACAAAACGTATTTTGTAGGTTAGCTAAGCATGAACAATGGTTTCTAAATGATAAGAAGATTACCGTAGTAAACAGTTATAAATACCTAGGTATATTATTTTCTTCAACTCATAAAATGGGATGCTGTATTACTGATTTAGCCGCGAGAGGCAAACGTGCACTAATGGAGGTTATTGTTAATTTAAGCAAAGTCGGAATGGTAAATTGTAATGTTTTCTTTAGAGTTTTGACACTCAAATACAACCAATATTATTGTATGGTGCAGAGATATGAGGTATGCACACATTTGAGCTAGAGAGAATTCATTTAATAGCATGTAAACGATTTTTAAATGTGAGTCCTCAAACCCCAAACGCCATAGTATATGGAGAATGTGGTCGATATCCTCTTTATATATATGCAATGTGTAAAACATTAAGATACTGGCTAAGAGTAATGGAAATGCATGAAAACCGAATCCCACTTAAAGTATACTAAATGCAATTATTTTATTCAAACTGTGGTTATACTACTTTTGCATCATATGTTCGTAATATTCTGTCCTCACACGGCTTTGGTTATGTATGGTTGTATCAATCTGTGGGAGATGTAACCTCTTTTATTCAAGCTTTTAAAAATGTTGCTATTAATATGTTCTTCCAATCTTGGACCTGTACTCTATCAAATAGTTCCAGATATTGCATATATCGTGAATACAAAAGTATTTTAGCTCCAGAAAAGTATTTAAATTGCAAAACTGATCGGAGATTAAGAAAATATTTGTTAAGTTTAGATGTGGATTATTAAGACTATAGTACAATGTAGGGAGATGGCTAAAAATAGATAAAAAACAACGTTTATGTCCATTTTGTAATTCAGGAATTGAAGACGAATATCACTTCTTGTTTGTATGCCATTTGTATACCGATTTACGGGTTAATTATTTACCAATTGTTTTTCACTATAATCCAAACATGTTCAAATTTAGATCCATAATGACAACGGACAATGAATTTGTTTTGCAAGGAATAAGTAATTTTGTATGGCATGCATATTAATTGAGAGAGAGAAAAATAAGTCTCAATAAGTCTACACCTATTCCTTAAAATATATGATACTTGTACAGCTTACAATTTATGGCACACCATTTGTGTAAATAATATTGTAGAAATAATGCATAAAATTATCATGAATGTACTGCACTGTAAATGGGTCTGAAAAGACTTGACTTGACTATTTAGGGATTTACTATCTTGATTTAATCTTCAAAGATCACAAATTGCACTTCCGAAATTCCGATGCGGAGTGACCCCAATGAGAGTGAAGACGGGAAGATATGAGAACCTGCTATGTAAGGAAAGATATTGTGTTAACTGTAAGTGTTAGACGAAATCCATGTTCTATCTTATGGTCCCATTTACACCACCTTAACTCATCGCTTTTAAAGATATGTCAAAGCTTTTTGCCAAATTTTAAAGAATCTATCTTCTAAAGATAAGTCTTCTTATATTTTAGTACATATGATCTATTTTTTCGACGCCGCTAATGGCTAAAATATTGCCCAAGCGGCGTGAAACAGTAACTCACCCACTCACTCTAGATGTTAGCGTCTCCACACCTGCCATGATATTCTTACAATACGATGTGATATTTTTTGTGGTTAACTTTTGCTATCGAACTAGGTTTTAGTGATATATGTTTTGCTAACTTTATATTCTGTGAATACACTTTTAGCATATAGTATGTACATTTTAAAAGTAATAGTCTCTCATAAGTCGCTGAGCGACTGGTCGTAGTTTTACCTAATCTGTATTTATTTCATATATTTACATGTGTATCTACGAGTGAGACATGAATACAATCTTCTGTTTGCTGTGTGTCTACACATGAATTATTTCACTAACGACGAGAGATGCACATATGACATGCACATATGCGAAAAATATAGGTAAACATCCTCACGAGAGCTGCATATAAGTGTAAGACAATTTGCAGCTTCATACAGTTAGCCTCGCGCATGTTCGTCATTTGAAAAAAACTGAAAACGGATTGCTAGCAATTCACACATAAATTAGCCCATGTAGGAGCATACCCCTCGCTCTTATTAGCAATACTCATGTCTCTTAAAAGAATATACTGTTAATTGGATGCAGTGATGTATTTCGATGTTAATTATCGTATTAACTCCAAATGAATTCAGCCTCTCTTGACACCACATCAATAAAAGCCGAATCTAGAATTAACTTAGGTATACAAATACAAATAAACATTCAATCCGACGCTATAAATGTCATCAATAAGCAATTGACCATGAAATACCATTCTCGCCATGATTCTCATATTCTTACCAATTGAAGCGTAGCATTTGTAGAACACACATGGAGCCGCGCCCCCTGTTTGTATTTTGTGTAGTTTGTGTTCGTAACCGTGCTGGTATTAGTGCATGGGTGTATGTATGTAAGTAAGTATGTACATCATAACCACAATAAACAAATCCAGAATTGACAAAGGGAGAAGACATCATATCAATTGAATTTCAATAAATAAATCTACACCAGTAGTAATTGATATTTGATGTATGTAAAATTGAAAACGCATGTATTAATTATCGATACGATTATCAACAACCTATGCATTTCTTCAGTAGTTTTTTCAGAAAGGAAATATTACTATCTAGCATTGTCAATGAAATATTTTAAATTACTATTATTATACTCTTCATTTTATTTAATATTTAAAATTGTGGAAACTCAAACAAATTTATAAATGCATCTCAGTAAATGATGCTTATGACTATGTCAATAAACAAGTGACATGCATGAAATCAAAACCAAACATTTTTATAATATGTACTACGGTATGGCTCCGGACTACCTAAACGAATTTGTACCAGATACAGTATTGGAACTAAATACTATAACCCAATTCAAAACGATGATCAGCCGAGCTGTATCTCCAAGTAACTGTGATTTAAATTTAGGAACTCGCTTTTGTCAAATAATTCACTGCCGCCTCAAGCTCGGATGTAGTGATCTGAATGCAGATAAATATAACCGACACATATCTGAAATATCCAGGTGTTCTTGCGGCCATTTTAATGAAGACGCCCTTCACTACCTGTTTGTTTGTCGCAACTACCATAACCTTAGATCAAATATGTATTTCTATACACAAGGACATAATTTGAAAACAGTATTGTACGGAAACGAATCTTTAGATAACAGAACAAACAACAATATCCTCAGATCCTTACATCAATTCATTTATCTGTTCACTAGTTATATCTGTAACATATATAATATCATCTTTACTGCAGCACATCATATCATATGCATCTCCAACAACATTTTTCTTTAACATAAACTGATTCGATTATAAAGATGGTTATATCAATTATATTTTTCTAATTGTATTGTATATTATGTCCAGCTTACTCTGTAGTATTTAGAAGCGGTGTTCAAATAAGCTTTGTGGCTTGTTCACCAATCAATATTTAATTTTGCGAAATAATTCAATTCTTTATTAACCGTTAGCATTACAGCTAATCGGCGGTTACAAAGATACATTATGAGTTGGTGCAGGTGATCATTTTCAGAAAACATACTCACTTACAATTGATTAGCAACTGATTTCTTAATGTACATGCTTTGTAAAGATATTTCCCAAGATTACGTAACTGTTTTACATTATTGATACTTAATAACTGGACAAGTTTAAAAACAGATGGGTTATTAAAATAATATGGCTTTATAAATTTATTCCGAAGATCATTATAGATTGGACATTTCAAAATAAAATGAAATTCATCTACATAAAACACATTTTCTATCATTTCCTAAATAAAAATATGTTTAAACCAAATCAAAAGCTCACTGATGCCTATTACCAGGCCGGTACACTATCCTCTGCACACCTGCCTTCATGGAATAATTAAACGATCAGAACTTTATGTTAATCCTCAAGACTAGATAGCCTCCCCCCCCCCCCCCCCCCACTCCGCTCACCCTCCCTCCAACACACACACATTGGGGAGGTGAGCGGTGCATAGTTGTTATTAGTGCCGCCAGAGAGGCCGTTAAGCTGAGAAGTGGTCAAGGCGTCGAGCCGTTAAGCATGTCCAAGTTAATGAGATAACATTACACAATCGCCAGGCGCGCGATTCACTCACTTAGTCACAACATACATTTCACAGTCGATTTAATTAGTAAGTTGTTTTCACTGGGCGATTTATTACGAAGTCATTATCCTTTGGATACATCTATTCCAAATTCCAACTTATTTTTTTACCACTTTAGAACTTTTGTTAACTTTACTTGGGTGTGTATGACCTATTCTAAATTTCGCGCCCCCATTTCTTTTTGAAATAACCAAGGCATAGACCCCTCGTCTGGGACATCACCCAATGGTGAAAGAAGACGTTAAACTCGAACCCAACAACATTTGAATAATGTAAAGTAATAACATTGTCGTTTCTTAAGACGATCAAAAGATAGCAATTTTAATGGTTTTCAGAAAAGATTTAAATCCCGCCATATCTGTGTGTAAAGATTGTCCAACTGTGGAGCTACGGTCTTATCGATCTCTTCAAATCAAAATTCATATACCTTTCAAAGTCAACATTTAGGAAACTGATAACGTTAATATATCACAAAGTATCTGTCGAAGTAATCTTTTTAAAAAAAATATAACCTTCAAAGTGAATATTTCTGAAAAACGTATCCTACAAACTCAAGATTTCACCTAAAAATAAATCCTTTAAGATCAAAATAACCATTTAAGTCAATATTTTACCAAATAAAAAAACCCTTCAATGTCAAAATTTCTAAAAAAATAAATATCTTTTGAAGTCAATATTTCACAGAATAAACATATTGTATTAAGTTTTAATCCTTTAATGAATTTTTTTCAAAGTCAATATGTCACAAAATAAAGTTTTTTTTCTAAAAGTACATTTCTTAAATCTGAATATCTTTCAACGTTAATTTGTCCTAAAATAAAAAAATCTTTGAAAGCCAATATGTCACAAAACAAAATTTCAAAGATCAAAATAGGTTTTCAAAATCAATATTTTACTAAATAAAAATATATTTCAAAGTCAATATATTTCAAAAGATCTAATAAATTAAATATTTCACATAATTAAAATACTTTTAAAACTATAATTTCTGAAATAAGTTATCTTTCAAATTCAATATGACACAAAATCAAAATACCTTTCAAAGTCAATATTTCTACAACATTCATAACATATTTTTCATAAGCATCTCAGTCCTTCTACTTGCAGACAAAAAAATTTTTTCACTTAATTATGTTCACAATAATTTATTTTCCTCATTAAACATTCTCATGTTTAAACTACCGTAAGTGCATTCGTTTCAGTAATTTTATAGCCAAGGGAGATAATCTTGATCTACTCGAAGATAGACTCGTTTATCCGTTAAGCTTGTACACGCGTTAACCATCCGTGAGCAACCCGTGAGCAACGCGTGCGTCACTAGTGGGCCACGGCTAGCCACGAGTGACCAACGCGTTGCTCACGCGTTAGCCACCCGTGAGGCAACGCGTTGCCCGACCACTTACTTTTGCACACTACTGTAGTATCGTTTCCGGAGCAGATCTCTAAAACTATGTGACCAATCATCACCAAACTTGGTATACTGTCTCTCCATATCATGTAGATGTGCCTTTTGGAGGTTGTTGATATTTTTAAATTTAACTTTTTTTTATTTCCATGGCAACAATTTGGACTTAGTCTTTTTCAAGGGTTTAAGCATCAAATCATTTAGAATTTTGAATATTTTGTTTGCTACAATTGTGGAGTTGATAGGTTCAAGTTGAATTATACAGAGACCATTAATGGTGCTTGGTGCTTTATGATAGTATTGTTTAGGGGTTTGGAGCATTTGAGGAAGGGGGAGACATCTGTTTTTTTATGGGTAAAAACACTTTCTAGTTAAAGTTTGTTTTTAAATTCTAATCTTGCTTGGCTTATAGGTTTCATATTATTTTTCCAATGGGGAAATTCTATATAAATGTCAGTATAGACTGCTTCAGCTTCAGAACTAAAATAGAGCCAGTGGCTCTGTAGCTCATCAGGCTTCATATCAATTTTGCTTTAGGGTGTAGCAAATGTGGTTCCTCCCTTACTTTGGACCACAGGGTCACCAAATGTACAATTTGGATTCCTCCTTATCTAACTTAGAAGTTTGCACACAAAGTTTCAGCTTTCTAGGCCTGATGCTTCTTGTGAAAAAGATGAAATTAGGTTAACGGGTGTGGTCCCTGAGGCCCTCATTAGGGGCCACAGGGCCACAAAAGCTATAAATCATAATCCTCACTAGTCAAAGAGTATATTTACAAGGTTTCAGCTTTCTTGGCCTATTGCTTCTGGAGAAGGAGATGAAAATGGGTTTTAAGGGCGTGGTCCCTCTGGCCCTTAATAAGGGTCAAAGGGCCACCAAAGCTACAATTTATAATCCTCACTAGTCAAGGAGTATGTGCACAAAGTTTCAGCTTTCTAGGCCTTATGGTTCTGGAGAAGAAGATGAAAATAGGTTTTAAGGGTGTGGCCCCTGTGGCCCTTAATAAGGGTCAAAGGGCCACCAAAGCTACAATTTATAATCCTCACTAGTCAAGGAGTATGTACACAAAGTTTCAGCTTTCTAGGCCTCATGGTTCTGGAGAAGAAGTCGAAATTCCACAAAGTTTACGGACGGATGGACGGACGCCGGACATCATGCCATGCCATAAGCCCATCGGGCCTTACAGGCCAGATGAGCTAATAATATATTAGTTAACTGATCAATCGGCAGCCTTGCAAGGGAGTTTGTGGTTTTGCAATCTAAACATGTTCCGTTTAACTTCTTTGATGGGCATTCTAGAAGTTGCGATGGTGAATACCCGTATGATGAAGGCAATATTATGGATATACAACTTCTTTATTCAAGTTTGCAATGTTTAAATATAGTAATGTCCTTATCACTTGTATATCCATAACATTGCCTTCATCTTCTTCATGTTCCGTTTATTTTAAAATTGTTCCCTTGGATCCAATTTATTTGGTTCATAATCATCTTAGAGACACTGGGGCATGATTAATAAATATTTCTTTGAGCTGTTGTAGTCAAGACTAAGGCATTTATGTTTGTCGTTTTCCTAATCATCTATCCACCTCACATTGCAATTGTACTCCATATGTTAACTGATAACTGCAATAAGAGAGCATTTCACACATGACAATTTAACATGTTCAATGTTTGTTGACTCAACATTCAGAGTAGGTTTTGAATAAACAGCAATTCGTGATGTTGTTATCAAGAGTCCTTCGTTGATATCAGCCCCAGCAATTACAAGAACTTGATTTGTGATATCTAAGAAGTTGATTACGAGCAATATTGACACAGGTCATTCAAGTCATGTATATGTTTTGAAATGTTTAGTGGGTGCTATGGAATTAGAAGGTCGTGGGGACAAGAATGAACGATCTTAGCCATCAGACAAAATGTTGATTGTTCCAACAAACTTGGGTAACCTGAATATCGCTCGTGCAACGATCTTAGCCATCAGACAAAATGTTGATTGTTCCAACAAACTTGGGTAACCTGAATATCGCTCGTGCAACGATCTTAGCCATCAGACAAAATGTTGATTGTTCCAACAAACTTGGGTAACCTGAATATCGCTCGTGCAACGATCTTAGCCATCAGACAAAATGTTGATTGTTCACACAAACTTGGGTAACCTGAATATCGCTCGTGCAACGATCTTAGCCATCAGACAAAATGTTGATTGTTCCAACAAACTTGAGTAACCTGAATATCGCTCGTGCAACGATCTTAGCCATCAGACAAAATGTTGATTGTTCCAACAAACTTGAGTAACCTGAATATCGCTCGTGCACGTATCTTTGTCTCACACGCCTGATTTGGCTTCTTTTGCCTTCTCTCTTAGGTTCTATTATTAATTTTTGAAGGCTTCTCTTTTTGTAAGCATCATCCTCGATGATTCACTGAGGATAGCTTTCCGAGAATTCTCCAATAGAGGAGAGTATTCGCAACGTTTACCCTGGGTTGTCGAGGATATAGAGACACTCATTTGTTGGAAGATTAGAATTTTTGAGATATATAGTAATATTTGCACGATAAAGGATTGTCACCAAAACTTCGCACAAATTATGAACTTTGTTTATCCTTTGACAAGTTATTGATTCAAAGCAACCACAAATAGTATTTGTCTCTATGGTATCGATGAGTGCTGTATTTCTCGAATTTTTTCTGACTCTCTTTTATCGATAGTTAATCTTTCAAACCACATTCATATATTAATGCTGAGGAATATATGGATGACAACTTGGAGCACAGTGGTGTAGTGGTTAGCATGCTGGCCTCTCACGCCGGAGACCCGGGTTCGAATCCCGGTGGAGACACCAAAAATTTGTGACTTGGGTCTCATCCTGTGTTGTGTCCCTGGGCAAGGCACTTAATCCACATTGCACTCAGTCCACCCAGCTGTGAAAATGGGTACCTGAAAATCGGATGTACTGACCTACATGGTCGTGATTAGCGCTTAGTAGCAGCTGTGAAAGTACACTCCTTCGGGGTAATAATGTAGCGCTTTGAGCATGTCTTAGGACGTGGAAAAGGCGCAATATAAGTATTCACATTATTATTATTATTAACTTCTTTGTTCATTGTATGCGACGTTTCGACACAGATTCTTGTGTCGTTCTCAAGCAGAGGAAGAGTAATGAGGTAGGGGCATATATATAAGTAAATAGTACAATGCACAGTGACAACAACTTAATGAAGAGAGTAAATGTAATTAAATCCATATATTTCTCAGCATTATTGTCATCCCAACTTCTAAAATGCCTCTCAAAGAAGTCACATTCATATAATTTTTCTCCGTTGGGTTCCTCACTGTCTATGTCACTGGATTTGCACTGGTGTCAGAAAATGTTGAACCTTTGGAAATGGAATGTCGACATGATCTTAGGCATAAACGTTTCTCCTACGGTATATGACTTAGAAGTTAATATGATTTCATTTAGTACAAAGGTATTTAGTACAAGTATTACGTCCATTTCTTTTAATCTACGATAGAAATGCACTTGTCCGTTCTTGACATGATCTCGCTTATTCCATTCAATCTAAGAACACCTCTTTTCAAGAAACATAATAGAACATAATAAGAACATATAACTAAGATAAGTTCTCAAGTTTTTATGAGAGAGGACAATTTTTCAAAAGCATATTTGATATAATTTAGTGCTTAAAACTTTCAAAACATTACACTGCTTTATTTTTTGAACGAGGATATGGAATTCATCAAACAGTTTGGCGAAATTAATTTCTTAAGTTGCTGTAAGTCATGGCCTTAGAGACCTACCCTGTTCACCTACGTCACGCCCCTTTTGAATGCGATACCCTTTAGCTAACATTTGATAACAGGTCATGTCTGAATACGCATAGAAATCATCAGACCATGACGTGTAAACAGATTGACCATTCAAGGAGGGAATTAACAGAATGGTAATTCAATACACTAACGAGATTTACAACAATTAAATGTAACGATCCGGACACATATATAATACCACCAACAACGTGTCTGGGACCTTTGTGCAGAAAGAATAAGACATATTGTACACAGTCTTTAAGCCCTCTGTATGGAGAAAGAGGCAGTGTCGGTCGCAGCATAAACATTAAGAAAGCTGTTAACATATACTCAATACCGGGTCACAAAGGGTAGACTGTAGGTATATGGTAGGTATGGGGGTATCAAGGTGTTTAAAATACCTGGGTACACTTAAACTGCTCCTAGCTACGTATATCTGATCTATAGGACGAGTTGAGTTACCTGTGCTGATTATCGACTCGATCTTTGAACTACTCCGAATCTCAGGTGAGTTTTCAAATTGTCTTGAAGTTTTCGTCTAATTTTGTATTTAAAATTATCAAAATGCGGATATTGACCCTTATTTTAGATCCTATTCTATGAATTGAGAAGATTTATTTTCATTTTCTATCACGCAAAGCTTAAATAATATACCATTATTGTGTATTTATGGTTACACTAATCCAGGTCAAAGTTTCTTATATTCATTTTACTTGTCTAACATTTTACGAGTTTTTTTCTTTGTTTGTTGTGTGAAAAAAATAACACTAAAGTAAATAACGTTAGATTTATAAGAACAGTTGTACAAATTAACTTTTGAAATGATATATATTCTTCAGTCTGTCCCATAAATCAATATGGGTAGTAAATCTAGGTTCAATATTTATTTTGCAAAGGGATCATAAATGACAAGATAAGGGCTTGACAAGATTTAAAGGGTATAGCAGTATATTATTAATGTACTTTGACCTGTCATATTTAAGAACTGGAATAAGAGTTATTATCTATACATAAAACTTGACACTCATAAACCTATCTTAAATTTTCGTTTATTTTTAATATCACTGTTTATATTAGTTGTAATAGCAGAATATTTGTCTAGAAACACACCATGCATCGGGTGTTTTAGACAATATAATGGAATTACGAATAAATATAAATATCACTGTTTATATTAATTGTAATACCACAATATTTGTCTAGAAACGTACCATGCATCGGGTGTTTTAGACAATATAATGTAATTACGAATCCAGTCAATAGTGATATGTGAAAAAGGAAAACATTTATTTATTTCGGGGTATATGAATCGTAAAGCAACATTATTGTCCAGACACAACACCCAATACGCTGCTAAGCTACCTTAGGCTCTTTCAGTACAACCCTTCTCGGTTTCCGGGGTGTAGTTTACAAGTCTATCTTATCAAATGACCCGACCTGTACAGTATTTGACAGACAGTCTGCCACTGCTAATTCACTGCTAAATCGATTATATCTTTCAAATCTGAATCAATAGATTGACCACAGAGGAATCTCATAATGACAAATGTTTTAACGATTTGTAGCCTACAGGCCGTATCATAAAACTGTTAATTAAATTCCTTAAATTATAATGTAGTAAATTATTGTTGAACAATTTATTAGCATGCAAATATATATATGTTGTCACTGTATTATGGTATCGTAATTCATGAACGTTTAAGTATAGAAGGGACGTGTTTGTTATGATTTTTATTGACAATGTTAACTATATATATAAAGGAAACTTATCTGAAGTAAACATGATCATGTAAATATCTTTATATTTGTGTAAAATAAAAAGTTATGTTTTTTTTTGTCAGTATCTGATGTTTTCTAAAAAAATTAAAATAAAGTAACAAATGCGTTTGATTGCAATTTGATTAGCAGTAAATGTGGATTTATGAGGTACATACACCATGGAATATTGAGAAAAAGGAGTCGTTATATTGAAACCAATCGGTTTTAAAAATTCAATGATATGTTTTTAAACAGGTCAAAATTGAATTTTGTATTTTGTATGATGTCAAATCTTTTGACATTTTCATGTAAGAACAGCAAGATTTTCTGGATAACAACTTCTTCATTGTGAAAACCACGACGTTTTGGAGTAAATGTCACACGACGAAAGAGTAGCATTTAAATCGGTGAAAAATCACTATCAATGTTACCATAAATACTTCATAATGATATATTTCTCAAGCTTTACGTGACAGAGAGTGAAAATAAATCTTCTAAATTGTAAAATGACATATGTAATGTTATGAACGTTGTTATTATTCTGTATCGATTATTATTTTGTCAAATGTTATTGAAACACACAGGAAATTAAGCTTGACAATTGTGTTAGGGCCTGGGCAATATGTTTAGATTCTTTTGTGCCAACCAGACGGACAACGATGGTCTTATGTAATGTCAAAACATTATAACTGCAACTGTTTCTATTGATATTTCGTAGATCGATATCTGGAAATCAATAAATAATTATATCGATTGTATTTCAGGTGTTGTAGAAGCCGACAATGGAAGACATTCAGGATCACATGACGGAGAGTATAGCAACACTTAAAGAAACGGCGGGTGCCTATAGTGAACATCTCTCCTCTATCAAGGGTAAGAAGGTTATCATTTTGTCAAGGGACCCTATAATATGCTCATTGACCATAGATGCATGAATGTCATGTGTTGAATGTTAATACTTGATTTTACTAGATTTTCCCTCTGAAAACCATCTTTTAGCCTGTCATGATAGATTGATTTGTCAGCTATAAGCTTACTATTATCTAAGTGCCCTTGGATATACCAGATTAACCCGATATACCAGTACACGTCGTATTTTACAATGCTTTACATCTATACTTGTTGGTTTCAAAATTTTCAGGATGTATACCATGATTTGACACTTTTATTTGAATGACATACATGTCTACAGACCCAATCCTATAACTGTATTTCATACAGTAAGGTCTGTAGGTTATATGCGATTCCCAATTATGTATTTTTCTTTCCAACGTTTTCCCCTTCTCTGTTGTCTCCAGTTCATTTAATCCTGAGAGACTCAAGTGATTTAAGGCACTGTGTTTCATTGTTTATATCAATAACTATTTCCAGAAAGGATAGAAAAGATTAAAGAAGAAGAGAGGCAGGCTAAAGAAGAAGAAGAAGTGAAACACGACCACAAGGAAGAGAAAAATGGTCCCTACTGCCAGTGTAAAATATTCCTTGATCTCATGAAGGTTAGTTAAAATATATTTTTTTCTGTAATGCTCACTTTATCACGATTCACCTCTGGAATACCTCCCAGGATGGTGATATATACTTCCCGAAGTAGAACGGACATTTGTTTGTAACGGTAAATCATAAGGAAAAATGTTCATGAGTTAAGAAATATGCATTTAGTCAAATGTATGAATGTGGTTCCATTTTGGCAGTTACATATCTAAGCTGTACTGTCCTGATGTTTACCAGAACAAAAGTTGAAAGATATTCACCTTCAGTCTATTTGCTATCTCGTTGGACATTAATACTGATTTATCATATGCTGATAATAATATGATAACAATATGGATATTTATATGGCGCCTTTCCACGTCCTAAGACATCATCAAAGCGCTACAGACATCAGAACCCTTAAGGATAGTACTTTCACAGCTGCTACCAATCGCTGGTCGCAACCACGTAGGTCAGTACATCCTGTTTTCAGGTACCCTTTTAATCATTGCATAATCAATCCATGTCTGTACAGGAGAATGACACCGAGAAGGAGCTGGAGGTCCTTCACAAGGAGTTGCTTCAGACGAACAGTGATGTTCTGTCAACTCTCTCCCAGGAGTCCAAGGCCTACAGCAACAAGTATCAGGCTTTGAAGAGTGAGTTATTGTTGTTCATATATCAGAGTCGGGAAACAATGTATTTAGAGAGAGTTTTACGTTATTGATGACAGAAAACGATTAAAAGCAACTTAGTACTTAATTTATACACGATTTCGTCCGATCACATCCCTTGGCATCTGTTTACTTTGAAAGTGTTATAAATGCTTATTACATGCGTAATTGCTTAAGTACAAAATTATTTGTTTCACTGAATGCGCTGATAGGGGGGCTTTTAGATAAATTTCCCTAAGAGGAATTAAGTCTTTCAACTGATTACTGAGTGACTTATGGCAAAGGCACTAGCAATATATTAAATCATACAGATTACCAAGAATTTACTTTTGTTTACAAATTATGTTTATCTCTTGCAGAGGAATACAAACGGAATTTGGAATTGAGAATGTCGACACAGAAACACATTCTCAAATGTAAGCAGTGTTTTGTTACTTAACAATCTTCTTTCCTTATATATCAAATTGATAAGGACGAAGTTAATTCATTAGTTGAAAATTCTTAAACCATACAAATGTATGTATTAATATAAACATAAGTTTCCACTTTCGACATCTATTCTCACGTCTTCTTTCGACATTTTGGTTTACAAATATGATATTCTCAAGAGAATTCACATTTCTTTCAAGGTCCAACAGTCACATTTGACCGGGCAACCAAACACAAGGATGTGACTATCACAGAAGGAGGAGCTCTGGTTAACCAGACAGTTCCATGTGCGGATGATCGAAATAAAAGGGAGCTAAGCAACGTTACTGGAGCAGTCGCTAACAAAAGATTCACACGGACCGACATTGCTTACTTTGGTCTCAAGGCCGATGTCCAAATCATCAGAACAAAGAAGATAGAGAAGGCGCGGCTGTATGACATATTCGACGTGTACATGGGAAGCAGTGAACTGATCGACCAGCTACGTGACCCGGGGGTTTTGTATCAACTCAATATGTTCGGTATCAATGTCTGGTACAGCAATACAGGAGAGGAGGTTCTTGTCGATGTTCTTGGAAGCTCCAAACACGTGGATAGATATACCATTGCAAGCCAGGTGAAACATGGTGACCGCTTTGATATAGAGATTGGGATTTTGGTCGACATGCCAAGGGAGACAATTCACGTCTTTGATCACCGGAACCGGAAGTTGATAGGAACTGTTAGAGGATTGAGCACCTACAGTGCACTGTGGCCTGCTGTTCAGATCCACCATTGTTACTACGAGCCTCAATACTTTGACACTCAAGTGAGATTCATGTCCCTTCTTGAAGACGTCAAGACTGACAAGGAGTTTAGGAAATATTTGTTAACATTGGTGAAGGAAGGTGATGCGTTGTTTCTGTAACGTATTTTCTGGCGTCTACTTACAAACGATCGGACAAATTATAGAGCCATGTTCCAATTCATATGCTTACAACATTATTTCTGCATCATTCTAGACAACATTCGTTTAACATCGTGGTAACTAGAGGCTCAATTGTAAGATGTGTTACAACAATGAAATTCTTTTCAGTTCTTGGTTTATGAACTAGTTTGTAACCTTAATATATACATGTATACTAAACATAACACCATTTGTGCGTAGCTCTTTACAAAACTAGAATGTCATTCGATACCGTGGTTACCACAGACTTATGTCAATTGTTGAATGTGTTACAACAATGAAATTCCTTTCAGCTTTTTGTTCCATCTTGTTCATATTGCGACGTTTTATATCTACTACACAAAGGTAGAGCTGATTCTGATTCTGATGCGTTATGATTTATATCATTTTGACGAGCTGGTATATGTGTATATATCATAATATATATCTTAACTTATTTTGTCCAGTATAATTTGCTTGGTCTTACATTTTCTATGTATTTCCATATCCACATTATATTTTGATGAGCATAATGCAAGATAACTTTAAGTAAAGAGGATAGGATTTTATGACGCTTGCTTCTTTAATGCATATTTTCCCCTTTCATATGTATTCAGATAGGCGTTTTATTGTACTATAATGTACATTTTACAATGGTTGAATTATTAAATCTTTTTTATCGAAAGCAAGTTTTTGTTTCTTCTCCTTGGGCTTGAAGATGCATGCATGCATGATAGATTTTACGAAACAATCAACTGGAGCACTGTCTTAGCTAGGAACACAGAAACCCGATGGATTGCAAAGATAATCAGTTTGTGCAATCAACGATGTTTTCTTAAACTGACAACTGACAGAAGACTCGTCTATTCTCTAAATACAACTTCATGCAGTCGGAACTGAAACTTAGCTTTGAGAAGTTCAGTGATTGGATGGACACTATAAATACACTTTTTATTATTGAAAATGTTATTATTTACCATTTTGGCAAATAGAACACTAATATGCTATTTAATTACAAATCTGATTTGTGTAGTTGTATGGGTACAAGGGTCGCCTTGTCCTGGTGCGTGTGTAACGATTCATCTATAATCACACTTGAGGACATACCCTACGCATCAAAACGTTGCTTCTGCGCAAAACCGTGCTCATCGCACATCGATACGATTAGAAATTTGCGACAATGCTGAATGCTAAAAAACTGTATCAAAAACATACTACAACTATTATCTATATAAGTTGTAAGATTATTTAGATATTGAAAGGGCCACTTTGTTTTTTGAAATCTGAAATAAAAAGATTACTTCCCATTTACGACAAGAAATCGATGTACGGTAGCGTTGATAAACAAGCCATGCTGTCATCAGCTGGTCAAACAGTCAAGCAGCCGGTAAAATGCGAAATCTGTCGGTTAAACTTGCCCAAGTCGAAGAAAAAAAGTAGAAGATTGAAAAGGGAAATGAAAAATGTCACTTTTTAAATCGATTTTACACAAACACGAGCACGGTTACCCCCTTTTTTTATTTGATTTTTGAAATCAGCACATTCAGTTGAACAAATATGCTTAATTTCAGAAAAATCGAAATATTTTTATTTCTGGGTAGGGTATCCTTAAAGACACACTCCATGATTTTCAACACATCATTCTCGATTTGCTTTGAAACTATTGTGAATGGCATAGTTGACTAAATAAAGTCAAATCATATCTCATATCCATCTCCAAGTGGCACCTACATGTATATGACAAATTCTTGTTTTCATGAAAATCTGATAACAGCCATATGTTCACTTGCCCAAACTCAAACAAACTCTCTTATAAACTCTCAAACTTTTACTCTTCAGCGCCGTTGAGCAGGAATACTTCTGGAAACAGGCGCTATACAAATTCATTATCATTATCATTATCATTATATACGTGGAAGCCAAATTCATACGTCCAATTGAAATGAGTAATAGGACCTATCAAACAATATCAACTAGAAAGATCATTCTGATTTCTGTAGATAGTTTCTAATATTACGTTTGACCGAATGACCCTCGTCATTGTCCGGTTTTTGATCATTATACAGACTTCGAACCTCCCTTATGTTGCTAAACACTGTCTATTTGCTCTAAAATTATACTCTCCTACAACAACCGATACTTCCCAATCAAATTATTGCATTTATAGAGTTTAGTAGCACGTTTTTAGGGGGAATATAAGGTGATGTCAGGAAATGAAAAAGAATGGTTCCAATTAACAGACAATGTATTTAAACTAAATGGAGCAGTAATAATTCCAATATATAACGTAAAGTTTAGCCATGCGATTCCTTTTTCTTACACAAAATGAATTAAAGGTGTTCAAAAAAATGGCCGCCAATGGATTTTGTTTGCATCTTCGTACTTTGTCCTCTGAGATTTTTGACACTGTCAAAATAATACATTTAGCATTAACTTACAACTATCAGTGAAAAAATTAAAATATTAAATGATCAAAAAACGTGCTACTGCCCCTTTAACCTTCAAAGTCCACACAGAAGATATCATATTTCTCATTTGAAACTGTGAACTGAACATGATATATATCACTATTTCCTAGGCCAACATTTGAACGTAATGCCCAATGAAACTGCTATATAAACTATATTGTTAGCTACAGTAGACTCTTAATCATTGTTTCAGCCTCCTGAAGACACACTCAAGAATTTCCTGTCTTCGTATGAATCTGTTTAGCTTGTACTGTAAACTGGCTGTGTCCGGGTTCAACCTTAGAGTTATCTCCTTAATCTCGTCAAACGTGCCTTTTGTGGTCTGCAGGACGGTAGGTAGAGTTATCTGCCCATTGTTGAAGCTCCATTCGTACGCCTTGAAAGTATTGAGCAAAATTTCGTGTACCTAAAACAAAGAACTTGTTTAAGTAAGGTTCATTTCTGTCTTTTTTAATTTTTGAATGAAAGTTTTTCACTAAACAAGATTTCTTTAAATTATTAAATGAATGATTTATATAATTTCAAAAAAAACCCAATAATTTTGTATTTCTGCTTCAGAAAAGGTACAAATATATGGTGATTTTGACTTCTTGTCTTGTAATACCAAATTTCAGAGGCATACCGGTACGTTGTATTCAAATACATTCAGGAGCTCTTATGTTCCCATTTGTTACCAATTTTGTTAATTTGAAAATATCCATACTGAACCACTAATAAGACCAATAAGTTACTACTCAGTGGCAGCATAACCACTTAATCCTGTTCTCCAAATTATTTTTCTATACCTTATCGATATTTCAACGACAAGGTGAAAATCTATCAAGTTACATTGGCCGTAGTCTTATACACACAGACGCTTGAGCAGATAATTCACTCATGGAAGCAAGTCTAGATCTAGGCTGCTCTATTTGTCTGAGGCTCCTTTTAAACATTTAATAAAATAACATTTTTACTAAAAAGAATTTCCGAGACTAAATCTACATTGGCAGTAGCGTAGAGAGTTTGAAATCTCCTCTTGAAGAGATGATGAATTATCTAATCAGTCTATTTTCATAGACATGAATAGCAAAACCCGTTCCTGTACAGAAAGAGAACATGAACTATTTCGATGGGTGTTTGTCGTTAGCAATGCAATCTAACAGTGGTTTATGATTTCCACTCCATGTCCCTTAAAGTGACACAGAGTATCTTTCTCAAAATTTTATTTGGTTTTGATAAGCTACAAAATTTCTTATATGCTGATTGAAGTTCATATCTCATCACTGGACTTGCAAATATATCCATTATGCATAATATCTCTAAAATGCTTGATTTTACGGAAAAATCAAGAAAACGTTTCAAATACTTTTTAATACCTCAAATTATGCATCCAATCAATATACCCATTAGTTACAACACCTAATAAACAATATCAAATCGAGTATATCTTCTTGTCAGCTTATGACAAGGTTTCAAAATTACGTTTGGCGAATTTGCGCGCGCCACTCGGGAGCTACATTGTCCGGTTTTCGATCAAAATCCCGACTTTGAATGGCCGTAATTTCGCTCTAATGTACTGTTTGACATTTAACTTGTTATTTTCAGTAACAGTTAGTGGTTCCCGATGTCATAACATCGATTTCAAAATTTGACATATCAACATACTCTGTGTCTCTTTAAAAGTGAAAGTTTCTTAACTCACCTTGGCTTTGTTTATGTCCGTCAGTATATCGTCCTCCATCAGCTCCACGAACACGTAGAAGAAGGGTGTCTTTGAGACCGTGTCTGTTGTTTACAAAAGATAAAGGATAAACCAATATGCGGGCCAGGTTTTCTTATTAATGTAAATGGCTCAATACGTAATGAAGGTCACTATTTAACATTAAAGTTATAACCAGTAATAAAAAGAACCAATTTCAAAGGGGAAAAGATTTTCATATTTTTTTAATTTCCTCGCTCTCGCTCAGGTAATAACAACATCGAGACACTAGTGTGGAAAACATATTGTTACGTGGGGAGTCATATGATATCGCCAAGGTAGTACAACTTATCATGTACTGACATCAACTTATCTTTTTAATAAGAAAGAAATATTTGCCGACAATCAAAATGTCTTTCTGACAATCCAAAATGTCAATCATATCATAAACGTCATATATACAGACCATAAGAAGTGTCACAGACTTGAATATATTTCAAATAAAAAAAACACTTATAGTGATAATGTTGCTTTGATGCCCTAATAAATCATTTTTAAAGCCATGTTTCCTATTTCCGTAGTTTCCAGCAACTTTATATTGTCTTTGCATCAATTAAAATTTTACAGTGCAATTGGAAAATAATGAGACTCCTTAAACGGGCTTAAAAGGTAGCACGTTTTTAGGAGGAATATAAGGTGATGTTAGGAAAATGAAAATTAATGGTTCAAATTGAAAGACAATGTGTTTAAACTAAATGGAGCAGTAATAATTCAAATATATAATGTAAAGTTTAGCCATGAGATTCCTTTTTCTTCCACTCAATGAATTAAAGTTGTTCACACAAAATGGTCGCCAGTGGATTTAATGTGAATCTTCATATTTTGTCCTCTGACTATGAATGATTGGCTTGTGTAATGAAATTTTTGACACTTTCAAAATAAAACAATAAGCATTAACATACAATTATCAGCACAAAATTTGAAATATAAAAATATCAAAACACGTGCTACTGCCCCTTTAAATGCAACTGTGTTGAATCAAGAAAAAAGATTATTACGTTTAAACGTGTTTTTTGTAATGCCAACGTCACTTAAAAGGGCATATTGAGTTTAACTTTAAGTACAGCTTCATTTTACTAATTAGAAGTAACTCGAAATATTTATATACTAGAAACAGAAAGATACAGCTCCATACCAAAAGTTTGTTCACCTGCTTGTGATCTTAGTGCAAATATCATGTAATTTGGTTTCGTTTTGACGTTCATAAAATAACTCCAGGACCACTTACAGAAGATCACCAATTGTCCATGTGTGAGATAACCATTCCCAAACCTTGTTTTGCAATCGTCCTATCACTGGTGCTGAATGTCGATATTTGGCATTGTTAAATAGACAGATGGGGTCATATTTGTGAAATTCGGATTTTCTTAAATTTCGATTAAAATCATTCACGTAAACTTTGTAGGGTTAAAATCATCAGAGTTACGTTGCCTTAAGGCAAAGGAACACATATGAATAAGATCTAAAGCTGTTGATCACGTATGAAGGATTTTGTAGAGCAACATAGAAATCAGTGTTTTCGAAACTTTGACCCCTGGTCACTTCAATGACCTGCCAAATTTGTTACAGCTATCTGCTAGGTATGACATACGAATATGTCAACGCAAACTGAATCTTAACTTGTGCAGTGAAATTTCATCGTTATCGGTTTCGTTTTCGCAATGATATGATGTCTCAAAGACGTTACAAATTACATGTTATTTGCACTAGAATATGAAGGTAAGTGAACAAACTTAAGATACGCAGCTGTAGGGATATTGAAATTCTAATATCAATATTTCACAAGGCGATCCTTGTAGAAACATTTCGTTAGACATAAATTCAAAATTCCCATACATACCTAATTATTTGCTTCAGTTTATTCATATATACTCACACCCACAAAAAGTCCACAATCTGTTCTTCAGCTCTTAGGTAGTAAACATTGTAAAAAGCATGAAGGCAGCAGTATAATTAATAAATCCATTTTACTGACATATCTTCAGGATGAGTGGCACTTAAATCATAGTAGTACATTCGTAGATGTTTTGTAGGTTGCCATTAGCATCTCCTACGCAAAGAATAAAACGTCAACCTCTGACCTGGCATATCTTAATTGATGAGTACGTTTCGAAAATGTTTAAGCTTTTTGGAGAAGATGGTCCAGTTCATGATTACCTAGTATGGTATCTGCGTGTATATTCTCTACAGCAGCGTACTGATGTACAGGTTTGGTCCACTGTCTCTCGGCGGATTCCATTACCTTCTCCAGTACAGCGCCCGGGCACTTGAACATGTTCAGGGAGATGAACTCGCCAGATCTGAACAAATATAAGATGATTTGAACATGTATACAAACCCCTCACTGAAGTTGTTTTCTCCATCGATGGCAAAGTAATTTCTTGCTGCAATCAGTGATGGGCCATTTTGCACCTTGGATTAAAAAATGTCCCCTCAAATTTTGAAATTTACTATTGATATATAGAGATTATTACCCGAGGAAGTGTGTCATATGACTTTTACGAAACGAGTTTTTGTATTACCCGAGCGAGAGCGAGGGTTATACACAAATTTGCACGAGTTTCGTATAATTCATATGACACACTTCCGAGGGTAATAATTTCTTTATTACCGTTTCTATTCCATTTTACCATCTTTGAAATAACCAAGAAACGGACCGCTTCCCTTGCGACGGCTAGCTACAGTGACGTCACGAACAATGACGTTATGACGTCATAGGCGAAAAAATACGGGAACTCGTGCTACAACAATCGTTGCTAGGCAAAAGTGATATGTGCACTAGTGCTCATATTGAAAATATGTCACCACTTATTTTCAACCGTATGGGTAATAAAATGGCCCATTCAAAATTCTCGAAATTGCTAAAAACTATGAAAATGACCCATTGTCAAAGATGTCTTTCCCAATCATTGTGCAATGTTAAAAAATTGTTTGTGTTCAGCACTTTTATTAGCGAAAGAACAATCTGAGAGGTTGGCAGCATTGGCCGCAAGGTAGAACTTCCACCAATCTGAATCATTGGCACGTTTAAAACTTAATGCAAAGTGTTCGAATCCACGGTTATTGTAAGTAGCTTGACTGGCAAAACGTAGCAAATATTGGACCATGGCCAATTCCATGGCACAAGTCTAAACCAATGGTACAACTTAAATTAATATTTAACCTTAATGTATTACGCCAGTTTCGTTGTTTGAATGCACCTTCATTGCCGTTAAATACCAACTCGATGAGCCATTAGCAATGTCCTTCTGATAGGATGTCAAATTAATTTGTAGCAAGGTAAAGATCATTCACATAATGTTAAATGCTGAAATGCTTAATTGTCGGTGATTGTGATTATCTGGTCAGTCTGCTTCATTACCCTGGGCATAATAATAAAATATAATAATAATATCACTTTATTATCCTCAGTACATACATACATTGTCAGATTCGGGTTATGCCTAAGCACCCGGCAGCCACAGTGCAGCGCCAGTTAATGCGTTGTTCTGCATTTACAATGCTGAGTGTCAAGCAAGACAGCAACAACTCCCACCTTTTAACGTCTTCTGGTATGACGCGACCGGGAATCGAACCCCGGTCTACCGGGTGACGAACGGACACTCTACCACTGAGCTACGCCCCCGGGCATGTCTAAATACCTTATCCTAAAAGTAGTTATGTAATGTCCAAAGCGTGCTTTATGAAATGGAAGCCCCTGTAAAATCACACATGTAACATAAATTTTACCTTTGCTCAAATCTGTACGATGGTGTAGATCCATTAAAACTTGTTATTCTAACCATGTCTTCCGTTCTGTACCTGTACAGTCCCAGCTCAGAGGTAAGTACTATCTCATACACCTTTCCCACTTCAACCTGTCAGTGTAAACAAAGACCGGGTGGCATTATTAAAAGATAAGGATGTTTTGAGGAATGTTTTTGTGTAACAGGGCGAACATAGTGTCATACCCTTTACAGTAACCTTTCCCGTTCAAACAATCAGTTATTGCGAGCAAAATCATTTCCGAAGAATAAAAGTGAATTCACAACATGTTTATCAAAAACATGAGGATATAGATAGCAGCCGAATTGCGTCAATAGACTTTTTTATCATCCAAAACTATGTTTCAAAGGAGATATCGCTTGTTGAAGATCAAGCGATATCTCCTAGGAGATGTCGTTTTGACAGTAGATTTTGAACAATGCCCTGTCATCAGAAAAAAACATGACATCACAAACGTTTTACATCACCAGGAAAGACGTCACAATGCTATGACATCATAAACTCAACGACGTCACATGGCTCAAACGTCACTGTAAAGGAGTTTTAGGGCTATACAGTATTCAAAGATGTACAGTTTTTTATTCAAATGTGATAAAAAATGATTTTGGATGACAAATAGAATCTCACCCTCGTGTCAACTAGTGTTGATATATTTGATATCAGAAGACATTTGGGTGGGATTCTCTAGATACTCCGAGTTAAGTTGTGGACACTTACTTCCGTCGCAAGGACAGTTTGTGGATCTTCTAAGTGACATTCATCTTCAGAAATGAATTCGTAGAAATTGACGTGTGGAAGGATAGTGAAGTCATGGTCTTCCAACTTCCGGTTGTAATTATGTAGACCAATTCCACAAATCCCTTCGGTTGATATGTGAACGCTGGACCGAATGAAGGCATCTCCAGTATAATGCAGCTTCAGCTGTTTGGTCTGGTGGAAAACATAGTGACTAGTGACACTATACCAGGTATTAAACTTTAGCAATATACATTTCTATGCAAGAGCTGTCATCAATGCCAAAATGCAGAGTGTATTCGTAATATTTCATAAGCTAGCACTTTGAATATGAATAACACAGAATACGATGAACAGTAACCTGAAGTTACTTTCTGATTATCAACCGTTAATCGAAAATGGATGATATCTTCACATTTAAATTAAAAAAAGATCTTTCATCTGCAATTAAAAAATAAATAACGAAAGCGTCACACACCAAAAAAGATATGAGATATACTCACAGCAGGATAAAAGGCGCCAGTCGCCGAGGCACTGATGAGCTGACAAGATGGCCACAGCTTCTGAAGTATGTTCCTGCACCCATGCTTCAACTCTGAACGAATACAAGCAGCGCGTTGTGGATTAGGAACAATATGAGATTCCAGTTCAAATCGTATATCATCACTTATGTTCAGCTTGTCTGTAAGACATCCATGTTCAATGTCGTTACAGAGCTCTTCCAAACGTTCCTCGATCAGTCTAAAGAAACTCAGGGCAGCGGAGGTGGTCAAGAACTTCATGTAATTGATGTCTGGATCACTGAGAGCAAAGAATGCGTGGACATAGTGACCATTATCCTCATTGTGAAGGTCATATGTTGCAGGGTGAGAAACACCAAAGGCTAAAGGTTTGTGAGATATTGATGATAACGGTCCTCTGTAGACACCTGGAGATACTTCTCTTGGACGGTAGAACACTCTCACGTCTATGGGACGTTTAAGGGAGTTCATCCCTGGCCATGTTAGTATTTCTTCTGATAATGGCAAAGAAGCTAACATCAAGTACTTCAGCAGAGAGCTTTTATTCCTTGGGAACAGCTTACACTTAAACGATGTCGTCCCTGAGGTGGTAATTAAGAAGTCTGTCTTTTCTGGAAACAATACATTCTCCTCTCCTGCAACCATCTGGTCTATGTAGGTTTCATAGTGGCTATATCGAGTAAGAGGGTGAAGTTGTCGAAATCTGGAAACTGACAAGTCTGGATAGATGTTGTTCTCTCGTCCATAGCGTGTTTGAGACTGTTTCTGAAATGTTCGTTTTAAAACCAACTCTTGCTCATTTGCAGCATTTTGCATTATTTGTCTTAACTTTCGGCATGTTGTCCGGTATCTCCAACAAGTCATCATGTATATCTTGTAGTGATCAAATAGGGTCTTCAATGTATGGCTTCGAGCTGGGCTGAGGTATGCAATGTGAAGGAAAACCAGAGAGAGCACCGCAGTTACTAAACAGAGGGCGCATTCTGTAAAGAGAATCAATATGTATTAATTGTCTTATAATTGAAGGAACTCAGCATTTTCTAAAGAGAATTCTTGTTTATAAGGTGTCTTAAATGTGATATCAGTTACTAAACAGAGGAAGCATTCTGTATAGAGAATCATATTAATAAGGCGTCTGAAATGGGATATCAGTAACTTAACAGATAAAAGGATTTCGTATTGAGAATTCATCTCTATAAGGCGTCTTAAATTTGATATCAGCTACTAAATAGAGGAAGCATTCTGTAAAGAGAATACAAATTTTATATATGTGATACGGTCAATAAGCCGAGGCAGTATTCTGTGGGAAAAAAGTCAATATTCGTGGTAGATATCAGTTACTATATAAGCAGAAGACGCATCCTGTGAGATAGTCAAAATACATATTGAATCCTGAATTCGATATCAGTGTATCGTAGGAATTACAAGACGTACAGAGCAGGACTGGTGTTAAGGTTAATGTCTTAATGCAATGACGAACTTTTGATATGAAGTCCAAATCAATATCTGTAAAAGTAAAAAATGGCCAATCTCTTATTTTCAAAAAATTTGTTACTGTATTCCGTTTAGCTAGCATACGTGTTCATCATGATATGTCCGACCTAATACACCTCATATTAAATAACTGTCATATTTCTTAACTTAATCCGTTCAAAACTAATCAGCGATTTTATGTATGCTTTTTTCACTTCATAAGTCTTTGGCGCTCCCTCGAATATCCAGACACACGGCACACCAGTGACACACCCGTTGTGGTCGCCCGTGGGTCACTGGTGGGCAACGCTTGGTACACTCGTTCATATAGTTTCTTTTTCACACTACTATAGTTGTTGAATTTATACATCATTCTTCGGTATTATGTTTTACTTAAATGTTAGAAGAAGTTGACATCCGAGTTTATTTATATAAATATATTCGACCTCTTGAAGACGAAAAGTAGGTCATTATTTCAAAATAACTATTTGCCGACTATTATATAATAATAATGATGATGATATAAAGTTGAAAGATGATATTTTATGTAGACAGATCTTGACAGATTTGTATTATGATATAAAAGTAGGATCTCTCATTTAGGATATGTAAACAATGCTTTATTATTTGAAATGACTTTCATAGTGTACGTACGTAATCACACCATTATGAACTTGACTGAATAACGAAAACATGTATATTACGCTTAATGTTAGACAGGGCCACACAGTCGCAACTCGTTAATAAAGTACATGTATGGCTTACTCAACAAGTGGATAAGTATTTTCTAGTGCCATCATTTCTTTTGTAACAGAATTTTATGTTGCATAAGTAAAAATGGATTGCAATTAATTGTATTTCATATTGTATATTGACGTTACAAGCCATATGGGTACTACACATGAATTGAATGTTTCACTCAACTTAAATCAACATGAATCAACATAGATATCTAAAATACTTACCTAATATTTTCAAGCACAAGGTATCCGTATTCTTTGTTAAATATCCTTTGTAGGCTGTAAATGTCAGAAGAATAACTCCCGCTAGTGAAAAGACTACAACCCAGTTCATCGTTGCGCAACGAAAAATCTTTCCGACTGAATTCAAGCAACGTGTGAGCTGATGATAGAAATGAGCCTCATACATGTATGTATCAGTTATGCTTTTGAAATGATTTTAAAGTGGCAGTAGCACGTTTTAAGTGGGACTATAAGGTGTATCAGGAACATGAAAAAGTGCTTCACCGATGATATTTCTTTCGTCCCTGAATGAAAAACGCTTTGCAATGGATATGAAAGCAATGGGTATAAAACAGACTCCATTTAGTTTTATTAACAATTGCTGTGTAATTGTTTTTGTTAAAATTGTCACTCTTATATCATTCTTTACCCTCAAGAGTTAAGAAGGACATTTAGAAGTGACATACATAAGAAATACAACACTTATACAACCAATATATCAGAGAGCCCTTGCTTTTGAAACTAGATTTGAATTTTAAAGAATTATTCTTCAATTTATCTTCTAAATGAAAAAATGGCAATAAACGTTTGTCATGTTTTATCCATGACGTAAGTTGAGTCCCAATTTCAAACTTCTATTTTTTATCATCCTACAAAAACTAAACACATAGATGCCTAATTTCATTATACATAATTATTTGTATTTACTTTTTATAGTCCGTCATACTTTATAACCTTACCTTATAACATTATCATTTAGACAATTCTGTCGCAAAATGGCATTGTGAACATTTCTAAAGCTTTGACGGTTACAGTACAAATTACAATTACAAATGTATATAAGGATTTATATATGAATTATTTATGAAAACTTTCGAAAAAGCTTATTTCGTAAAGAAATACACTTTAAAATTACCGAGTTTTACAAATTTTTGGATGCCAAACATAACATTGAATTTTAATATTTTCTAACATAGCAAAAAGAATATATTTGAGATCTATAAGATTAGAGGAGTTTTAACGATTTATCGTATCTATCGTTAAATCATAAATTCTTTATTATTTTCGAATAAATTTTGTCCTTTTTTCCAACAATGATCAAAAACTCTAAACATGAAAAACTGTGACGACATTATGTATGACCATAAAGTGAGTGTTTTATAAGCACCAATGGGTGGTCATTTAAAACAGAGTAAGACTAAAGATGTAGTATAAGAAGGAGGATATACAATTTTATCTAAAAATAAATAAACTGTAAAATTTATTTATTTTATTTTTGCAAATTGATGATAAATTGCGCTAAAAACTATTATATATCAAGTAATCAGAAAGGTTCTCAATGAAACACATTTAAGTCTTACTGGCACAATCCCAAGTAAACTGACTCTATACTCTATTCTTTACAGTTGTTATGTATATATCTCCTATAGGAAATGTGAACGTTGAACATTGTTAACATTTATGAGAAAAATAAATATGTAAACTGTAGTCGACCCAGTTTCAAAATGAATTGCTGAGGGAAAGTTTTAAAGGAAAGGTTGATATTTTTCTTATTTTTTTAGATAAAATAGGTGGGCATGTGAATTCAAAAGGCACTTCCTGACAAGAACAGAGCAACATAAGAATGCGCTGTAGAAAAGGATGTCATTTCATCGAAAGTGTAGTCATTTATAACGCGCATTGCCTTAAGGTTGTTCACTCACCTACGTTTCATAAAATTACATAACATGTAATTTATGATGACTATCGTATATCTAGAATAGCGAAAACGAAACCTGAATTTCACTTCAAGATTCACTGTTCGTTAACATATTCGTCATACCGAACACTTTACCTGTTTTTGGCAGGTAATTTAAGTGACAATGGGTCAATATATCGAAAATACACAATCCTTTAACACATATCTGTTCCTTGTCACTGTCCATAATTGTATTGAGTTTGTTCTCCTGGAGTCGATATCAGATGTTAAATCAAAATTTAAGAAGTTGATTTTTTTAAATATGACGCCTTCTTACTCAGTAGTTCATACTGCCAAAATTCGGGAATTTTGTGCAAGAGACAAGATTAGATTTAACATTTCACAAAATTAATGCATAGAAACAAATTACTTTTGGAAATTAATTTTAATATAATTAAACCCTCCGTGAGTGAGACACTTATGCCACTTATGTTTGTGGTAACACTTTATCAGAAGTTACCGACTGTTTAAAAGGACAGTTTACAACTATTGATTAATTACAATGAACCTCAATGTATAAAGTCCAGATTGAAAACTGTACAATCACGGAAAGCCATCCCAAGCAGCCATACGGGCAGTCTAAGTAAACCACCTTTCGAATTGACCAATCAGAACTCATCTTACCAAGCCGCAATAGTCTGCCTTCGCACGTATAACATTGGAGGGTCATAGGTCGCAGAAAGGTCGACTGACGCGACCCTCTACTAGACCTTTCTAGACTCGGTATAGGAGTGAAACGGATAATATTGAGGCTAGGTTTACTTAGACTGCCAGACGGGTAGTTTATACTGTTATCATAGACTCATATTTATAGCTTCAGAAAGCAATGGAAAAGCATCAAACTACACCAGCAAAAGGGCAATGCGCTACATGAAGGTTTGAGAATATACTAGACATAATTAAAAGGTTTTAAAAGATTTAAAAAAAAATTCTGTTCTGTATTCTTATCAGATTGTGTTTTATGTAAGACTCTTATTCACTGGCGTATGTAGATTCGAGTTACCGTCCTATCTCACGAACTTTTCAGAATTATCTATGCATGACTGATTGAAAGTAAAGGCATATTATTCACATGCAAATTTCGCTGGTGGACGTATTGTAAGAAGGTTTTCAAATGTACTTTCAAGCATGGCACTGTGTTTGTCCCCCTTTATAACTTATTCAAGGGGCATAGCGACCAGTGTACTGTTTGTGGAAATTGAATTCAACGGTTATGCTTATATGATTCCAGACTGGAGTGTATATTGTTTATTTGTATATTGTATATTGTGTATATTATTTGATATTTGTGGTAACTAAGCTTAAGCGACATAGACATAAATGGAATATGATTACATAAATGGTTTCTTTCTTTTAATCATGTTATTAAATTATTTTAAAGTACATGTACCATCCAAAGTTAAATGCAACTTTGAACTACTCAAATAGTATGCCTGCTGTCAAAGACTGAGGTGTTCATTATGTGTGGTAGCATGCTTGGAAAGCATACTCAGGCAATTATTATGAATGTATGACATATTTCGTTTCCACAAAAATTCCACTTTTGATATTTTAAGCACCATCGCACGAACTCCTTCTTATAACGTTGTAGCAAACTCGAGGACATAAGGAAACTCACAACATTGTTCATAAACTGCAAGAAGAGGATGGTAATCTCTGTTTTGATGTCAACGCCACACTTTGAACAGAGAGAGAATGAATATGTTGTTGATGCATAATATCATAATATACACATTATTTTCATGGGTAATTCTATGCTCTTCTTGTGATTTATTCAAACTTATTGCCATATTCATCTGTAAGAAAAGGTTATAGAGTTCTTACTGAAACAAGTGTGGCCAAAATCTGAGACGATTGTGTATGTTTCATATAATATATCCAATCGTTAATGACTTGGATAACAACACATAAGACAATTGGTGACCAGTTGCAAAATGACTGGGACAGTGGCAACACTTTAAGGCACACATACCTTCATACAAACATGTTGGAAAGAGAAGAGGCCATTCTTAATCATCTATGACATGTAAGGTCTTTAAATCAAGCATGCAATAGACATCGACATCTTTCATTAGCCTGTGGAATATGAAGGTAATAACAATCAACATAAAGACCCATGGAGGTTGTTTTGTTTAAATCAAACATTCTCGAAAGATCCATCCATCGAGCAAACTTAATGCTTGGCGAAGTTCAAAGAAACCTTTTCGGAAAATATGATAATTGTTAAATGTTTACATCATTACATGTTCTTTTTAAAAATTACATGTAGTCGTAATGCATGGCGATAAAAAGAAATGTGGCTAAGCGTTGCCCTTTAAAATTCACCCTACTTCACCTCTACCGTGTAAGGAATTTGAATACAGGTAGTTGTAAATCTTGCTTTCATATGCGACAAATTGTTTAGTGACAGTTTTGTGAGTAGCAGTTTTAAATTTCGAATAAAACCGTCTGTTAACTAGCCTAGTATTATATAGAATGTGTTACGAACAAATTAAAACGTTTTTAAAGTAATTACAGAAAGAGGTTGCAGATCTCGAATTCAAATTTTAGTTGCTTTTCAGGAACAAATCATTTTCGATAAATAGTGATTTAAGGTTTATTTTTTACTAAGAATGAGACAAAATGAAATTTAAACCAAATGGACATTGCTATTAAGATTTAACACAAGAAAACAGGTACATGTAGTCCATTTTTTCTTCAACTGTATTTATGTTAAGCCCCTGTCACACTTCAGCGTATACTCCCTGCGTATGAGTTGCGTATGGCAATTTCTCTCATATGCAGCAATACGCAGCCGAACGCAGAACACGCAACTCATACGCATCTTGGTTGTGTTAAGGTCGATTTTTGTACGTCGGCATGAGCTTGGACCATTTTCATATGCTTGATAGTTTTGGACAGGCTCAAAACTATGCTGCGTGTGGTTAACACGCAACCTATCGGTCGAGGGCGGTACATGTACGTTAGGTAATCGTAATGAGTATGCACTTCATACGCAGTGTTAGTTGATGTCCCGAACCAACGCATTGATAGCGCATTGTAGACGTACACAAAACGCTCGTCAAGCAAATGTGGCACGTATGAAGAACGATCTTAAACCGAATGATAACAATGGAAAAATGCATTGTCCAGTTTTTCCTTATGAGTAACGTATGACAGGCGTACTCATAGCGTACATAGGGTACATCGTGAATTTGATATAGATACCATGACGAAAGGGTTGGTGAGCTTAATATCTCCGTATACTATTTGATATTATCTCTTTCTTTCATATAGCAATATAATATCGTAGTTTTAAAGAATCAAGAGTCGAAAATATCCAACTATGATAACAACCGCATGGAAATACACATTGAAATTAATTAACCATTTTTTTAAACAATTTCATTCCATCATGCTATAAAAGTTAAATTTAAAGTTCATTAAAACAAAACGCTGAGGATAGAAACATAATGAGTTCATTATTTGACTACTAATTCTAGTAAAGAAGAAGAGATAAAAAAAAAAGAAATAACATTACATATCCATGTAAACAAAATCATTAAAAAGCTTATGATTTGTTTTTAATGTTTTCATTGTAATATTCTCAGTTGCAATGCGATTTCAGACTACCAAATATTGACTAAACCTGTGCACTATTCCATTGTTTATATAGGAGTTATCCAGAATAATTTTCTGGTCAAGTGTCTAGGTATTAATGTAATGGAACATTTTGAATAAGTGTTTTAAAAATGTAAGTTAACCTTGAAAAGAGCAGGTCCGGACAAAAACGAGGGAATGAAACCGATGCTTTTATTTCAACATGACATGGTGATTAAACAAATCGAAGAGGGTGGATGCAAGTAACAGATCCAGAAATAAGCTTTAATGGGTAGAAGACTTTTTTAATATATATATTTCAGTTCTAAAAGTTTCAATACCTCAATCGAGAGGTTTGTATTCGTACTGAAAAGATCAAGTATCAGGCGAAATCTGCGGACTGCTATTTAAGTTGG
This sequence comes from Steromphala cineraria, assembly GCA_916613615.1. Classification (NCBI taxonomy): domain Eukaryota; kingdom Metazoa; phylum Mollusca; class Gastropoda; order Trochida; family Trochidae; genus Steromphala; species Steromphala cineraria. The sequence goes on from OU744734.1 coordinate 15,829,882, forward strand.
AACTCCTTTTAATCACATGTGATAGAGAAATGGATTCAGAAAACTTAACTTTATTCAGCACACTTTTGTTTAAATAAGTTGTCTTGCAATTGCAATTGTTGGAATAATATATTTATATCTATATTACCTACAAAAACGTACTACAAAGACAGAAAGTATTGACAATTATGTGAAGACGCAACGTCCTCGGAAAATACTCGAATTCTTTGCGCAAGGCATGCGGAAGACATAAGTCGTGAGCGTCTAGAGTATGGTATGTTTGCGCTCTGCATATGCAATCATCTGCCACAATATATTGGGGATACGCAAGTCATATGCATCTCCAACGCAACCCCAACGCAAAGAAAACGCAAAGTTCGTAAATCAGTCGCTCCGTGTGCGGTACAAGTAAGGCAAACAACGGTAAATGTTTGAGCGAACGGGTTGCGTATAAAAAAATTTCAATACGCAATTCAAACGCCCCTACTATACGCTTAAGTGTAACAGGGCCCTTACATAAGCACAAGCTGGATTAAACTTGAATTTGCTATCCACAAGAACTGCGCCGTATACAATCGCCTTACTTACGTAAGATTAAGATTGCTGTGTCGACTAAATGCATATTCAGTCACAAGGATATTCTTCATCCCTTACATAGAATGTCAGGCAGATGTTTGATAAACGAAAGGTATGCATGACTTGTTAGAACTAAAGTATATTTTAAATTTTTGTTCGTATGTGAATGGTCTATACGTGAAGCTGTCCCAAATGAAAATTTAAAAAACTTTTGCTTTGATAGCTCAAGGACGTTCATGGCTCAGTCCTATAAACGTCCTTGGATAGCTGTACCTTAGCAAGTAGTCCAAAGTATATCAACGGTCCTTTTCAAGTTTACGTAACGTTGAGAATAGCGCACAATGTACCATCATAAACGTTCAAAGGCTAAAGTGGCTCAGCACGTTCTCAACAGAATTGAACAGAAGTTAAACATAAATAAGTGTTGACGGAGTTTGTATTTGAAATGTCATAAACATATCTTTTGTCGACATATGATACATTTGTATTAATCAGGGTAAGTTTTATTGAGATTTTTATAGTTTTTAACTCTCACGATAAATGCTTGCTGAAATTGCTATTTCAAATTATGGTTTCAAACTAAGAGATCTTTTAAGAGCAAGATTTACATTAATAAATGTTTGAGCACAATTAAGAGTAATAACACTAAAGACCTCTCCTTGCACTTCAATGTAACGAGCCATGATGATGAAGACATCATAAGCATGGTTATTAGATTAATAGGCCGCTTCGTTCACTTTAAGCGTATGACATGATGTAAGAGATTTTATGTTTATGTAGTAACATGTGCACATATTCCTTTGATTTTTTTATACTTCATTTGAAATCAATGAAAAGTGAAAAATTACATTGTCTTTAAAAGATAAAGAAAAATTTGTCTTTAGATTCATGTAGAACATGTAATTACTACTTCTAGTACTACCACTACTACTTCTACTACTACTACTACTACTACTACTACTACTACTACCACTACTACTACTACTAATACTACTATCACCACCATCACCACATCTACCACTACCACTAATACTACTACTACTATTATTACCACTACTACAACTACTACTACTACTACTAGTAGTACTACTACTACTGCTACTACTACTACCACCACTACTTCTACTACTACTTCTACTACAGCTTCTGCGACTACTACTGCTGCTGCTGCAACTACTACTACTGCTGCTGCTGCGACTACTACTACCATCAAAATTGCTTCTGCTACTGCTACTACCGCTACTACTATTGTTGCTACAACTAAGTCTACTGCTGCTGTACTAGCCATATAATTATTGCTCCTTGTTCCTAACCTGACGAGATTAAAAGGACTCTGTTATACATCAGAACAACTCTATCACAAAAAGTTCAAATATTTCACTGTAACCGAAGCACAGGGACATGTGTCCCTTACAAACTGCGTTAGAATGACACATATACCCATAGACCCAACCCTTCTATTGCGTATACAGTACATGTCTCTTAAACGCTGTCTTCAAGCGAAACATAGTGGTAGGGTAGGGGTCTGAGTATGAATGTCTATCTAGCGACACATGTCTCTGTGACTGCAGTAGGTCTTCTTTCCAGACCTTGCGAATTTAAAACTTGACAAAATACGAATGTGAACCACGAAGACCCGGAAATCAAAAGAGAGAAGAGCAAATGTATGTTTTCAATAATGTTACCCTACAATGAATAGATTACGATATTATTATTATGATCCACTCAATAAAAGTGAATGAAGCGGCCTATAAATCTAATTACTACGTACACTTAACAAACTTCAACTAACAGTAAGGCCCGGACTCTTACTGCATTCAATGATCTTCCTTGTAATTTAATAAAGCTAGGCTTAAGCTATACCTTAATCAAAATATTTTGTAAATAAACTACATGTTCCTTTGGTACCAGCTGAAATATGATTACCTTCGCGACTTATCATAAAACAGTGATACAATCTGATCTGATCTGATAAACAGTCAATGTGAAATTCATCAAAATGATAATTGATTTTTTAAATATAAAATGTTCTTTTTCAAAAACGTGTATCGAAGGCGTACAACGAATGTTGAAGATACATGTATCCGAGAAAATTTTAAGACCATTATGGTTTAAGCAATTTAAAGAGTTCAATAGACTTGCTGAAGATCGCATCAACAGAAATTGTCCCCATTAGAACAAGCATGAAAATCTGTATATTATAAACATCAGAATTTGTTGAACTCATAATAAAAGTTAAAATTTATAATCAGTATTTGATTTGCAAAATAAAACACATTACGACACTTTAATCACCTTGTTTAAATGCGGCTGTAGTTAATTAGCAAATTAAAACCATGTTAGCTTAAGTATTTAACTCGTCTTCAAGGTGTGTATGTTCTAAACAAAGTCATGGTATCTCCAAGTGCAATGGTTAAGCTCTTAGCTACATGCGTACTTCAGAAAACAAAACCTGTGAAAATGATTGTTACCAGTTTTATGACTCTGTTTATTTCCCCGGTAATACAAGTAACATGCATTTACTCTGAAACAAATATTGCTTTATCTGTTAATGCGTTTTATGCATATGCAAATGGAATGCTGACTTGTACGCATCACTTGTTTAACAAAGGCTGATCTTTATCTATATCATGAAAGGTAAACCATATGTTGAAAAGTGTGATGGAAGTTCCCGGAGAGAGATAACATGGGTTATCCCTAAAGCTCAGTTGGTAGAGCTTCTGACTGTCATCTTGTGGTGCGTTCCTTCTCTGTCATTCACTTTTGGTATGATAAAAAAACTAAAAATGTTTTCATATAATAGAAAATTTAAGTCTTATCAAATTTGAATACTGCCGTTCTTTTTTTAATCAAAATCGGATCTGAAAATACGCTCCAACCTTGGTGTAATGCGTTTGATGCATGGGATGCAGTTTGGATGCAGTATTCGAATCTAACCAGAGACTTTAAGCTTTTCTACAGTAGATAATTGTTCTACATGGCAAATCTATTGGAGCTTTGTGCTTTATTGAAATTCAACACTGCTCTGCTTATGGATTTTCCAATTTTCCATTTTCCAATCAATACTAACAGATTTTACTTAAACACATTTGCATTTCGGGGTTTCGTCCTTTATGTAAAACCACCCTTGTTAACGTGAAATAATAATTGGAAGCGTTCAAACGATAAAGTGACTCTCCTCATTATGTTACATTTTCCAGATGTATGGTAAGAAATGGAATCCTGAGTTTTTAACGTTTTTATATAGTACATGTTGTATACATCAGTCTAGGTAAACCAAGCCTCAATAATACTCGCTCTACTCCAATATTGAGTCTAGCTAGGTGTAGTAGGACTTGCGTCAGCCGACTTATCGAATTGAACAATCAGGGCTCGGCTTACCATGCCGCAATAGTCTTCTTTCGCACATATAACGTTGCAGGGTCATAGGTCGCCGAAAGGTCGGCTGACGCGACCTCTTACTGTATCTCGCTAGACTCAGTATGAGAGTATGTAACTAGTATGGGAGGCTAGGTTTACTGAGACTGAGTATACATTGAATTCCATCAGCTTTTGATTTTATAATAATCAAGAACAGTCGACTTAACAGTAAGTCTTGAACTATCGAACCACATTTGTTAGGGATAAACCTTTTTTATTGAAACTTGAAATTCTTAGGTCTGAAGCACAAAACCTGCTTCCCTTCCGGTAAGCAAGGACTTAATGTTTCGATTATCTTCGATTTCGAGTCTTTTATGATTGATCCAACTCCAAGGACAATTTTCATGAGGAAAATGTTTACTCAAATTACCAATTAGTACTATTAAGAAAAAACGGTTTGAGTTGAGTATTGTTTGGTGAAGCTGGACTTTTGGCGCACTTTAAAGAACCAGAATTTGAAATTTCAAAGTAAAGCATGTGAATGTGAGCGAAGAGCTTACATTGCCAATTTCAAAGACCAAGTCCGAAGGTGGTTTTTTATAGTTTAACAGTCAAATCGACGTAGCCGTACACTCACTCAAATCAAGGATTGACAATTTCAGTAGAGAATTTCCGGATGTAAGGTCAGAGGGGTGACATAATGAAGTTAGAACACCATAACAAATTCAACATTGGGTTACCTGGAACACTGAGTATAACCGTAAACCGGAACTAGCGTGGTGTACGGCGGAGAAATGTTGCTAGCGAGGAGCCGAAATCGAAAGTTAGGATATATTTTACTTCATAACTTTCAAATAATCAACATCATGTGGTAATTTTAGCACACATACTTAGTAAAATGAATGTGCTTGTCATTCTGTATCCAAGGGACAGTAATGTGAGTAATGCTGTTGTTAGTAACATATTTGCTATCTCTGACTATGAACAGGATATGACATTAAATAGTTATGTCTCGGAAAGCTATTGACATGATAATAACATAGAAAAAGTTGATGAAACGGCGATGATTTCTTTTTAAGTGATCCCGTTTGCGATCACGCTCCTCGCTAGCAACATTTCTCCGCCGTACACCTCGCTAGTTCCGGTGTACTGTTATACACAGTGTGGAAGGGACATGAGATAACCAAAGCTACAACTACGACTACAACTCTCGCCACAATCAAGAGCAGATTCCCACGTTGGTGAGTCCGTGTGTAAGGTCAGAGGTTACTAATGGCCAGCAGACAGATCCCACCTGTGCCCTCCCCGCTGGTCAGTAACACGAGATGACCAAACATCAGCTCCCATCACAAGTCAATAACTACCTGCCTCTCTGAGCACTAACTACGGATCGGGTTTATGTCCCAAGGGAGGCTACTCATTCTGCTGCTTGCCGCTAGTGCCGCTCTTGAAACCCATCACATTCCAGCTGAATGTAATATGGTTATCTCCAAACAGTGTCGTTCACTTCTTACCTCTGTCATAATTCGAAAACTCTCTGGGCTAGAAATGAGGATTAATTGGATGCAATCAAATTTGTTGGAGAAAACAGCATCGCCGCCTCAAAGGTAATTATCCACAAGGCCGAAGGTATTCAAAGTGTAGTGAAGTTCAATATTTTAAAAGGTATATTTACACTATTGTATTTTTGTCAAAATTTTGCGACAAACTCAGAGAAAATCGGATCAAACTTCATTAAATAGTAGACAATTTACCAAAAATGACCGAAACGACAGAGAACATGAATGCGAATAAAGTGTGGCCATCTGACACTTAGCGTTTCCAAAACAAACGCTTGAAAGCCGCACGACGATTTTCTTTTCTTTTCTTTTTTCTCGGAATCAGGAAGTCGTTGTGGCTGATGTTGATGCCCATCGGAAGCATTGCGATAACTGCGACGCAGTGTAAATCATACACACGTAATGATGATGTCATCGAAAGCGGGTTCGTTAAAAGCTATGACACTTTTGCAGAGGGGACTGTACTTTGGACGTTTTGGAGGTATTTCATTGTTGATTAAAACTAAATATGATATGAAACTTTCGGCGAAAGATTTTACGACCCAGTTATGGATTTTTTTCTCAATAGCCAAATTGCATCACGAATCGCATGGAAGTATGACGATGAGACTTTAAGTTAAATCCGAAAATACGAGTCATATTCATAGAAGACGTTTATATATACAGAAGATATACAAAACTGAATCGTGGGATCGACATCGTTGACCACTGAAAGCATTACATGCATTGACACATACTGGAACCTCAGAAACTGGGGGATCCTCATATTATGCTGCAACTTAGCGTTTTGGGATATGACTTGAGCTTATGAATTAATTTCTGATAGAGAATAGTTTCATCTTGCGAGCAGCATTATTTTGCGGAACGTATCTGTTCTTGAAAAAAGTTTGAAAACAGTATGGTCACGGACGGAAATGTACGCCCTGCCACTGAGGAAACCGTGAACTTTTCATGGTTATTTCAGAACATTTTGTACATTTGATATAAATTTCCTTGATATAACTACTATAACTATATATATTACTATAATAAGTAATAGTTTTGCTTTTATCTATGTATTAATTCATTAATCAAGTTGTTACATTATCATGAGATGGTACTCCCTGGGGAGTATATTTTAATCTTAGTAATGACTTTACCTTTTAAAGTGGCAGTAGCACGTTTTTTGAACATTTAATATTTTCAATTTTTCACTTATACTTGAAAGTTAATGCTTAATGTATTATTTTGATAGTGTCAAAAAACTTATTACACAAGAATGGACAAGAGGTTGTGTTTCCAAAGAGATAGATATTATAACGATAATGATGTACTCTCTATTGTCCGCTTTTGTTCTTGCCTTACAATTCTGAGTGTCAAAAGGCAGCAACAACTCCCATCTTTCAACGTTTTGGTATAACGCGACCGGGAATCGAACCCCGGTCTTCGGGATGATGAGCTGAATTTGCAAATTGTGCAACATACCCAGTAAATTTGCTGAATTGAATTGAAATGCCGGTAAGATGTTAAAATGTTCATTCTTCATCGGGTCAAGCTCTAAAATAACAACCAAAACTTATGTCAACGGGTTTGATCTACATGTTAGAAGATAATCAGTACAGTTTTTATATCGAATTTCTACCTTAAAGGGACGGTAGCACATTTTATGGTGGATATAAGGTGATGTCAAGAAAATGAAAATAAATGTTTGCAATTGAAAGACAATGTTATAAACTAAATCAAATATATATTGTAAAGTTTAGCCACGCTGTTCCTTTTTCTTTCACAAAATGAATTAAAGGTGTTCACAATAAAATTGCCTCCAATAGACTTTATGTAAATGTTTAAAATATGTTCACTGACAATGGACGATTGGTTTCTGTAGAGAGATTATGACACTTTAACATAATACGTTTAGCAAAAATGTACAATTATCAGTAAAAATATTAAGATATATTTTTTTCCAAAAACGGTTTTTTTTTTGTGGAAACGAAATTCAAGGGGATATTTCAATTTTGCATATAATGCTATTTGTACATAGTTATAACACCACAACATTTAAACATGATAGTGGATGCAACATTTTAGTTGACAGCTTGATAAGGTAGAAGGTACAAGCAAATCCAACAAAATATACCCCTATAGAACTGTCCCTTAAATAAAAGTTATGAATTTCGATAGCCTTAAAGGAATGTACCTGGTTCAAGAGTTTGAGTACAATGCCAAAGCATACATGATGGTATGTGTACAGATAGAGAGGTTTTTAGTGTTGATCTTAGCTTCTTCCACTCAACAACCATTTCAAGAATGTTAATTACTTAACCATTGTAAAATGGAAATAAAATTCTTCAAGTGCGCATACATCAAACCTTTCATATTTTCGCTGGTTAAGAATCCGCTTGATTGATAATATTTAAACAATAATTAATGCTAATTAATTTTATTACGAATATAAGCACGTTCTAATTATTAAGCAAAGGTACCGGATTTATATTTCCAATTCGGTCTAATGAAACAATAATGAACCATAATCTTGAAGTTGCAAGTGCAAATATAAGCAAAAGAGCACATTTTAAAAATAGATATATATATATACTTAAGCGCATTCCTTGCCGCTATCCTCTTCAAAGATTTGAAGAGTTTCCTATCTTTCAATAATAATATTTTAATATGCTACGGTCTTGTTAACAGGTTGTTTGATACTTTCTCAGTGATAGAAACTGTTAGAAACTCCCTTCTTACTTGTATATCCTATCGCATCACAATCAAAACAAAAAGTGTTCCAGCCCAAACCTATCTTGGCAATCGTCTTAAAGGCATTTATGTGAAACATAATCGCCCACTTTTCTCCATAGCGAGCCGCAGGAATATGGCAAGACTGAATAGAAGATTCATCGCGTGTCTTTCTACAATACGGGCTTCTATTGTAGTAAAAACATTCCATCTTATTTCCTCTGTGACGTGGCGTTGTCTAGTTGGTTCCAAAATGGCACCGGCACGCTTTGGTTTCAACAGATTTGAAGCACGTGTGTGCAACGCTCCGGCCTATAGTTTCTCTGAAATATCGCCAGCTTTCCACACCTTAAATTTCCTATTATTTCGCGGCGATCTGTTAAACGCTAAAGGTGCCCGGCTCAGTCAGTCAGGACTTACCTGTCCACCTGCTTACACCTGTGCTAATTAGCAGCAAAAGGGAGGTAAGTATTTTCACCTGTCAATTTGTAAAGGATATAAATGTGCAGTGTTTTGATTTAGGATATGTGGTTCAAAGCAATACTTATATTTTACCAGATTTTGTCTGAATAGGTCTAACCAATGCAGTCTAAGTAAACCTAGCCTCAATATTATCCGTTTCACTACTTTATGTAGTAAAATGGATATAATATTGAGGCTAGGTTTACTTAGACTGCAACCAATGCATAACAAATCATCAGTAGATTGAAAGATAGTAAACTGATGCATTGACTATACGAGTTCAAACACCCCTTGGGAGAACCAAGATTTCAACAGTTTTTATTTATTGCGTGTTGTAAGCGTCACTGTTGTTATATGTCATTATGTAATATTTTAATTATCTGTATTGAAAAACGTTTCGCTTATTTTTTTAACATTTGTTCAGATTCAAAAAATGTTAAGATATATTTACGAATCCCAATCCTGTCAATATCTGCTTATAGTTTAAATCAGTACTGTTAATATCGGTACTATTTCGAGTAGGTGACCACAACATAACTAACACTGAATTTTCCAATTCATCGATTTTCTTAATGCTTTAGCGCAGAGTTATTTAACACAGGCAATAATCAAGTACTGAATGTAGATACCTGCCACGTTCAATAAGTTTATGTGTTATGATTACATATACGACATTGATTTGAACGCAACAGTCATACTAAAGTGTTTTCAATTGCCATTGTTTATCGTTTCAAGAACAAGTGCCGCTATTATATTACCTATTTTCTCCAACTTTGCCTTCGTAAATCATATTTTCACTAACAGAGGGTTGTAGGCTTGTTCTGATGTTGATGTTGATAAGATGATGGAACACGAGTGATAGTCAGCCTGTTTACGTTCAGTTCAGAAGAAAGTAAAACTAGTGCGCTTCTAGAAGGATTTATAGCTGGGCGTGTTGATAACTGCTATCTTCTTCAGCTTTCCAATTTTGTCTCCGTAGTTTGTATAATTTCACTAACAGAGAGTTGTAGGTTTGTCCGATATTGAAGTCGACAAGATGTGTGAGTAGTACGGGGAGTAAGAGCGAGCCTATTTACCTACAGGAAGGTTTTAAACTAGTATTCCTGAAGGCATTATTGAAGCATTGCAAAGCCGCGCGAGTTGCTACTTTCGTTCTCGCTTAATTTACAGTGCAGCGTAGAGAAAACGTTGTTGTTGTGTTCCAAGTTAAGCTGTTAGTTAGATACTCGAATAAACTGCAAAGCTTAACATATTTAGATAGTTATGTATGTATTTTATACTTACTATCAATTATCAACTATCGAAGCTTTAAGTCGGAATAGAAATTGCTTAAACGTTCGTACCCAAAATTGTATTGGTTTTTATCCTCAATATGACTAACAATATGCTGCCCATTGCACTCCTCATTTAGAACTTGTTGTGAACCTGACCTCCTCATTTAGAAGCTTGTTGTGGACCTCATGTCCTCATTTCGAAGTTGTTGTGGACCTCATGTCCTCATTTCGAACTTGTTGTGGACCTCATCTCCTCATTTCGAACTTGTTGTGGACCTGACCTCCTCATTTCGAACTTGTTGTGGACTTCATGTCCTCATTTCGAACTTGTTGTGGACCTGACCTCCTCATTTCGAACTTGTTGTGGACTTCATGTCCTCATTTCGAAGTTGTTGTGGACCTCATGTCCTCATTTCGAAGTTGTTGTGGACTTCATGTCCTCATTTCGAAGTTGTTGTGGACCTCATGTCCTCATTTCGAAGTTGTTGTGGACCTCATGTCCTCATTTCGAAGTTGTTGTGGACCTCATGTCCTCATTTCGAAGTTGTTGTGGACCTCATCTCCTCATTTCGAACTTGTTGTGGACCTCAAGTCCTCATTTAGAACTTGTTGTGGGCCTCATCTTCTCATTTAGAGCTTGTTTTGTACCTGAACACCTAATTTAGAACTTGTTCTGGACTAAGCCTACGAGTAACGCCAACTTAGTTTGAACGCAGTGTACTATTTTTCCCTTCCCTTCGCAAAAAAGTAATTGGTTGCTGTTTGGAAGTACTCCATCAATGTCGTCAAGACTCAATTTAAGCGTGTACTACTACGCCTTCCAAATTCATAGATCAATTAGAACCACGCCATTGTCATTTGAAACCTCAAAATGATCAATGGAGAATGTAGTATAAAACGTTTAATTTCAGAGATACGCAGTATTTGATTTCTTGTTTGGCATCGTGTTATTAAAATATGCTTTCCTCTCTACCAGAGGTGTTCAAAATGCTCAATTGAGGATATTCATTTATAATTCAAAATTGGACCTTTTATATTCATATAAAAGATTCAAGTATATGCAAGTATTAGTTGATTAATCGACATCAAAGCATGTCTGTTTTCCAAAGGTTAATCGAAATCGCCAATTCAGAATACATTTTAAGATGAAATAAAGGCAATGTTGATATCAATCTATATAAGAAATATTCCCTAATTGTTCGACATCTTGTTATCAAGTAAAGCATACCTGTCTATCACCTGTTAGGTAAGGTGACCATATGTTCTTACCTCTCTGTTATCTGATCTTCAACTATGGGATGCTAACAGGTTCACGAAAGGTCCTCCAAACTAGAAACAGCAAGGGCAAAGGTTTTGAGGAAGAGGAACGCTGACAATTGTAGTCGTGTTTACCTGTCTATTTGTTCATCACAGGTGACCGGAGAAAGATTCAGACCCCACGCAGGGTCCTAAATGGCATCTTGTCCAATGTAGTGCTGAAAATTTGCCATAGGGTCAGAAGTTAAACAGAGAAAGGTCTTCTCTTGCTGTGATCTTCATGTAATATGGCTGGTGACCATCTGGCCACATTTAGTGATAGTTACAGTTGAATTATGTATTGGGAATGATACATTAAATCGTTTTATGATAGCTAAAGTTGAAATTATGTTAATCATTATTAGGAATGATACATTAGATCATTTTGTTATAGATAAAGTTGAAATTATGTTCCTTGTGATTGGGAATGATACATTAGATCGTTTTTTTATAGCTAAAGATCAAATTATGTTCATCATTATTGGGAATGATATATGAGATCGTTTTGTTAAAAATAAAGTTGTAATTAGGTTCATTATTATTGGGAATAATACATTAGATCGTTTTGTGATAGCTAAAGTTGAAATTGTGTTCATTATTATTGGGAATGATACATTAGATCGTTTTGTTATAGATAAAGTTGAAATTATGTTCCTTATGATTGGGAATGATACATTAGATCGTTTTTTTATAGCTAAAGATCAAATTATGTTCATCATTATTGGGAATGATATATGAGATCGTTTTGTTAAAAATAAAGTTGTAATTAGGTTCATTATTATTGGGAATAATACATTAGATCGTTTTGTGATAGCTAAAGTTGAAATTGTGTTCATTATTATTGGGAATGATACATTAGATCGTTTTGTCATAGCTAGAGTTGAAATTATGTTCATTATCATTGGGTTAGAGATCCTCAATTGGTATGTGAAGGGAATACATATTATATTATAATGACAGGAGATGAATTCACTTAATCGGAGCATCGGAGCTATGTCAATTTTATAACTTTCAGAAAGGCAACGATATAAACTAAATCCTTACTACAGATGAATGGACATATGTCTTTGTCGAGGCCTTGAAGTCGTATGGATAAACTATTGGTATGGTCAATGTTGTTATCGTTGCCGCATTCGACATGCATTTCAAATTCAGAAAATTGAAAAAAAAGCAGATATCACTAGATATTACCCATACATATTGATATTATAGATACATCTTTGTTAAAAGGTTACCTTAAACGAATCTCAATGTACTAGACTGAGAGTGTGCATTACGAAAGTACGAGAGAGGAATCACGTCCTCGGGAAGACGTATTATCTCTTACATCGAGGAGAATAGGTGAGAACTTCTGTTCGGGGGATCTAGAGTCAAGGAGTCGAGCTAGAACATAGAACGAGGTGTAGAAAGGGTTATTGAAATGTCTTTCATGTGAAATGTTACCACGTGTTGGAGTTAGACAGGGTTCATATGAACCAGATGTTAGAAGAAGTGATGTCTGTCTGATGGATACTCTCTATATCTGCTCAGCAATATCCTGACGACACAAATAGTGGTAGAGTTATTTTTTATAAGAGAGTTCATGCGCAGATGTGTGAAGAAGTCTTGTCTGATTTTCTATATATGCCAAGCAATATCACTGGTTGTTTGAGACAATAGTGGTAGGGTAACCATTTTGACACAGAGTTAATTAATGCGTTACGGATGTGTGTAGAAGAATTGTTTGACTGATCTGATACTCTCTATATATGCTCAGAAATATCAATGGTTGAACGACACAAATAGAAGTAAGTGATTTTACACAGAGTTAATGGGTTAGAGATGTGTGAAGAAGAATTGTTTGACTGACGTAATACTCTCTATATATGCTAAGCAATGTCCATGGTTCGTTGACACAAATAGTGGTGGGTGAATATTACACAGAGTTCATGCGTTGCAGATGTGTGAAGAGGAATTGTCAGTCTATTGTGATGCTGTCTATATCTGCTCAGCAATATTTCTGGTTGGACGACAAAAATAGTGATAGGGATGTGTAATGAAGAATTGTTTGACTGATGTGATCCTCTATATATGCCCAGCCATATCCCTGGTTGTACTCACAAATAGTAGTGGAGTGAATTTAGCACAGATTTTATGCGTTACATATGCTTGAAGAAGAATTGTTAGACTGATGTGATACTATATATATATTCTCAGCAATGTCCCTGGTTTGACGACAGGAATAGTGGTGGGGTGATTTTTTATAAGAGTTCATGCGCAGCAGATGTGTGAAGTTGAATTGTCATACTGATGTGATACTCTCTATATATGCTCAGCAATTTCCCTGCTTTGACGACATGTATAGTGATATAGGGTGATTTTAAGAGACAGGGTTCAGATGTTTGAAAGATTTATTGTCTGATGTGATACGTTCTGTGTAACCTTAGCAATACACGTATACGTGGTAAAACGAGACAAATAGTGGTAGGGTTAGTTCTCTATATCCACAAGCTTGTAGCCAGCGAAGAAGAGGTATTGCATCATCATGAATGATCATGTCTTTTTATTAGAACCGGAAACATGCAGTACAGTATGTGTTTTTTGCTGATTTCATGCATATGATAGATTGTCAAAGTTAAGAAGGTTTCTCTATATTGTTGTGATGTAAAGTCATTTTGATTGTGAATCTTTAGCCTTTCTTCGATTCCCTTCCTGCAATCTTACGGCATGGAATCATAGAAATGACAAGCTAAACGCCGATTAAAGGAAGAGCTAGGCTAATTCTTTGATATTGTGAGCATGACTTCAAGGTTTCAACCTAACACTTTGAAAGAATTATGTAACAGAAGCTTTATGTCTGATTTCAAACTAAATATGTAAGTATAAATGCCAAAGCTTTGTTTAACTACTCCGGTAGGAAATTATATGATTGGGTTTCTCAATTTTTAGTACTCAAGTAGGAAAGTATATGATTAGGTTTCAGATTTAAAAGGGTCAAGGCAGTACGTGTGTTTTATTGAAGAAGCATCTACTTCTTGTTCACGCCTGTGCCAATCCATTATGCGCACTTACCATTCCAACACAAGTACTTTTGGCTCGAGGATGTTCTGCTGCATACGAAAACACAGAAAAGGTCAGACGGGATATTACTGTGCTGATAGACATCCCAGTGAAACTAAATCGGAATTACAGCCTTCCCAGTTTTAAGTATATATAGAACCGGTAAGACCAAATCGCACATATACAGATAAACTTTAAATGTTAAAATTACCTGAAATTATCATCGTCGTCGTTGTCGTTTTCATTATCGTCGTGACAGCGGTCCGAATTTTAATTAACTATATTTAGAACCGGTTAGACCAAATCGCACAGTTTACGATAAACTTCATATGTTGAAATTCCATGAAATCAACATCGTCGTCGTTGTCGTTTTCATTATCGTCGTCATCATTTTCGTTATCATTATCATAATCAATATTATCATCGATCGTAGTTGAGGTCATCATCATCATAGTCATCTGTTTATATCACTTGAAATAGGATAAAGTTATTTTCAACGGATTTTTGCTACATAAGTAAAATGTATTCAATTATTGGGAATAAATTATAAGAAGTCTTCTCAACATACTGCATAGTAATATGACGTCATAAGGGTTTGAAGGTTAGGCGTACCATTGTTGTTCCCCTCGAAGTACCAATCTAAGTATCATCGTTCTGTCAACGAAATTTTCCTTAAGTTGCTGGCTGCTAATGCAAACAATATTTCGCCTGGTTTTTGCACAATTATCAATTTATTCTAAGATTTCCGTTTCAAGACAAAATACGGTTTAATTCATCTGATTTATATGAGTCCTTATCTCGTTAGATTAAGAAATGGTATTACGCTGTTGCTTGCTTAGTATACTACGTAGTCAGATTAAATGCAAGGTGGTTCTCTACACCTTATCTGTATCAAGC
Organism: Steromphala cineraria; assembly: GCA_916613615.1. Taxonomy (NCBI): domain Eukaryota; kingdom Metazoa; phylum Mollusca; class Gastropoda; order Trochida; family Trochidae; genus Steromphala; species Steromphala cineraria. Next base: position 15,845,036 of record OU744734.1, read on the forward strand.
AAAATGCTCACAGTAGTGTAGGAAAGCTATTCGTGGATATAACTAACAGATAAGATATGGACCGCTCGATATTTTACATTTTAAAGATGTTACATGGACACTTTTGTGTTATTTGTTATCATTTTAGTTCAAAATCATCAATTTTGTCTACGAAATGAATTTGAAACGAAAACGCTTTTAATATTTTAAGAACATACATGTATAGTTACACAAACAGCGAAACCAGACATTTCTATTTGAATCGAATTGAAAAATCACCTTTTTTCCAGAGTGAAATATGACACAAACGTGTTTTCTTTCTTCAAAAGGGACTCGCCGGGAAGTCTGATTTAGAAAGCTGCTGTTATCGGCTAACTTGAAATGGATTGTGGCTATTTTCGCTTCTTGGCGCCCAACAAACCGAATCTTTGTAAGATGGAACTAGCGTTTTAGAATTCTTAGTTTATTTATATATTTTACGACTAGTTGTTGATCGATTTCCAGTACTGGGTGAACTTTCATGTCTTAACTAGATGAAAACATCAATGGCTCATGTTCAATGTTCATTCATATAATCAAAACAGTGTCTGTTCTAACCATAAGAAATTGATACATAATAGTTCGTAACTTCTTAAAATTACATATAACATATCTGTTGTTGACTGTACTTTGCAAGACAATGGAATGATGAAACACATTCCAACGATAATGCTGTATAATCTTTAATTATACTAAGTAATGAGACGTCAATTCTCCTGGTGAATCAATTATTTTCAACTTTGATAACGAAATAGACATATTTAAACTTCAAAGCCTTTGCATATTTGTTTTTTAAAAAGATACTTATATATATACTAGAAATGGAACCTCAAAGAGAAATAGTTTCTTGTTCCTATTCTTACCCCTTGAAAACTGATATCGAAACAATGAACAAAAAATAAAAAAAACTCCAATATAAACAACCGTCTCTTCCTTCAAAGTTGTTTTTAAATTAAGTCAACCCAGTTACACCATCTGTTTCCCATTGATTCTTAAGGGTTACCAGGAAACAATTCCAGTCCTTCTAGAAGAAGGCGCTCCTCTTTTTAGCGAGTATAAGTAGCACTTGGACCTCGACTTACCTAGGTGCTTGGCACACTTCAGGTACTAAACCAGCTGGCATAATGCTTGCATTCCCAAATGGTATTCTCTATTCGTTCCTGGGGCAATGGTTTCTTTATTGGTTAATGAGTAGGTCAAAGTGTTTCAATGGTTGATTAACATTCCCATCTTCAAAGGTCAATTAGAAGATTCTCAAAGCCTGTAATTATATTATTTATGACTGGCACAAAACATGGATGAGTTGTGATTAATGTATCATTCAATTATGGTATCATAAATATACATGTAAATGGACCGTAGTATAGTAGCTTCAGGGCGGTTATAAGATTTTTGCTATAAGGTCATTGGAAACAAGTTAATGTTATGTATTTTGCAGTTAAGTGAGACAGCTTTTTCTTGATCAGTACATTCGTTGGCTTGGCATTTTTAAAGCCATTTAATAGATAATGGTTGTCTGACACTCTATACGTTTCATAAAGATCGCATTAATTATCGCAAATATATCACCAAACGGCTTCTTTAACCAATAACATTGAAATATATCTCATTATGAGGGGTTTTGAATTTAGAAATGACAACACCGTAAATTAGAAAAACTCAAAAGGAAATAAAAAGGCTATTTCAATAACATGTTAATGGTATTTATCATAGTTATTAAACCTAAATTAATCGTCAATAGTCGTATGTTGTCCTCCAAAAACTCGTCAATATCTCAGAGAAAATCGTCAGTATCTATAACAAAACGTCAATATTTGGTTGTTACTCGTCAATAGTCAATTACATCGCAGCCATCAGAACCACGAGCATCTTGAGTTGCACGTGCAGATGTCATTTTCCCTGAAAAGCGTGCTGCACGTGCCACGGGTTGCCTGCAGTTGAATAGGCACACCTTGGGAGAGAACAAGTTTTCAGAGGAAAGTAAAATGGAGATTTCTGTTCAATTCTAGAAAACAGTTGAGTTTAAAAAAAATGTCATCTAAAAGCAAATTTCTCCGTTCACACATCATTTGTATATCAGAATAGAAACATGATTATTGTTGTACTTTCATATTAGTGACACGGGTAATTTGAAACAATGATGAACAGGAAAAATGGGAGCTAGTGCACTTAAAATTAATGTTAAAAGCTTGTTGATATATAGATTAGTTTCATTATAGCTATATGCAGATATAGATTGTCTTACATCGGGTACGAACCACAATGAATTTCGAGTTTTTGATCGTTCTACATCATCAAGATGAAGAGACATAATTTTAAATTTTAACTCACGGAAATATAAATTAATGATATTTGGCGTTTATTCATTTATTACCGGATTGAAAATGTAACTCTTATTTATGTTGACTTAACAAAGTTTTCCTCAATAAGTCTTTATGAATGCATTGAAAAAATATGATTTTACAACTAAAAATGCTTAAAATGTTCATATTTGCAACACATTTGAAAACACGTTTTAAAACAATAATGCTGAGGAATATATGGATGACAACTTCTTCTTATTGTCATCCCAACTTCTAAAATGCCTCTCAAAGAAGAACGTTTTAAAACGTCACTATCAGCTATGAGTGCGACAAAAACCTGCAACGATGTTGTCACGGAAATTTGCACTTGTCACTAATGAAAACGTAAGCAGAGTAGTTTAAAACATGCTGTAAACATAAGTAAATCACGTTCATATAAATATGTATAATAAGGGACATAAGATAGATGTATAAATTATTGTAAATATAACAACTGGTTTTATCGGCCCCTACTGAGATTAGAGCTAATTGACATACTGCAACTTGCATTAAAGATACATTTCGACTTCGAAATAATTTCGAGGCGAGAAATGACACGTTTTCCTTTCCTATAAAGTCAAGCATTCTCGATAATCCAGAGTTTACGTTCCGATATTATCTCCACTTAGTTATCGAAACGTAAACTCTGGATTATCTCGAGAATGATATTTTAGGGAATTTGTAGAATTAAGAATTCAAATTTCAAGTTTGTTCAAAAAGAGAAATAATCGCCAAAAAGCATTTTCTCCGTTACAATTTCCCCCTATTACCGTTAACACTCAAGTTCTTCATTTACGCAAACTGGTTTGCAGCGAGTGTATTAATCTGTTAAATAAGCGAGAACTTGCAAAAAATAGTTTAAGTTGATGGATGTTTATTCGTTTACATATGACATGCAATTTGCTGTGGTTATCGCAGTGAAGACATTTCATAAACACAATTGGATGAAATAGATAAAACAGGGGTGTGTCATCACCAGTTTTATGGCTTTAAAAAATGGAACCTGTTAAGTATTAAGCATAAGAGCAATAAAATCACCCTTGTTAACAAGGGTTGTAACTTAACAAAGTACCAGTTTTCCCATATTTGTATACCTAGTCAGATCGAACAAAAATCTGGGTTAAATGAATAAAAGAAGTGCACATACATGTATTATGTACTTAGGGATGACTTGAGCTCCGAAGCACTGTGAAAACGAAGCAGATTGTTGATTAATCACTGGGGATTCAATCTTCCTTAACATTATCGTACACCATTTATACCCAAAAGGTAATCGAAATAGTATGGACTGATAAAAGAAGTAACAAGGGGTCCAGTTATCGAAAACACCATATTTCATTTTCTCTACAACAAAAACCTTTTTCTCTTCACAATTTCTTTCAAAGTGACGAACAGCTTTAAATACAAGACATTTGCTCTTTTAAATACGAAATTTGTATATTACACGTCTACTTTATAGATTTTCTTCAAGTCGTAATCTGTTAGTATTGATAAGTAGTAAAACAACCAAATTAAATTAGTTAAATGAAACCAACATCGACTTACAATTGTCACATTTATCGCATACCATCCTATTTCTTAGGGCGCATTTTCAGTCATGATGTTCCTTGAGCGTAGCTGTTGAAAATGACATTCACATCACGTGATTGCTTTTTATAAGTCGTCATTAGGTAAAAACTCGTTAACAGGGACGTGTATTGCGAGGTTCACGTGCAAGTTGTGCGTTGACTCAAACCGGTTTCGAATTTAGGTTTAAGTAGAATAGACTCCTCAAACTCGTCATTAGTTGTGCACGAGGTTTAGTCTTCGGGCTAACGCCCTCAGACCAAACCCCGTGCACAACTAATGACGAGTTTGAGGAGTCTATTCTTTACATAATGACACCAGGTGATATAAGAGTGCACTTGTTGATCATTTGATGTTTGTGTGTATTGTACATAGTTTCAGAGAGCAACACCTATGACACGATTGTAAATAAGGTATATCTAGACATGATTGCATTCTCATGGTGTTATACCATTGTCGTCCTTGATACAGTAATAGGATGGTTATAGGAATTTCATATTTTATCATTGTTTGCTGAACTTGCTTTTAAAAAGTTAAACTTATTCGAGACTCAATGATATCATTTGTCATCAATACAACTTGACCTTGTCTTAATTAACTTAAAGCAATATGGACCCAAAGATGATAAATGGGTACATAACAGTTTTAGTGGCCATGAACGTTTGCTCCCGCCAGTTGACTTTGGTAAAGTAAAAGTAGGATGACCAGAAAAGATCACCTGATAATTGCTTAGGTTTGTGGTAAAATATTAAGATTTTCAGTGTCAAGTTAAATTGTATGTCGAAAAATAGATTAAATATGTCGAATATGTCTTTTACAGAATAGAGAAGATGTAAATTCATTAGAATCATCCTTTTCGTTAACCATTGTACCACATCCCAAACCATTCAGTCTCAGCCAATAATTACGACTCACTAATTTACTTGTAATTCCTCGGCTCGTGTTCGCCTTTTAAGTGCAGTGGACTGTGAAATGAGTGTTGTAAAGTGGATATATATTGCTCGGCTGATATCTTGCGATGATCTCGTTTTGTTGTACGTATTTCCTGTTATGATGTTAAACTGAAAGCAACAATGCGATCACAACTCATTTGGTGATCAAATGAAACGTGTCGTACTTTAAAACTAAGCGGTAAATTAGAGACACGGTAACTCCTTAGACGTTTTATATGTAGTTATTTGCTTATGCTAAAAAGTTTTTTTTAAATAGCATTAATCATCTCATTTATCAATCTGATTATCCGAAGTTGTAGAATGAGGTGTAATGCATCAAGCCATTTTAGTGTGGACACCAACCATAAGAGTTTATTAAGGAAATGGAATCGCGCAGCTTAACCGAACTTGGTTAGATAAATGCTTTTCAATTGGTTTAATTTCGAATGCCACCTTTAGTTAGTAGCTGCAAAACTGTTCGATTATCATATACACATACCTTTATTCTACATTACTTATAAAGATTGGTTAGATAAATGTTATGCAATTGGCTTAATTTGATTTTTCTTTAAACCCCTCTATTTCTCAAAGAAAACGTGTTTATAAATTCACTGCAGGAGCTTCTGATCTAGCAGATCTAGCGTTGGTTTTAAGGCAGTTAATCTCGAAGGTAGGTAGCTACAAAAATGTCCGATTATAGTATTTATATACCTTAGTTCTGCATTACAACTATGTCAGTTATATTTAGACTATTCCCTTTGGAAGACAAATATCACATGGGTACCAGTACCCGTTGTTCACATTTGTACAACCATTCCAATTCTTATTAGTGGAAATGTCAAATTCCGCGATTTGTGAGAATTGATATACAGCTGTATCCAAACATTTCACAGTATGCAAAACTCGCTGTAATTGATATTTTTGCATCTCATACAAAAGTGCAACCTGTCATATTCGAGGTTTTAATAAAACTCTATGTTTACAGAATACATTGACGTCGACATGATAAAGAAGGTGTTGAATATCGATTTGAATTCCCATTTGATAATGTTGTTAATATGATTTTATATGCAAGACATACATATACGCATAAACCCAGGCAAAATAATACTTCATGAAAACTATTATTAATATATACAGCATTAACAGAATGTCTTACCTTTTATAGAGGTTATTCTTTCTTGGGTAAATTGAAGGTTGAAATAGTATAATATGTATATTCGATTAATGAATTCAAACAGGGTGGTTTATATCACAATGCCTTTGCCATGGTTCAGTAGCCAAAATGATGACTGAAGAACAGCGTCGCTGATTGCATAACTAACTTTGATTGTCTCCAATCAGGCAACTCCCATTCTAACCCACAAACTCGGCGTAATATAACAGAGGCTGTATCAACATTTCATGACTTGATCTGCCTCTGTGAGGAGAGAATGTATATAAGACCAATGAATACAACGATTATTAAGTTGTATTTGTTAAGGAAGAAGAGATATTGTTGTTTTCAGATTTTCCTTTAAATTTCGTAATTTATTTTTCAATTTCTAAGGTAAGGCAGTTCTCTGATGATGTTTGAGTCACAGAAGATGGTGTGCTTTATTTAGCTACAGTTAGTGCTACTTACATTATAGACCACAACGGTAGCAAGATTCTTCAACCACTTAACAAACTAAACTAAAGACAGATGGAGTTATTTTGAGTTTTATTTAATTCTTAAAATGCCTTGTATTCTTTCATCATGCCATGACAAATGAAATGGAACTAACAAGAACTGTTTAACATGTATTTGGGGAGAGATAGTTATATAGGGGTAACCCTGTTTATCGATCCTCATTTCCTGTACGATCTAGAAATAAAGACAGTTTAAATCATATGTGTTTGGTGAATTTGAATGCTATGGGTCTATGATGAACGACTTTTCTTCTTTTATCATCTATGTATGAAGGTGCTGATTGTGTAAGAAACGAGCAGTCTGTTGAAACAATTGCACAAATTGTTTCTGTGTTTGTAAGGTGTTGTTTAGCATGACTGCTAAGGTTGTAAATCTGTCAGCAAACTGCCTCAATGGGAGACAAAACTCATCATTTCATCACAATTATACAATGAGTTTCCGTTTTGGAAAGTGTTTGTTTCAAACAAACAAAACAAGTGTAAAAAGGGACCATTACGTGCCAAATATCAACAAAGGTAGTTGATTTATAGCTTTTCAGAAAAAAGCCTGAAAACTAGTAAAAGAAAAAAGTAATATGAGAAAAGTGAGCAGGGTTGTTTCAAGTGATACATGAATGTTCTTGGAATCATTTCAGTCATTAAAGGGGGTCTGCAACCCGAATTTTTAACTTCCAGAGTTTTATTAGCAGGGCCCCGAAAGAGTCACAAATGCTCGGTAGGGACGAAATCGTTTGGTTACTAACTGCTTACAGCTGACGGTCAGTACCAAGTTTGTGTCATGTGACCCCCTTACCTGTCTGAACGCTATCATTAACGATGGTCAATGAGGTTTTAAAAGCTAGGTTGTTGATTCCCTTTAAAGGGACTGTCCTATCGGGTTTAAAGCAAATTCAATGTTATACTTATATATAAATGATTATTACATGCCAATTTCAAAACTAATTTTAATAATTGTTAGTAAGGGTAACATTTTAGTTGTTCTAGATTTTACAATTTGACAAAGAATAGAATGAACCACCTAGTCCTCTTGAATTTCGTTTCCACAAAAATAGCCCGATAGGACTGTCCCTTTAAAAGATATTTATAAAAGTAAAGATTTCTTAAGAAATCTTAAGTATAAAACTAAACAAACTCTTAGATGCTTTATGAATACCGCCCCAGGGCTCCACCAAGTCCTTTAAGTTTTACTTAGAGCACTGAAAGCTTTGTATAGTTGCAGAGCGTACCAGTTTATGTTCAATCATATGCTATCGTTCTTTGTTATACTTCTAACAACAGACGATTTCAATATATTTCAGTAATATCGAGTTAGTCATAATTTAAGTTCTACCCCAAAAACCCATTAAATACATATCGATTATTTTTCCGTTTTATGGCGTTATTTCTAGACCTTCTGTTTGTAACAGAAACAGGAAAATAAGGTAGATTGATATTTTGAAAGAGTCTTGTTCAACAGTTTATAATTTTTAAGTAATTATAAGTTATTCGATACCATTTCGTAACGGAAGCAATTATGAAGAGTCCTTATACTTGCCTTTTCTAATTTCAAATTAAAGCAAATGTTACCACAGTTAGGTTTTTCAGTTCAGTAAGAGTTAACTGCTATTTTTGTTTGTCGAATAATAACCGGAAGCACCCATCCTCATTAACCACATAATTATGATTAGTGAAGAGATGTTCCAAGATAAAACTGAAATAAAACCCGGAGTAGAACAGTTCATGCTTCAGTTCTATACCCCTTTAGGTTAAAGCATAATGACGTTTTTCCTACCTCATGTAAGAATTTCGATCTCTGATTGGTCCACGTCATAATAGATAAATACTGAAATCACCTCCTTGAGCGGGGTGATTAACTATTTGTACCTCGCCACAAAAAAGAATAAAAAAGCGTGCAGATGAAATGTACAATGTATGTTACTTCGAACACATCAAGGTTACTTCGGCTCGTCGCATAACACCAAGCTAGAGAATTATATATCCCCAAATCCCCCGCGTCTCAATGGTATAACTAATATTGGCTTGTTTTAATATAGATTTGGGAACTTGAGATGTATTCATTATTTATGTTGCTGGCTGTCATTTCATTTCTCAACAAGTTCCTTTTTAGTAGATCAAATATAGAGATATAGATATCATGGCGCTAATTTGTGTCTATCTTGTGATGTCACTGAAATAGAGACTGCATACGAATATCACGATGTTTCACATAAAGGCAATTCTTTAAATATGACTAAATATGAGGCCAAAGATCACATCTTGGTTTTAATAAACATTGATTGTCTGTTCATAACGTCAGTTTTAAGTTTCTGTAAGTATGATTTAGACATTTATCGTGAATTATTTCGATGAAATAACAAAATTGTGTGACACGTTTTTCAAAATTTGTTTTTTGATCTTAAAGCGGCAATAGCACGTTTTATTTTAAATTTTAATTTTTTCCTATTTTTCACTTATAATTACAAGTTAATGCTTAATGTACTATGTTGATAGTGTCAAAAATCTTCTTACACAAACCAATCATCCATTATCAGAGACCAAATTATGAAGATTCCCATAAATCTAATGGCGGCCATTTTGTGTGAACACGTTTCATGCACTTTGTGTAACACAAAGGAATTGCATGGCTGAACTCTACAATATATATTTGATTTATTACTGCATCATTTAGTTAAGATACAACTGCAACCGTTTATTATCATGTTCCTGACATCACCTTAGATTTCCCCTTGAATGTGCTACAGCCCCTTTAAGAATTTCTAAGTAAAACTTCGTTCAGGTGAAAACATAAACAACGTGTTTCATGCAGAATAATGCACGTGCATTAACACAATCAACGTTTTAAATGTTTCCCAGCTTTAGTTTGCTCCAGACGAAGTCAACATTTGTGTGTGGCATGTATGATGCAATGTGTACACGTGCATCAACATTATTGCATTTGGATAAGAGGTTTAATAATGTTTGAGGTTCTCTAGGTGCGATTTATTCAACTCAGGTGAAGTGAACGCTGGTGTGTGGTACGAGTGATACGCATTCTGAAACACATAGTTCATCCTCAAAACGTTGAACGTTGTCATTTATGAATATATTCAATTTTTCCTTGGTCTCAACGATATTTATGATTAATATTTTATGTTAAACCTTCTACCTACTTAACAATCAAGCTTTTGTCATTGGCATTGCAGTGGATGATAAGACTGTTTCAACATTATAGACAGAAAGTCCATTTGTAACGCAAACTGTGCAGTTTCCCAATAAAGACTGTTAAATAAAAGTTTCTTAAACCAGAAAGATGTTAAGGGGTGAGCTTAAGAAGCCTTTATATCCTACACAATGAAGGTACTAATAGCCGTTCATTTTGTGAGAAAAGATTATCAGAAATATCATTACGGGGGCAATAACATAAGTGCTCTCTTTACACTCCAAAGAGAACCTTATAAATAACACATTGTACCATATTATGTTTGTGGCCGAGGAAAGAACTCCGTAAAATGTACTTTTATTTTACACAGAATATAGGGTTTCATTGCTTTCCAAAACAGTCTTAACGAATATTTTGTGAACCAGACCTATCTTATGAAAATAGTCATATTTATTTTTTATAAAAGATTATGTTCGTAATCTTTCACATATTTGTGAAAACTTTGAAAAGAAGATGACAGCGACGGCATCTGATGCAGACGATCACTTTTCTTTTACCCTTTTATCTTTCAGTTTCAAGTAAACTTTTTGCGTGAACCAAACTATTCTCAATGAAATCGTCTTCTTGGATCTTCATCCCTTACAATATTTTACAAAATGTGGTATGGAAAGTCTTTGACATATTCCAGAATTCTTTGAAAATAACATGATATTGACGGTATCTTATGCAGAAGATATGTTTCGTGAATCAGAAAATCGGTTCTTGCCCTTTTTTCCTCAAAACGCTTGTGAAAAGAACATTATGGAAACCTATATTAAGGAAAGTGCCTCATGGAATATGGTGTTGTCTTTCAGATACTTAGAATACTTATTAATCAACCTAATAGAGAAAATCTTATTTTCCCATTTTCCTGAAAACTTGTCATTATTATTCAAAACAGAACTTTATGAAAGCCAGTGTTCAGGAAATAGTCCAAGTTATTGATAAGTTATAAGTTATGAAATAATGTGTTTGTTGTCTTCAACATATCAAAGAATACTTTGAAATCAACATAATAGAGACGATATCTGAAGCAGAAGATCATATTTTGCCCCTTTTCCGAAAGAAATCTTTGAAATAATTGCAAACGAGAAGCAGATCAATCTAAAGGTAATACTCCATTGCAACAGAAGGTACTTCAATCATTTCGCATGTCCATTCCTTTTGGGCATCAATCACAACAACCATTAGGAGTCTTGGCAGGGGTTAAAGTGGCAAAGTAAAAATTCTGTACCTTAGGTTACTTGTATTTTCAAAATAATTCAGTTTTGAAGTACATTGTATTTGTTTTATCTCGTCATGTTTTTACAGAAACTTGAGACTTTACTCTCCCTGTGTCTGTACACCTGTTTAAATGTGTTGGTTTGTATTTTCAACAGGAAGGGCGAGTCCCGACATGTGATGGAAAGGCTACCAAATTTAGATCTCTCTAATGTTGTTGTTTTGCTTCAAAGTATTGAAATATTCTACAAATGTCGATTGATGGGAACATTAGTTAAGCCCAGTTGAAGGCAATTCCATATCCACCGGGTATGTCAAACCGAGATTATTTTTTTCTGTCAAAAGCTGTTACAACTGATGTACAATTGTCGCCGTCTATAAAAAACGTTCTTAAAGCATTTAGGAAAATATGTTTAAACGTGTAATTGTTATATTTTATAAAATTGATAAGTAACTTGATCTCAATCTCATATTTAAGATGCATGTAAAACAGTTTATACCAGATATAATATATCATCCTAGGAATTGATGTCAAATTTGTTAGGATTGCACGTAATTTGACAAAAGTAGTCTTAAAAGCGAAGGCTCACATAGGTTTGTACTCGTTATTTACAACCAGTATAAAAATATGTAGTTAGAGAAGACTGTCTAGGCAGCGTTGTTTTAACCAGGTTTCCAAAGTATATTTACTTGATATTTATGTAAGACAGGCTTTGTTATTCTTCAGCATTTCTTTCATAGATCTTCAATAACTTTGTTTTTAGAAGATTGATATCTTGGTACTTCAAGCCATTTATCTTTAAAACAAGAGTTCGGTGGAGAGGAAAATGTTTTCAAAACGAAAACGTGTTGTTCTTTTCTCCTAAAGATGAGTCAGTATGTTCATTCCATTTCAGTGATATAACGTCAATAATCAGTCTAAATCAACAACTGCCTTATATTTCCATCAATAAGAAAACATCAACAGTACCTTAGCTCCATCGATGTTTTTCATAATACTGACATTCACAACAGAAAGCACTCCAATTATATCTGTAAATATCCTTTATCAAAAATACGGTGTTCACCTTAACGTCATTGCAAATACTCAGTAGGAGAGTTCTTACAGTTTTCTTTCAGAGCATAATTAAAGGGAATAAACAACCTTGCTTGTGAAACCTCATTGACCATCGTTAATGAGAGCGTCCAGACAGGTAAGGGGGGTCACATGACACAAACTTGCTACTGGCTGTCAGCTGTAAGCGGTTCGTAGCCAAACGATTTCTTCTCTACCACTCCCTTACGACTCTTTCGGGGCCCTGCTAATAAAACTCTGGAAGTTAAAAATTCGGGTTGCAGACCTCCTTTAACATGACCTAGCAAAGAATGAAACAAGTAAAAGTGAGTTAATATAAATCCAAAATACCAATACGTGTACATAACTTAACGTGATACGCATGATACATTGAATTAAACAATTTTGTTTAGAAAGTGAACAAATGTAACTTTGTCATATATAGTGTGATCCCATATACAGCAATATTACGTAAGATGTTTCTTTATGCATCCATTGTATATATTGTGTTAGCATATAAGGGTTTATTATGTACCAGACTTTGATAACACATTTACGAAACTTTTCCATCATTTTGAACGTGCATTAACAATTTCCAATGCATATAATCACGCTAGCATGAGCTCAGAAGTGATGTCCCAACATAACATCAACTTAGCTAAAACTAAATACAGTTCCATGCCAAACAATACGACCAAGATGCGGCCACTTTGTCATATCACTTATTCCACTGCTCAACCTTAAAAGGCTTTGCTTTGCTATATGCATTCGCAATAAAAAGTATCAGTTTGTATCTAAGGCAACTTGTTTCATTATGTCAATATTTTTGCAAGAAGGATGAGTAAACTGAAATTTATGTCCTCCAGATAGAAGGACATCACATAGGTCAACCCGACTTTCCTTAATTGGAAAAAAATCACAACGTAACAAGTGAAAACCTCATACAGCCATTTTAACAACCTTTTGTCATTTAAGTTCGAGAAATTGATTCTCAAAGCTAACTTAACTTCATTTTGGAGCCAACTTTTGGTTAGTTCAGGTTCTTTTTTGGTTACTGTTGTTTTCACCAGGTTATCCAGTATAACCTTAACAAACGCTTTAGTGCCTTAACATTAACAAGACTTTTTAAAAACGTTCTCCAAAACACTAAAATTAACCATTACATTTGTAATCATTCATAATGTGAAACAATTCTTCTGGTTTATTGTCGATTCAAGTCAACGACAGCCGTCTTCTCTTTCCATCGGTAATTTGTGAACGTTTAACACTGGCATTATCTTTTAATGCCAATTATTCCTATATTTTCAACTGCTGTGTCTTTCAAGAATGTCTACATGTCAATTATTCCAGAGTTGCTTCACCTGCCTGCCGTATCTACAAGGAGACTCTCACGTTCTAACTTCTAGCCAGTCTGTAGGCATTGGCTCAAGGTTACTCGTATATAAACTCATGTCCAAAAGAAACGATACCAAGTTTTCAACGTCCTCCGAAACAAAATTCTATTACCTGACAGAGTCGAATTTAAGTGTGCCTAAGAGGCATATGTCTTGTAAAGATACTTTTAAATTTGAGTCTCTTCAAACGCACATGGGGTGCATAAATCGAAATTTCAAGTTGTTTTGTGCACAGAACTTTTGACATTTCACTAAAAAAATGATAAAGTATTGAATTTAGGTAAGAATACAATCTTGTTGATACAATGCACTAGTCTTTATTTGACATAAATTCGTTGACGCGTCACTGCTCTAGAACGTTTTAAAACAAGCAAAAGTGTCCATTTTCTCTCTGCTATCTCGCCTAGTTAAGGAGATTCCGAATCGATTATTTTAAATGCGTGTTTCTCGCAAACATTAAAAGATAATGTTTTGAAATTTTGCATAGAGGTGAGTTGACTACTTAAGAAATGATAAAACTATGTTTTAGTCGTATCAATCTGAAGTTGGTTGAGTTATCTTGCCATTTGTATGGTATCGTTTCTTTTGGACATGAGTTTAGATAATCTCACCCAAGTGTCTTCTGATATCAAATTTATCAAAACAATTTGACAAAAGCTACAGAGGCTTGCCGGTGATATTTATTTTAAAACAAGTGCTTGTATATTTGACTTGATCTGACGTCAGGGTATGATTCTATTCATCATGAAATATCCTTCATATACCTATCCATGAAAATGTACATTTAGACTTACAAAGCAGTGATGTCGTCGCATTGTGGCGTCATCCTGTTTATTACGTGAATAGCATAGTATCACGTTTATGATGTAATAACATTGTGATGTCATTACTTTATGCTGTAAACCAATTTAATATCATGTACTCAGGGCATTGTTCAAATTCTTCTGTCAAAACAATATCTTCTAGATGATATCGCTTGATTTACCACTGTTATATCATCTGTTATATAAAACGTAATATTGTTTTATACAACTTTAATTGGTACTGCAGTGCAACGAATATGGAATTTCTAACAGTTAACGTAAATGTATTTTTATTGTTAGTATATTGATGTCGAATATAGCATATAATTAAAAATATAATTTTCTCAAGGTAATGTCTGATAGTTTTCAGCAGTGAACGTTTTATGTTACTATATAGCAATGAGCGATAACCGTTATGATAGCGGATAATTACTCCCTGCCTTCATGTGAATACACAAGAATATTAGAATACGAAAATATAAGAAAAGATGAGATAATGGCTTCATTATCAGAGGTTACGGTAATTTTGTACTATATCTTGCAGGTTCTTGAGTATAAAAAACAATAACAACGATACGTATCACTTATCAAAATTATCACAATATAATGTAAGGCAAAAGAACGAGAGTTTGAAGATAATTCTTATTTCTTAGTCACATATGTCCGCTTGTGCTACTGGTATTGATACATACGCATCATCTTGGTGCGTTAACCCTACCGTTATCACTGATGTATACACCGTACACTTTGTTTGTTATCTTGTTGATGTTAAAAGAGTCCCTTCCATTGTTGTGGCACGCTGCTAACACCTGTGAAACTGTTGTTTGGTGTCCGATGAGGAATATCCTTCATACGAATTCTCTGTTCTTTGGCTTTTAACTAGGATAAAGATTCATTGCATCAAGTGTATTGGACTATACGCTGTTGTTGCTAACGCTCTCATATTAAGAGGATATTATATGAGTTCCATTACATGCTATGTTTACGACACGAGTGTCGAAATGTTAATATTTCCCGAGCGAAAGCGAGGGATATGCTGATATTAAGGAACAAGTGTCTTATACATAGAGATTGACTATCACTTGCCAAGAGGGGGCTATAGAGAAAGTTACATCAAAACTATGTTCACATAGTACTTTTTTGTCATGGTTTGATTGAGTTAGGTTTCCGGTATTGTACAGTAAATCCGTAATATAAAAAAAACAACAGAAAAATGTAATAATGCATACGTTGCAAACTGATTAAGATTATATAATTAAAATAAAAGATTGCACTTATTGTTTATATAGACTTTCAGTGAAGCATTTCAAATACAGATGAATATTATTGCGTTGTAATTAACTAATACATACTGATATATCATCTAGTCATAGGTCCAACCTACGGCGTATATATAATATGCATACAAATATACCAGTATTCGCCCACGATCTGCCAAAGATGGATTATTTCTAATCAAAACTAATGATGATGTTTAATATAAATACTATGCTTCAGGTAGTCCTACTTCATAACTGTATAAAATACTTGAGCCCTTAAATCAATTTAGATAACTGTTCAACAAGAGGACATTTATGTTACCTGGGAATAACTATTTCATTACTTAAGGAAACTGCATGAAGGGGTTATTGTTCTGTATTCATCGCGTAGACTGGAAACTGAACTCTTTCAACCCTACATGTCTATAAGGTGCCTGTAAACGTATTTGTTACTGGTTGCTGAAGAGGGTTAAACTAATCTTTTACAAAACTCAGGAGACAGCATGTAAAGATTGGAATCAGAAGGATGGGAGGTATAGAAGGCGCTGCTCAATATAGGTGGCGCTGTTCGTCGGCGATGCACATCGTAGATTGTGATCTTGTCTTCTTGTTTATGTTTATTGTCTTCAACTGACATATTTTAAGTACAAATAGTTAAGTGCTCTCACTCTGGTACTCGTTTAGTGCTTTTTAAAAGTGATATTGTGTCATTCTGTGTTTTACTTTGTGTTTTGTGAAGTGCTTTGGTATAATAAAGAATCAAATGAAAGTAAGTTATCGTATTCTGATCAACAAGTGATGTCTTACGGAGATTAACCATTGGACATAAGACCAATGCACCGAATGTACTGACCCTTTATAGTTTTGCTATGAGAATAAAGAAAACGTCAAGCGAAAACCATGGCTCTGCTTGTTAGGGTTTATCCCTTATTTCGATATTTCACCTATATACAACTTTACTTACGTTGAACCCCCTTGTGTTATAAAGACAGACAGACAGACAGATTTTATTCAGTATACATATATATATATATATGTTGTAAAGTCTGAACGGTCATACCGAAATGTATGGATTGGATAATTTTTTTAATTTCTTTGTGGCAATGTAAATTCAATGATTAAGGACTTATATTCTCAAAATAACTATCGGACACAATTCTTGACTAAACAGAAATTAAATCAATCAATCTTTTATGCATATAATTACCAAATAACATTGCAATAATACTGATCCACACATGAGAGAACAAGTATTTCAAAATTACCATGCCTACAAAGAAACTGCCACATGTGCTAAGCTTCATAAAACTGCATGTCTCTTATGTTTACATATTCATAACACAAAATCTAAATATTTATACCCGGCTTATCATCGTCTGTGATACACGAAGCACCTTGCAGTGTGCCTGTCAGCTGGCTATGAACTTCCTGCATCCTTAATCTTGTCTATATTATTATACAACTTCAATAATGAATGCTGTTAAAAGGCTGGTTTCATTTATATGATTGCATATGTCAAATATTTTCAATTTTGAGAACTTTCAAAACATAACTAGCCTTACAATGGGAATGTCGACTATACTTGATTAAGTTATAGTCAAGTTCTTGGACATAGGATATGTCATGGATATATACACAAAGAACTTAATTAAGCAACCCCATTTTCAAACAGAGAAACGGTGCTGATAATAAACAATACAAATCTTCAGAATAGATAGAACGGTCATCTAACGGTGTAGAAACAAAAAATTCACTCGATTTACGATTCACTGTCTTTGGATAATTTATTTACAGCGACTCTGTACTTTTTAGGTATAATCCAAGTTTGTTTAGAATTGAAAATGGAAGTCAATATTTTGTGCTGCAATGCCATAATTATCATTCTCTTGGGTGAATTTATGACTTTTCAGTAAATGACCTCATAGCTAAAGTTAGTCGTTAAAGCAGTATGTACCTTCAAAATCACAAACTTATCAAATAATAAATTCAAAGAAAACTGCATAAAGGAAAACATTGGCTTATCTAAAAGAAGATCAACAAATTCAACTGAGAGAATCTCAGATTTACTCACAGATTTTAAGATTGTAGTCATTTTCTCAATTATTGATGAAAAAAGTACTGAAACTTTAATGTCCTGCTCGCCTCTTAATATGCATGATGAAAAAGGTTTCTGTGTATGAATGTAATCTAGGGATCAATAATACTATTTTTGATTTAAAAAAATCAAAGTTAAATGTGTAGTTTCTCCCCAATGACAATAGTTATATTTGTCAAAATTTCAGTGGTCTTTTTCCCTCTTACATGTATTTCCCTCAAGCACTCATGATGTTAATTTCAAACGAAACAGCTTCGTATGGGTGTTTCGTTATAGCTGTGTCTACTGTTTATTGATATGAATTAACATACCGAAAAGCGAATATCTCTCCGTCTCTGTCAAAACATGTGATAAGAAGATTACGTCATGTGGTTAGAAAAGTAAGCCCACTGTTTATTCACTTCTAACCAATATCATCACCTGTGTTATTTTCTGTGCAATTAATCCTGAAGAGAGGGCAGCTGTATCGTCAAATTAAACACCACTGTGTGTCTCAAAAACCTCTCTTTATAATTTATCTTCAAACACTTGCAATTATTGTTGGCCTTCTTCCAACTCATTTAGTCTTTATCATATCTGGGCAGGACAGATTTAACGTCTTAGTTTGAATAGTTAACGCTTTTTATCAGGAGGTAAACATAACAAGATAAAGTTAATTAAACGTTTATTAAAGTGATAAGAGGACAACACCCATCATCATAATATAAGTAAATTATATACTTTTAGTTATCTGACCACTGTGCTAAATGTTCATTCGTCGGAAATATGAAAATAATGACACTTTTTGTCCTCATTACATACATGTCGAAAATTCGGGTCATGTCTAAGCACTCGGCAGCCACCGTCAGTAAATGTTTTGTTCTGACTTTACAATGCTGACTGTCGAGCAAGACAGCACCTCTTAACGTCGTTTGGTTTGACGCGACCGGGAATCGAACCCTGGTCTTCCGGATGACGGGCGGATACCCTAGCAACCGAGCTACGTCCCTGGTCCATCTTTTGTTGTATCTGCATTTATTATTTGTATGAACCTGTTGATCAAAAAATAAACTCAAATGCATATAATCATGATCAAAAGCTCAATATCCATCGATGACAATTAGTACATATCGACTCCATCATTCCTCACTGTAATGATTATATCCGTTCCTTCAATCAATCAAAAGTGGCATATGTTGGCCAGACAATAAACAATAACATTTCAATAAACAGTAGACCACCCTATAACGAAACACCCATAGGAAGTTTTTTCGTTTGAAATTAACCTCATGACTGTTTGAGGGAAATCTCCAGCTAACCCCCAAAACGAAATGATGCTCAACATACAATTGATCAGAAATAATAATCACTGTGTATAACCGTACACCGGAACTAGCGAGGTGTACGCCGGAGAAATGTTGCTAGCGAGGAGCGTGATCGCAAACGGGATCACTTAAAAAGCAATCATCAAGCCGTTTCATCAACCTTTTCTATGTTATTATCATGCCAATAGCTTTCCGAGACATAACTATTTAATGTCATATCCTGTTCATAGTAAGAGATACCAAATATGTTAAAAACAGCATTACTCGCAACTGTCAATGTTACTGTCCCTTGGATACAGAATGACAAGCACATACATTATACTAAGTATGTGTGCTTAAATTACCACATGATTTTGATTATTTGAAAGTTATGAAGTAAAATATTACCTAACTTTCGATTTCGGCTCCTCGCTAGCAACATTTCTCCGCCGTACACCTCGCTAGTTCCGGTGTACGGTTATACACAGTGATAATCCTAAAAAAATACATTTCTTTTACTTAACCAAATCTCTCCAACTTGCCTTTTTACTACTCCAAATCTGCAAAAAAAATCTCGTTGCAAATTAATCACTTCTCACTTAGGATGTTTCTATATGATAATATACCTTGCTTTGAGCTATGTAGAAATGGCTAACATTCACATAGTATACTGAAACACTAGGTCTTCATTGGAAGTCTGACAGCATTCGAAGTTGAGTACATACCATACAAGCTTCTTAGAATGATTGGCATCTTATCAGTGACTGTTTAGGAAACCGTACACTAACTATAGGTCACGGAAGTTGTTTTGGAAATAACACCTATCCTTCAACCTTAGGGAACACGTTGATTCAATTAGGTAAACTTTTCCTGACCGTTAGCTTTTACCTAGTATTTAGAAGACCCTTGGTATTTTTCGAAAATACCGAAAAGAATAGGAGAAAGGAGTCATCCTTGCCGAACAGCGTTTTATCATATATTTATTCACTTATTTGATTTTGAATAAAACGGCGGTGTAATTTTAAAATCCGACTCTAAATTTCGATGAACTACATTTTCGAAATTTAAAGTCAATACCTCTTAGAAAAGGCAATAGTTGATCAAAGCTATGTTTAGTCGGATATTCAGTTTAGATAATAATATTCAGTGTCTTTGAGAGACTTCAACTTCAATGAGGTTGAAATGGTTTGAGTATAATCATTAACTTATTTCATGGTTGTGTTTTGCAGGTGAAAGGATACTCCTCTGAATATCAGCGCCAAACGACGACGGTAAGCGAACGATGATATTTCATTAAAAATACCCAAATAAAAATAATACAGTAATTATCAGATTTCTCGGCTGTATAACAATATAGTCAACAAGGAAGTAAGCAAAGTAGTCGCTTATACGGGAGAGCTGAAGTATACATTATTGATGCTATATTCCATTATATATATACTCACTAAGGTAAACACTACAATTTTTATTTATGAAAGTAAAATTTTAAACATAGGCAACACGCATAATATGCTATTTTAAGCCCTATTATCAAACTTGCATTCGGTTCGTGGTGAAATTTAGCTATTGACTACAGAAATACGTCACACGGTAGAAAAACATTCGTCGAAGGTTTGATATCTAATTACATATTTTAATCAACAATAAAATACCTTATTCGACGTCAAAAGTACAGTACCTTCAAAAGTGCCATAGCTTTTAACGAACCAGCTTTAAGTGACATCATCATTATGTTGTAGGTTTTATACCGCGTCTCAGTTACCCCAATTGCGTCCGATTGGTATCAACTTGGGCGCAACTAATGCCGACTCGGAGAAAAAGAAAAGAACATGTAGTTGTGCGCGACAAAGACAGCTTTCAAGCGTATATTTAGGAAATGGAAATTGTTAGATGATCACACCTGATTCGCCATGGGCATACATTTTGGGTCATATTGGTAAACTGTTTTCTATTTAATGAATTTTGGTCCGATCTTCTCATGGTTGGTGTCAAAATATTGCTAAAATACGACGAATACAGTGAAAATGCTTTTAAAAATAAAGCACTTTGATAATGGGTCTTTAAATAGAGTAGTAGATATAAAAGTAACATTTAATATAAGCCTCCATTAAAATTGAGAGAACGTTTCGAAAAAAAGAGCCCACTTTTGTAAGCAGTCAGTTCAAGCCGGATAGTTTGGACTCGCCCTACTTGAGATTCGTTTCATTTAGAATATACTATAGGACCTAAATGGACACAGTTCCAATCACTTTAGAAACATAACAAACAATGGAGACCGACTCATCATAAACAGGTAAAATCTCCTTCACGAGGGACATTTTCCATTGGCTGAAATATCTATTCCCTGAGAACATACTACACATTCATCTCATCTTCTCGTTCAGAATCACCTAATACCTTCAATGGACCCATTTGATTCTCATTTCCCGGGAGTGCTGTTCCATTTAGCTCTATAGAGTGAAAGCAGAAGCTCTTAATGACCATGATTGGGGGCTCCTTGCAATTTGAGCGGCTGATGATATTTCAAACGTGGGTGGGAAAGCTGTTTTCTTTATTCTGTCATCTAATGGTTCAGCAGGCCTCCTTCATGACTACTATATAGGAACCGTTTACATGCTGGTTACATCCTGGTCCTGATTAATAAAGATTTTATCAAGTTAAAGCCTTAAGAATAAAATCACAGCCACATATTTTCTTTTTTAAAAAGAAAACATTCCGTTTATTTAGAAAATGATAGCACATATGATGCATATTTTATACTTAATGATATCAATAATCACAATCAATTTCCATTCTTTTATTCCTTTATTTCGTGATGTGAAATTAACATTTGGTTACCGATGACATTTTAAAATAAAATCTGTAAAAAAAACAATTTTCGGAGTTAGATATGCATAAAAAACAAGCGACATTTCGAAGAAAAATATGCGTTATGTTCATGTGATATTGTGACACATGATATGCATTTTAGACAAGAACAACTGACATTTAGACATATGATATGAATTTTGTAGAAGAGCATGCACTGTTCAAAGAACAAGAATAAGTGCTCAATTCCTGCAAGTGCAAGGTACATATGCCCTCCCCTATACTTTTACGTGACTGCAGGATCTCTACTCAAGGCTGGTTGCAATTGTTTGGGTGGTGCACGTTGCACAGGTATTCCTGGAAAGGTGTGTTTGCATTTGTTTACATAGATCCTCGTCTGGCTCGGTTGTGTGGCATGGCGCAGTGGGTTATAAAGCGAGAAGAATGCATTAAGAATAAACACATTATGTGTCATAAAACAGAAATGTCGGCATCAAAATAAACCGGCGCCGCCCATTTGTCTATAGGATTGGTCAATAAGAAACATATTTTTAAACTGCACTATAAAAATTGACGAATTTTGAAGATGGCCCCATTTATAACAAGTTCGTTGGACCAAACGCCCTTACTTTTGATTTCGTTTCTGTTTTTCTATTTCTGGTTTCAATGTATCTGGTACTCATTTTGGAACGCTTACAATACAATTACGTTAAATCAAAAAGATTACGATTCAAGGCAATCCATTTCAAATTTGGAAACGATGAAAGTGTACTTTTATGTGTCCTTATGGATCTTACCAATTGACATCAAAACGGTTTCATACTAACTTTTTTTTTAAAGTCTGTATCCCAATAACATAACCAGCGAGGAAACTTTTCAAAACTCATCATTACAATTTAAGTGGTTAAACTTGGTACGCTGTATCAACATTGAAACGTTGAAGGTTTGTGTTGCATCTTACACCCATCCGTCAGCTGTTCATCAGCAAACAGCAGGCAGAAACAGACTTACCTGAATATACCACATGCTTCATTTCTAAGCCATATCATAGCAACAACTTTATTTTGTCAGCTGTTTGATATTCATAAAACAGGTTTCAATCCACTCGATTTAAGTACCGAGTTTTATTGAACTCGTCTATTCTCTTGTCTTCTTGTCTTGCACAGAAATTACATTAAAAAAACAAGAATTATGTCCACACTGAAATTGCATCAAGTAACAAGGTACTTCAAAACAAAATTTATTTAAAAAAAAACCAAAGCAATGAAAGTAATGGTATCCATTTCAATGTAAGAAGATCTATATTTTTAGAATTGTCAGAAACAGATCATTTGGAAGGAAATAACAAGAACGTTCAACGCTTTACAAAGTTCCTTTCAAATAGACACAGCAAGGCTGGAAGAAATCATGTTTAACCCTCATTTCTGGAATATCCTAAATGTAGCGGATCTATGTAAATAAACTGCTGATCATGTTCACTTAAATATAGCTGAAGATAATGAGATTTCTATATGGAAAAACATCTGAAACAGAGAAACGTAGTTCAAACAACGTTTTTCCAATTTTCAAACAACGCTAATTTCCCTGAAAATATCTTAAGCTGTCTTTCCAGTTACATTTCCCTACGGTATCATTGTTAACCTCATTTCCCCTTGTTATCCAAACACCACTCTGTTTTTACCGCATCAGAAAAACAGCTTTATGTTTCGTTATGGTAACCTTTAACGTCTTAGATTTAAAATCCATGCCGGTTATTTCTAGATATGCTAGCTTTTCCATTAGGACTCTAGCAGATGAAGTGATAATACACATGCATGACGTTTTTAAAGATATACTTTAAAGATGTCTCTTTTCCTATCATAAGAGATGATATCTTTTCCAAAGAAATTTTTGTTCTATATTATGCTACAAGGAGACGGTATTCAATGGGATAATCATTTTTCTATCATGAGAGTCACACAGAAAGATCATTATTTCATTGACTCCTTAAAGGGGCAGTAGCACGTTTTTAGGGGGAATATCAGGTGATGTCAGGAAAATGAAAATTAATGGTTCCAATTGAAAGACAATGTATTTAAACTAAATGGAGAAGTAATAATTCAAATTTATAACATAAAGTTTAGCCATGCGATTCCTTTTTCTCACACTAAATGAATTAAAGGTGTTCACAAAAAATGGCCGCAATTGGATTTGTCCTCTGACTATGGATGATTGGCTAGTGTAATGAGATTGTTGACATTGTCAATATAATACATTTAACATTAACTTACAAATTTAAGTGAAATATTTGAAATATAAAATTATCAAAAAACGTGCTACTGCCCCTTTAATGGACAAATTGAAATTTCACCAAAAAATAATTTCAATTTGGTTGGGTTTCTTTATATATTGGGTGGTTTTCGTTGCAAGGGGTTGTCTTATCTTACAACTAGGCATTGTTTACAGTCAAGATATATGGGGGAATGTCTCATATTTAACTCTCATTGCAATGTCCACGTCAGAACTTTATCATTCAGTTTATCTTTTATTGTGATTTATATATATGAACCATCTCAGCTGTTTGACTTACCATCATGATTGATAACTAATATAGATATACTTAATGATATGGTGCCAACATCAATTATTTGATTTGACTGTTGAGTTTATTCATATGTTTATCTCTAAAGTGTAGATGTAAGTGTTCATGTTAAAGGGGCAGTAGCACGTTTTTTGATAATTTCATATTTTAAATTTTTCTCTGATAATTGTAAGTTGATCCTAAATGCATTATTTTGACAGTGTCAAAAATCTAATTACACAGCCAATCATCCATATTCAGAGGACAAAGTATAAAGATTCACATGAAATCTATTGGCGGTCATTTTGTGTGAACGCCTTTAATTCATTTTCTGTAAGAGAAAGGAACTGCTTGGCTAAACTTTACGATATATATTTGAATTATAACTGCTCCATTTAGTTTAAATACATTGTCTTTCAATTGTAACCATTTTTTTTCATTTCCCTGACATCACCTTATATTCCCCCTATAGCGTGCTGCTGCCCCTTTAAAGGAAAAATTTCAGTGAGACAGAAGTTTTTATCTTTCTTTAGGGAGTTGTTGTGTGTAGATCAGGTTCATCTTTGATTGTGAGATCAGGATCTATGTAATCTGTCAAATAAAATAGAAAGTTACAACCTCAACATATAAAGAATTGGAATGACTTTTCTGACTTGATCGAAAAGGAAGTGGACTTGGCACTGAAATTAGCGCCTATTGTAAATGCAAACTGCCAAACGTATGTTTTCAGCTGAAAGTAAAAAAAAATCATTGACCTTGGATATTATTGCTTAATTTAGGAATGAGAAACAAAGAGTTCAATGTATAACTACAAACACGAGTTGGTATCATTAAGCTTTCAGAATAAATGTCACGACTTAATTCTAGCGGTCCCTTTACAGTGATTGGTGAACCTGAAGAGAGCACTACACCTGCATATTCCAACGTTTAACCCTTTTGGAGACACCTTCATTAAAGGTGCCAGATATAAACCATTGTTTAAATTGATTTATAATATTGAAAAGTTTTAATCATTCACTATTACTGTTTTTATGTAGGCATGGTCAATATCATCGTAATGATATCTCGGTTGAACACCAACACGAAATTCTGTTTCTCTGGCTACACGGCGCCGTTGAAAAAAAGCACGACGAACACACTGATGTCATAATATCATGTTCACTTTCATATTTGACATATTACCCCTGTTTTAAGCTCGGAATAGCTATCTCAAGCTGATCATGAGCGTACAGTGGCATGCCAATTCTATTGGGTCAGGATGTCCTTTTGTGACTTTAAACGCACTCACTCACACCCAGACGATGATATATCATCCCCTGTTCTCAGTTAGGGTATGTGTTTTTTAATGATACAGAATTATTCGAGCTGACTGTAGCCGTCTTTTCAGTATATGTCAAATCATTGGTAGCTAGGAAAAATAATTAATTTATTGTTCATTGTTATAAGCTGCATTGAGATCATATGTCCAAAACTTGCCTTTTCGAATGCAAACTTATTGTTTTTCTATAAAGCTACATAGTTGTAAAACAAGTTATATGTAAAATACAACGCTGTGTGTAGATTAGGGTTACAGTAATATTCCATTTGGAATATCTCTTAACAATAATGATAAGGAATCTTTATTATTTGCTAGCAACATACATCCTTTTTATATCATAGCTTAATATCATGTTCCAAACATAACCTTTAAATATATGATTAATGTAAATATATGTAAATTGATTTTTATACAATAAAATGTAAACAATGTGATCGTTTTGTCCTTTTTGGGCTACCAAAACCTTGTTAAGATCCCGAAGCACACTGAATACCAAATGTCCAATAATGTTGTTTGATTTAACCTGCTTCTATTTCTCTGTGCAAACATTTTCTCTAATTATATATGTTTTTTAATCCACCGTGTCAAGCTATAAGATAGATAGTTCCATGCTTACCATCATGCCCTGGTGAGTTCTTCTAAAAGGACGATCGAAAGTCTTCTGTCTACCATATGGTGGGCATTTCTCTATGACTCATATTTCCCGGAATAAATCTGAACCATATCTGACATTTCCCTGTCAGACTTTCTCTCTGATATTTACCATCAGAACAAATTCCTCTTTATAGTCTCACCTTGACCGCATAAACCTGCACATAATTTATATAATGTCACCATTGTTACGTGCCATTCGACATAGAGATATGTAGTGATATTAGTAAAAATAGAGGTTTTGGATTTTTAATTCAAAATTGTTTTTTATTTGTGAGATGAATCTCCGTTGATGTTATCACCTAGTTTAGCACTTCGTATGATGTGATACTTTCACTATATTATCAATTGCAATTGGGGATATTACATATGAGTTTAAATATTTACGAAAGAAAGGCCTAAATTAGTATTTCCACAGTGGGACAGAGTAAAATATTGATATTTAGGCAAGAGTGTCGCAACCACAAAGAGTAATTACATTAAACTCTTTGATATGAGATAATCGCAGTTTTCTTTTTCCTGTTAGGTCCAGTAAATGTCGCTAATGCGGTCTCTGTGACCTGCAGGTGTGATTGTATGGAAATTGGATATTTCACTTCAACATTTCTTTTGAAAGCTTAAGGATACCCATGTCTTCAAAATACGTATTTTGACCTTTGTTGTAACATGTTTTCAATCAGTCGTATATCGGATAAGTTTAGCTCCGTCGGCTTCTCCTGTATATTTCTTATATTTATAAACTTATGAAGACATTTTGCCCTGTACAGTTTCCTCTATTTTAATATAATCACTATCATTTTCTTGAAGGATCAACTCCATGCATGTTTGTTCATATACACAAGTTACCTTAGCTCTAATGAAAACAAGCACAACGTGATGTGTTTGTATTATTTTTCTTAGTTCAAAGATCATTGAAAGGTGAAACAATAAACACATTATTTTCACCTATGAATTGAAATATTATACACAAATATTGTTTTTTACACTGTGGAAATGACTTTAATAGATAAAGCAATATATATACTCAATCTTAATCCCTGTCTGTACAATATCACGGATAACGAAACCAGTACAATGTTGTAGAAGCTTATCATTACAAAGACCACACAGCACCGCATCCTCTTGTAAATCTTCTTATATAAACGTGGCATGTTTATCTAACTTTACGCCGATTTAGAACTGAACTTCAAACATGGACCTCCCAATGCAATGAGACAAAAATATTTAATGAATTCATTCTGGATTCATCCTGAAAGCATCACCTGCCTTGTGATAACGTTCATTTCTTTTGAAGAAACTTCAAGCAGAGACTTGTTGGAAGGAAACGCCCTCCAGAAGCTTGCTTTGCTCTATTCGTTACCAATTGCAATTTTATTCGTTCAATTAAAGTTAACAGTCGAGAAATGACATTAAAAAAACGCAAACGGGAAGGATTGTTTTCAAACGAGTAATGCTTTGATTAGTTCGTATCACTATGTGTCCATACCACGTCATGTGTAATTCTGTATTAACATCTATATCGGTTCAGTGTCATACTGTCTGAACTCATATCACTTTACCACATGATATATCTACCTACCTGTCATACCAATAATTTTATAGAAGCAGTTAGGGTTATTATATCAACTATTATTCAAGCTCATGTGAGAGTCTCGATCTCTGATTGGTCCACGGGACCTTGGATATCACCCCCTTGAGCGGATATGACAAATTATCTATACCCGGGCATGAACTAAGTATGAAAAAAGCGTGCAGATTGAGCTTCTTGAAATGTATGCTTCGTGGGATACATTGAGGTCACCTTTTATCAAAGGGATATATTATTCCCTTGAAAGGTTTTATGCAACTCACGTCACTCTTGGCGGAATTTTATAACTTATAATATAAAACCACAAAGATTGCATTACGTAAAATGTCGATGTTACATATCATAATACGTCACCTCATCATATCATATAATACTTAAAATGATTCCGATGTGCTGAAATATAAATGTAAAAAGAATGGGATATTTTGTTTGGGTGATATGAAGCAGTACATTGATGGGAAGCTAAACATGATGTCTTTGAAAAGTGTAAGTACAAGATAGAAAACAATCTTTATTAAGCCAAATATACGATTAACAGACACTACAAATTCAAAAATCAAAATAAACACAGATAGTCCACCACAAACCACATGGTTAACTCAAGCGGATCATAAATTTCAAATTAGGAAGACCCTATATATAACGGTAAGAGGAAAACATCATGTTGAGCTCAAACCGTAACAATGATTCAGTGTTCTGAACACGTGGTCGTATTGCTGCATTCTAGACAGGAAGAGCTAGTTTTGGAAATAGTTTGATCAGAGAATACCGTTATGACGTCATGACCGAATTCCTGGTGTGAGTAAATGAAAAATGAAAGGAATTTGAAACTTGCTTTTCCAGACAGGAAGTTTTGTTTTTAAAAGCTGAATTTGAAATGTTTTTTAAACATATGAGGAAGTTAAATCATGAACATATATGTTCAATGTGTAACTTTTGAATATGCAACTGTTGTGCTTATATTTGCATGTCACAGCTTGATGACGACAAAATAACAAAGTTGTACGTTTGATATTTTCTGGTGATTTTTTTTGCCTTACTATGACTGCATATATTAACGTTCATGTTGTGGTTTACGTGTTTATTTATAATAATCGTTGGCAATCGTTGACGAAGGTCCATATTTCTAACATTATGTTTGTACTCTCGGCTATGGGGAAGTATGACCATTTCTTCTTCTTCAATCAATCAACAGTTTTACAAACATTCATTCACAAAATGAAATATTATTTTCCGTTTCTGCAATGACAGAACGAGAATGTTTCCATCCATTTGTCTTATCTAAACTATGTAAACACAGACGAAAAGACAACATCCTCTACCTATCAAGTCAGGTGTCTGATGATTGTATGTCTGCTTCATACACTATACAAACAGTGGCAGATCGTTATTTCGAGTTCAGACAGGATGTATAGTATGCCTTACTTCGTGCAAACGAGACTTTGATTGGCATTTGCACAGACCTACTCTATGATTCAACTACGCAGCAAAATGTGTTGGGTGATCTTCGGTTTAGTTTTAGACTAATGTTTTCATAGAACAGTAGATTATCAGTTCACGTCAGTTGTAGTCAGTTTCTCACCCCGTGCAAGCGTTATGGTGATTGGCATTTGCACAAACCTACTCCTTGATTCAGTTCCGTAGTAAAAGTAAAATAATGTAAAATGTGGTTGTTTTTTAGTCAAGCGTCTTCATACAGTTTCAGTTAGATCAAGTCAGTCACTATAGGATGAGAATGTGTTTCACACCTCATGTCAATATACACTGATTGGCATTTGTACAGACCTAACATATGATTTAACTTGATGATCTTCGTTTGAATTTTAAACTGATGTCTTCATGCAATAGGAGATCGTCAGTTACGATATGGTAATATTCGTTATTACTCGCCCGTGTAAGATATCGCAGTGTAATATTTATATGGCAATATTAAACTAGTGAAATAACAAATTGAAGTATGACGTCACAGTAGTGTGTGATTGTGACGTCATTGTGGAAGCGCGCCGTCACAATGGCTGCCGAGTTGCGGAAAAGTTCGTTTCAGCAAACTGTCGCCGGTTTTGCTTGATTTTGAGGGCAAGTAATAAACAGAATACTAAACTCTCTTCCATTTAATAGTAGTTTTATTAAACTCGTGAATGATTTGGTATCAAACTCGCTTTCGCTCGTTTTATACACAATCATTAACTTGTTTAATAAAAATAGTATTAAATGGAAGGTCGTTTAGTATCCTCTATATATGCTATATGGTATTGCACAAACCTACTCTTTGGTTCAACTCCGTAGAAAAAATGTGTGTTTTTTGGACAAACGTCTTTATACAGTGTCAGTTAGTTCACGTCAGTTATTATAGGATGGGAAAGTCTTTCACACCTAACGTCGACGATACAAGTTCACGTGTAAGTTGCGACAGGGTAATATTGAGTTTCTCGCCTCATGCTAACGATACACCGATTGCCATTTCCACAGACCTTCTCTACGATTCAACTCCGTAGTGAAAAATCATTTGCTAAGTAAAGGTAATCTACTTACTTGTGACAGCAAGACAGTGGAATCTTTCGTTGTTATGCTATAGTGCCCGCGTTCAGATCAGACAATAACAATTTCTTTCTCCGTGTAGGCATTGAATTATCTTTCATAAAACGGATACTCGCATGATGTGTATCAGTATATGCATATTTATAATGACGCTCATATTATTGTGGTACATACATGCACCAGCTTGACTTTGTTAGGAATATCAACTTCATTATTATTGTGAAATTTATAACTAGTCCATAACCAGGTGCCAACAAAATATATATGTTAATTAGATTTATTAATCTTTTATGATGATTGCAAATGCCAGTCAAAAGAATATGGATACTTTAATTAATTTGATTACGTGCACAAAAGACATATTTTACAAGGTTTCCTGCCAATTATTTTGTTGGTAGCAGTTGTAGACTTTTTTACAAGAATGTCGACATGTCAATTTCTTCAGAGATAACCAACCTGTCTGAGTTATCTACAAGATATATTTCTTCACGAACCAGCTTGTTAGTCCGTCGTAGATCTTTACTTCAAGATATAGTACAGACACCTCATCACTTCTAATAGAGGAACACGTGTTGATATTTCTTGTACCTGAGACGATTCTGCTCTTAAGTTAAATATTGATATCGATATCGATTGTGTCAGCGACTTCATTGGCGAGAACAAAAGTAAACTGAAATTTGTTAAACAGGGAAAAATCGTTTCATTGAAGTTTGTATTGTATTTTCAAATACAATAGAACTCGGATATAACGAACTCCAAGGGACCAAAGAATTTAGTTCGCTATATCCGGAGTTCGCTATACGCATATAATTAAATGATATTATATATGGACGGGACTTGACGATTTGTTCGCTATATCCGTGTTCTACTGTATCACTATGTATCACTTAGGATTCTTTTATCTTATTGACATGATCGTATAATGTCTATAATCATTAATGGATAGAAACAGCCTTTACATATCGTTGGCATTTTATTGCTGATTGCTAAGGTCAGTGTTACACTAACTGTTGCTTACAGAAGTGTGTTAGGAAAACACAGCTTTTATTCTACCACTGAGATTTAGTAATGGACACGTTTCCCGAATGTAAACTTTCCTCTAGTGTCGCTTGTTTCTATACACTTTACCTCAAAAGTGATACATGTCTCCAAATTATTCAACAAGACTTTTTTATGCGAACACTTGTGATAATGATAAAGTGACATGCTGGGTAATTTCAGCCTCATTTAAACATGCAAAGCAATTGCACCTTTTCCTTGACATAACTTTGAAATGAGACGAGGAAAAAATCTCGAACATTTTCATTACTGAGTATCCATTTTTAAATTTAAGAAAGCATTTCTTTTCAAATAATTGTTTGGATAACACAATTTGAGTGACTTGCATATATCTCACTGTATGTTGATCCCAAAATAAATTGTGTGTGCCGCATGGACACTTTGTTTTTAAAACATTTCTTGTCATATTTGCTAATTATGAAATAGCATTATACATGATATCTTAATGAATCCCAGAACTGTTCTCAATATACTTTAAAAAATCGGTTATCTGAATTCACTTTTGCAAATCCGTTTATTTACAGCCATAGATGTACAACAACAGCACCATAGAGACTAAAAAAGTAGATAACTATTTTAAGAAGAGAAATGTATATTTGATCAGGGTGGTATATTAAACAAGAAATGATAGCATGTACCTGGCTTCTGCAGTGTTTACGGTGCATACAAACAACAGCTGTACACAGCAGGGTACCTGCACTTTCCGGATAGTTTCTTTGTTTTTGAGCAGGAATTTTTGTTGATTTTTCTATCTGTTAACATTACATAAGTCCATCTTCATAAATGTTCCTATCTCTGAAATTCAGTTGGAGTTGCATTGTTTTGTTTTGAAATGCAAACCTTTTCCGCCTGATCGTTCTTAAGTGAATTTGAATCCTACCATTTTTTGTTCGCAGAATATTAATATAATTTTTTCTTTAAACAAAGTTATATTTCTTTAGAAAAATTGATTTTTCTGCATTGACAGGAATACAATGTCTGCAGTTATGTTGCAATGCGTATATGATATATATTTTATACAGCACATAGCATTTACCTCTAATGAACCTTGCAATCTGTCTTCACGAATATGTCAATGGTCTTGTAATTCTTAGACACATATATGTTTGAATCAGCTTTACATTTTTTCTTTACCATGTATATTGCTTATAATTTGCAACGACTATTCACATTCAGTGAATCTATCTAAATAAATCTTCTTATGAGAATTAGGTTGATAATGATGTAAAAACAAAAAAATGGTTTTCTTACCATTCAGTGTTTTTGAACATATGCTATTCATCAAACCCTCAGAGAATTTCTTTATTTACTGACAACAAACATTGAAGTCGAATGTAACCTCATACTTTAACTTCTTATACTATTCTTAAATTGTAACGAGCAGTTTCTAATTGGCTCAGTACATGCAACAGTCGCCATGAATCAAGGGTCTAACACAGGAACGATACTGTGTTACTCCACACGTAGTATTTTAACACCAACAACAGCACATCACAGAGTCATTGGCCCAAGGATCAAAGGATAAGTTCCAATTTGGTAATCATCAAGATGTTTTAATGAGGAAAGGGTCTCATCAACTAGGAAATATGATGCAATGATTAAGAAATGTGTGTGTGTTTTTGTTCCCCTCCCATTTTGCAGCTGTTCGTCAACAAACAAGATAACAAGCTTATCACATTTAAAGGAGTAGTTAAACATCATTACCAAACATATGCAGCCTGAATAAATTACTATTTAAAAATGGCACTGAATGTTGCTAATAGTACGTTTTACATACGTTTTACATAATGTTTACATAATTTTGATTTTATATTTTCTAAATTTCTTAATCATTTTTAGATTTCTTTGATTAAAAGTCTCAAAACGCTCGTTTGAGTGTGATTTAAGCAACATTGGTTGTAATATATTATCGAATGGTCTACTTTCTGTGTAGTTGGATAATCTGGTATCAATTAAGTAGGTTGATTTTTTGATGAAAATACTAAATCCGCCTCCATGGTGGTGACAAAGTTAACCAAGTTGTAACATTTATTCATTATCATTAACAGATCTCACAATAATAATTATTCCCGATGAATCAAACTAAAAGAAGTGATTACATGAAAATTAGTTTCTGAACTAAATGCTATCAGTACTACAAAGTAGATATATGTTTGTCGTTTTCGCTTTCATTGTAAATATTTTATTTATCTTTTAGTTTGTTTGCTATCGTATTTCTTTCCCTCTCCCGTTTCCTGTCTGGAAATCTAGGTGACTCATGCACATGTTGTGCCTTGTTTTACAAGTTTGAAGGAGTTTTTCTTAACAGATGTTCTTTTTGCTAATAACAAAGTTGTAGAAGTGTTGACGTATTTTTAGTTTTTTTCTGGTTTTTAAATCGTTCGTGTTTCATTTTCCTTTCAAAGAAAGGAAATTAATTAAGGAATCTTACTTAAAATTGGTCTTTAGATTCTTTAATCATCAATCATTTGACCATTCACGAAATTTCATTCTATGTCTATGTGTTCTCGTTTATTTGTAGCACACTGAATCTGGCAGTGGCGTTAGTCAGGCCATGTAGACATAAATAGGAATATGCGAATTTGAGAATTAGTTTGGCATGTTTAGAAGACGTTTGCTGGTAAGAAAAGTGTACAAACATTGCTGATTATATGACTGCTTCGTTTATCACATGCAATGATTTAGTTTTAAAACATTGAATATATTGAATATATGCTACTTTTACGTTTTCAAGGCAAAACGTATCTAGTAGTCGAAATGTTATTCCAATGAATACATTTAGATAGTGTTTCAAAAGAGTTGTCATACATCTACCTATCTTTGTGAGTATCTTAACATCCTGCAGGCCTGTGATATTTACCACATGTCTTAAATGTTTACATATTCTTCACAGAAAAGCCAAATATTTGTACCAAACAAAGAGATGTAAAGCGTACACAAGTCAGAGCAGAATGTAAATAAGATGTGACGAGAGCCTGGTTTGCTTCATGATGATGGTCTTCGTTTGACTTCAAAGTTAATATAAGTATCCGAAAAAGTTTGTTAGAAAACTTATATCTTTATGCAATATATGAACATCAAGACATTTATTTTCTTAATAGAATGCAAAATTTAACACTTCCATAAATGAAACCTTGAAACATCATTGTTTTTATCTTACAAATTTTCTGGCACCCATATGGTATTGTATTAGGGCATTTGGTCTATAGTACAATACAGTTCTATGACTTTGACAGTGTTTCACTATCAAAGGATCTTACAATCATGTTTAATTTTATTGACCATATGAATATTCTGACACATATAATCAAAGATTTAAAAAACGAGCATTTAAAATATAATATAAAAACATACTGATGGACCCGATTCTTACTGAACACAAATTTCCTGTTGTATAACGTTTAAACAACCTGTCACATAATATATATATATGCGTCCATGCATTTTGTCATTTGATCTTTCAAACGTTTCTATTCCACAAAATCATAGTATAAGAGTCAGAGGGTAGAAAACGAAAGATGTAACATTGACCTTTTTAGATCTCTATGATGTTAACACTAATTTTAAAAAAACATACAATCAGAAACATCTCAAAGAGTGATCTGGTCCCTGATAGTTGTAGAAGTTTAAACACCTTGAAATTGTAGGAATAATTGACTCAGCTATCCTTGTTGCCAGCCAACCTAAAGGCATTTCAAGATAGAAATCACCAAGATTTGTGTGTGGTTTGCTCTGCTGTAATGTATAGCCTCTCACGGGTCGATTAGTGCATGTAGTACATATCCACCAAAAAGTATGTAATATCTTTAAATTCTCAAATTACTAAAAAGTATGATAAAATGTAAAGTATGAATTAACTAAAAACTGTTTGATGGTCACGGTTGTAATAATCATTGAAATTCTCCTGCTTCTATCGTAATGATAAAAAAACTCTGCAGTTGTATCACAATCAGGAAAGAGGTATGGTTAAAAGTTATTATAGGTTTCTTTTTTCGATTTTGCAGTAGTTTTGAGTGGTTCTTGGTGTAGGCAAGTTGTCTTTTGGAAACATTTATGTTAGTTTGATTCAATGTCTTCAATGACACAAACATTTATATACATTTAAATGTTCACACATTTGAAGGTGATGAATATCAGTAATATTTTCTTGCCTATTTTACCTGCATTTTGCGTTTTGATCCATGATCAAGATTACTTTTACAATCAGGAAAGAGGTTCCATTTTTAGGCGTATTCTGAAAATATACTCGAATTTAGGTTTATTTATTTCTTAAAGTTGGTTGCAAGTTTTGGTTGATTCTGGATGTTTACGCATCGCAAGAGTTGAAATATCGGCAACATTTCGATCTTCTTTCCTCTTTTACCTGGCAGTGACGTTCCTCAAATGTAGCGAATCTGTGTAAACAAGCCGACGATCATGTTCACTTAAATATAGATCGAGATAATGAGGATTCTATATGCAACAACAAATGTAACTGTCGTAACTTTTTATCTATGTTCGAAAAGCAAAATCCTTCTGGAAATATATTCTTTTCTTTCCAGATACCAGTCCGTAATTGTTTAAGCAGTTTGCATGCTTGCCCTTTACCTAAGTTATCAGAAGAACCACATGCTTGACAATAGAAATAACATGATTTCAAAATAAACCGTTCTTATGTTTTGTTGACATCTGATTGCAAAGCTATCAAATTCTTTCTTGATGGTAATATTTCCCTTTGAAATGTGTGTTTTGATTTTAAGGTCATGTGTGTATTGATTACATAAGGAATTTAACAGATCTAATAATAATGAAAATGCATGTTGCATCCATGAATCTACGTAACAGGTCTGTTTGATGTCTATCACAAACTTTGTGAGAGTCAAATTGTTTTGCCAGCAGGAAGTAAGATTTTATCTCTAAAATTTGATTTACGACTTTCAACTGAGTGAAACTTAATTTAGGCTTTACATATGAGGCTTCTAAACATTGCATATGTTTCAATTGCTTGATCAAGTAACTTGCAAATGTCATGTGATTTTTTAATACAAATTGATTTTCGTCGTTGGATTATCAAAGATCACTCATGGATTGAAAGAATTTCCATACAATCATTACCTTTACCAAAATGTAAAACTGATCATGAACATGATTCATTTTCAATTAGTAAACAAACAAAAATGCCCCTTTACGTCTAGTTCTAGCCATCCAAACAAATTAACACATAACTTTTTTTTAAATTAACGACCATGACGACTAATGTGTTTTGTGTTCTTTTTACGAGCATCCGACACATGCTTTAAAAAGCTCTGTCTGTGTTAATTGCAACAAAACGATAGTCATATTTCATACTTTGTTAATTGCACAAGAAAACCTATTCATCATTCAGCACAAACATATATCTGTCTGCAAAACCTTACGTCAGATTGCTTTGCCAAATTATTTTTTCAAACATACAAATACTCGTTGTTACACTCTTAATGGAAATCAAAGATTTGCAGTTAATTCTGATAGAAGATTGCTTTTTAAATATTCCCTCTACCACTCTTAACAAATTTCCATAAAACATTAACCTGATTTGATGTAAATTAATGATTTGTTCACTCTTTGTACCTAAGTCAAAAAGCAGATTCCTTTAAAATATTCAAATTTAAGCTGTTTCCATTAGTATCAGTTGTTGTTGAATTGTTAAAATCTTAACTAATATTTAAATGGAGGAAATATGGTTTTGGCCGAAACCGTGATATGATGTGCTAAAAGTATAAGTAGAATATGTTATATCACCTATGGATATATCTCTGACTTCATGAAATAAATGATTCTTTCACCACTTGTTCAAATAATAACTTGCTTTTTTAAACATTTACTACCAGACTGTTTGCATTGTATGTATGTATGGTTTAAGAATATGTTTATTTAGGATATGGCTTTCATTAGAAAATCTGCTTATGACAAAAATATGACACACGACATTTGATCATAAATTGTTTGTTTTTTATGTTTTTTTACAAATACCAACAGGTTTGGTTATTGTAAGAGATATGGAGAAGTTATGTTTCAATCGGCTTTACCTTTGGTTCTTTTCATGTATACTGCGTATAAATTTCAATGTTTATTCATCTTATTTAATTTATTCTTCTTATGAAAATTTAATTGATGATAATGTAAAAAACTAAATAGTTGATGGTTGTTTCTTCCAATTAAGAGTTGTTCGAACAGATGCAACTTAAACCCAAAGAATTTTTTTACATTTAGTGACAACAAACATTGAAGTCGGATGTACATGTAACCTCATACTTTAACCTCTTATACTATTCTTAAATTGTAACTGGCAATTTGTAAATGGCTCAGTACATACAACAGTCGCCATGAATCAAGGGTCTTTGTTACTCCACACGTAGTATTTTAACACCAACAACAGCACATCACAGAGTCATTGGCCCAAGGATCAAAGGATAAGTTCCAATTTGGTAATCATCAAGATGTTTTATTGAGGAAAGGGTCTCATCAACTAGGAAATATGATGCAATGATTAAGAAATGTTTGTGTGTTTTTGTTCCCCTCCCATTTGGCAGCTGTTCGTCAACAAACAAGATAACAAGCTTATCACATTTAAAGGAGTAGTTATACATCATTATTCGCCAAGCATCTAATAAATGCAGTCTGATATATATATAAATATAATGGTATTGAATAATGCTTATCGTTTTATAATTATGTACCGTTTACATATCAATTTCATATTGATGGAACTATTTTTTAAATTCACTGAGTAGAATACTCTTAAATGCTCTCAGTTAAGCAATATGAGCGACGTTAAGCCACAATGGGTGTGGCTTATTATCTGATGGGCTCCTCTGTTCATTGTTGGCTAATCTGGAATCAGTTAAATGGGTTGATACAGAAATTTTACCTTAAGAAATCATGCTCCATTGGTGTATCATGTTCACCAAGCTGTACCAAGTTCATCGAGTTCTCAAAATATTTTCTTATGAATCAAACCAAACGGATGGACTACATAAGACCTATTTCCTGAACTTTAGAAAAATACTATCAGTACTTAAAGCTGATTCATGTTTTTCGTTTTAAAGATTTCACTGAAAATGTATTATTTTAGTCTGTTTGATATACTCTTCCTTTCCCTCTTCCGTTTCCTGTCTGTATGTATGGGAGCGACTCATCCATGTGTTGTGTGTCCTTTTATAAGTTTGAAGGAGCTGTTCTGAACAGATGTTCTGTTTGATAAACAAAGTTTTAGAACTATTGAACGTATATTTTCATTTTTCTTGTAATGATTCTTAAAGGATTCGGTTCTGTTTCTTTCTCAAAGAAAGGCCAAGGATGAGAAGCTTGATTTTGATTTGTCATGAAATACCTATTAGTGATGGGACCGTGTCTAAATGGTACATAAGGGGCGGGATAGTGGAGTGGTTAGCGCGTTCGGCTTCGGATCCAGAGGTCTGTGGTTCGAATTCCGCCTAGAACTCATTTCATAACA
This sequence comes from Steromphala cineraria, assembly GCA_916613615.1. Lineage (NCBI taxonomy): Eukaryota > Metazoa > Mollusca > Gastropoda > Trochida > Trochidae > Steromphala > Steromphala cineraria. Next base: position 15,883,848 of record OU744734.1, read on the forward strand.
TTGAATGTTTAAATTACCTATCATCTCTATTAAGATCATTATGTCTTGCACATGCCATTTCATTAGGGTATGAAGAAACTTAACAATTGTGGACAAATCATAGTTAAGAAAATACGTTTTTTAACTGTGATCGAATTTTATGCAAATTGGTCATCCAATCATCACACACCACTTTTCTGTTTGACTTCTTTAGTGACATGTACATTAAGTAAAAAGTCCGTAGTGGAAACCATATTGTTAGTTAATGCTACTTTTCATATATCTCCCTAGCTTTGTGAGTGTCTTTTCATCTTGCAGATTTGTGATATTTACCACATGTCTTAAATGTTTACATATTCTTCACAGAAAAGCCAAATATTTGTACCAAAGAAGACAACTAAAGCATAAGCAAGAAACTGGTTTGCTTCATGATGATGGTCTTCGTTTGACATTGAACTGAGTCATGTAAGTGTCCGCATAGTTTGGCAGGGAAAAACATTTATAAAATATTTGAGTAGCATCTTGCTCTTCACGATCTTTGTTATTTTGTAATAGAACACAAATTTGAATATCTCCTTAACAAATGAATGCTCCACTCCGTTGTTATATAAGGGTCATCAATGAAATAACAAGTGAAGAAGCGAGCAAAGCTCACATACCCCCGCTCCCCACTTTGTTCAAAGAATTTCAAATAGTAAAACTGATTAATATTGGTTAAAGTATGATAGCTGAGTATACAGTAAGTCATTGTGTAAGTCTTCTTTCAACTGAAACCCAAATACCGAATTCATTAATAGGTTTTACAATTAAAAGGGTACATCTAGAGATAATGGTTGATCATTGTTTCAAATTTGAGGTAGTTATCATGAATATTCTACGAGATGCACTGAGGACAAAATTATTTTTGTTGAGTCACTTTGTAAGTTATGTTTTCCAAAGAAACCACAGAGAAGAAAATCCATATATATCGTTTAACTCTCACAAGGCATATCCAGCAATCATGATTGACATATGTAGCAAATTTGGTGAAGCTGAGATGTATATTTCATGAAATATGTTCAGGCCAAAGTAATTTATCATAGAATCACTGTTTTAGTCATGTTTCCAAAAATTAAAAAAATGTGATGGTCTAATCCTCAAATGGCACATCTAGGGATCATGGTTGATAAGTGTATGAAGTTTGGTGAAGCTAGCATGAATAGTTTGGGAGATATGCTCCGGACAAAAGACTTGGTCGAAGAGTCACTGTTTTAGTCATGTTTCCATGGAAACCAGAAAAAATAAAACTAATTGGTTGGTCTAACCCTTAAAAGGCACAACTAGGGATCATGATTGATAAGTGTATGAAGTTTGGTGAAGCTAGCATGAATAGTTTGGGAGATATGCACCGGACAAAGAACTTGGTCATAGAGTCACTCTTTTAGTCATGTTTCCATGGAAACCGCCAAAAATTAAAAGAATGTGATGGTTTAACCCTCAAAAGGCACAACTAGGGATCATGGTTAACATGTGTATGAAGTTTGATGAAGCTAGCATGCATAGTTTTGGAGATATGCTCCGCACAAAACGACATCCTCAAAGAGTCACTTTTTAGTCACGTTTCCATGGAAACCGCAACGCAACAATGAAAATTCAGAAATAGTTCTAACCCTCAAAAGGCACAACTAGGGATCATGGTTGACATCTGTATGAAGTTTGATGAAGCTAGCATGCATAGTTTTGGAGATATGCTCCGCACAAAACGACATCCTCAAAGAGTCACTTTTTAGTCACGTTTCCATGGAAGCCGCAAAAATGAAAATTCATAAATAGTTCTAACCCTCAAAAGGCACAACTAGGGATCATGGTTGACATGTGTATGAAGTTTGATGAAGCTAGCATGCATAGTTTTGGAGATATGCTCCGCACAAAACGACATCCTCAAAGAGTCACTTTTTAGTCACGTTTCCATGGAAACCGCAAAAATGAAAATTCATAAATAGTTCTAACCCTCAAAAGACACAACTAGGGATCATGGTTGACATGTGTATGAAGTTTGATGAAGCTAGCATGCATAGTTTTGGAGATATGCTCCGCACAAAACGAATTCTCAAAGAGTCACTTTTTAGTCACGTTTCCATGGAAACCGCAAAAATGAAAATTCATAAATAGTTCTAACCCTCAAAAGGCACAACTAGGGATCATGGTTGACATGTGTATGAAGTTTGATGAGGCTAGCATGCATAGTTTTGGAGATCTGCTCCGCACAAAGTTTTGGGACGGACGGACAGACGGACAGACGGACAGACAGACAGACGGACAGACGGACGGACGGAAAGAATGAACGCTATATACCCCCGCTTACGCTGTAAGGCGGGGGTATAAAAATGCATATCTACTTTGATTGTCTTTCACTATCAAACTATCTTACGAATAATTTTTTCGTTTCATTGAGCATCTGATAGTACTGTAAAAATAAGCAAAGATTAAAGGAAAATGAGTATTTACATTATTATCAAAACATACTTATAGAACCGATACCAACTGAAAATGAACTTATTATTGTATAATCATTAAAAAATCTGCCACAAAATCGCAGCTGCTAGTATTATTGCAGGGAGAAAGCCCGCAACACCATGGCTATGCATTGCGGTGAAACCTGCGAGCATCGGCTAGAACTAGCGAACCATTAGTGGTACAGAAATTCAGTGTAGCATTGTACCCAAACCTGACCGCGTGTAGAACAGTTCTCTACTGCAGACAAAATTGCCGAGCCACTGGCGGGATTCGAACCATGTAGCAGGAAGACAAATCTCCTTTAAACATTAACAACATCCAGTTTATTCGTGGATGCCAGACAAAATACAAGCAAGCAACTGCATATCTCCTTTATAGTTAAACATTATTAAAAGATAAAGAAAAAGGGAACGTTTGGTGGTTATGGTTGTATAGTTCCTCAACTGTGAAAATTTCCTACTCCCGCCATTTAGATTTTAAAAAAACAATGTTCATGCTTAAGTATTACCTACAATCAGAAAGAGGTTTCATTAATTCTGAAACAATCTTTACTTTTCGAACGTTGGTCGCAATTCTTTTTGGTGGTTCCGGATGCAGGCATCTCTTTTTTTAAACATGCATTTCAGTTCGTTTCAAAGGTATCACAGTATTAGTCCGACAGATAACCTGGGTAGGTTATTATCCCCGAAAGCAGATATCTAACAAAAAATAAAACAATATCACTGATGTTGACTATTACAAAACATATCATTTAATTTCTTTCTTTGTTTTAATTTTTTAATTGTCTTAATTGCTCTATAGTTTATGGCATGGCATCGTCATGATGGGCCAATGATAAAAAGTTAAAAGTGTGAAACGGGTCAGGGGTTTAAATCATTTCCAGATTTTTGTTTTGTGTTTCACTGCAAGAATAGCAATATCGGTAACATTTTGATCTGCTTTCCTTCTTTACCTGGCAGTGACGTTCCTCAAATGTAGCGAATCTATGTAAACAAGCCGACGATCATGTTCACTTAAATATAGATCGAGATAATGAGGATTCTATATGCAACAACAAATGTAACTGTCTTCACTTCTTTCTATTCTGAAACAGGAAAAACCTTCTGGAAATATATTCTTTTCTTTTCAGATACCTGTCCTTAATTGTTTTAGCAGTTTGTATTTTTGCACTCTGCCTAAGTTATCTGAAGTCCAAATGCTTTGACAATAGAATTAACATGATTTCAAAATAAACTTTTTGTTGACATCTGATTGCAAAACCATCAATTTCTTTCTTGTTGGGAACATTTTCCTTTGAAATGTGTATTTTGTTTATATTAGGAATGTTTGTATTGAAGACATAAAGAATTTAACAGATGTAAAAATAATGAAGATACACATTGCATCAAGGAATGTACTTAACAGGTATGTTTGATGTGTATCACAGGCTGAATTAAGGCTTAGTTGCTTCAGCAGCAGGAAGTCAGCTTTTATCTCCAACATTTGTTTTATGATTTGATCATTTTAACTGAGATATGTTACAAATATGTTTACCATAATAAAATGAGGAATCTTACCAATACATGTTCCTGTCCGTGAACAAGTTAAATGATAATGTCATGTAACTTTTAATAAAAATTGATTATCGACATAGGATTTTCAAAAAAACACTCAGTGCTCTTTTGAAAGAATTTCCATTATCTTTATATCGGAAACAGTAGCAGAGACTTCATTATGGACCGTACATATTGCAGTAGAGTTAATTGCACACAAATGACAATACATTGGTCGATATCGGTCATTTGGTATCGGTTATTTTTTTAAACTTAATTTGTTTTGTCTGATCCCTTGTTGCGCAGTACTAATTCAGTAACATAATTCATTCATTTAACAAATTTCACTTTCTTCCAACCTTGGTTTTACCATATTATAAGATCTTTTAACTTACCTGTTGTCATTGTATCTCAAACAACATAAAGGCAATTAATGCATCCCCTTTACCATTTTTCAACTTGATTAATATGAAGCATTTCTGTCGAATCTTTTTTCTGAAGATGGAACATTTTCTAGTTATCAAATTGCAGCTGATTGTCCTTTTTTTCTTCACCTTTCAGACATCCTAACCAATCAACATATAACTTATTGTAAAGGGACAGTAGCACGTTTTTAGGGGGAATATGAGGTGATGTCAGGAAAATGAAAATAAATGGTACCATTTGAAAGACAGTGTATTTAAACTAAATGAAGCAGTAATAAATCAAATATAGTAATGCCATGCGATTCCCTTTTCTTACACAAAATGAATTAAAAGTGTTCACACAAAATGGCCGCCAATGGATTTTTTGTGAATCTTAAAAATTTGTTCTCTGACTATGATTGATTGGTTTGTGTAATGAGATTATGACACTATCAAAATAATACATTAAGCATTAACATACAATTATAGTGAACATTTTGAAATATGAACTTTTAAAAACTGCCCCTTTAAAATAATGACCATGAAAAACATCGTTTGTGTTCTATTTACAAGCATCATGGGAATGCTTTAAAACACCCTGTCTGTGTTAATTGCAACACAATTGGAGTCATATTCCATACCCTCTTCATTACACAAGAAAACCTATTAATCATTCAACAAAAACATATATCTGTCTGCGAAGCCATACGTTAGATTTCTTTTGTAAATTGTTTCGAACATACAAAAATCCACTGGTACACTCTTAACAACAACCATAGAAAATGATCCTGATTTGATTTAAATAAAAGATTTGCACATAATTCGGATAGCAGATTGCTTTAAAATATTCACATTTAAACTGTTTACATAATATAAATGTGATTGAATTGTTAAAAGTTTTTAAAAGACTGTTAAGTCTTTAATTTGAGAAAATATGGCTTTGACAGATACCGTGATATGAAGTGTCAAAAGTGACATTTAATAATGCTAATGAATGAATAGCTTACGTTTTCGTAGCTCATATTTATGTATCTCTGACTTCATGATAATGAAGGATTCGTTCACTATTTGTCAAATATTAAATTATTTTTGTTAAATATTTACTTTCGGTTTGTTTGCCTATGAATTTATTGTATTCAAATAATTAAACTTTAAGGAAGTCTATATCATTGACTCAATCTGGTTGTGGTAGAATTAGACATAAGGCATTTGAAGTTTAATATTTGATATTAAACAATTAATTTTTAAACGCCCGGATGTTATATCTTAAAACCTTTGAACTATGTATTCTTTAAGAATATCACTTTGGACGTATCCCGTCTATGCTATAAAACATTTTGCTCGGCATGAAATATTGTTAAACAAAAGGTTTGTTAGTGTTACCTTAACTCCCGTATCATTTTGTATTTTATTGCTTTACAACGTACCATAAATATATACTGTGTGGATTCAGGCTCTGTTCCAAAAAAACTCTCACAAATCTGCCAATCTATTGGGATGCTACAGCAAACTCCCAAAATACTCAAATAAGGGATATATGTTTATCTCTTCATAAAAATAATAAGAGAATAGAGTTTTTATGTTTAATCATCATTCTTACATGCACAACATAACGTGCCAACATAATCCTTGATATTTAAGAAGCAACAAATACCAATCACTGACAGTGAAATCCGTTTAAGTCGGTCTAATTAATTTGCATAAATGACCACTAAGACATAATTATTGACTAATTTGTACATACGAAAACCAAACACATTTTCATAGGTTGTGATCTTATTTGATGATGAGTGACATGTAGGCTATTTCTCCTGTATAGTTGAAATTGAGCACATCTATCCATAAATACTGTTCTTCCCACTGAATCTATAGAGATAAAACATCCACCCCATGCTGCCCCAACGAGGTCAACTAAAAGCAAAGTCGAGAATAGGCTTACCCTTTTAAAATCCATGACAACCGAAACAAACCCGGAATAGCAATGGGTTGTTGAACTGTTCCATTTCATTTTCTAAGATGAGTTGAACCGATCTTTCACATACCCTGTACAAACGGTCATGTTCTTATCACTAAGGTAACTAATATTGGAGTTATTTTCATACTTCTTGTTTCTTAAGTTTGAAGGACCACCCATTTGTAATGCGTTGTTGTTTAAGGATTCTTTATCATATCAGTTTTATTCAGAATAACATAGCGAAACATTTTCTTTGGTTTGTTTTGATAAGCTCTAACACGATATCTGGATTGATCGAAAATATCGTATTTTGTGATTGTTTTTAAGTCAAGAATGTTTGCCTATGGGTAATCACTGTAACTATACCTGTCTCTTAATACGTCCTGTCAATATGCTAAGTATGATTTAAAATGATATCGAATATCTCAAGAAAATCCCCAAATCACAAAATATCTGAAATCTTAGTTTTTACTTTCGTATTTTATTGATGCAAAGAATGAATATTTAACCTTACCTACCAAACTACGGGGAGCAAAATAGTTAACTATTTTAAGAAGAGAAATGTATATTTGATCAGGGTGGTATATCAAACAAGAAATGATAGCGTGTACCTGGCTACTGTAGTGTTTACGGTGCATACAAACAACAGCTGTACACAGCAGGGTACCTGCACTGTATGTTGCAATGGGCAAATGGTTATATTGTTTTGAGCATAAGTTATGTTTTTGGCTTGCTTAACATATTGAGAAGACATTATAAGATATTTCATTAAATATCCTTACAAAGGATGTACATTCAGGAATGATCCAATCTCTGAATATATGTTGCATTGAATAAGGGGTTCGGTATTTATATATAGTATGCACAAGCAATGTTATTTTGAAATGTATTTGAATTCGGATATGAATAGTATATATACACTTACTATATATCGCCATTGATGACGGTGATATGAAATATATTATCATAGCTGGTTAGAGTTGTTTTCATTAATGTCTTCTGCTATAGAATTATTTAATCGTAATTCATTATAAACTGATAAACATATTGACCTTCGTTTACTTGACATAAGTTTTGGAGGAATAACAAAGGTTACAAATCGTGTTTCAAACTCACATAAACTACTTTTACCATATTCGACCCAAAAAGCGCCATGCTCCTTTAAGAACCCCTAATAGGTTTTGTAATGAACAAGCAGTACTAAAATGATAAATTCAACGTATTTACTTTGTTTCATGAGGAATTTAAGGATACATTAGCGACAATTTGTGTTATTTTCTACTCAATAATGTGTAAAATTTAAAGTCTGAACGCATGTTTCAGTTTTTAAAACTGCCTAAACACAGTTCCGCTTCACTAGTCTTTATTTTTCGATCACTATCAAAATAAACTGACGTACAAAAGAAACTTGACACAGTTTAAACTGAAATTTTGAAAACAATGTTATTTCAATATTTTCAGTTAAGTTCTCAACAACATAGTTGAAACCAAAACTTTTATGTTTAAAACTTTAAATTGAGCAATATTCATGCATTTTGCAAAAATGGCAAAAAATGTCATAATCAGGTGACCTTTCCACCGGAGTTTAGTCACGTGACGAAAAGGTTTAATAAATGTCCATAATGAATGTTTGTCCTCCTGTTTGTGAAAAAAACACCTTAAAACCGGTAACGGCACAGCAAAAATATCACCAATCGCCATTGAAAATCAACAAAACTGATAAAAAAAATACCCTTGTTATAAGAATCGATAGTGTTCCTTCATTTGTTATGGTAACTTGATCAGGCTTTACAGAGAGGTTGTGAGGATTGCTGACAACCCTGAAACATGGCAAAAGGAGTTGTTTTTGACTGCATGAGGGCCAATATCTAAAACGTTAGACCACCGATAACGTTGTCTCTAAGTGACTTCAAGGATAGCATACATCAAAGGTCGACATGTCATTATGTTCTCGTGCACTATATGAACTTGAACAGTTGTAATCAAAGCTCATTGACTGCTCAATTGATAGCCATTGGCCACTAATCAACCACACAAGGCCACAAATGTCATTCATAAAGTAATAACGTCAGAATTGGCCTGCAATAATACGATTTAACTGCGATTGTTCAGCTCTCAAGGCTGATTACAAGTTGTACGACTAACAAATGTGTCAATCTGACATGTAGGACTTTATCCATAAATTCCCATTGATAGAAAAACATGGATTCAGATTTAATGTGAAGATTGAAACTGAAGACAGGTGACGTAATTCAAATTTTGGCCTTTTTGTTACACATGGCAGATTCTGAAGGGATAACACTCGGCCTGCTCATACCTGGCGCAAAAGTTGCTAATTTCATAACCTTAACGAAATTATTGCGAAAAAAGCATTTCAGTGAATGCCTGAACAATCAAAATTTTGACCCCTGTCCACTTTTAATTGATTAATTGCTAAATCGGGGTTTTCCCCTTCAATTTTAATTAGCTGGTTGTTGACTGAAATGGTTGATCGATAAAAGGCACTTTGTTTTAAAGTTCTATCGTTCTTCATTCTTTAATCAGAATGATTACAAAATGTAGTAAAGTTTCTTTTGGACGTCAGTTCAGAGAAAATTTTAAAATATAAAATTATCAAAAAACGTGCCACTCCCCCTTTTACGGTTACACGGTTCTTACAGTTGAACATTGTTGATTAAACTCGTTATGCAAAGGTGCATATAGAAGAGTATCCTTATTCAAGACCGACTGAAGTTATTCTCGCTTTTATTGTCGAAAGCTGGTTTCACTTGTTTTGGGTGGTGCAGGATGCAAGTTTGTTATTTCTGGAAACCTGCAATTCGGTTTGTTTACAAAGAGATATCACTGTGTTTGAGTCATACATATAAGTAAGTTATCAGTCCTGAAAAAATATAAATAGGTATTGTACATATAAAAAAAAAATTATATACAGTTCTTTGGCTATTTTCAATTACAGTCACTCAAGAAGTGTTCTTTATTGTTAAATGTAGCTACCAATTGTAAATTGCCAAATCTTGTCATAAATACCATAAATCACAAAGCTTCTCGAGTAAAGATGAATTTGAAACTAATTAATTAATTGTTTCTATGTATATGAGTCAATCAACATTTCGTCAATTTCAGGAATGTTGCCAACGTAGAAATATATATCAGCACTTTCTCTTTCTCATTTTCTTGTTGATAACGTTACACAAATGTAGCAGATCTATATAAACAAGCTGACTATCATGTTCACTTAAATATAGATAAAGATAATGAGGAATCTATATGCAACAACAAATGAAACAGTCGTTACAGTTTTTATCTATTTTCGAACAGGGAAGGTTTTCTGAGAATCTCGTTTTTGTAATAACGGATACCTGACCTTAATCTGTAACACAGCTGCTATTTTCGTTTTTACCTCAGTTTTCGAAAGAACCACATGCCTTAACAATAGAAATAACATAATCACCAAATAAACTTTTCTTTTGTTTTGTTGACCTCGGATTGAAAAGCCATACATTTTCTATCTAGTGCAAATTTCCATATGAAGTGTATTTTTGTTTTTCAAAGGAATGTTTATATTGAATATATAAGATATATACCAGGTGTAGATATACTAAATATACAGATTGCATCTTTAAATTTACTTAGCAGGTATATTTGATGTTTATCACAGATTGTGTTATGGCTAAAATATTTCACCAGCAGGGAGTCAATAACGTTCTCAAACGTTTGATCTTTGATATGATATGATTGCAGTTTACAGCAAAGTTCTTTCAGATCAAAATGTAGCGTTTGAAAATGACATGTGGATGTTCCGCTAGAAATGGGTGCTTTCATAATGACGACGTTGTATTATACGGAAAGCAATGTTTAAATTAGATTGACAGTGAACTCTTTGTACATTGTACATAAGAAGATTTATTTTTCAATCAAAGTAAAACAAAAGGTGATATATTTATTTTTCATGGTCGATGATATTATTTATTACATATACATATACATATACATATACATATACATATACATATACATATACATATACATATACATATACATATACATATTCATTCAAAATTGGATTCCAATGAGGACTTCATATTTCAAAATTTTCACTGATAATTGTAAGTTAATGCTTAATGTTTTATTTTGACAGTGTCAAAAACTTAATTACACAAACCAATCATTCATCGTCAGAGGACAAAGTATGAAGATTCACAAAAAATCCGGCCATTTTGAAGACCTTTAATTCATTTTGTGTAAGAAAAAGGAATCACATGGCTAAACTTTACTTTATATATTATAATAATTACTGCTCCATTTAGTTTAAATACTTTGTCTTTCAATTGGAACCATTAATTTTAATTTTCCTTACATCACCTTATATTCCCCCTAAATCCGTGTTACTGCCCCTTTGAGGTATCAGAAATTATGACATAACCTTTGGAAAATATCATAAATGATTGAGTATGATTAAGGATATATATATATTGGATTATCAAAACGGTGTCTATTGTATGTCCCTATTTTGATAAAGGAGAATCATAGATTTCAAAAGTCGTTTAGAAGTTATCTACAAGTTCTTTTGTAAGCCTTGGCAATTCATATTTAAAAATACTTAGTTTCGACTTTACCGTAGATCGGCCATCCTACCTTACAAGTATTCGGGCAATGTTTTTGTTGCAATCACACCCAAAGTAAAACAATGTGCACACGTTATCTTCCATTTCGACTTCCTTCTTGCAACACTTTACATCTCATCAGTTCCTTGTGTTTATGTAGATAGAGCACACGTGCAACTAGTTGTCTATTACACGTTTTATGAGCACCTTGTATCCATTCATGCTTCAAAAATCATAAACGTTTTAAGGACATCGTTTTTTTTAGTGTATTCTTTAAAATTTGGTTTAAACACTAGAGAACTATGTTGACATAGGAAAATGGGGTTTTTTTTCGAACATCAAGTGATTGCTTTAACATTTCCCGTTTGTGGTAATTGCAACATAATTTGTTGAATTCTAATCTTTGTTTGTTTTCCAAGAAGACGTATGTATCATTAATCAATTACATATAACTGTGTACAAAGCCATAGGGTTCTAAGGCCAATTGTAACCGAACAATCAAATGTAATACGATAGATGAACAACATATTTTGTTTAAGATTAACGATGCCTTAAATGCAAAATCGGTTTAGTGAAAACAAACAAATAATGAATGTTTAAGTCATATGATAGTCATATGTACAAGTGTAAACTCTATGATAATCCATATAGGTGATTTGATGTATATAGATTTCATTACTTATTCAAGATGTGAATAATAATAATAATATAATAATAGCTTTCTTATACCGCGCATATATCCATGACAGAGCATGCTCAAAGCGCCATGAGTATTATTACCCTGGAGGGATAGTACTTTCGGTGCCGCCTATTTACAAGCGCGATCCATACTTCCCCCTTGTTCAGGTACCCATTTGTACAGCTGGGTGAACTGAGTGCAATGTGGATGAAGTGTCTTGCCCAGGGACACAACACAGAATGAGACCCAAGTCACATTTCATATAATAATTTAGTATTTTAAATTGATACTAGTCTTTGTACAAAAATCATTAACAGATGATGGATGATCTTAATCAACATTAATATAAACCTATCCTGTATGTCATTTAAGAATATGTTGTAAAAAAACATCCGTATCAAATGTATAGTATTACATGTATGAAACATATGAAAATATTTGTTTACCACAAATATCCCACCAAAGTGCACTGCATTTTTCCAGTGTTAATGCAAATCGTTTTGGTGGTACAAGAAATATTATTTAAATGTTAGCTTTGTTAGTGTTATCCCAAGAACTCGCTCCCCATTGTGTTTGATATCAAACTGCCTGCCTATACTTTGTGTATTTAGGCGATGCTCCAAATCTGCCACTCCATTAGAATTAATGCTTACCTTATAATATTCACGATGGCAAAATGAAAAATAAATAAATTTCAAATTATGTTCAACAGAATTCCAGCAGTGAAGTTTATTCTATATAAACGTACTACTGATTAATAAGCCTTTAAATATGAACAACAGTGAAAGACTTTGAGTCATTATTTTTCAGCTATCACTGCCTTCATATAAATTATACAGGGAGCCTAGTCACTGCTATTTGGTCATTATACATCAAAATGGACTTTAAAGTAAACAATCAATTTCCCTTGAAGACATAAGAGTGGGGTGGTCCTGAATAAATTATAAATCCTGAAGAGAGAAGCTTACAGAGACCTGATGATCTGATGTGACCTTATTTATTTTTATGTTTTAGTTTAAGCTATAGGACAATGCAAGTGTATCAAAAAAAAATTGTAATTTGATTTGGAGTTACCTTATCAAAGAAATTTACTGAATTTGAAATATGGTGTTAATAAATAAATGATGATTAAGATTCAACAAGAGCTAAATCATACATTGTAAACATGCGTGTCATGTGTGAACATGAAAGGAAGTCATCCACAGCACACGTACCATATTCAATTCTAAAAAACAAAAAAAACAAAGATAAATCTAGAAATGTATAATTCTCTGGACGTAGCAAGAAGCTGTTATAAGAATTAAAATTTCAGTCATTCCTAAATGCGCCCATCTTTGTGTGATATTGACATAGAACTAGATAAATATTTCATAAACATACTCATGCAAATTATTCACAAACGTTTTGTATTTATTTTCATGATTATTTTTACATTTCTCAAACATAAACAATAACATATTCAGACCTCATCAGTGGATTATTACAAAAGAATTAGCTCATCTTTGTAAATAAGCTGAAGATCACGTTTTACTAAATTTGATGTCGGTAATGAAAACAAAAACACTATTAAATAATTGTCAAGACATTTTTCTTTTCCCAAAGAATCCTTTTCAAGAGGTCTTAAACGATCATTAATGTATCTCCAACATGCTTTGAGTCAATTGAGATTCAATTTCTGAATTCTGATTGACGGTAATCATTGTCCAGTTTTCGAGCCTCATCAAAAGTTTAAACCTTCCGACTGTCACTATGCAAGGTCAATTGGCTCTAAAATGATTAAATTGATACTTCCAAATCAAATTACAGTATTGATGTTTGGCATATGTGACCTGAACGACTCAAACAAGCTCTTTAAGAGCAAGGCAGGGCATAAAGGACTGCAAGGCACAAACACAAGCTGCAGTAATAGTCAGCATGATCATTCTCCTCTTTGAGAAGAAGTTTGATGGTTTAAAGGGGCAGTAGCACGTTTTTAGGGGAAATAGAAGGTGATGTCAGGATAAAGAAAATTAATGGTTCCGATTGAAAGAAAATGCAGTTGAACTAAATAGAGCAGTAATAATTCAAATATATAATGTAAAGTTCAACCATGCGATCCCTTTTTCTTACACAAAATCAATTTAAAAAAAGGTGTTCACACAAAATGGCCGCCCATGGATTTAAGGTGAATCTTCATACTTTGTCCTCTGCTTATGGATGATTGGTTTGTGTTATGAGATTTTTTACTCTCTCTTTAGCACTAACGTACAACTTTCAGAGAAAATTTAAAATATAAAATTATCAAAAAACGTGCTACTGCCCCTTTAATGGGCACGCTGTTCTTACAGTCAAATATGGTTGATTAAGCCTGTCATGCAAGAAGTGCATATAGAAGAGTATCCTTATTCAAGACAGACTGAAGTTATTCTCGCTTTTATTGTCAAAAGCTGGTTTCACTTGTTTTGGGTGGTACAGGATGCAAGTTTGTTATTTCTGGAAACATGCATTTCGGTTTGTTTACAAAAAGATAATACTGTGTCTGAGTCATACATATAAGTAAGTTATCAGTCCTGAAAAAATATATATGTCCTTGTACATATAAAAAAAGAATTATATACAGAAGTTTGAATATTTTTTATTACCGTCACTCATGAAGTGTTCTTAATTGTTTAATGTAGCTGTCAATTGTAGTTGTTTAAAAATCTTGTCATAAATACCATAAACCACAAAGCTTCTCGAGTAAAGATGAATTTGAAACTAATGAATTTTTTGTTCTATTCATATGAGTAAATAAACATTTCGTTAGTTGAATATATCTGGCTACGTAGAAATATCAGCACTTTCTCTTTCTCATTTTCCTGTTAATAACGTTTCACAAGTGTAGCGAATCTATATAAACAAGCTGACGATCGTGTTCACTTAAATAATTAAAGATAATGAGGAATCTATATGCAACAACAAATGAAACAGTCATTACAGTTTTTATCTATTTTCAAACAGGGAAGGTTTTCTGAGAATCTCGTTTTTGTAACAACGGATACCTGACCTTAATCTGTAACACAGCTGCTATTTTCGTTTTTATCTCAGTTTTCAAAAGAACCACATGCTTTAACAATAGAAATAACATAATCACCAAATAAACTTTTCTTTTGTTTTGTTGACCTCAGATTGAAATGCCATAATTTCTCTTTTGGTGCAAATTTTCATATGAAGTGTATTTTTGTTTTTCAAAGGAATGTTTATATTGAATATACAAGATATATCCCAGATGTAGATATACTAAATATACAGATTACATCTTGAAATTTACTTCGCAGGTATGTTTGATGTTTATCACAGATTGTGTTATGGCTAAAATATTTCACCAGCAGGGAGTCAAAAACGTTCTCAAACGTTTGATCTTTGATATGATATGATTGCAGTTTTACAGCAAAGTTCTTTCAGATCCAAATGTAGCGTTTGAAAATGACATGTGGATGTTCCGCTAGAAATAGGTGTTTTCATATTGCCGACGTTGTATTATACGTAAAGCAATGTTTAAATTAGATTGACAGTGAACTCTTTGTACATTGTACATAAGAAGATTTATTTTTCAATCAAAGTAAAACAAAAGGTGCTTTGTTTATTTTTCATGGTCGATATTATTATTTATTACATATACATATACATATACATATACATATACATATACATATACATATACATATACATATACATATAAATAAACATATACATATACATTCAAAATTGGATTCCAGTGAGGACTTAAGAGGGGCAGTAGCAAGCTTTTTGATAATTGCATATTTTAAAATTTTCACTGATAATTGTAAGTTAATGCTTAATGTTTTATTTTGACAGTGTCAAAAACTTCATTACACAAACCAATCATTCATCGTCAGAGGACAAAGTGTGAAGATTCACAAAAAAATCCATTGGCGGCCATTTTGAAGACCTTTTATTCATTTTGTGTAAGAAAAAGGAATCACATGGCTAAACTTTACTTTATATATTTTAATAATTACTGTTCCATTTAGTTAAATACTTTGTCTTTCAATTGGAACCATTAATTTTAATTTTCCTTACATCACCTTATATTCCCCCTAAATCCGTGTTACTGCCCCTTTGAGGCATCAGAAATTATGACATAACCTTTGGAAAATATCATAAATGATTGAGTATGATTAAGGATATATATATATTGGATTATTAAAACGGTGTCTATTGTATGTCCCTATTTTGATTAAGGAGAATCATAAACTCATGTCCAAAAGAAACGATACCAAGTTTTCAAAGTCGTCCGAAACACAATTCTTTAACCTGACAGAGTCGAATTTAAGTGTGTCTTACAGGCATATATCTTGTAAAAAAGTATGCACATTTTCATTCTTCAGGAAAATATACTTTTAATTTTGTGTCTTTTCAAATGTACATGAAGTGCATAAATCGAAATTTCAAATTGTTTTATGAACAGAACTTTTGTCATTTCACTTTAAAATTGATAAAGTATTGAATTTATGTCAGAAAAAAAAGGTTGTTGATATAATACACTTTATTTGACATAAATTCGTTGACGCGTCACTGCACTAGAACGTTTTAAAACAAGCGAAAGTGTCCAATTTCTCTCTGCTATCTCGCCTAGTTAAGGAGATTCCAGATCGATGATTTTTTCAAATGCATGTTTCTCGCAAACATGAAAAGATAATGTTTCAAAATTTTGCATAGACGTAAGTTGACTACTGAAGAAATGATATGACTATGTTTTAGTCTTATTTATCTGCAGTGGATTGAGTTATTTTAGGGTTTGTATGGTATCGTTTCTTTTGGACATTAGTTTAGATTTCAAAAGTCGTGTAGAAGTTATCTACAAGTTCTTTTGCAAGCCTTGGCAATTCATATTTAAAAATACTTCGTGTTTCGAGAGTTTCGACTTTACCGTAGATCAGCCATCCTACCTTACAAGTATTCGGGCAATGTTTTTGTTGCAATCACACCCAAAGTAAAACCATGTGCACACGTTATCTTCCATTTCGACTTCCTTCTTGCAACACTTTACATCTCATCAGTTCCTTGTGTTTATGTAGATAGAGCACACGTGCAACTAGTTGTCTATGACACGTTTTATGAGCATCTTGTATCCATTCATGATTCAAAAATCATAAACGTTTTAAGGACATCGTTTTTTTAAGTGTATTCTTTAAAATTTGGTTTAAACACTAGAGAACTATGTTGACATAGGAAAATGGGTTTTTTTTCGAACATCAAGTTCAAGTTAATATTCCCCGTTTGTGGTAATTGCAACATAATTTGTTGAATTCTAATCTTTGTTTGTTTTCCAAGAAAACGTATGTATCATTAATCAATTACATATAACTGTGTACAAAGCCATAGGGTTCTAAGGCCAATTGTAACCGAACAATCATATGTAATACGATAGATGAACAACATATTTTGTTTAAGATTAACGATGCCTTAAATGCAAAATCGGTTCAGTGAAAACAAAAAAATAATGAAATGTTCAAAAATATTTATCTAATGTCATCAAATTTCCACTTCCAATTTACTAGTCACATGATAGTCATTTCTACAAATGCATACTCGCCAATAATCCATAAAAGTTATTGAATGTGTATAGATTTCATTACTTATTCAATATAAGATGAAATATGATTTACAATTATCATTTCATATAATAATTTAATATTTTCAAATCTTATAAGATAATTCAAAATCACTTTCTATTAATAGTACTCTTTGTGCAAAAATAATTAACAGATGATGGATGGCCTTAATCAACAAATAATTTATATAAACCTATCCTGTATGCTATTTAAGAATATGTTGTAAAATAACATCCGTATCAAATGTATAGTATTATGAAACATATGAAAATATTTGTTTACCACAAACATCCCACCAAAGTGCACTGCATTTTTCCAGTGTTAACGCAAATCGTTTTGGTGGCACAAGAAATATTATTTAAATGTTAGCTTTGTTCGTGTTATCCCAAGAACTCGCTCCCCATTGTGTTTGATATCAAACTGCCTACCATAAATATATATACATTGTGTACTTAGGCTATGCTCCAAATCTGCCAGTACATTAGAATAAATGCTTATCTTAAGACATTCATTCTGCCGAACTAAAAATAAATAAATATCAAATTATTTGCAACAGAATTCCAGCAGTGAAGTTTATTCAATATAAACATACTAATCATTGATAGGTCTTTGATTATTAACACCAGAGTAAAAACTTTGGGTGGACTCTTCTTCACTGCCTTCATACAACTTATTATACTTGGAGCCAAGCCACTGTTATTTGGACATTATACAAAAATGGCCTTTACAGGGGCAGTAGTACGTTTTTAGGGGAAATATAAGGTGATGTAGGGAAAAGGAAAATAAATGATTCCAATTGAAAGACAATGTATTTAAACTAAATTGAGCAGTAATAATTCAAATATATAACATAAAGTTTAGCTATTCGATTCATTTTTCTTAAACAAAATAAATAAAAGGTGTTAAAAAAAAATGGCCGCCAATGAGTTTTATGTGAATCTTCATACTTTATCCTCTAACTTCGGATGATTGGCTTGTGTAATGAGATTGTTGACACTGTCAATATAATACATTTAGCAATAACGTCCAATTATCTGTGAAATATTTGAAATATGAAATTATCAAAAAACGTGCTACTGTCCCTTTACAGTAAACAAGTAGACATTGCTAGAGTATCGCAAAACTTTTGTAATTTTGTTCGGAGTTACCACTATCATAGAAATTTACTGAATTTGAAATATGGTTGTAAATAATATTAATAATGATGAAGTTGAGATTATTCAACTTTTTGTATGATCTTTACAAGTGTGGTCCTTTGAAAGAAAAGATATCATTTTGCTGAAAGTTTACAACTTAATTAGGATGTTACACCGAACACGATCAAGTAGAGAATTTTGCACCCTGGATTGCAGTGAGTGATACTTTTAAGCTGTTTGTCATTCTTTGATTTCGCAATCGGGCCCCATTTAAAATAAATAATTAATAAAGATTCAACAAGAGCTAAATAATAAATTGTAAACATGCGTGTCATGTGTGAATATGCAAGAAAGTCATCCACAGCACACGTACCATATTCAATTCTAAGAAAACCCCAAACAAAGATAATTCTAAAATTGTATAATAATTATCTGGACGAAGCAAGAAGCTGTTAAAAGACGTTAAAATTGTAATCCTAAATTAGCTTATTCGTGTATAATTTCAAACGTTTAGGTAAATATTGCATTAACGTTCTCTTGAAAACATGTTTTCATGTGATTTATTTACAAACGTTTTGTATTTATTTTCATAATTATTATCACATTTCTCAAACATAAACAACAACATATTCAGACCTCATCAGTGGATCATTACAAAAGAATTACCTCATTTTTGTAAATAAGCTGAAGATCAGGTTTTACTGAATTTAATGTCAGTAATGAAGTTCCATCATGGAAAAACAAAAACATTATTCAATACCTGTCAAGATATTTTTCTGTGAATGAACCGTTTCAAGAGCTTTTAAACGACCATTAATGTATCTCCAACATGCTTTGAGTAAATTACTTTTCAGTTAACAGTTCTTCCCTACAACTCATGATATTGGTACTTCGGTAGGTCAATTTGGTCAAATCGCATGGCCATTGAAATAAATAAATAAATTTCTAGCATTTGTACAGTAGCTAGATATGCCAAATCGAATGGGAAACGCCTTCAGACAAAAGATGCAGTTTGATGTGATTGTCTATTTTCAGTTCTATGAATGATCAAACTAAATGATAGGACACCCGTTACGTTTCGCAGGGCTTGTAGTGTAGATGTATCCATACATTTCGCATTTTAATCAATGTACTGACATCATGTCAAACCAACTAAAGTAATATAAGAATTGATTTAAACATACGTTTTCTTACAATTGTGAATATATTTCACGCCCATAAAACATTATTACACAGCTTGACATTACAAAAGGTCACAAAGATTGCAGGAGTTCACAGAGAACAATCATATTCACAACTCCATCCAATGATACAGAGATTTACGTTAGCACAACACATCACCGCATCAGATCACAGATATCAAGTTTGGTTCAAACCTTTTCACGGGATACACAAACTGACATTTGTACATTCTTTCCTGTATGATGCAACATCGACTGGTAGTTCACATGTAACGTCTGGCAAGAGTTCTATTTGAGGTTTCTTGTAGAATACATTCTGATGTCTGTTCCTTTAGTGAATAGCGCAAATTCATCACAAGTAACTCGTATTTATGTGAATTGCAGAACTTCGGTTTTAGATGTTTTTCTTGTCCCTTTTACTCAATCCGAGTTCGTCGTACGACACAGACATATAACCTCGAGTCGCTATGACTGAGTACAATGTTGATAGTTTACCTTTTTTTTGGGGTTGTTTTGTGTAACCAGACTTGTTTAATGTCTATTCAGAAAATGATTTAGATAAATTAAAAATACTCGTTTACCTAAAATAAATCTATAGTAAATTGATAGCGCCCAGCTAGTACATCAAATGACATAGATTTTAATATGTTTCTTATATATAAGTGATAACTTTATTCTTTCTGTCAACTAATCGACCTTATGTAAGGTATTTTCTCCTGAAGTTTTGATCATGCTTCCACATACAACAATACCCAAATAAGTTCTCGATTAACCAGGATATGTTGTAAAATTATCGACATTTTTTTTTCAGGGCAGTTTCGTTAGTTATTGACAGATTAAGCCATTTCTTCTAAATTCAAAAACCCATTGATTAATCCAAATATCTATTATCCCCTCTATCGTTCGGGGCACTCCATTTATGATAAACACGATGTTGAAACTGTAAAATGTTACTAAAGAAATCCTGCCTGAATGGATATAAGGAGGAGAGAAAGAATAGGCAGATAACTATTTAAAGAAGACAAATGTACATGTTCTGCCGGATACAACCAAGGAACCATATAAAGAGAGTAAGAATAGATCACGTTTTAAAGGGGCAGTAGCACGTTTTTTGATAATTTTACATTTTAAATGTTTCACTTATAATTGTAAGTAAATGCTAAATGTATCACATTAACAGTGTCAACAATCTCATTACACAAGCCAATCACCCATAGTCAGAGGACAAAGTATGAGGCTTCACATAAAATCCATTGGCGGCCATTTTTTTGTGAACACCTTTAATTCATTTTTGTAAGAAAAATGAATCTCATGGCTGAACTTTACGTTATATATTTGAATTATTACTGCTTCATTTAGTTTGAATACATTGTCTTTCAATTGGAACTATTTATTTTCATTTTCCTGACATCACCTTATATTCCCCCTAAAAACGTGCTACTGCCCCTTTAAGAAGGCAAATGTGTATTTAATCAGAGTGGTATATCAAACAAGAGATGATAGCATTTTCTTATGCTTATTGGAAATGAATATATCTTCTATTTCAAGATTTACAAATATCTTAAATCAATTCATACTCTCGTATAAAAATGAATAGAAACACCAAACTTTCGAACAACGGGGAGCAATAATAGATAAGTATTTTAAGAAGAGAAATGTATATTTGATCAGGGTGGTATATTAAACAAGAAATGATAGCATGTACCTGGCTACTACAGTGTTTACGGTGCATACAAACAACAGCTGTACACAGCAGGATACCTGCACTGTATGTTGCAATGGGAAAATGGTTCCTTTATGTTCCAGCAGACATTTTGTTTGATTTTTCTATCGGATAATCTTACACTTGTCTATCTCTGAAGATAAGTTACAGTTGGAAATTGGTTTTTATTCATTGAGCCAGAATATATTGATTACGAAAGCGTTGCAACCGTTGTATAATAAATTCGATAGCTTACCATATTTTGGACTCAGAGTGGGGCTTTTATGATCATTTAATCAGAATATTCCTTTATAAAGGAATAGATTAAATTGAATTGACAAGAAAAGAATATTTCCATTTATGTTGCAATGGATATATGGCAAATGGAGTTTACCTCTTATACAAACAAACAGCAGCTGTTCACAGTGATATACCTGTATACTTGGGATATGATAAGATGCATAGTACTGTTATATTTATATATATATATATATATATATATGTTAGAACATGTCTATAACATAAATTGTCAGTCTGATAATTAGATTTATTAAACTTATCAATGTTTGGAGAGTATTTGAGCTTTTTTACAGTTGCTAATTCGTAAATAAAATGAAAAGCCTTTAAATAGTCATGAATAACTTCTTTAAAAAGGAAACACCCAAAATTATGTTATTTATAGTGAGGGTATCAATTCAAAGGTTTATTTACTTTTGAATCTCTCTTATATCAGTTTCCTTTACTCCCTGCTTCTCATTGCATGTGACTCATGCATATGTCTAACCATGGTCATGTCTATGAGTGGTTCTATCCAGATGTTCTGTTTGCTTATACAAGCCCTCTTTAAATATGTTGAACACCTATGATCGCTGTTTATGTTTATCAAAATGGTTTGATTACGTACATGTAGGTAACATAAGCAGATCTTTGAATTCGAGTTTTCTCATGCACTTTTGCCAAGAAGTAATCTTTTAAAGAAGAAACTTACTGGAATTAGCTTGAAAGGATTGCTCGAGGCTTAATGATGTTCGAAATTTCGTGTTGTTTTAAACACTTACAACATTTGTATCCTCTGATTCTAGCCAACGGTCGCAAGAGTTTTCATAGTTTTCAGACAAGTCTAAGCATTTGTATAAAAAAAAACAATATGAGCAGAAAGTCAGTCAGCTGAATAACCCATGGAATAACTTTTGACAACAAGATCTGACAACGTTTTGTCTATTTTAAAATATGTATGAAAACGAAAAAGAAAAATGTATAAGTGTTCAAGTGACATTTAAAAAAACGTTCATACATTTATGTCTAAATGCAATAATCATTACGACCGAAATCATCGCTGTCTCTCTCATTGAGATAATTGCTGGAAAACTTGAAGAGAAGCTTGGTAATAGAAAACGCATTGGTGTTCTAACTTGAACACATCCAAGAAGATATCAAACACTTGAGGATATGATGATTTGTTGGAACATACAATCTGAAACGTCGTTCTGAAAGATTTATTAGTTTTCAGGAAGTCAAGGATGTTTCAACAAGCTGTAATGGCGTTTTGTAGCCAACTTCTTTACAGCACTTGTTGTAGAGCTTGATTAGATGTATGTTAGGTTTGCTCTCTTATAATGGATGCAAAAGGCATTTCCAATCATGTACACTCATTGACATCATTATATTTCGGACAATACTATCTGCAATACTACAAAACTAGTATTTTCTTAATTGATTAAGTACACAAGCTCAATGATTTTTTTTCCTACGCATATTTAGAAAAAACATGTAACAAAATGTGTAATTGTTAAGTAAAAACTACAATAAATGATGAAGCCAAATATCAATCTAAAAGTGACCTTCGTAAATACATCTGTCATAACTCGAGTGGCATTGAGATTTAAGGAAAAGTATAACTTACGTAAGGTAACATACATAAGAAATACTGTATGATTTTTAGTTGTCATCTACGTGGAAAGGAGAGGGATACGATTCGTTTGGATGCCAATGGCATTTCAAGAGATATGCCAACAGTACAGGTCACTCGAGTTGTTAGCAGAACAGTATGTGTCACTTAACATAAAGAAACCGGTTGCTTAAACTTGAAAAAACTTTCCTAAATGTGAGCATTAATCTTGTGATTACTGACTCGGTCCGATACAAGATAGCTATCTTTTCTCACTGCCTTCTACAAAGAGAATGATAAAAGTAGAAATACCAGTCATTCATCTTATGCAGATGCTCTTAAGTTGTGGAGTGTTACTTACTGATAAGAATTAACAACTTAAGGAAATGGGCATTTACTTTTGTTATTTGATTTGTAAATTTTTAATTGGTCTCTTGCTCAAATCCTACAACCTGTATGTACAGATATTTGCACCCTAGATAGTGTCACTAACTGCTTTAACTCCTAGTTTCTTAATGTGTTCATAAATCTCTACTTGTCAACGATCACTTAATAAGGTTTTGGTAATCTTATCATGACAGATCAAATTGATATTCTTTCGGTTATTTTTTTCACTAGGACAATATATCAGATATATCTAGATATATATTTATATATATTTTTGTTATTGTTGCAGGTGAAAGGATACCCCTGGAAGCTTTTCCGTATCTAAGACTCTAGGTAAGTAAGTATTATTCATTTAAAAATTTTTGGGAATGGCACCTCGGATGCGTTCTCGTTGAAGAGTTGTTTGGAAGATTAATGCAAATCGATGATCAATATTTGCTAGCATTGCACGTGACATGAATATGTTTATCGCTTTCTGAATACGTCCAATTTACACAAAGACGCCTGCATAAAGTTAAACCTAGAGACATAAAGTAGATAAAAGTAAAGAAAAGAAACCGGAAAATGTTGATATTTATATTTAAAAAATATTTAACTTATATATCTCTAAGCACCTACACTATCTTGATGTAATCTGGAAAGGAACATGATCCTAGTTTTATTTTTAAAACCTGCTTTCACTTGTTTTGGGCGGTGCACCATGCAGGTTTATTATCTCTAGAACCTTGCATTTCAGTTTATTTACCAAGATATCACTTTCACTGAGTCACAAAAATCAACTGAGTCAGTTAAAAGTCCTAAATCATGTAAGTGTGTAATAGTATGAAAAGTAAGTACTATTTAAACACTTTAGGTGTGGATTATATTATTACTGATGAATTAGATGAATTGATGGATTGAGAAGACCTTACTTACATATTAACTTTCACAATAATGTTTCGTGAAATAACCAATTTCCTGCAATAAAGGATTTACATAGACGATTTAGTGTAAGGATAATGCAGATGAACAGACACAATCATAAACAAGAGTTAATTAACTTGTAGTATAATAAGGGTCTTGAGGAAGAAACAAGATATGTTAATGAGAAAAATGGCCAACAATTCCTTTTCAATGATTCAATTTTAAGATAATATGATTTTAGGGAATGCATATCTTCATATCTTCATGAACATGTTCGGACCATGAAATGTTAGCAACAAACCATCACCTTAAATTTATTCCATGTAAAACCGTTGTCAAGCTTGCGAGCATGTTTACATAACAATAGATAAGGATAATGAGGACTTTACATGCGACAACAAATTAAACAGTCTTTAATTTTTCATAGATGAGTTGTTTTCTGAAATCTCTTTTGGTGTATGATGTTAACCTGTACTGAAGTATATTATTTTTCCTTAACAATCATTACTGGAATAGCCACATTACAAGACATGAATTTTTTTTACAATTTTAAAACATTATACATTGTCCTCCACTTAAGTGTTTGTATTACAATTGATAGTGTTAGAATGTTGTCATATGGATGTAACAGAAATGTAAAGAATGAATTTCCAGATTCTGTCAAAACAAATGCTAATCATCTTCACTGAAACCTAAAGTAAGTCACAACAATTACCTAATTGCTCTTTCTAATATTAGTCAACTGTGAAAAACAGTTAAGTGTTCTATTTAGGAGCATCAGGTGAATGCTTCGCAACGCCCCGTCTGTGTTAATTACAACATAATTGGTCTTAGATAACAAGCCTTGTTTATCAAATAACAAAACCTATTTATCCCTCATCACTTTTATAAATCTGTCAGCAAGGCTGTACGTTAGGACCCTGATGTGTCTTAGCGTAGCAAATCAACACTGTATATTCATTTTAAAGTAAGGTTAACTGTATATATCTTTCAATTCTTCTCGATTGGCGTTTATCACTTTGTTAGTTTTCTTTTTACCTATGGAAAAGGTTGTGACATATTTGTTGGTTATGCGTTTTTATAAAACTTATTACCACACACTAACCATTGATCGTTTCATAAACCAGCGATGTTTTAACTAAACATGTGTCAACACTGGAAAGACGTTTTATGACATGGAGTTCTAACACGAAAATTCGGTTATATCAATCTAAAATGGACTTGAGAATTAGTAGTAAAATACATCAGGTCGTTTTATTCTATCAATATTTGAAGAAAATATGAATGGGTTTGAATATAGAACACGGGATGACAGAAACGGATGGTATTTGCAAACTTACTGATCCAGTCAATATTTGTACACTTTGCGGTGCACACTTTTTATATGTACAATAGATCTTGAAACTTGAATCAACGAGGAGACTATCAGTTATACATATTAACTTTGGAGTTTATTAGCAATTACCTCTACTCACTATAGCATATGTTGTATGATCTTCACTTCTAAACACTACTTTATCAATGACTAGCTCATGCCTCGGAATAGAATAAGTAGAATAAAGTAGAGCCATGGTTGAAACTTTTCCATGTTTCTCTGCAACTTTAAAGACTTTAAGCAGCTGGTAGTTGGAAGAAATGGAGTGTTACTTGCAAACCATATGGTAGTCATGTTTCACAGAAAGTACATTTTCCTGATGGTTCTAATAGTTCAAAGCTATATTTGTTACAAATGATATACTATATAAATGATAACTACTTAAGATTTAGGTTAACGACAGTAAAACCATATTTTGAGCGGTTTTGAATATATTGTTGTCAATAGAGTATGAGAATTCACGGGGTTTTCAAAAAAAATATTAGATTTTTACAATAAACGTATAAATGAAGAGTAATTAAGAATTTGTAAAGTTTGAGCCTTATTAAGCATAGTTGTTGAAAGACATAAAAAGGTTACATGTAAATGCATTGAAACATTAGGTTTTATATATTACTAATTTTAATTTCCTAAATATACTACAAGAGTTCTTGTTGAATATTTCTTCACTGTATCATACAAACCAATTTGATCGTTTGCAGATACATTTAATGATACATAGATAACACCATAACAGTCATATATACTTCAAAGATTCCCTCATATAAATCTAAACGTCTTTAAAGGGTACTTAAACCAAAGTTGTAGAATAACAAACATATACCTTTCAGTATATCAATTGCCTATTTGTATTTTCTGTATGCCGTAAATCGTTTCAACTTTAACTTGCAAAGTATTACTTTCACAAACACCTCTTGTTCTATCATGGTTCTAAAGCTTTGTATATGCAACAAATGCCTTTGCTCATAACACAAAGTATTCATGGTTCTTCGCTCAGTTCATCCAGAAGATATAAGGATGTTGCAAGTCAATCAAGGAAACAACAGAAGGTGTAATAGTATGTTTGTAAAAGAATTTATGATCACTTAAAAGTTTCGAAGATGTAAATAATACTTTCTTTTGAAAACACGTGTTTTAGCATCACAAAGAATTTGTAATCTTGATTTGTAAATAAACTTGTATAGTTTTAACGGATTTGCTAAAATATGATCTTTCAAGTTCGTTTAAGTTGAACTTGCCTCTTGCAAAACCATTTACTAAAATATCGTCGCTGTTTAAAATGATAGGCAGAGCTTTATCTCGATTTGATGCCATAGCTGATGCTAGTCTGTAAAATAATATACCAGAGTGTCTAAGAAATATGGTATTTGTTAAACCCATTTAAAAACTTTTGACAGATAAAGTAAGGTTGGATAATGACATGTTCTCAAACAGGATGTAAGTTTTGTTATATGCGTCAAGCATTTACAAGGTGTGAACAAGATATATGTTTTATTTTTAAAAAACAAATAACACAGTGTTTTTATTTAAAAGAGGAATTGATTTTGCTTAAGATATTATTCATTTTTGTACAGCTAAAATATCTCTGAATTTTCTTATGCTTCTGTTCACACATCAAATTGTAAGTGCAGACCCATTTATCGACTAGAATTCTTAAAAAGTGCTATTTGACGTGTGTATTATTTACCTGAAAATGTGTCTGACATTACATAAGGTTATATTGACACGAACCTTCATGTGGGCGTGACCAACTTGAGGCGAATGGGTGTCTGTAATGTAATTGCAGATACAATCTCATGTGTTTTTATCAGTATTCTTTTTTATCTGTTTGAACAGCTGTCTTGTGAATCTTTTACAGCAATAATAAACATGCATCTTACAATGACATACCGAGAGTAAGACATGCTATTTTTTTTTCTGCTACTTAATAACAGGACTCAAATTTCATCTTTATATCTTTTCATATTAAGCATCGTATCCAAGTTGTAACAACAAAGTGATACATTCTGAAAATCATTTCATCTTGAATGCAAAAATTTCATACAAAAATAAGCAAACGATGATTTATGTTATGTACATGTAGATGCTGGTTTTGATGACCTTTAAATTTAAGGAGATACGAACGTTGGTTAGTCTTCATTTCTTACAAAAATATCTATGTTTGTGTCTGCTTATCAGATTTTTTGCAACATACACAAATACTTCGTCATATTAATCTTGGAGATGTCCATTGGTACTTGGAATGTACTTGTTTGTTAGATGTCTAGCAGAGGGAGGCATTATTTGATGTCTTAACAACAGGGACGTGCTTTGTTCTCCTGTATCTACATAAACAGATGAATTGATAACGAAAGTTTTATTCCTGGTATGAATTCAGTTCAAGTGAAGGAACTCTATCAGATATAACATAAGCAGTTTGGTACAAGTAAAGATTTCTATAGCTACAGATCCGTGGTACAAGAATACTGTACTTTTTAGTCAAATGCCTGGTTTTCATTGAAATGAACATTTTTCGACTATGATAATCTGTTTCTCAGATTTAATATTATAAGTGGTGAATACAAAAGTCAATTAATAATTTCATGTTGCACGATAAGAGGTGACAACTCTATATGAAAGCAGTGTAAAATGTAATACGTACATTGCTTACCCATTACACCTAATATCTCCGAATATTCTTGATACAATTATTCTTCAAAGGCGAAGATGAAAGATATGTCCACCGCTTCCTGTTGACATTCGCGTAGAAAGGCATTCTCTCCCCACAGAGGAAACTCAGTCATACCTGAATTAGCCTCTGTTCTATTAGGGCTAATACATGGGATAGAAAGGTAGAAATATGATTGGAGGCAATCAAGGTTAGTTGTGAAATCAGCGACGCCGTTTCAAAAGTGGTCATTCGCAAAACCTCGACCATCTCCGTGTGGTTCGTCAAAGCATTCGTTGAAATTTAACATCCAGGGGAGGTAATTCTTCCTTTTACCTTTATCATTAGTTATTATTTGGTTGATAAGTAAAGTAAACTCTATCATAAAACAAATAATAATTTATACAATTATAAAACAGTTTCTATCTAATGAAAAGCCCTATCCATATCTGATTTTCAAATAGTTTCCCTCTCACACTGTTAATGAAAAATAAACATAGAGACATAATATTTTCCATGTCACTATACGACCGTTAAGAACTCCCCAAGTCATGGATATTCAAAAGGTGTTTTCATTGGCTGCAAATACGGGAGATATGTTAAGTTACAACCTTTAGCCGCAAGGATCTTGGCGTAATAGAACAGAGGCTTGCTCGCACTGAACTGCCTCTTTCGGGAGAGAATGGTAGAAACTGGGTCGCAACTTTCTCAACAGGAGAAGAAGGATACATGTATGTACAGAGCACTTCCATGACTTTTTAATGTTTAGAGCTACATGTAGGATTCATATTCTCTTAGGGCAGGGATAATTTTGCTATAAAGGGTATTAGCAATAAAATAAAGGAGGACTCTTTGAAAGGTCAAATGATGTTTGATATTTTAGAAAGATATTACTCACATTCTACATGGATGATAATTATAGGGGTCACATTGTTGTCTGTGCTTTTTGAACTCAACTAAAGAAATCAGTTTGATCCTTGTAATATATGCAGTGTTGTTCCTAGGTGGTCAGTTGAGGGGGTCATTTTGGCCTTTGCTGGGCGGATGGGACCCCTTGCATTGGTAAAAGTATCCTACTTCTCCAAAATTAAGGGACATCAAGCAAAAAGGTTGGCAGATGTCACTGTAGATGAAAATAAAATTATCCATAATTTTCTGAAATTATGGGGAAACAGAGGGTCGTCCTTTAAAAAAGCGAGATTTAGGGCATTTATTATTCTTTTATTTCTGTATAAACATCAAGCAACTGAAAGGACTCCACAGAGTTTATACGATCTATGTTTCATTTTCTGTGTTAACAACCGACAACAGAGTAAGGCTTTCCGAACGATTGAAAGTGTCAGCAACACAAACCATCAATCCCAAGGTCTTCCTCAATCACAGAAGAAATGGTAATAGCTTGCCTCGTCTCATCAGCTCTTTAATCTGTGTGTTGCTAATGTGTTGTGGGTCATGCACTGAGCAGTTGAAGCAGAGAGTCAGTTTTGTTCAATACGTCAATTATTAAGCACTTAAAATATGTGAAAAAGATATTATTAGTCTAACTAATACAACGCGTTTGATAAAAGGTGAAATGATTTCGCTCTTCTGAAAAAACATTCATGGTTTACAAATTATATCATTAAATTTTCTTTCATTCACACGTCAAGTTGTAAGTGCAGACCCATTTATCGACTAGAATTCTCACACAGTGCTATTTGATCTTTGTTTTATTTACCCAAAGAGGTGCATGACATTCCATGAGGTTATAGTGACATGAACCTTCATGTGGGTGTGTCCAACTAGAGGCGAATGAGTGTCTGTAAAGTAGTTGCAGATACAATCTCACTATTCTCGTTTTATCCGTTAAACAGCTGTCTTTTGCATCTTCTACAACAATCAGAGAGTATGATATTTTTTCTGCTACTAAACAACAGGTTTGAGTATCCATCTTCATCAAGAACATTTGTATCGTATTCAGCATACTAATTCATTTAAAATCATTTCACCTTGAAAATAAAAGTTTTCATTACGAAATTAGTAAGATGTGGTTTATGAAGAACATGGCTTCGTTGACTTTCAAAGATTCGACGATATACATGTAAGTGCGTTGGTTAGTCTTCAATCCTTACAAATAAGTTCATGTTTGTGTCTGCTTATCAGGTTTTTTGCCACATACACACATACTTCGTCATATAAATGCTGTATATGTCCATCGGTGCTTGGAATGTAGTTGTATGTTAGATGTCTAACAGAGGGGGCAATTGTTTGCTGTCTGAACAGCATGATGGTGCTTTGTTCTTCTCTAACTACACAAGCAGATGCTGTGATAACGATAGTTGTATTTCTTCTATGCTTCTTGTTTCATTCCATGTGCAAGGAGTCAGAGATGTTATATTCACTTTTGTGCAAGATTCCTTTAATTTGTAGTCAAGTGCTTGGTTTTAATTGATATGAACATCTTCCGAATTTCTAAAAAATTATTAAAATCTTGAGGTGATATTGTTTTATTTGAGATTATACGTCAAGAGACAAAATATTCTTCAGGACGAGTCCAAATATCGACTACATCAACACAGCAATGGTTACACTGAGTTTAATATCAAATGTACGTCAAGGCGAATACTGTGCGTGGTGACGACAAAAATTAATTAAAAAATTGTTTGTTGCATGATAAGATGTCACAATTCTTATCCGGTAAGTGATTTGATTGTAGAACTTGTGTTTTTACTAATTTACACCCGCAGCTTTCCCCTGATACCCTTTGTAAAATGATTCTTTAAAGAGCCGCTGTATAACCTTTTTCAAATATATTTTTCATAAGATATTGGTCAAATAACTATATAACATAAATATTAGGCCAAAACAGCAACGATACACAGTTTCTCAATGAAGCTACAGCTAAGTAAACATTGCGTAACAAGGCGTCTGCTCGTCGCCGTCCAGCGACAAACCAAAACAAGGCTGAGAGGTCACGGGCAGGGGATACCGGAAGTGACGTGGCAGTAGGCGAAGCGTTCGTCTGCTTATATGGAAAATGGTAGGCGAAATCCGTAGTTCTGCGTTTTCCAAGCGATTAACAGTATGTCATATCATTGTGTTGCTGTCAACTGTCCTAGAATATCTCCTGATGAAGTTTCCGTTGACAAATTCCCATCACATTGATCGTTTCACGCCAAATTGACCCGCTGTGTAAGGTCAAACAGAGCAATGTGACAATCCGCATCGAACTCACGTGTTCCGATCACTACACCGATTTTCTGTTTCGAGCTCGCATTTTCACTGAATGAATAGTTTAGCATGCAGAGAAAAAAGAGATTAGTAAAATATGAAACATAGCACAAAGTTTTTGGCTGATTTATGGTAATAATCCGAATTTACAATGCTCACATTTAGATTTGAACGTTGTGTAAAAAGGTTGAATAAACAATGACATTGGTCTGCAGGTGTTATTTACTTTCTTTAGATCAGATACTCACCTATTACACAATTACTTTATTGTCTATCGTATTTCCTGTCTGTTTCCTAATTAAAAGCTATCAAATGATGACTATAGCAGGTAGGTTATATAATGCACAATCATCAACACCTGGCTATTTTATGACATCAGCTTATTAGGTAACATCAAATAGCAATTGTATTCCTTAACGTCCCTTTTTTCTCCGATTGGTAAATTATAACCTGTTGAAATTAGAAATACTTTTTTGCTCTATCTGATAATTATTTTGAATAAGGTTCATTTAATAAATCTTCATTCTGTTGGGCAATGTATCGGGTATTGTTGTGAACAATATCTCTTCTATGTACAAGAGTGAAAACATTAAGATTGTCAGTGAAGTGCCCTATTAAAATAATGTTTTAAACAAGACATCAGTCATCATCCAATACATGCCTTTCATTGAGAATTGCAACTTATCCATCACTAAATGAAATAACTAAGAAAAACGTATATATTTTTTTATCTTGTTACAAAATGAAGTCAAAGGCATTTTTAAAAAATTGGTTTAAATGTATAAAAAATAGTATTGTATGATAACATCCTTTCTGTTGTGCTACTAAAGTTATATTCAATAACAACAAACAACTGTGCACAAAGATAAAACGGTTCACACGTGAGCAATTGTTTATGACGAAAATACATCCGGGTTCTCACATGCAGTCTTATGACAACATTGCGCAAATCGAGACCAGCTACATGCTGTAGCATTATGCGCACAACTTCGTTTTTAATGAGGGTCTTACATTTTCATCAATACAAATTGCCAGTTGATTAAATAAACTACCGATTTATTGAAGGTTTGAGATGTTAGGATGTTGTTTAGGGTGTTTAATCAACGGTTAAACATTGAGCTGTACTGTTAGCTTGTGTTGTTTTACATAACGAGGGCACACAACGGGGTATCACATCGCCTACTAACACGTCACGAGGCAGTCACGCTTCAGTGCGTTTTATTCTGTTCGCCGGCCTACTTAGGCAGTGTTATGTATACAGTCGTAATTAAGCCGTTTCTAGGTCGATTTCAGTAATTTAAAGTTGAGTCAATGTCAAATTGTAATCACTATTTCACGAATCCTGAAAGTTGCCATATAGCATTTCAGTCCATCTTTAAAGGCTGAGATGAAAGATATGTCCAGAACTTCCTGTTGGTATCGTGTAGTTAGGGGTTAGCAAGCAGGAGTTCAAGAAGGCTATGTACAGAGCACTTCTATAGACTATTTTGGGAGCTACATGTAGGACATGAAAATTATTCTTTATTTAAGCGATTAATTAAGAGAAAATCCAAGTTTATACAGGAATTTGATGTTAATCTATGCAAAACGAATATGAACATAAGAGTAAGCTATAATACTCTCTTACAGCATGTTTATGCTTGTTCCGAGTTCACTCAACTTGAGAGCATGTTACCAAGATGTGTAAGTTGAGTGCATCTGAGTTAGTGCATGGAGCTACGAGGGTGTTATTATAATGCTGCAGGATTCAGTTCTTCAGTTCTATGTTGCAGA
Organism: Steromphala cineraria; assembly: GCA_916613615.1. Classification (NCBI taxonomy): domain Eukaryota; kingdom Metazoa; phylum Mollusca; class Gastropoda; order Trochida; family Trochidae; genus Steromphala; species Steromphala cineraria. The sequence goes on from OU744734.1 coordinate 15,917,295, forward strand.
CGTTGGGATGGGATGTAAGGTAGGCGTGGTGCACAAAATGCATCAGTCTGCACTTAAAGGATATGTTGCAATAACAGGTAGATCTATGATCATAATGTAATGTATTCTTTATACACCTGACGTAAAAGAAGCTGATGAATAGAAACACCAGCTGTCTGTAGACGTGGAGTAATTTGTCAAATAAAAGTGCTCTTTATGTTGTTCTATAACATGCGCAGTTAGAGCATGAAATTTATTACCATAATTCAAGAAGCAAATATGCATTTGCAAAGCGTAGTACAAAAAAGATATGTACAAACAAAACAAGAAATAGGAAAATTTGAGATATACAAATGATAGGTATATCTTCGGATGAACAGAATACAAGGAAATTTTACTTATAAGAGCGACTAGACGAATTTGTTTTTACATTCCCGGTTGTATTCACTAAGAGACAAATATGCTATTTCATTTGTTTAATTTTAGATGTTTTTCTAGAGAGTGCCAATATTTGTTTGTGATTCATGCACTTACAATGCCGTCCTCTTCATGTAGATTTGTAAGCATTATGATATCCAGAGGTTTCCTGTGTTTTCATAAACTGTCTAACCAAATGTTGCACAGCTGGAGGCAGTGTTTATGTTTACCAAATGGTTGACGGTTTGATTACATATTTCTTTCAAAGGTACAAAACATTCACAGGATGGATTAGATCATGATTGACATATGAATCATCCATCCTCCTTCGTGAACGTTCTGAACCGTCGAATATCATCATTTTTAAAACACAACAAGTATCTTTGTTCGCTTTGTCTTTGTTACTAGAGAAATATATGTAATACTTGCTATGAATCCTGGTGGAATGAGATTGAGGTAATGAAGATGCATTATTTTAGGAAAAGTCCGAATAGTGTCATGTTAAATTTAACATGACTTTAAAGGGGCAGTAGCACGTTTTTAGGGAGAATATAAGGTGATGTCAGGAAAATGAAAATAAATGGTTCAAATTGAAATACAATGTATTTAAACTAAATGGAGCAGTAATAATTCAAATATATAACGTAAAGTTTAGCCATGCGATTCCTTTTTCTTACACAAAATGAATAAAAGGTGTTCACACAAAATGGCCGCCAATGGATTTTATGTGAATCTTCATAATTTGTCCTTTGACTATGGATTATTGGTTTGTGTAATGAGATTTTTGACATTGTCAAAATAATACATTTAGCATTAACTTACAATTATCAGTGAAAATTTTGAAATATAAATATATCAAAAAAACGTGCTACTGCCCCTTTAAGATACTTCGGAACAGTATTTTCGTATCAACATTAATATGTTCCTAAGCACGATCAAATGTGAAATAAAGGTTCAAGCCGACACCCATTCCATAAGTAAAGTCATAGATTATTATAAAAACCTTAGAGCAATTTAGAAACAGACTCGGACTCTTGAAAACGACTAACTGAATGGCAATGTGTAACTTCTCTACCAAGAACGTACTTTTTTCAGCTGGAATTTTCATTCTAGAAGTTGGAATGATTGAGCAGTCCAAGCGGTGTACAGTGACGTAAAAGCCTTGTCTGTGTTTCAAAGACATTGAATGGAGGAAAAGTCATTTTAGATGCAGTTTCCTCAATATTTCAAAACATATATAAATATTAAGGAGCACAATGTCCTTTACATTTTTTTAGATAAGTGTGTAAATCTAAATGAGGGATATATGAATAATCTTATATGAAAGTCATTACAGCAAATTACGTTTCTTTGATAAAGGTATGATAACTGTAGTAAACATGTATATGCTATCTGTACAAAGTGTTGGAGATTAAATATAAGGATAACCAGATTTCTAAACTAAAAAGGAGCAGGTCGCCTCGTTGATGAGAGATAGTAGTCTAAATGACCGTATTTCATGAAAAACACTGATCGCATTTTATCTTTTTTGTTATTTCTTGAGACTACAATAGAATTGTCCTATACCCTTGATCTCCCAAGGAATCGGTCGCACATGACCATACATGTTAGTAACCTTTCGCCATATTGCATTTACTAATGTTTACCAAATTGTATGTCATCTTCAAATGTTCTCGTGTAAACATACCTTATACAAATGTATCTGTTTGAATAACATTTTTTAAATCCTTCCTAGTTTCTTTTTTATCATAAATTCCCTCTGGCCAAGCCCTTTTGCCAACTAGTGAAGCCCTAGAAGCTATGTAACACTTTTTAGAGAAGTATACATGGTAGCTATGTAACACTTCTTAGAAAAGTATACATGGTCTCCTTTCAATCAACAGCTAATACTTTTTTAAACTGTTGTTACTAAAGTAAGATCAACAATGTGTTTGAGCTCTAGGTGCTAGAATGTAAGAATTCTAAGAGTATCATTAAAGCATTACTCTCTAAAGCATGCCTGTTGAATACCAATTTCTTCTTAAGCTGTTATTTCTTCACTCTTTTAAATGTCGAGCTCACTTACGTCAATATTTACACAGAAGGGTTATACATTTTTATACTAAAGAAAAAAAGAATTTAGAAATTTGTTGATATTCTTTTCAATGTTGTTCAAGTGCAGTGATTGTTATATACATTATATAGTATGTATTATAACGTTAGGTAGCGAACCTGCATAAATCAACACCTAACATCAACGATATTGAACTGCCTGTCAGAATGGAGTCATAATTGTTTGACATGACGTCACAACGGTCAAGTCGACGATTTGTTTTTGCATTTGTGACGATATAATTCAGTTGGTAATGAATATGATACCTAACTCAGTCCCCTTGAATAACTTTTTCACGAAACTCGTAATAAATATCAGTATTCAACTTGTCTTCGCTCGTCAAATACAAAACCACTCACTCGTTTCAAAAAAGAGTTACGAACGTCGTTTATTATTCTCTTTTCATTGTAGTGTGTCGATGTTAGCTTCATAGCTATTTACGTGATCAAAGTACCGCAATTAAGTTGCAATATACAGGCGATATATGATTTCAAATATCCAATTATTCCATCGAACAGGTTTCGAGTGATTATATGGCTGCTTTACTAACAAATAAACCCAATCAACATCATGATAACATAAGCTTACAAATATTTCTGAATTTTATGACAAAGATACTAAGGTTGACGTAAACTGTGGATTATCTTTTCGTCATTATGTAGAATTATATGTTTACAAGAACAAAAACCTTTTGGCATTTCCTGTACGACATGTACAAACCTTCATCTCGATACTGCAGGTGTTGTTGATTGCCTCGGGAGATAGTTAACTGATACCATGTTGTGTTAACATCATAGACATGATACTAGGAGATTGCTACATGTACATACAAGATAGGCAAGTTTTTTATTCATTACCCTTAGGCTTGTGCATGCTAAAAGCATGATTTATGTTGTTTCGAAAGGCATGTGTAGCACAGTACAAGTATAATATAAGGATTTCACTAACTGGAATTAATAATGAAAATACATTTCTACAATGTCCTGAAGAAGAAAGGCTGGAGGGTTTCATAGCCTAAAATTATTACAGAGTAAGCATTCAGCAATGACATATTGGAATTCGGACAGGTAATGATAATGTCAACTATTTTTCACGCTTGTTTCTTGTGATACAAAAGATTCTTTAAAATGAAACACAATTATTTAACAGTGCAATGTTATTGTACGGCGCTGTTTGATAACTTGTTTTATGACAAAGATACACAGATTGACGTAAACTATGGATCATCTTTTCAGTATTATGTAAAATTATGTGTTTACAAGAACACAAACCTTTTGGCATTTCCTGTACGACATGTACAAACCTTCATCTCGATACTGCAGGTGTTGGTGATTGCCTCGGGCGATAGTTAACTGATACAATGTTGTCTTAACATCATTGACACGATACTAGGAAATTGCTACATGTACATACAAGATAGGCAGGTTTTCTATACATCACCCTTAGGTTTGTGTAAGCTAACAATTAGGATGTTATTTTGAAAGATAGTAACGTATCAAAAGGAAATTGTTTAAGTACCTGTTTGTAGATGACTGCCAATATAAAAGAGATAGGGGAAGACAAAATTAAGATTACTCATAAGTGAAACAAAAACATAAATAGGAAAAGTATGTGTGGCATACTTCAAGTGGTCTAATGAAAGGTCACTCTGGAAATAATGAAGAATACATTTCTACAATGTATTCAATAAGGAAGGTTGTCAGGAGTTTCATGACTTTACATCCTTAACACCTGTAGAATGCAGCAATGATGTTTTGCTAAACATTTTGACAAGAAATAGTACTGTCAATTATTTTTCAATTTTTTTATGATACAAAAATTTAAATCTTCAAAATTATTATTTGGCAGTGCAACTTTACTGTACGGTGCGTGTTTGATAACTTCTTTAGACAGTTTAACCATGTAAAGAGTCTGATTCGTAGCATTATATTGTTATTCTGTTATTCTAGGTTGATCTCAGCACGTAGACGTTTTCACTTTTTAACATTATATGGCCGTTTATCGTGTTCGATTGAAAACGAGTAAATATCCCAGTTTGTACGTGTTACATGAATAGACTAGTTAATTGAGATGATTTGACCTTTATTCAGGATATACATTATCTTGGCTCTTATTTTAGTAATATTACAACAGTACATGAAACATACCCTGTGTTCCTTTAAATACACATTGGCTAGGTTTTTTTAAAAAATGGATTGGTGTTAGAAAATCTGTTTTTGCATTTCTTATGCGCATGTATCAGTATCAATCACATCTCTTTCCTTTTCTAATGTTTAAAACGTTAAGTTTAAATCCACATACCATTGGTATTATCATGAATGCATGTGAGAACTTGAGAATTATGGAGGAATACATTGAAGAGGAATAAACATTCTAGCTTCCCTTCATCTACATGAAAAATGGGAACATGAGAACGTGAATAATATTTTGACAATTTGATAAGAAAGAGACGTACACATTGATGTAAGTTCAGAGACATTATTTACTTGTTATTTACATACACAAGTGTGTACGTGCATTGTTCCTCAAATAGGTATCTGACATTATCTTTGGGTCATGATGACATAAGTTGTCATTTAGTGTTTCTAGAAACTGCAAACACAAGACATCATAGACATTTTTAGCTAAAACGGTTGAGTGGAATGTCATATCAAACTGATGGATATCAGGATTTTACGTTCTTTCATAATTTGGCTTTGTTCCGTTAGAACAGCTTTATGTGAAAGTTTTAAAATAATAATATTCACAAATGCATGTTGTAATGACAAATTTGAAATCGGAAATGCTAGAACGATAAGTTGTTATATTCTTCTATACACCATCTCATTTTACATTATGCAAGCAAACCCTTCATACAGAGATGAGCGAATGGTGATAATGGTACCGATGACCTTTCATATATATCAAGATAAGTTGGGTGATTACTTTGGATCCTTAACCAAACATCCATATTTGTGTCTGATAATCAGAAAACTCTCAACCTACATAAATACTTCGTCATGTAATTCCTGAAGATGTCCATCGGTGCTTGGAATGTTCCTGTTTGTTAGATGTCTATCAGAAGAAGGAATGTATTGCTGTTTGAGCAGCGTGATAGCTCCTTTGTTCTCCTATATCTACACAAACAGCATTCTCTCCCAACAGAGGCAGCTCAGTCGTACCCGAGTTAGCCTCTGTTCTATTACGGCTAATAAATTGAATAGAAAGGTAGAAATCTGATTGGAGGCAATCGAAGTTAGCGACGCCGTTTCAAAAGTGGTCATTCGCAAAAGTTCGGCTACTCCCGAGTGGATCGGCATCCAGGGGAGATAACTCTTCCTTCTACAAAACTCTACCTTCTCGTTAGTTTTTATTTGGTAAATTATTAAAATAAAATTTATATTAAAACAAAGAACAATTTACACAATTAAAAACAGTCGTGGATATCCAAAAGGTGTTTTCATTGGCTGCAAATAAGGGAGATATCTCAAGTTACAACTTTTGCCACTAGGGCAATCTGCCGGAACCCCAGGATCTTGGTGTAATAGAATAGAGGCTAACTCGGGTATGACTGAGCTGCCTCTGTGGGGAGTGAATGCACAAGCAGATGATGTGATAACGAAAGTATTAAACCTACAGTATTGGTAAGGTGCATGTACTCAATATGAAAACACTTGGCACTCTTACATTATCCTTATGTCCGAGGTTCTTAAGTTGACAAAGTGCGTTTAAATGCTAGGAAAATTTCTAATAATTCAAAATAAAATCCCAACTTGAACTGTAGATTTCTTCTTTTTTGTGTCAATTTTGGGATCAACATTCTCAAATCAGACTTTATTTGCATTGATTAAATATTTGATCGGATTCCATTTTTTACACTTACAGATGTTATGATAGCGAATGTAAGATTCAGTTAAGGTGCATGTACTGATATGAAAACAACTAGCACTGTTACATAATTCTTATGGGTCCGAGGTTCTTCTTTTTATTTCAGTTAAACAAATGTGTTTGAACGCTATGAAATTAATTTTCACAATATCAAATCTACAAATTAAATCTCAAATTAAATTGTAGATTTCGTTTTTGACGAGTCAATTTTGGGGTAGGCATTCTAAAATTCAGACTCAATGTGCTTTAAATGAATGAGTTTAACATACTAGAAATCAAGACATCGCTTGTTAACTTTATTTCAAGATAAGAATGTGGCGGAGCTAAAACTAAAATACGACGTATCGGTGAGAAAATAACAATTTATGTTATTATTTTATAACAAGAGTGTAAATACATGTACTTAACTGTAGTAACATTTCCAACACACACTTCTTTTATTACCAGAGTGACTTCCTTTTCCCCTCCTAACCTTTATGAAATGTTCTTCAAAGGCTAAAAGAAAGAAATGTCCTCAGTTTCCTGAGGTTATCATATTGATAGGGGGTCGTCCCTTCATCAGCAGGAAGTCATTGAGGATATGTTCAGATAGCTTCCTTTACTTCATGATGTTAAGGAAGTGTTAAAGGGCAGTTTATTGTTCCCGTGGGTGTTAAGGGGAAGGTCATATATAAATATATTTTAGAAACGTTTGCAAAGGTTGCATGGTGGTTGGTATATTTGTTTTATATTCAAAAGGATATTAGATAAGTTCGAAAAATTATATTATAAGGCATTGCGATATAACCTGTGATTCATCAGGTTTGAGACCTTGTTTGATCGATATTCCCTGTGATGGATAAATCCAGTCATCGCAAGGGTTTTATATACAAATCCGTAGGAAGACATAAACTTTACAAAGTTTTAAAAGAATTAATTGAGATACTTGCAAACATGATGTTTTTTTAATTATGACTTTATATTTTAAGCTGTGCCAATATACACCAATCAGCATATGTAACAACAGCATAAGTACCTCTTTATGGGACTTGATATTCGTCAAGTCATAACAGGCGTCTTCTTCGAGAGGCATTTTAGAAATTGAAATGACAGTTGTCATCCATATTTGCCTATGCATTATTATCATAATTATATAATAGGCGAGTTTGTACTATTTGTACGGTCATTGCTTGCTTATATTGCCTGACCATGATGGTGTGGGTTCGAATCCTGTAAAACATCGACCAGAAAAGGTACAAGAATTTGCACTTTTGCAGATAATATGAATCCAAGTATTACCATGTTACATATATATGAGTGTCGAACTAACGTTACCCACATGAAGTTCACTTCAACAATAAGCAGCCTTAACAAAGTTTTCCAAGAGTTTTCCACAAAATGGTTGGTAACACGTCAGCACCTGAACTCATCCATCCCAGGGTTCTCCTCAATCACAGAAGCAATGGTAACAGCTCTCCTCGCCTCATCAGCTCTTTAATCTTTCTACTGCTAATGTGTTGTGGGTCATGCACTGAACGAGGGGTTGTTTGTTGAATTCAACATGTTGCTTTCACCTCTTGATCTTTCCGTGGTTTACAAACCAAAGAGGTGTTCCTCCAATTTGTGTTATCAGTTTCCAATAACTTTCAGTGTAATAAAGAAAGAAAACGTTAAGTTTGTTACTATAGATATACTTTTTAAAATATGACATCGAATGACTGAGTCAATTGAATTTGCTCTTTACAACGCCATAGGCTAAGCAATTTGACTTACTTTAAATCTAAAAAGTATCAAAACTTTATTGAGATACCTGTGGTTAGCCAATGACGCATTAAACAAATTAAAGGGGAACTAGACGGTTTAGGTAAAATGTGATACAAAACAACGAAACTAAATGTAACGTATTATCAGTTAATGTTTCTTAATCAAAAATACCAATTCTAGAAGGAACATACAATGATTGGTTAACATACATGAATCAATTTTGCTACCTCAAATGAATAGGATGCTCATACAAAATTCGCCTCCAGTAATTTCGCTCGATACTTGATCCTTTATTATACGACTAGAGATAATGATTGGATAAAGGCAATATGTTAGATCTGACATCTGAAGATAATACATTTGGCATAAACCATCTTATATTCAGGACAAACCAACTTATATTTCCCAAAATCGTGCTATTGTCCCTTTAATAATAAGCTATCATACCTATCCTTTGATGTTGTAGAGTGTAATGGATAATTCTACTTGTTGGTATCCGAAGGCAGCTGAGCATGTGTTATTAAGCTGTTATTAAATGCTGCAGGACTCCTCAGTCTGTGCTGCAGCTGTTGAGATTAGAGGTAGCGGTAGGCGTGTTGCATCAGTCTGCACTTAGATGACCAGTAGATTCTCTGCACTTCAAAGATGACCACAATGTCAATCATCTACAAAATTGTCATCATTGGTTCATAACAGTACCACTTGGTACTAACTTAGATATAACCTCACTGATATGGGGTCTGTGAAGGTAGCTGCCAATTTCCAGTTCCTTAATCAAATTGTGAAGTTAGCTGGCAGTTCCCAGTTCCCAGTTCCCTATTCAAATTGTCAGGAGAATAACAGCAAGGTAAGATCATTCCAAACAGCATTTAGTGACGTAAAAGACCGACTTCTTTTGAGTATAAGATAGCAATAAAAATATTCCGAGCATGACAAAATATTCAAGAAACAACAATATGTTAATGTGTAAGTATCTTGCAAAATTGAAGTATTTCTTATATGTTAAGAAAGGTATTTTTGTTACTATTATTTATCTAAACATAACAAAAACCTCAATATGTCAATATGTTTATCTTAATACTAGGATTTCCTTATAGGACAAAATCTTACACATCACCAAATTTCAATCTCTTATTCATCATTTAAATTACTGGCGTGAAAACGTTAAAAAAAACTCCTCAAAAACCTAAAGCAGCAGACAATTTAAAGATTACAATTCCCCTCAATTATTAAGGATAAATGTTATAGCACGAAATGAAGATCTTTAATTTAAGTGCCTTTATGAATAAAGGTTACCGTCCAAATTGTATTTATTTTTGAACATTTCAATGTTCTCTTGTCAGCAAGCCACGGTACACATGTATCTGGTTGTATAGGTTGATACATTTGGTTTTAACTTTCATTCCAATCGCCACCTTGCTAATCCAAATAGCAAAGTCTTGGATCTTGGGCATGTATCCCTTCTCAGGAGGATTAATATGATCGCCTTTCGATCAACAGGTTAACATTTAGTAAACCCAAAATAAGATCAACAAAGTGTTTCCTCTCTTGGTAAATTGCTGGAATGTAAGAGTTCTAAGGGAATCCGAGAAAAACTATTCTGCAAAGCATGCCTGCTGAATACCGCTTCCTTCTCAAGCTGTAACGTTTTTGTCTTCTTCGACATATGTTGATAGAGGTATCCGACTTGTGCACAGCATTCCTTAAACTTTTTATATCCTTTTTTGTAGGACAGAATGTCAAACAATGTTAAGGAATAGGAAGCACTTGGTTCTTATCTAGATTTTTAAATAGCAAATAGCCTTTAGTTCTGACTGCTGCTTTGAGGTGATGATGATGATGATGATGATGATGATGATGATGATTGATGAAGACGACGACGATGATGATGTTGATGATGATGACGTCGCCGACGAAGACGATAATGATCATGATCCTGATGACGATGACCACAACGGCGAAAATGACGACTTCGGCGTTGATGATGATGACGATGTTTATGATGATGATGACGATGATGTTTATGATGATGAGAATTAATTTCAGAAACCTTGTTTGTATCTATCTATTCTGAATTATGAGATAGAGCTAAAAGATACAGCAGTTGTCATAATTCCAAATGTCGATGTTGCCCGTATAACAGCAAATACGAAGGGATTATATGACTGCTTCAATTACACAAACCAATACACAGTCCACAAATTTGCAGAGATCACCTAACTTTTTTGATAACGATAAACGCATTTACGTAACTTTGGGTCGCATTTCCAGTATCATACAATGAAATTTGCCACCTGAAATGTTGACATTTCCTGTTCGACATGTACATTGCACACACCTCCATTTCAATACTGCAGGTGTTGTTGATTGCCTCGGGTGATAGTTAACTGATACCATGTTGTCTTAACATCATTGACACGATACTAGGAGATTGCTACATGTACATATACGATAAGCAGGTTGTATCCTTACATCACCCTGTGCTTTTACAGGCTTAAACAGCAGAATAATAATTGTGTTTTGGAAGATGGTGACATACCATATGGATCATGCAGGTGTTGTTGATTGCTTTGGGAGATAGATAACTGATACAATGTTGTGTTAACATCATAGACGATGTACATACATGATAGGTTGAACCTTTAGATCATCCTGCAGGTTTGTGTCAGATAAACAGAAGCAGATTTATATGTCGTTTGGGAAGAGTACCAGGAAACGAATACATAGCAAAACAGGCATTTTCTTGCCAAGAACATTATTGTTTCTCTTATTTTACATTGAAATGATAGCATTTACGTTATACGAGGTTACAAAATATTTCCTACATTTGCTTCCAGTTCAGTAATTTTAGGCATCAACAATGTAACTCGTGTAGTCCCCACTGTTGAAAAATACGAGAAACTATACAATGTGCATTACAAAAAGAATCATGTCTATTGAAACCGAAAAGAATTACTCTTAATTGAATGGTTTCAAAATGATATTCAAGCAATTTCAAAAGTTTCATTCTTGACCGGATATGAAACATGCTAGTGAAGTACCGATCATCAGTTTTAAGGATTAGGTTTTGTGTACCGGTACTATGCAGACAAAACTGTGTTCCCACGGTAAAGAGTTATAGACAGACAGACAGACAGATTTTATTGGTATATATGGCCCGAAGACCAAGAGTACAATGAAAAGTAATATGTTTCAAACAGTAACAGCGCTACCATGCAGTATCACATCGTACAGAACGTTTAACATCAAAGGTTTACAAATCTTGGCACTTTGATCTAGAACGATCAATATGATAAATCAGTAAAGATAGTTTATATAACAGCTGCACAGCGTCTGTTGTTAAGATTGCTTTAAATTTGTCTTTTGTTGGTTGTTTGCAAAGAGTTATAGCAACACTACTATTGGTACTTGAGAAGGCCTTTGTATCCGGATGATGAAGATAAAACCATATGAATGGCGCTTCATGTAGCAACGATGCCACGAATACTGTAAAGATTACTTATACCATTATGAAATTGGTGTAGGAATTATTTATATGTTAACATGTTCGTCTGTATTTCAGTCAACCATGGACTGTTTGATGGACAGCTTGGATCCTGAGAAGTGGCAGACAATCGAAGCCAGCGCAAAAGGAGAAGGTATGAGAGATAATCTGCAGCCACTTAACGATGAAGCTCATCCCGTTGGTCCAATTTTAAAGGCACTGTAGAACGTATTCTGAGAAATCAAGTAATCACTGAAAACATTAATTGCAGGTAACAATAGGAGTTCATTAACGATGGTACCAATTTGGATAATCTACGTTAATTCTTCATTAAAACAAACTTTCACATTAAAATGGCCACTGTTTTCGTTTTTAAGACAGACAGACAGACAGACAGACAGTTTATTGACTCGAGCCATAACAAATGACCTCTACCCATGTACAAAACATTTAAGACATCTGATACTCGATTTAAGAACATACTGTTATCAACTATTATTTGAAGAAATAACATCGAAGAAATAGGTTACAGTGCCTTTTATTAAGCATAAGATCCATCATTCAATTTCAAAATCAACTCGCATTTAATATTTGAATTGATCAACGGGATCATGCTTTTGATTGTACATGTTTGTATACAAATAGGAACGTATTTAGCTAAGAAAGTAACATTTAACGTTAGAGGTATACAACATAGTGTGTATTTGATATATCCGTCTAAGGATACAAGAATACAAATATTGTAACAGTATATCAAGCAGACTCATTCTTCTTGTATGAAATGAACAGTAGCACTGTTTTTATTATATTGTACTTCTCTATGTTTTCAACAATGATTTTCAATGTATGGCAAACAAAGCATCTTCAGCAGGACGACAAGAGGAGTCCATTAAGCAATGTAACAATTGACGAATTTGGTTATCCAAACAAAGATGTTCACAATAAGTTGGCCATACTCTTCTTCATTATTTCCACAGTGATTGTTTAGTGTATGTTCAGAAAGGACATCATTGATAATTGGATACATTTATTAAAGTTTTCTTTCATTTACCTAAAACCTTGCTATCGTTCCTTTTAAAACAAACCAAACACAATGGGATGGTAAATGGTACATGTACAAGAAAATAAGTCAATATCATTTGTATTTCTTCATCATACCAACCTTTCAAAATGCGACTGAAAGAAAGAAAGAAATTCAGAAGATTACAGGCAATTGTATAGTCTCGTATTTCAACAGTCTATGCATTTAAAGGGGCAGTAGCACGTTATTTGAAAATTTTACATTTCAAATTTGTCACTGATAATTGTACGTTAATGCTAAATGTATTATGTTGATGGTGTCAAAAATCTTGTAACACAAATCAATCATCCACAGTCAGAGGACAAAGTATGGAGATTTACATAAAATCCATTGGCGGCCATTTTTTTTTAACACCTTTTTTTGTGTAAGAAAAATGAATCGCATGGCTAATCTATACATTATATACTTGAATTATTACTGCTCCATTTAGTTTAAATACATTGTCTTTCAATTGGAACCATTAATTTTCATTTTCCTGACATCACCTAAAATGCCCCCTAAAAACGTGCTACTGCCCCTTTATGTCCGTGGTAGAATTTACAATCCTCCATATAGCTCATATTAATGATTGTATTTAGGTGGACGTGAAAGTTCAAAGTTCAATGATAACTGATAAGGCCTTTAAAAAACATATCGAAATGCGTTTAAGCCGTCACTGTTAATTTTGCATAACGCGCTGAGTCGGCGGTTCAGTATTTTGGTAAGCGTTTTTTGAAAATCTCTCTGCATCGATGTTGTTGCTTAATGAAATATGTTCTAACCGACTTTCTCACATACGAATTATTGGTTTAATTATCAATGTTAACGCTTTAATGACTTTTCTTAATCTTATTTATTTCTTTGATTGGTGATTATGTATACATGTTTTCTTTTCTTTCCATTCTTAACTGTCGTACATATACTTTTTGCATGGATGATGATAATTAATGTTGCTATCTTAACTCTCCCTCTTACTTCTATTTTGAACTTTGTCTTATTTGAATTTACTATATCTGACTATAACATTTAACACCATATATTCGTCATTTAAACTTACACAACTTAACACCAACTTCATTCTTGTATCAATTAACTTTCTAGATTGACTGTATCTTTCTTTCTGGTATCTTTAAAACATTTTGGTTAACACTAATTTTTATATTTTGTTATTGATATACATTAACTATTGTAACCTCACTGGATCCGCTTAGTTTCAATGATTAAGTTACAAACAATAGATTACATGAAAAACAAAATTTATGATTTTACTTCAAGTTAACATTTGATTATCATATTGTACAATACAATCGAAAGTCTAGTCAATGCTCAACCACTATCATTGCAATGTACAAGTAAATGATTATCTCCCTTTGTTAAAGTATAATAATTGGTTATCTCCCTTTGTTGAAGTAAAATAAATGGTTATCTCCCTTTGTTGAAGGTGAAATTATATGACTATATCCCTCCTTTGAGGGTAAAAGTGAATGGTTATCTCCCTTTGTTGAAGATTTAAGTACATTTTTATCTCCCTTTGTTAAAGTAAAGTAAATGGTTATCTCCTTTTATTGAAGGTTACAAGGAGTACAAGGTGATGCGGCAACACAAGGAGTCGCCCTATGGAACATTCAGATATCTGATCCAACAGGATGAGGATGATCCAAAGGCTGTTTTCGTTGTCGACTGCAAAATTGGAATGGACCCTCTTAAAGATATCGGGACATGCGAAATGAAACTCGATGGCGAAGACAAGAACGTCCTTGGCATTGACCTTGAGGGCGACATCGTTGTCCGGAAATAGAAGGCGCCAAGGGCGATCACTCTCATCTTTATTACAATTTCCGAAAACCAAGAACACTTGGGCTTGGTCACGTTTTGATAGCACTTTTGTAGAGTAGAATTTACTATTTTTATTAATGTATTTGTTTATTTATATATTTTTATCATGGCTTAAGTGCAATATGTTAAAAAATAATAGTCAAAATAATAATTTTGGTGATATCTTAAATTTCTAAATGTTTTAAACTGTTAAAGGAATTTGATTTTAAAATCCTTGTAATAAACTGATTTACAAAGAAAGTACACACCTTTATTAAATATGTAATTGGCATATGATGTATTTAATTATCATATAATCAACATAGCCCACATTTGCAGCATTTAAAATGAATTTCGTTTTGTCTTGTTGATGGTTTAATAATAAAATATCTTTGTTTTAATGTAGTTAGGAGTGAAAATCAAAATTTACATCAAAATTACCCACAACCACGTTTGTAAATGTGTGAAGAATAAGGCTCATTTCTTGGTTCTAACATATGATACAACTTTCATACATATAAACAGTTTTGTTTTTTTTAAATAATATTTTGAAATGTAATTTCATCAAAAGATAATTTTCAAATGAAAAATTCAAAAACCACATGGAAATGTTCTCTGGAACTGAGTAATCTCATGTACTTGTATATTTATATGATAAAACCAAATGAGGCGTGTACTTTCTTTTGTCTCAGTTTATATGGGAAAACTTTTAAAGTACAAAACATCCATTATTATTCATACTGCTTAATTGTCTTATTCACACAAAATAGCTAACAGATTATCATCTATATACTCTCATTTTGATTACCAACTTTATTCACAGTTTCAAATATTTTGCAATAAACATGTTTTCGGGAATAAGGAAAAGTGTAAGTATGTTTTGGTTATCACGTTAAGAAGAATTGCTCTCAAGCTGCAATTGTCTGTTTGTTAAATACTTTAAAGATATAAATATCTAAGATGACTATGGATTTCTGAGGTATCAAGTACGTAGGTTTCATAACAGTGTTCTGTCAAGTTGCATCTCTTTAAATAAAACAATGTTTTGCCAATATTTTCTTTGTTGCTTTTTCTTTACTTACATATTTTTGTATTCATGAACATACACAAAGAGTTAAGTCCCGATATTTTATCATAAACTGGCGATGTATGGTAAGAAAGGTGATATTAAGTATTAATTTGTAATTCTTTTAGTACACTCCATTTTCGTTTTAAACATAACGTTGTTAGTACATGATTGTACCACAACCCAGTTCATACGTGTTACTGAGGGTCATGGTTTTATGGGATTTATACAGTAAAATCTGGCTATAACGCCACCATTTGTCCACGAGAAAATTTGGCACTATATCCAGGGTCGTCTTTCACAAAGCCCTAAGCAAATCGTAAGTCCTTAAAGGGGCAGTAGCACGTTTTTAGATAATTTTATGTTCTAAATATTTCACTGATAATTGTATGTTAATGCTTAATGTATTATTTTGATAGTGTCAAAATTCTTAATACACAAGCCATTTGTCCATAATCAGAGGACAAAGTATGAAGAGTCACATAAAATCCATTGGCGGCCATTTTGTGTGAACACCTTAAATTCATTTTGTGTAACGAAAAGGAATTGCACGGCTAAACTTCAAATTATTTATTTGAATTATTACTGCTACAGTTAGTTTAAAAGATTGTCTTTCAATTGGAACCAATAATTTTTATTTTCCTGACATCACCTTATATTCCCTCTAAAAACGTGCTACTGCCCCTTAAGGTAACCTTAGTACAATGTTAAAGAATGGGAGTTTAGGTCAACTTTAGTTAAGGTTGCTTTGTGAAAGTAGGCCCTGGTAGGCATTATATCCAGGTAAGGCATTGAGATACATGTTGGCAAAAATGCCACTAAATAAAGAAGTGATGAATGTTGTCAATCAGTTTGAGGCAAGTAGTAAGTCACTCAAGTAATCAATGCCTATAGACCACCGATGAAAGTACCTATACAATATAAACCCAGTGTCGATTGAGTTGAGTCATGCCAGTTAACCTTAATTAGTTAAAACAATACCCTAAATAGTGTATTTTCATTGGCATTATAGTCAGGGAACACTGACTTTAGTTCCAAAAACCATTGGCAAATGGCATTATATCCGGTTTGGCATTATAACCAGTGAGTTATAAGGGCAGGAAATTCGTTATGCCAAAACATGGCATTATATCGAATTTGGCATTATTACCATGGACATCATTACCAGGGTATAATGTATTTGACTTGGTTAGACCCACTGGAAAGGCAACTTTAACAAGTAAAGCATTTTATCGGCGCTACGGGTGTTGACAGCCTTGCTACGGCATTACAGGGCATCGTTGTTTAATTCTGTAAATACATAAAGAGTTTAGTTGATAAAAAGTAAAATTTGTAAAAGTAAAGCGTTTCAATTACATTTCCTAAACAAACAAGATCGCTGCCGGAACCCGATAGGACTCTTTAGCAAGAGATATGACGTAAGAAGTAAGTATCAAAAATCATTATGACAATATCAAGATAAACCTACCAAAAGTATCTAAAACTCAAAGGTCACTGGCGTATATAATATTGTACGGAATTACAAATAACATCACAAAAATAAATGCCATACATCTTTTCGTAACTATATAGCATGTTTGCTGCTTGTTTCTTAATAAGTATCACCAAAGCTTGAATCATTTTCTAAATTACTAAAAACAATTTAATCGTACGATGTAAATTTAT
This sequence comes from Steromphala cineraria, assembly GCA_916613615.1. Classification (NCBI taxonomy): domain Eukaryota; kingdom Metazoa; phylum Mollusca; class Gastropoda; order Trochida; family Trochidae; genus Steromphala; species Steromphala cineraria. The sequence continues at coordinate 15,934,483 of OU744734.1, forward strand.
ATATTGGACAATTTAACCTATTACCTCTACAGCATCCCATTTTGATACAGCTTTTCATCTAACTTAATAGTCTTTATTTATAATTTATGATTAACTAATGAAATGGATATAAGTTCTTTATTCGTACTTTAAAATTCACCCTTACTTCATTTGATATGATGTTTTCAATATTTCCTTACACGAACTTTTAAATCTGTTCTCGTCATTCCGCGTATACCTTCAATACTAATTATATACAAATTCTACAGCAATAAGAGGTTATAATGATAAATAATAAGGAAATCCGTGAAATAAATGTTCGATTTAAGTTTAACGGATTTGGTTTTTTTTTTTTAATTTAATATTTATTATTATTATTTGATAAAATAAATACATGCATAGCAAAGGTTCCATAAATGATAGATAAGATGGGTACCGGTTCCTTATATCACCTGTGCCTAACTTCCATTCTGTACCTGTGTGATTCCTAAACAGAATGTTAAGTTTGTGCATTTACCTTTACGAAAACATGTGTATTTGTACTGAACTTTAGATATAAGCCTCCATCGGAGATGTAAATTTGACAGAAAAAGATAAACATGAAACTACAGTGTATGGCTACATAAGTTTACAGGATAGAAGAGATAGAGTCCAACCTTCTGCTATGTTATTGAATTACTTCCAAACCTTTTTCTCCAAAACACAATAACAATTACATTAATTTAAGAAACAATTTATTCATAAATGTACCAGTATTTCATATTGATTTTTTTTTTATAAAAGTTGATAAAAATTCGGGCTAAGCATTTATCCGTTTGTAAACAACATATAAATGTCTTTTCTACTGATATTGGCCTTTGGTCAATAAAGTTCTATCTCGTCCTGTTTTTCAAAAAGAAAACGTAATTCTATTTGCAGGTTTCGTAGAGTGCCGTGTGATGCGTCAAATCAAGGAAGAGCCCGTTGGAACATTAAAGCTATTCCTGTTGGACCCTAAGGATGAAGTAGTCACTCCACTGGTTGTGGGGATAAAGACGGGCCACCATCCTCTCAAGAATGTGGGAACCTGCGAGGTCAAGTTGGACGATGATGGGAACGTTCTGGGCATTGATGTAGAGGGAGACATCGTGATGAAGAAATAAATAATGACTTTCGAAAATGTTGGAGAGGAACAGATGGTGGATAGTTTTGCTGAGGGTAAAGGTACTTTTTGTTTTCGAAAATGGCCATCACCCTGATTGATGGTGCAAAAAAGGGTTATGCAAGGGGTACGACAAGGATATCGTTTGGGCCATGTTTTATTTGAGAATTTTGCAAATTTCGAAAGCTTTAGATCGGGAAAGTGTCAGGTATTTCTATTTGAAGGGTTTGATGAACAACACATGTATGTTCATGTAAAACGTACAGGCCTGAATCTCCAGCCGTACCTGCTGAAATGCAATTGGAATACCGAATGCTATTGATTTCATGTTACTTCTAGTATATTGGGTAGAGTTGTCAATATAACTTTTGAAATTTTTCTAATTAACTTTGCTACTTTTCTGCTAATTTCAGCATTTAGTTAGCATACGTTAAAGTATTTGAGTAATATTGATATTTGATAAATGTTTTCAAATTGTAGTTTATGCATGTTTGTACATATTACTACATAATAAGCATTATTACGTAAAAGTTGATTTCAGTAAAGGAAAGGTCATACCGAGCGTTCTGTTATGTTTGGCTTGAAATCCTTTAAATGTCCCATCTTTTGTGAAAAGAGTAAAAGAAAAACGTTACATTTCAAGAGAGTAATCAAAAGCTCTTGGTATATTTAGTAAATGAAATGACAGGTTGTTTTAACAAGATTATTGCAACTTTAGGGTAAATGTTCAGCTTTCACCTAACAAGCATAGTTCAATTTGTTCATTTTGTTGTAAACTTTATACTTACAGTTACTTTCACTGTGATTTCCATTGTACTTCTTACATATTCATTGTTCAATATGTTGTATTGCCTTGCTTTTACAATAAAAGTTTAATATAATGTGAAGATGTTTTTTTTCTTTCGACAGACGTTTTGGATATGAATCAAATAGAAAACAGCAACTTAATTTTTTTAACTTTAATCAAAGACTATGATATGATATTTTAGTATCACAGTTATTAGCATTTTCTCATCTTGCTAATTCTTAGAAAGTATCGATCAAGAGGTAGATCAAGTCATAATTTGTTTATCCAGCCTACTTTTAAAATACCTGCCATTCAAGGGTTTTCAATAATATGTCATATGTCTTTCAATTCGAATATTTTAATTATCGTACAAGCGCATACGTCATTACTCAGCGAAGCGAGACTTTCAAATGACGCCATTTATGTTTACCATTTCGTTTGTAAGATCGTAAGTTTGATAAATTTTAGCCGTTGAGTACACATCGATTATCATCGATATACCCTTAGTTCAATGTTGACATCCTTCTTTGAGCTCAGATTTTACAGGGGTCGTTACAGTCATGTTTTAATGTTTTGTTGCGTTAATAAGTGGAAGTTTCCACGATCAGATAGCCTTCATATTATGGTTTTTCCCAGGAGGTGTGTTTTCACTGATTGACACACAGGCTGCACTTCAAACAAGTCATTCCATTGACAATATGCTTGGGGTAACAAGATGAAGAAGAAGAAATATATTTTATTAAAATGTCACATATTGTAATAAAGGCATTAAAAGATATTAACAAAATCAGTTTAATAAAACAACATCCAGCCTAACAGGCTTATGAGACACGAGCATGATTCAAACAGTATTTCAATTTCAATGTAAATTTTTTGACGTTGAAGAAATGTTGAAATGAAACATGTTTTTGTTAGTTTAATTTTGAAAACGACAGACAATAAATGCACTGAGATCCAGTCTAGTCAGAATAGGAGTAAAACGGATTATATTGAGGCTAGGTTTACTTAGACTGACTGAGATCCATCCTCAAATGAATTTAGAATTTAGAATGTTTCCATCAACTCCTTCGTCGAGATCATTTGAAGAAATAATAATTGTTAGACATAAACAGTTCACAAACAGGGCTCTGTGTGTGAGCTCTGTTATCAAAAATAATATCCTTTTTAAGGAAACGTATAAAATTTGAATCAGGATGTTGAATAAGTGAAAGTTTTCATCAAATGTATAATAATTTGCAAGCCTCAAATTAAGATTTTACGGACGCTTCTCCTTCAAAGGGGATGAAACATAAAGATTTTGAGTATAAGTTTGTATTATACTCCCATATTAGTGCCACTACATCGTATTCTTAAAAATAAAGCTCAATGAATTGAAAGGAAATAGAAATATACATATGGGCTTACATGAATGCAGATAAAGAGATAGCTTATGCAAAATCACAATTCTGTAAGATGATTTAAATCACAATTGTGTAAAAGGAATTGTAAAAGCTTAATAGGCATACTCTTGTTGACAATATGAAGGAATGGCTATAAACAATATACACTTTCGTATGCACTTGCTGAAAATTGTCTCGGATCAAAACAGATGTCTGTGCTGATGTTTGCTTCATCTATGGGGAGAGATTGTGGACTGCTTATCTTTCAGCTAACTCCATACTGCTATATGATGTGGCTTTGTAAACGACTTATCTGTTCCGTTGCTTCTCCTTCGGAAACGAAAAAAAAATAAAAAGATTTGAACGAGAGTCGTTCATTCAATCGCTGTCAAGTGATGACTCAATTATCACAACTAAGAGACAAAAAAGTGTCCCTTGACGAGAGTTATTTCCTCTTGGATTTATTTGAATCATTTCAAAACAGACTGTGTCTCACAACTGTTCGTGTTCAACATATTCAAGTATTTTCCAAACGGCAGCCAACACTATTGACCTGATCTTTAGGCACACCAACACAGTGGCGAACTTCATCTACCTCATCGTAAATATGTTCAGCACCCAATCCAGAGTTTCTGTCTGTAGAAGTTCCATTCAGGTGTCTCATGTCCACGTGGTTGGGTACGTTAATAAAGTTTCTATCCATACGATGTCCATTGACACGTCTTCTATCCAAATGGTGTGGCATATCCATGAATTTTGCATTCACACAATGTCCATTGACACATGCTCTGTCCACATGGTGTGGCATATCCATGAATGCTGCAGTCATACAGTGACCATTTGTATGTGCTCTGTCCAAATGGTGTGGCATATCCCTAAATTCTGTATCCATACAATGCCCATCTGTAGCGGCTCTACCCACATGATGTGGCGTTATGTAGTTTGTTTCCGAAAAGTGCTGTGTTCCGTGTCCATGGTGGGATGGAAGATCGGTTCTCAGAGGGGTAGATGTACCACCAATAAGGGGTCTGTTGACCTGGTGGATCTGATGATGTAGAAGGGTGCTATCCTCGTTAGAGTGTCCAGCCACATAAGCGGGTACCTGCTGGTTTAGAAGCCTTGTGTCTGTGTCTGGATACAGGTAGTGTTGACCTCCTGTCAACTCCGAGATGTTCTCAGAGTCTTTGTCAAATTTGATGAAGTTTCCAGACTTTCGGAACCTCCTGCATCGCCTGCGATCTAAAAAAACATATGTTTCTATTTGTATTTTACAAATAACTTGTTCAATAAGCAGCCTCCCATATCACACTTGTTGGACCAACGGTTCATTCGACACCAGTGATCAATGCATTTGCTTAACAATTATGATATTCTAAAAGCACATTCACTTTCAACTCCATTCAGGATAAATGGGATTATGTTTCAATGATATTCTATTGAATTGAAAAGAAAAAGATCATCACAGACTAAAAAAGGATAAAATGGCACATATACTATGGCACAATGTACGCTAGTAATACCATACTCTCTTTTGATGACGTGAAAAATGCACAATTGCAAGCTCTATTCACATATTATAATCTGGTCTCTTATTGACCATTGATAATTACTTTTGATGATACTAATATTTCAATAAGTAATGTTACCAGTACTTCCACTGATAGTACGATTCCTCCCATTTCTCTTGATTGTACGACTTTCTCTACCGTTAAGTGCATTATGACTTCTATTTTACTTCTATTAGTTCTTCGGGCACTTCTTCAATAGCACGATTTCTTCTTATTAGGTTTACTACTACAACTATTTTTAGCACTATTACAGCTTCTACCAGTCCTTTAAATAGGTAAGACTCATTCCACTGTTAAGTTTGGTACTAATACTATTTCTACTACTTTTAGTCCTTCTACCGTTATTATTTTAATAGAACGACTTCCGTTAATGTTAAGTTCACAGCTTCTATTAATTGTACTTCTATTGATACCAGTTAATGTTTACTAGTACGACTTCTATCAGTACTTCTTTTTATAGATAATCTACATCTACGTTGCTTAAAGTGTCACTTACCTGATATAAACAACCATAGAATGACAAGAAACAGCAATGCAAACACAGATATGAAGCTGTAAACCAGAATATTCTTCAGCAAATCTTGCTTTCTTTTCCCTGAAAATTAAAATATACATAGAGGTGGTTATACTGACTAAAGAAGGTTTAATAAGATTGTTGGTCTATACATATTTCTATAGAAGTAAAGGTTATAATTTCTTCTACAAAGTGAACAACAAATCCTGGCAAAACCATAAAAACAATATTTTGAAATAAATTCAAATTTTGATTTTCTTTTTTTTACATTACAATCTTAACAAAGATACATTTTCTTATTTGGTCAGCGTCAAACATCCTTGTTTTTCCAACTTCAGTATACTATGTGTATAGTATATAAGAAACATATGCTTCTGTCTTTTTCAATAATAAAAGCTTCCAATCCATCAATGGGGAAAACTAGCCACTTAAATGGATTGAAGAATTATTCGATCTTTTCATTTTGCAAACATTTTCAATTTATTTTCCTCATCATTTTGATACACACCATTACCGTACAGGTTTGGATACACATCATATTTGGTAGCATTATCGTGAGCTTGTGGTCGTTTGGTGGAAGCATCTTTCACAATAGCAGCAACATGAACTGCAATTCAATGAGGAAAACCTGTTACAATAATGTTATTGGTCTCCAATCATAAAAATCTCCTTTTGCTCGTGGTTAAAATACGGAAGTTGGAACTGAAACTAAAACATTCTATCAGAACAGATAGTGCTCAAACAGGTTGACGGGATCTTAGTACTTTAAGTGCCAGGGTTTCCTTTAAGCAAGCCAAGGGCTTCTATAGGGAAAATATAGGTTTTGACATGTGAACTTTGGGACCAACAGAAGCCCGGAAACATGGGATTCTATTCTGCATTACTTTAAATTAACAATCACTTTGAATTACATGAAAGACATCAGTGTGATTTAACTTTTACGAAATGGACTCAGACTTTAGAAAAAGGGAGAACACCCTGGTAGCATGAAACTTCTGGAAATTTATTGAAAGATGAAAATAGTAAATATGTACGTATATGATTAATTCAAAAATATTTTCGGAGTATGTTTTGTTACATTCTGATTTCACTTATAGCTTGGACTTCTTATCAAACCTTGAACTTTAATAGTGATACGTGTAAAATGCATACCTTTAACTGTGCTGATTTCTTCTTCATTCGTTGTTTCAATATCTGAAATGAATTCTACAAATATGATTTCAAATATGATTTTCAAAAATCAAAATACATGCCTCTGTATCGCTGATTACCAAGCAATCCCAGTTTGATATCTTGGTCATTTTCCGAATCTCAATTGGACTTTTGCTTTCCATTTTTCAACTGTACATAAGCTGTCAAAACACATTTTGACTATTTGGTATAAGAAAGACAAAGCTAGAACCTGGCCTTTCTTCGATGTATACATGAATCAAATATTTTTTAAAGGGCATTTCAAAATATTTTACATGATGTTCGTGATTAATCGGGGATGAATGATCTTTGTAAAAGGAAAACTCATTCAAATGAAAGACTATGATATTTTAACCTTTAAAAAACTTTTTGATAATACATTATGGTATGACAGAAGATCTGAACTTTGATCTAGAATGAACTTTGTTGTATAATATATGGATATATACATAATAACTATCATTTGGTTTCTGTCGTCAATTTACAATTCCTACCTTTACGAGTACAACTTGTGCAAAAATGAATGTTTTTTTTCATATGCATTCTTTTAGTGAGTTTGGGTTTAACATGTTTTCAGCAATTTCTCAGCTTTTTAACACTTGCATTTATAAGGGAATTGTCAAAATACTCAATAATCTCTATAAGCGTACCTTTAACAACATTGGTTGTTGAATTGAGAGAAAATCTTTTGATTATCCCGCCATATCCACACTGTACATTGCTTTGATCGATGTCATCCACAGTATAGGACATGGAGCTGGAACAACTAAAGAGACAAACGTTTTCCTTGTAAGTGCAAGATTCTGACATCTGATTAGAGACATCTTTGAAGGTCCACAGCCAATCAGATCCCTTGGTTTTCTTCAGTGCAGAGCAAGTGATGTTTACAGCTTGTCCAACTGCAGTTGACCTATTGCTCCTCTGTATTCCTACCTGTATCGGAGTTGGCGCACCTGTAACGAAAAGATTTTATAGTTACAAACACTTAGATATGTATTTTATATAAGTCATTACAAATAAAATTTGAAATGTCAAACACTATCTTTCATAAGAACGCCCCGTAAAGTGACAGAAAATATTGTGCATAATTTTCTTGGTAATAAAAGCTGGTAATGGCTGAAATATTGCCCAAGTAGCGTAAGACAATTACTCACTCACTCTTGATAATAAGTGATTTGAATACATTTTCTTAAACGAACATCATCATTTTAATTTTCTCCAGCCTTAAATTGAATAGTTGTACAAGCAAGTTCAAGACTCATAAGTATATATATAGCATAGGTTGAGAAAAATAACTGTAATTCTCCATCATAAAGAAATAATGGTGCAAAAAAGCAATTGCATATCTTTTTCCATTTCCAACATATTTTTTGCTTAAATAAAGAGCAAATTTGTTGCTTTGATTTAAAATGACAGACAAAAAATTGTCGTTGTATTTTTTGCAACAGTAGTAGCCGTAGTCGTCGTCGTTGTCGTCATCGTAGTGGTAGTAGTAGTAGTAGTAGTTATAGTAGTAGTGGTAGTAATAGTAGTCAGTAGTGGTAGTCATAGTAGTAGTGGTAGTAGTAGTCATAGTAGTAGTAGTAGTAATAGTAATAGTAGTAGGTAGTCGTCATAGTAGTAGTAGTAGTTATAGTAGTAGTGGTAGTCATAGTAGAAGTGGTAGTCATAGTAGTAGTGGTAGTCAAAGTAGTAGTAGTAGTAGTAGTAGTAGTAGTCATAGTAGTAGTAGTGGTAGTAGTAGTAGTCATAGTAGTAGTAGTAGTTGTTTTAGTCGTAGTAGTAGTATTAATAGTAGTAGACGTAGTAGTAGTATTAATAGTAGTAGTCATAGTAGTAGTAGTAGTAGTAGTAGTAGTAGTAATAGTAGTAGTCATAGTAGTAGTAGTAGTAGTAGAAGTAGTAGTAGTAGTAGTAGTAGTAGTAGTAGTAGTAGTAGTAGTAGTAGTAGTAGTAGTAGTAGTAGTAAATTTCAAGCACTCATTCAAAATAATCACTAGAAAGCAGATTTTTTAAACTCAGAATAAATCAAAACAAAACCGAAACTAAGGCGCGTTGTCAACACACGGATTAAGAAATTAAAAACTTTAAAAAGGAAAAGAGGACCAAACATTTTCACATCCGGGTTCATTGAAAATAGTCCTAGCTTAATAATAATATATGAAGCATAGTGTTTTATATTTTCTGATAAAATACTATACCTTGTCCATTTAACCGAGTAAATGAATCATGTTTTGCAAAACATTTTATCCTTCAGAGTGAACAATTACGTATGCATTCAGGCAACAGAAATATGTCCTGGTTTAAACACTTAAAAAGATTTCATACTAGAAATATCCAACAGGAAATATTTATATCTATTCCTGGTAGATGACTAAACAAAGTTACCAAAATAGTGATGAGGCAGATGGGGCTGTATAAAAACTAAAGTTTAATTGTAGATGATTTAAAGATTAGGACTGACGATATATATTAACAACATATATAATTAGGTAATCAAAAGAGAAATTTGCGAGTTCTCGTAAAATATCAGACGAGAAAGAACATATACATTATTCAAATAATTTACCTTATAGGAAACACATATAAACTAGAATAGTTCTGTTATCCAAGTTTTTATCAGCTTACCAATGACTTTCAGAGACGATGAAGTTGGACCGAAATTGGCATTCCCGGAGTTGAGTCTCACCGCCATTTTGCAGGAGTAGTCTCCCCTTTCGGAGCAAGTGACGTTTTCTAGTTTCACCTGTAGAGAGTTCACTTCCTTAGATTGATCTAGCACACCAATAACGTTGTAGTGTTTGCCTGGCATGTATGGTTTATCGTATCCATATACGACTATTAGTTCACTTCCTCTTTTGAGCATTATGGAATACACCCGGTTGGCTTTGTAGTGCGTCAAATTGAGGCTACACCGGACTGTGACAGACACGCCATCTTCGACGTCTACCACACTTGGCGTTATTGTCACGTGCAGTTGACTCTCTGAAAACGTTGATGTACAGATTGAATACATACATGTATGAGCACGACAAATATGAACTTGAAATTGTATATACTATGATAAACGTAGGTCAAATTTTTCATTTTTTGGCAAAACTAAATGGAAATTATGAGGATTAATCTATATGGGTAAATTAGATTTCAGGACTGTAGATATATGACATGCTATTAAAATAAGCTTTGGTTTCCTCTATCTTCTTAGTTTCATAATAAGGATATAATTTGTACATGCATGTTATGTAATAAAAAAAGTCTTGAATAATATTACTACTCTAAAAACAAGTACATGTCATTATGACGCATATTGTAGGCACAAGCTTTTTTTCTTCTTTTGCGAGAAAATTAGGGATGTTTTAGTACATACATGGCACTGAAGAAATATTTTAGGTCTCTCGTTTCGTATAGTGAATATAAGATTATAACTATTTGCAAAATAAAAGGGAAATTAACTTCTGATCTGCTCTAATATTTAACCATTTACTCATTTAAATATTCATTCATTTGTGCAAACATTCACCAAACAAATATTTGTTCATTAACATTGATCAGGTGATTACATTTATTGATTACTGATTGATTGATTGATAAATTGACTGAAGAACGCGTTGTACTCGTAATGAAGAATCTTAGGGTTTGGCATATTTATAACTCAATCAGTGAAATAAGACTTTCCGTCTTGCAATGAACATTTAATATCAATGTTCATTTTCTTTTAAGATTATTCATCTTGTAAAAGAAAGTATTTCGATAAAGTAAACAATTAACCGAAAAGATATATACTTTAACATACATGTATAACCGATATCCAAACACTAAATACAAAATGGCCTTCTGTCAACATTAGTTATTTCTATATACTTCACTCATATCTCCATTCTTTGCAAGCGAATGAGTGTAGATTATATAAACTATAAACTGAGATAGCTATCTACAAGTAGCTAATATCCCTACTATAAACATATCATATAGATAACTATATGAATATGATTTTCCGTTGATTTGTTCAGTATACTATTTGTTAAAGAGTGAGTACCCCTTAAACAAATAAACTGGGGCCAAGGTGACCTGGATAAGCACTATATATAGCCTTATCTAGAGTTTTATATCTCAAGGTACACTGTCGTGTACCCGATAAGGAGGGGACTTTTCAAAATGGTGGACGTGACAGGTCAACAGAGGTAGGTGTCTGCTTTCAGTGCTCCCTTCTCCTAATCGACGAGGTTTAGATGGTCACCTTTAACTGTGGTAATCAGGAATAGAATTTCGAATACATTCCTTACGAGTTTTGGTTCACAAACTGTAAGAAATTTGCGTATTTTAGATGTCAAGTTGATGTTTATCTCACTTTCATTTTCGAAGCGGAGAGGAGACTTTTAAATGTCTTTTTTCATGCCCTTAACGACCTTGAATATCATACATATTGTCGCGCATATCAGTGTTTGGTTATAATAAAGATTTCTGTGCAACTTGAACTGATTTGGTTCAGAAACTACGAAGTTATTGACAACATAACAAATCAACATGGCAGCGGAGTGGACTCGCCGAATAAGCGGCGGAGGGGACCCAGGAGGTCGGATAGGGAGAGGACATTTTTGGATATGGAGGGGACACATTTGGATATGGAGTGGACATCACTTTCAAATTGTACTGTAGTTGAAACAATACCCATTGTAATACACAAACTCCTAGTTTCATAAGAACTATCATCAACCTTTTCATCTACAAATGATTGAAATAGAGGTTTCTCTTTTCTTTTGCAGAACTTACCTGGAGAACGTTTCCGTTGCTGCCGTTGTCACACATAATAGATCACTGCATTCGTTACCACCCATTACAAACATTGAAACTGGAAATAGAATGTTTAGAGCCGTGAAGTGAAAAATGGACACTTAACAAAAACGACTATCAAATAGTTCCTTATGATATATTAGGCATCGACGAGATTTTCAATGTTGATGATAAGTCACTTGTTTGTGCATCACCAAGTTCGAAGATGCATTAAAGGAATCTGTGCTCAATCTCTCATTAGACCCGGAATGCCCTTTTGCTAAAACAATTGAAATGTTCAACGTCGCCATCAGCAAAAGGGCTTTCTGCGGCTTATGAGAGATTGAGAACAGATTCCTTTATTGCATCTATATAATATGTGTTTCGGCTGTTTTGCATTGATTTGACAACGGCAGGAACGGAAACGTTCTCTAGGTAAGTTCTGCAAAAGAAAAGAGAAACCTCTATTTCAATCATTGGTTTATGAAAAGGATGATGATAATGCTTATGAAACTAGATTACGTCTTCTGTGGGGTTCTTTTGGCTAACTTTACAAAGGAGTTTGTGTATTACCATGGGTATTGTCTCAACTACAGTACAATTTGAAAGTGATGTCCACTCCATATCCAAATGTGTCCCCTCCATATCCAAAAATGTCCTCTCCCTATCCGACCTCCTGGGTCCCCTCCGCCGCTTATTCGGCGAGTCCACTCCGCTGCCATGTTGATTTGTTATGTTGTAAATAACTTCGTAGTTTCTGAACCAAATCAGTTCAAGTTGCACAGAAATCTTTATTATAACCAAACACTGATATGCGCGACAATATGTATGATATTCAAGGTCGTTAAGGGCATGAAAAAAGGCATTTAAAAGTCTCCTCTCCGCTTCGAAAATAAAAGTGAGATAAACATCAACTTGACATCTAAAATACGCAAATTTCTTACAGTTTGTGAACCAAAACTCGTAAGGAATGTATTCGAAATTCTATTCCTGATTACCACAGTTAAAGGTGACCATCTAAACCTCGTCGATTAGGAGAAGGGAGCACTGAAAGCAGACACCTACCTCTGTTGACCTGTCACGTCCACCATTTTGAAAAGTCCCCTCCTTATCGGGTACACGACAGTGAGGTAACTCGTTTCAATATAAACAATACAGGTAGGGCAATCGGGTTCACCAAATAGACAGTTATGTTAATGCAATGTGAACATAAAAGTTTACTCATTTACAATCAATGAGTTATGGTGATAAACATGCTACATGTATGTTTGTCAACAGTGGCGTGTCGGGTGAAACCTGTTTCATTATATCAACAAAACAGATAGTGCAATTGGGTTCAACAAATAGACAATTATCATTGTGCAATGTGCACATAAAAGTATAAGCAACAATAAGGTGTGGGGATAATATGTTATGTTTGTCAACAGTGGCGTATCGGGTAGAAACTGTTTCATATATTAGATACAAACATGTAAACAGTTTTGTAAATCAGCAAACACATTAGCTTTAGTTACAAAACACAAAGTAATAAACTAAGTGATATTCTTTGAAAAGTACTTTTGTGTGTTGGTTGTGATAATACTTCCACTCAATACCACCAAATCATATCTATAAACTTATCTTAGTACTTTGATTGACGTACAATGTTTGGAGTTATATTTTGTCACATCAATAAATTGCAATGAAAATATGAAATCGTTATACGTTTTACAAACACTAACAACTGTGACCCAATATAGGGACATTAGGGGTTTGCATTTATATCCATAACTCTTTTGATAACTGCATGATAAATAAATAACTGACTCACAGTCACCAAAGCGTCTCATTCTTATATGAATGTACTGTAACCACTTCCATCCAATTTTGTGCTTATGGCTAATTTAACCAAATATTGACATCAAGGCCCTTTATGTTGGTTTTATTCAATATTTCTCTATCAATACCATCATACCATATCCATAACGTATGTTAATACATAGGCTGTCTCACAACTTTATATATGAGTTGAATATATGTTGTGACATCGTTATATTGCAATACACATATGAAATCGTTGTACATTGTACAAACATATACAACTGTAATCCATACGGGTTTGCCTTTTTATCCATAGCTGTCATTGTTAAAGGGGAAGTAGCATGTTTTAAGGAGGAACGTAAGGTGATGTCAGGAACATGAAAATTAATGGTTCCAATTGAAAGACAATGTATTTGAAGTAATTGAAGCATTAATAATTCAAATATATAACATGAAGTTTAGCCATGCGATTCCTTTTTCTTACACAAAATAAATACAAGGTGTTCACACTAAATGGCCGCCAATAGATTTTGCGTTAATTTTCATACTTTGTTCTCTGACTATGGATGATTGGCTTGTGTTATGAAACTTTTGACACTGTCAAAATAATACATATAGCATTCACTTACAATCATCAGTGAAAAACTTTAAATTTAAAATTATAAAAAACGTGGTACTGCCCCTTTAATGAATGACAAAAACAAGGTAACAAACGCTCTCCCCGACACCACAGCGTCTCATTGCTAAATGAATGTACGTTACCACTATAATCAAATTTTGTGCTACTAGGTTTTAATCAAACATAGGCTTTCTATCTTGTTTTGTATCTTCATCAGTCATAGTCGATGTAACCACCAACCTTTTCTTAATCAAAACTGCTGTTATATTACGAATTTTCGACAATGAAATATATACAATGGCTACTTACAAAAAAATCTTAACATTTTTAAGTACAAAATAATCTGTTGATTTTCCTATTTTCAGGCATATCAAACAACAGGCATAAATAAATTCAGAATTAAGCTTTATAATGAAAGTTATCGAAAATCATGGTATTGCAATTCTTTTCAAGCTGACGTTATCTTATCTTTTTAAACATAAAAAACTGATTTAATAAAAATAATTAATAATAGTCATGCTGATATTAATGTTTAAAGATTCTTGTAAACGAATAAATACAAATTCATCGAATCAATAAATCATTACATGCAACCTAATTGAACATATCGTACAAAGAATGTATCCTTGAAGAAATGTCTTTGTCCAGTGCACCTGCTTGCAAAGTGTACACAAAGACATGCTGGTTTTAGCTAGTATGAACATCTACTACGTCTTTCATAAGTAATGCTATATAAGGATAGTTTTCAAAGTGACAAACTCACGACTTAAGGGACAGACCACATACAGCAGTAGTCCACGCACTATCAAGTCCATTTCCAACGATTTACGCTTCTGTTGTGGTTGCACCCAATACAACCAAAACATACACTCAGTGTATGGTGTCACAAAGGGGCCATATTTCAAAAAAATGTCAAGCACATTTAATTGAATAATTAAAGAGCTACCCGCGACCAACACAAACGCCTTTCATTAGAAATTTAATCTAGTATTCGATTGATATTGTACAATTAGTAATTGATTTAGCTAAACGAATGAGATATGTAGGTTTAAAAGAACAATTTTGGTCAAAAACCAGAAAAAGCGCAAGAAACTTTAAAATGTGAAACAGACAATATGAATATGATAGTTATATAAAACCAATTACTTTTATAATTTTATCAGAGTATAACTATGTGGGACTATTTTGAATTAATATAACCATACGTAATTATAATATTCAATTTCGTCTCAAAACTAATACTTTATAATGAAAATATAGTGTCCCTTTATTTGTGCAAGAAGCTCACAACAGTGAAGAATAAAGATGCTCATCAATAAAGCATTCCCTTATTCCAACAATGAAGCTTATACATTTGAGAGTTCTGTTCGCATACCTTTTGATGTCACCCTGGAACGATAGTAATGATCTATAGCAAATATGGATTGCACTGCTTATTGTACGATCGAGCTTCCGTAGACAACCACTGCGCGCCATCCAGTATACCTTGTTTGATCTCTGACCCAATTTTAACTGTCTGACCCGGGGTGTTACTGTTTACAAGGAAGGAAGTATTCTAGGAAATCCCACAGTAAGTAGTACAATGACAATTTGCATGAATCACTTAATTGCTGATGTTTGTCCGTCACCCTCTGTGAATTTCTCTCATTCTGTGATATCTTTAAATTTGTACCCCACGGTGTGGTCTCGGTGCATGTGTATTGATTATTAGAATCAGTTATATCAGTTCTTTAATTAATTTTTTGACATAAAACAGCTGTATTTTACACATCAATAGTTTTACTTACAATATAATAGGTAAATATGAGGTTAATGTTTAACAAGGAAGTCTTTTGTTTTCTTACGAGTAGTGTTGTCTATAGTCATACAGTGTTGACTCTAGGTCGCAATAAATTCTATAAATACTCTTGACACTGCGTCTACAACGCATTGATTTTAGTCTGTGTGCAGGAATGTCCATTGCAATGACAACACATGACGCATAAGTAAACTTTTATATTTTCGTTGTGTTATTTAGAGGTGAGAAAACGTTCAATAGCTGCAAAGTGTCTATTGAATCAGATGTTACATGAAGGTGATCGGTTATACAATCTTGCTGACTTCTTTTGACATCATCCAGGTTATATTTATTGCAGGGTACATATAGGGGGAACGATGCATGTTTATGCACTGGTGCACACTGCAGATATGGATATGTGAACTATGTCAGAAGAATTTGTAGAAGTACATGTTATATATACTTCTTGGTATATATATACATATACATTTGTGGACGTGTGTTACACGTTCATTGTGTTTTGTTTGGATATGGGCCCAATCAGGATGGCAGGTCTGGCTTCATGCATGTTTTTGTGTAAGTATTTACCTAGGTACAATACTACAATAATAGTCCATCTGATACATAACAACGTTCTCATATCTTATTTTTAAATAGCTAACATAAGTATTCTGCGGGTTGGTGATCACTAAACTTTTGCTTTATTAATACCATCATACCATTCCTATAACGTATGTTAATACATAGGTTGTCGAACAAGTTTATATATGATTTGAATACATCGATATATATTTATATATATTGCGGATGCAATGATGGTCTATATCTGATGTGCTTTTCCTATATAAGCTTAGTATACAACGCCAAAACTAAGATATGAATACAATAAGATTTTGTTTAATGTTAATCAGAAGTAGGTCAGTGATTATAAAACGACCATTAGACCATTATATTCTTGACAATTGTTGTTCTGTTACAATGTTAATGTATTAGGTACAATTACGTTATTGAAAGACGCATTTGATTCAGATAATTTATATATGGATATTTCTCGTTGAATTTAGACCAGAAACCTATAAGTCCTATTCAAATTGTTTAATTCAACCTTCAAGCCTCAATCAATGAAAATTTCCCCCGATGTAACATTCTATAAAAAAAATGTATTGAAATAAGTAAAAATGTATACAAAACAAAGTGAATAGAGATGAAGATTTAATGCTTTAAAAAACTATATAGAATGTAATTGCATATTTAGATCGAGAAAGTGAATCGACACAAACTAAGACATAAGAAAGTTTTTGCTGCCATACATGTATAGGCAAAAACGTTTCCAATGGCTTCATAGTCTTAATAACGCTATTTGGTTCAGTTTAATAATTTTCATTAAATTAGAGAGCTAGCCATTCCGTGAGTTTGCAAAACGTTATCAATAACATCATTCGATCAAGAAGTATCAGCTTTAGCGGGAGAGTAATTCTATATTGTAAAGTAATATTTGGAAGGTTTAAAATCATGAATATGATCGGAAATCGGAAACCGGACAATGACATGCGTCAATCAGTCAAACGTTATTTTGGAAATTTATCTAAAGCAAACACAATGACGGTTACAATTTGATGATGTAGTAGTATTCATGTTATGTATGACTGTTGTAAGATGTTAATTGAAAACAAAAATAAACCATACTTTTGGGGGTGAATATTCGAGTTCTTATGAATCTAAATCATTAATAATGTCATCTACGTTGTTTCAAAGCAATACAACAGCGTTGAAGATCACGGAAGAGCTCTATAAGCATTTCAATATATCTTAAAAACACACACTATTGCGCACAAATGACTTGAAAAATGATATATTTGCCATTAACGCATAAATTTACACATCCACTGATATGAGTTAGTATATCAGTTAGCAAACATGATAATATTTCGTTACACCATTTGAATTCAACAGTACAAAAGAACCTTCACTAATAATAAGTCATGATTGTTTACCTAAAAAGCCGTTTAACTTTACATGATCCTTCAGTCTAAGGAAACCTAGCCTCAATATTACCCGTTTCACTCCGATATTGAGTCTAGAAAGGTCTAGTAGAGGGTCGCGTCAGTCCACGTATCGAATGGACCACTTAGAACTCATCTTTTCACGTCACAATAGTCTGCCCTCGCACGTAAAACTTTGGAAGGTCATAGGTCGCAGAATGGTCGACTGACGCGACCCTCTACTAGACCTTTCTAGACTCAATATCGGAGTGAAACGGGTAATATTGAGGTTTACTTAGACTGCATGATCCTTGTATCACCTGTTTACAGTAATGTCCTGCCATTGCACAACAGCCATGCATGCGTTTATTAAATGTGACGGGGAGGACTTTCTGCATAATATGGATATCTTCTCATTGGACATCCTGCTGAACAATGCAAGTGCTACACACTGGGCCATTGATAAAGGTCAGAACGACTGTAAGGAACGCTGTGCATCAAACGTTTCTGGTGATATCAGCAAGGATAGGGCCTACATCCATGGTTCTCTGGATCTCATCTGTGGTACTGACGAGGTCCTCTGTGAGATGTATGGATTTGATAATGTCTCAGATTATCGAAAGAAATGGTTTTTACCTAAAATTAAATACGATGGTGAGTATTAAAGATCGAGGTATAGTACATTTCCATGAAAGGGTAGGTCAATGTTTATATTTTCAAAATCTGTAATCATCTTTTGACAGTGGAAATCTCAACATTAAATAGGTAAGCAAACACAGTGTTAATAATGAAATGACGAGCTTTATCAAAGTATTAATGAACAAATATTACATTATAAATATGATTAATCAATAAACATCTCCTAATATATATATATAAATATATTAGAAGATCTCTGCTTCTGTTATAGGTAATCGTTTTTAGAATAACAGATGATAATCGTCATTGACATTATCAAGTGAAATGCAATGAGTATGTAATAGAGACAATATGCATCTTTATTAGGCTTATATTTGACATTTTAAACCCCGTTTTTAGAGTACCGCCGAATCTCACAAGCTAGCTCCGACCACGCAGCTTTGCATGTTGGTTATCTACCAAAAGATTTGACGAACCAAAACTAATGCATGACAAAACGGTACATGTGTTTAATTCAGGTTTATATATAAGCCCAGATAGCAAATTCAAAGTCATCTAAATATCAAACAACTATGAATTTAAGCTACTGGGACTTAACTTAACGGCAGTTGTCGGATTCGTATCTGTAAATGGGACTTTACCGATATGCGGAATGCGGAATTTACAGAGAACAAATTCAATACTAATCGAAATTATCATTATTAAGACATCGAACACTCATGAATAAAATGTTTGAAAAATGAGAACATATAACCATTTATTATGGTTTTTTTCTTTCGCTTTCAAATCACCATGTTAAAACAGCCGATAGTGAAAATGGCTACTTTTGTGTAACTATTCGTTTGTAGATTAGAATGTGACGCATCGTAGTAGGGCATTTGGGTTAGACACGCTTCAGTGACCACGGATTCTGTTCGCCGGGGCTTATAACGCAGTGTTTTTAAAGGGGAAGTAGTATGTTTTTTGAAAATTTTATATTTTTAATCTTTCACTGATACATGATCTATGTATTATTTAAGTAGTATCCAAAATGTCATTACACATAACAATTATCGATAGTCAGAGAAAAATTATAAAGTTTATTGGCGGTCATTTTTGTTTGAAGACCTTGTAAGAAAAATGAATCGCATGCCTGAACCTTTCATTTTATCATTAAATTTGTTCTGCTCCGTCTAGTTTAAATACTTTGTCTTTCAATTTGAACCATTTATTTTCAATTTACTGACATCACCTTGTATTCGCCCTAAAACATGTCACGCTCCCTTTAAAGGTCGGGTTTACGCTGTATTCTGTCCTTTTTTAAGAAATTAAAGTTGAGTCTTTGTCTAATTGTCTAATTTCTTTAAATTCCGAAAGAGTCTATAAACCATTTCAGTTCATATTTATCATGCTTAACATACATCCATAACATGCAACTTTCTATCGTTTCAATTGCACATGATCAAGTGAAACACTCATGTTCTTTCTTATCTGCCTAATGCAGATAATTAAAGGCTTTGTTTTGTTGCATCATAACCTTCTTCATTTTGATTCATTGCAGTTGGAATTACAGACAAAATTGTGAAAAATAAACTCTCAATCCGTCCAAGGAATTTATTTTGACTTGCTCTGTAACTCTTGGTTCCAATGAGACCAAGCCACGCTGGAGAACTACTGCTACTAGGGGCTTCTCTACAATTCCTACATACCAAACCATCCTACCAAACTGCCTTTTTCAAATCAGTCAGTATGTCATATTTGATCCGAAGAAAGAGAGAAACGCCACCATGTTTTATTGTTTTCTTGAAAATATGGAAGTGGGATCCATTTCGGTGAACTTCAATGGTGAAGGTTAGATGGATTATTTGTACTGGAAAATGACTTGTTTGTATATAACCACTTTTATCAGCTTTCTCAAAGTTGTGTGATGAACGACTTGCATGACAATGGCTTTAGACTCTGTATCGAAACGTCGCTTTCACAAAATAAAGAAGTTGTTCGTCATTAAGAATTGTCCTCATCCTGGATATAATCAAAAGTAAAACACGTTTGGGTAAGAATATGTAAGAAATAGACGAAACTTGTTTAAAGAGATGTTTTGTTATGATTAGTGGCAGAATTGATATATAAGTG
Source organism: Steromphala cineraria (assembly GCA_916613615.1). NCBI lineage: Eukaryota > Metazoa > Mollusca > Gastropoda > Trochida > Trochidae > Steromphala > Steromphala cineraria. The sequence goes on from OU744734.1 coordinate 15,954,741, forward strand.
TCTTACTAAAAGACTTACACTTTCAGTAGACCTGTCAGTCCAGCTGTTTCTCACCAGCCTGTTGGTTTACCTGCATTTTTCTATCATACCTGTGATCTGCTTCGAAACTCTTCTTGGTAGGATTGGACTGGTTAAAAAGTACAAACATTCAGGTGAGAATGGGTTTACTACATTGTATGATGATCATTTGGAAGGATACCATTTTGTTGTAAAGATAAAAGACATAAACTACTGGGATAAAATGTATATTTTCAGGAATAAAAGTGATCATGAATTATGATATATCATTATAGTCAATAATATTCTTGTTCGTTTTTTTAAATTTAATTAATTCATTTTTTTTAAAAATTAAATTCATATAATAAGAAATAATCCAAATAGATATCACTTTGACATGTGATCTTTACCCGTTAAAGGGGCAGTAGCACGTTTTTTGATAATTTTATATTTTAAAAATTTCACCGATTATTGTAAGTTAATGTTAAATGTATTATTTTGACAGTGTCAAAAATCTCATGACACAAGCCAATCATCCAAAGTCAGAGGACAAAGTATGAAGATTCATATAAATCCATTGGCGGCCATTTTGTGTGAACACCTTTTATTCATTTTGTGTAAGAAAAAGGAATCGCATGGCTAAAATTTACGTTATATATTTGAATTATTACTGCTCCATTTAGTTTAAGTACATCGTCTTTCAATTGGAACCAATAATTTTCATTTTCCTGACATCAGTTTATAATGCCCCTAAAAACGTGCTACTGCCCCTTTCAGCATGCTTCAACGTTGACATTATATGGTTATTACTTTTGCAGCTTTCTTTATTTAATTTCTGAAACTAAATGATTAAGTTCCTGAAGTTGATAATTGCTCCTGTTTGTACTTTCAGAAAATGAACATATGCGTCGTCTTCGGGGATCTATCTCTCTGATTGTAGCAGGTGTCTTCTTCATATGGTGGATCGTTGTCTTATCCATCCATGGATGGAATTACGATTGTAACTATCCTTACTTCATAACGAAAATAATTTATATTTATATCAATAGTTTTATTTCAGTTTTCTTCAGGGAAATTTAAAGGGGCAGAAGCACGTATTTTAAAAAAATTATATTATTTTTCACTGATAATTGTATGTAAAGCTAAATGTATTATTTTGAGAGTGTCAAAAATCTCATTACATAAACAAATCATCCGTACTCAGAGAACAAAGCACAACAATTCCCATAAAACCCATTGGCGACCATTTTCGTGTGAACACCTTTACTTCATTTTGAGATAGAAAACGGAATAGCATGGATGAATTTTACATTAAATATTTGATTTGTTACTGCTTCATTAAGTTTAAATACATCGTCTTTCAATATGAACCATTTATGTTTATTTTCCTGACATCACCTTATATTGTACTGCACCTTTAAAGCTTCATATAAATATTCAATTGACTTGTATGTGTTGAAACAACCTTAACAAAAACTTAAATGACACTATTTTAAACTGTATAAATATCTTTCTCTGACGACAACAGCACTAAAACTACTCTTTCTTTACTTTTTAGGTTCATTAAGTAGATTCTATCATTATGTTTATTTCAGGCTACCTTTGTTTTTTTATGATAGAATCAGTCTTACTTGGACTGTACGGAACAGTACGGCTCGTATCATCACGCATTGAAGAGCCAGGTATGTCGACAATATGTCAATTATAAAGGTAACATCATTCCCTGAAGTAATAATTATTCATATTTTAAGTCTGATGTCTTACCATTTCTTCCAGCTATTTTGGTGTATCTGAATCAGCAGAGCTCCTTCCTTACCATGATATCTTTCAGGCCAGATGCTATCCACTGCCTTTGTTTGGAAAACCAAACACCACTAACTCAGGTGTTTGTCATCTTGAATGTTACGATATTGCTTCATGTGCCTTTTATCATTGGCGCTGAATATTCACTTATTTGTATGTGAGTCATGAAACTAAGCCAGTTGATAACGATTCAGTTAGAACTGTCCATGAGTTTTAAATTAATGTGCATGGTCTATATGTCCCTGTATATGTAAGAGTATGGAGGTGAGATGTAATGGCAATGCAAATGTTATGTAAAACTGTGAAGTACGTTAGTAAGGTTTTTGAGTGAACGGAAGTCGAGAGTCCTGGATCGGGAAACCGTCGCCATTAACATGATCATGTTATAATCATTTACCTTTGGTAGTTATCTCTTTGTCGAAGGTGACCGCCATCTATACAACGGCCGAGTTGCCTTGTCATGTGGAGCTGTGATTGTACCAACCGTTTCCTGGCTTATGATCAAAGTACAACAGGACATTCCAACTTGTAGAATTGGTAGGTGTAGCAATTCAAATACAATGATAATTTATTACGAAAAGGTAACGTAATTTTAGTCTTTCAATGTTGGTGGAATAAAAGGGTCCAGTTATTAAATCTCTGTCCCCTCCCAAAAGTAGATAAAATAAAATCGTACGTAGGTTGTCAACCATACACATGTTCCTATGTTCGCCAAATCAAAAATTACATTGTTGAATGATATCTTTGTGAGATCTTGCTCTTAAATTTGATTTTATACATACTTTTCATTCATAGAAATAAGTTTATGTTTGATTTTATATCATTTATTTTCAAAAATTGTTTACCTTTGAATTGGCAAAATTGTTCTCTGAAATTAAGATTTTTTTGTCACTATTTGGCAAAAAAGGCGTGTTTTATTATCTTAAGTGGCATTTGTTATTAGGTGATAAAATCTAGTTTGATATACATTTCTGCATATATTTTGTTTAAGTTCGTCGGATTTCGTTCCTTTTTTCAGTGCTCTGACAAATATTAATTAATCATAAATACCCCCAAAAAAGTTAATTAGTAGCTTTTATTCATCATCATCATTTTTGATTTTTGGGGGTTGATTTTCTGATTTTCTGTGATATGACGTCTATTTTGAGAAATTGTATATGTGATAGTATAGTATTTCACTAAATATGATATGTTTGAAATTAAAATTGTCACCATAAAATGATCCCTTCGAAGGAGGTAAATGTAAATGTATAGACGCGCGCTTCATTGTATATTTATCTTTTGTACTATAGGCATGTGGCCTATAAAGGGGCAGTAGCACGTTTTTATCGGGAATATAAGGTGATGTCAGGAAAATGAAAATTAATGGTTCCATTTATAATAGACAATATATTTAAACTAAATAACGCAGTACTACTTCAAATATATAACGTAAAGTTTAGCCATGCGATTCCCTTTTCTTACACAAAATGAATTAAAGGTGTTCATACAAAATGGCCGCCAATGGATTTTATGTGGATCTCCATACTTTGTTCTCTGACTATGGATGATTATTATGTGTGATGTGATATATGACACTGTCAAATTAATTCATTTAGCATTAACATTCATTTATCAGTGAATATTTGAAATATAAAATTATAAAAAAACGTGCTACTGCCCCTATAAGTATTGAAATAAACTGACAATGCTAAGAAGGAGTCTACCAAGTTACAACTGTTACAACCTGCGCACCCCTTCATGAGTTAACTTAGCATCTCCCAATGTCGTTTGCTTGCCCGCTTATATCCAGCTTTATGTATTTCAGAAGGGGTCTGGTGGTTGATGACTCTGTTCTCTCTCCTGCTATTCGTATCCGTCTCTCAGAATAGAGAGATGAACATTTCGGAGAAAAAGAAGTGATCGGGGATACCTAAACGGAGAGAAGTGTACCTGTGATAAGTAGATGAACACTGAGATATACTCAATTTCAGAGATATCAATTATCTACGTGTATATTTTCAGTTTTAGAGTAAGAAATCTGTTTTTATAACAATTTCTTTGATTTTTTAGTATGGCTTATCTCATTCTTTGGTTCTCATTCTTCTCGTTTTCTTTGTGTTAGATACATTGTAAAAGTGCAAAAGAACATTTCATCTGTCAATAGTCAAACTTGTTTGATTTCATGGCTATATTTATTTGAAGGCAAGAATTAAGAAATAATTTCTTTGCTGGCATTGAAAAAGTGAATATAAAAACATCGAACTCTGTATTCGTTGTGTTCAAAATATTTGGGAGAATGTTCCCGATTGTTCATTCTGCATACAAACCAGGTTAATAGCCCGTATGTTGGTTTTTGATGTTTTACAGTTTAATGTCACAAACAAGATGTTTATGTATTACATATTCTCAATGGTTAAAGAAAGCTAACCAATGTCATTTTATCCAACTGGGATGAATACAATTAACACAGTTACGTCATGCCCTCATGAGCAAAATATCGTGATATGTAGATTTTGAAACATAATTTCGCCTTGTTTATTAAATCTCCTGATAGTGGAATGCAATAAGGCTTTTGGGTTTTTTGGGACGTTGTATCGCTAAATTAGTCAACGAAACATTCATTGAGGTGCATTATCTATTTTATTCTTCTAAAATTCGGTTTTAACTTCATTTTAAAAATCCCAGACATTCTGTGAAAGAAATCTTTAAATAGCGATTTTTGTGCAGGGCAAAGGAGGGTTTATTTTTTTCTTCACATGAAGTGTCTTTAATTGGCACGCCCGAAAATCTCAACCACCCGTAAATGCTTTTTCATATCAAACGATAATTTTTTTAAATTTTTTTTATATTTTACTAATTTTACATATTTTGCAACTTTTGCATATTTGAATGTCTTTTTTAGTTCATATTTATTTTATTCACATATCTCTCATACACACTTGTAATTTTTATATTTTCACTTCACATTTGCCTTTTATTTGTGCTGATTTTAGATCTCTATGGTATTTGTATTTTATATGTATTCATTAGTATTTAGTATCTCTTTTCCTTTCTTTGCTTGCTCGCTGTATGTTAATTTATTATATAAATACGTATTTTTTTTGTATTTGCATTTCTTAAAAGCGAAGTGAGACTATAATAAACAATCTGTCTGTCAGTCTGCCTGTCTTTGATACGTATGAACGACTGTTTTATTGCTTGATGGTGTGTAAGGTTTCCATGTATCATCAGACTTAAGTAAGTGTGTAATCATCGAACTACTTGTACTCATTACATATTTCCTTAGATTCAGATTCAGGTTCATTTTATTACTCAAATCGCCACCAACGGTGGTACAAGAGCATAAAATAATACACTATATACAAATTGTTATTTATAGAAATCTTATTGGTGTGATATAAACAAACATATGTAGATATATACACATGCATATAGAACTACAAAGATTATAAGAAATAATGTTTAATCATTCATAAATTCTCTTTCCATATTTCTTGGTAAGTATCCATATCGAGTCGTTCATGTTATCATGTTGAATGGTTGTGTGTAACTAAAATACAGCAAGAGTATATGTTCAATGTTTATTTGCACATGCACAGTTATCTTATTAAGTAACTTACTCTTTTTTAATGAACCTAACTTGGGTAACCATATCTCAAAGCGACAAACTGGTCGTAATTCACTAATATTTTTTATCATTGATTGATGAGAGAAATAATGATTATACATGATAAAGTTTTCTTTTAAGACATTTGTTTACATTTTAAAGGATTTAATCATTTATTCAATCGTATCCTTGCTTTCTGCACAGTCCTTTTTAACAACTGTCCGACAAATCCTTATAATGTAGGAAATTTTAATAGAAAATAGCATTTAAGAATTTGTTTTGCGAAATATTGTTTGTGTGGATGTCAGTTTTTTCTTTGTTAAGATTGTTGTTGTGTCAGTTTACGAAATGGATCTCTACAGTGTTAATTGAAATATTTATCAGCCTCAAATGAATTTTGCTAAATAAATGGAATTAAAACGGGATTGCGTGCAAAGAGAATCTATTTTGATTATTTAGATGTTTACTGGCTTGATATTGACGTTTGGTGTCAAATCCTGATCTAACTTGTGTCGAAATTAGAGCAGTTTTCGGGCAAGAAAAGTGAAGAGAGGATGGATCTTCACTCTTATCTAATTGCTATTTTGAAATACAACTAACAAAAAGTTACAATTTCATTCGAGAAAATCTTAAGATATATTATGTTGCTAGGTTTTTCCAATATGTGAATGTGTCAGAAACCCGGAAATTTCTCTTATTAAACAGAGATGAGAACAGGTTTTAGCTACCTTTGTAGGGAGAGAAAATGATGGGGTTAAAGTAAAAATGATATCTGTGAAAATAAAGTTCGTCTTGATATGGGAACATTATTCAATACATCTGCTTACATTGACACGATCAAGAATATCAGATGCATATAATGGAATTTTTCTCCTGCTGTGGTTAAACAGAACATATGCTGATATAAGGCTGACTCATAATAAATGTTATTTCTTTTTGATATGATAACAGTGTCATTGATACTGAAAATGATTAATAGTACACATCACATTTTGTACGAAAGGTTAGAAGGCTATCAGAGTACTGAGTAACTCAAGACGTTTATAGTTTTAAAGCTTTCAAACAATTTAAGATGGAGCTTTGTTGTGCGGAGCACAATTTTGAATCACGTGACCTCGTACATGCCAGAGGGGTGACATTCACACAGTGTTTACGAATTTGGTCATCTCGAATAATGTTACATATAGAAGGCCTCGGAGATTACCGACAAATATTCGAATGCTGTAAAGGGAGCTCACTCTATTCAGTAGACGTTTTATTATTTCGTGACGGTTGTTAGCATTAAGTTCTGCATATATTTGCGAACTTGACGTCGGTATAATTGCATTGGTGTTAAATAAAGGTAAGTGTGTGCCGCATTTCGATTCATATTGGTATGAAATTCTTGCCGGTTAAACTTTGTCGAGCCCGTATTTGTCAAACGCTACAGAATGATGGACCGTACGAACGGGGAATCTGAACTGTTGTCAGGGTCGTGTATTTTACCGGTTTTGACAGACTGCAATCGTTAAGCTTGTGGAAATTTTATTCTATAAATAATGTACATACAACGCAATAATTGCATATTTTGTTAAATTTTCGATTCAACAGCAATATATCAGAACTACTTGTTGCCAGGCGACAAATGAATTCTTGCGCATTAGACGAAGTAAACAGAACACCGTATAACCAAATTATACACCCTCTGATTTTTCAAAGCAGCCAATCAGAAACGAGTATTTTGCCCATTTATGGTAGAATAAAATATAACCGGTATAAAAGTCAATAAAGATATCGATACAATTGTAAGATATTTTTTTAAATGTATTCGTTTTAACTGTTTTTGAGTCTATTTAGGTTCTTTCCCCTTTTTTCCCCAGAGTAAAATTAAGTAGGCGTATCCCTTGTTGTATATTTGTCAAAAATATTATCAGTTAATTTTCACTAGCCATTACCTTTCGCTTTTATCAACAATAGTTTTTTTAAATATGAGCAAGTGTAGCAGTATTTATGCCAAAAATGGATTTCATATTAATCAGATTGTTTTTAAAAAAATCGTCATCAGAGTTTTGATATTCAGATATAACAGATCACCATCTCAATCGCTCGGAGTTAACCAATGCAATAGTAGATTAATTAGTAGATTATTTCATGCCTCGTTTAACAATTTCAGGATCACTTGTATTGAGATAGATTTTGTTATATTACATTTGTTCATTATTAAACTGAACTAGTGTCTAAAAAACGGTACAAAACAAATTCCAAGATAATTCAATTCACTGGTCACTGATGCGACTAAAACAACTTTTTATCTTTTCCCCAGAAATCAATTTACATATAGGAAAACAATTTTTAAAAATATTTTTTAATGTTTAGGAGAAACACGCTTTTTTTTAAATTTTAAATTTTTAAAATTGAACACTATTGCTTGTTTTGAAACGTTCTAGAGCAAGGACGGGTAAATGAAATTGTTTGTCAGCTGTTGTGCATTATATCGAGAACATTGCCTTTTTACCTAAATTATATATTTTATAAATTTTTAAACTGAAATGTTGAACGGTTTGTGCAAAGGAAAAGAATATGAAATTGTGATTTATGCACCTTGTGTTCATTTGAAGAGACACAAAATCAAAAGTATCTTTTTACTTGAAGAATAAAAATGTGCATACTTCCTAACAAATTATATGCATGTCAAATACACTCAAACACATCTCTACCAGGTCATAAGTTTACTTTTTTACAACAAGTAAAGGTTTTATTTTGAGGGTTTTTTTTCTTTTTCGTAGTAGTCGATCCCACTTCCTGCTTTCCCGTCTTATATTTGAGTCATACCATGGTTTATTATTAGGTCTAATTATCGCAGTTCTAGTGGGTATACCTTGTTTGGTGTAGTCCAAAGGCAATCCCCTTCCATTTATTATCTGTTGGCAACTTGCAGATAGCGACATATATATGTGACCCCAAAGGCAATCCCCTTCCATGTATCATATGTTGCAAACACCAACATGTAGGGAAGACACGGCACGGCCCCGGGTTAGCTCGTCTTTTTTTTTCGGTGGACTCTTTAACTTCAATTGCTAATTTCTAAGAGACAACATGACTTTACTCCTAGTTGACTTTGCAATGGCGACAGTCGAACATGTTCTTGACAAACTGGGGAAGACAACCGTTTGTCATGAAGCTGAGTAACTTAATCATTCGACTTCAGTTCACTTTGTTTTTGACAAATGTTGACTGTGTTTAGGAATATGTTCTTAAGTGAGCATAAACCCACATGCCAAGACGCATATGAAACGAACAAGTTATTTTGGTGTGAGGGCTTAACTTTGTATTTTCGCAGCATAGAAAAAAGAACAAACGTGGTGTGTGGGGTACGTTCGGTCATAACAGGCGGGGCAGATTCGGCCGTGTCGTCCTCGAAACTATTTTCTAAAGGTCCTCCTCCTCAAAAGGACCCTCTTGAAGGTCCTTGAAAAGTAGACTCCTCTAATTTGAAAGAAATCGGTATCCTTTCCGTAATTGAAAGTTAACTGATTCTACATGTACATCATTATAAAATATATCTTTGTGAAGTAATGTAGTATGTTTTCTGTCCCAAATATCGAATACTATGAATAGCATCTTATCTCTCGTTAATTCTTTAGCCTGAACATGTACTAGTTGTTCCCAACGATTAACGAACCTGCCCTGAGGGAAACCGAATCGACCCCGATGCGGGGCATTTTCGTCTTTTCAACTCGTCGTCTTAAAAGCATAGTTATAGGCAAACTAGTTGAGTTAGATACTTTCAACAATTATTGCAACAAGTGAAGAAGCGAGCAAAGCTCACATACCCCCGCTCCCCACTTTGTTCAAAGAATTTCAAATAGTAAAACTGATTAATATTGGTTAAAGTATGATAGTTGAGTATACAGTAAGTCATTGTGTAAGTCTTCTTTCAACTGAAACCTAAATACAGAATTCATTAATAGGTTTTACAATTAAAAGGGTACATCTAGAGATAATGGTTGATCTTTGTTTCAAATTTGAGGTAGTTATCATGAATATTCTACGAGATGCACTGAGGACAAAATTATTTTTGTTGAGTCACTTTGTAAGTTATGTTTTCCAAAGAAACCACAGAGAAGAAAATCCATATATATCGTTTAACTCTCACAAGGCATATCCAGCAATCATGATTGACATATGTAGCAAATTTGGTGAAGCTGAGATGTATATTTCATGAAATATGTTCAGGACAAAGTAATTTATCATAGAATCACTGTTTTAGTCATGTTTCCAAAAATTAAAAAAGTGTGATGGTCTAATCCTCAAATGGCACATCTAGGGATCATGGTTGATAAGTGTATGAAGTTTGGTGAAGCTAGCATGAACGGTTTGGGAGATATGCTCCGGACAAAAGACTTGGTCGAAGAGTCACTGTTTTAGTCATGTTTCCATGGAAACCACAAAAAATAAAAATAATTTGTTGGTCTAACCCTAAAAAGGCACAACTAGGGATCATGATTGATAAGTGTATGAAGTTTGGTGAAGCTAGCATGAATAGTTTGGGAGATATGCTCCGGACAAAGAACTTGGTCATAGAGTCACTGTTTTAGTCATGTTTCCATGGATACCGCCGAAAATTAAAAGAATGTGATGGTCTTACCCTCAAAAGGCACAACTAGGGATCATGGTTAACATGTGTATGAAGTTTGATGAAGCTAGCATGCATAGTTTTGGAGATCTGCTCCGCACAAAACGACTTCCTCAAAGAGTCACTTTTTAGTCACGTTTCCATGGAAACCGCAACAATGAAAATTCAGAAATAGTTCTAACCCTCAAAAGGCACAACTAGGGATCATGGTTGACATCTGTATGAAGTTTGATGAAGCTAGCATGCATAGTTTTGGAGATCTGCTCCGCACAAAACGACTTCCTCAAAGAGTCACTTTTTAGTCACGTTTCCATGGAAACCGCAAAAATGAAAATTCAGAAATAGTTCTAACCCTCAAAAGGCACAACTAGGGATCATGGTTGACTTCTGTATGAAGTTTGATGAAGCTAGCATGCATAGTTTTGGAGATATGCTCCGCACAAAACGACTTCCTCAAAGAGTCACTTTTTAGTCACGTTTCCATGGAAACCGCAAAAATGAAAATTCAGAAATAGTTCTAACCCTCAAAAGGCACAACTAGGGATCATGGTTGACATGTGTATGAAGTTTGATGAGGCTAGCATGCATAGTTTTGGAGATCTGCTCTGCACAAAGTTTTGGGACGGACGGACAGACGGACAGACGGACCGACGGACAGACGTACAAACGTACACTAGTATATTGCAAGAGAACGACTCATTATCTCTATTTTAGTGAAAAGGTCTCGCCTATATGTCAGCCCCAAAGGCAATCCCCTCCATTTATCATAAAATGCTGACAGTGACATGTATATGTCACCCCTAAATGCAATCCCCGTCCATTTATTATATGTTGCAAATAGTGACCTGTAAACGGCATGCCTACACATAGCAACATTTGATGACAGACCCAAAACAATTCCCTTCAGTACATTATTTGGTTCATGCAGCTGACACGTAGATGAAAGTCTCAAAACAATCCCCTTCCATGTGTATAAGTAATACATATGCTGAAAGTGAGATTTCAGTCCCATTCTTAAAATTAATACTGTGCCCTTTGACACATTTATACATTATTTGGAGTGAAAACATTAATTTCAGCCTGTAAAACTCGCCTTTCATATCTACCATAAAAAAAAAAAATATTAAATAACTTCAAGCCGATAATATTCATATTATAGATTCATGGTAAATGGAAAGCATGGATATCAAATAAATAAATATATCGTCTAGACACATACAAAGGTAAAATCTAAAAAACCAACCATTCGATTGTAAAATTTGTCTGGAGTAAGATAAAGAAGAAGAAGTAATTGAACATTTTATTTTGGTTAATTTATGTTGAAAACAACAGACACTAAATGCACTGTGATCAATATTTAAATGATTCGGACTGTAGAATATTTGCTTTGACTCCTTCGTCGAGATCATTTGTAAAAATATTGATTGTTTGATTTAAGTAGTCTGCGCATGAAATCTATTATAAAAAATAATATCCTTTTGGCAAGAATCGTATATTATTTAAATCAGAATATACAATAGGTGAAATTATTCATCAAATGTAATAAAATTGGTCAGCCTTTCATTAAGGTTTTACGAATGCTTCTTCAAATGCGGATTAAACAAAGATTTGGAATCTAATTTTGTATCATACTCCCATATTAATGACACTACATCGTATTCTTAAATTGGAGCTCGATGATTTTAATGGAAATTGAAATTTGCATATGGGGTTACATAAATGTACATAAAGATAAAGTTAATGTAAAACCACAATTCTTTAACAGGAATAAAAAATACTCATATTTGTTCTCATGAATGGTCATAAACAATGTACAATTTTGGATGTTTTGATGATAATAATTGATACATCAATTAATCAATAACTGAAAATATAACGGTTTATGAGTTGTACTTTAAATATTCTTCGAGAAAACGTGTATATATTCAACTGCGTGCTTTACACCTTGAGTATACGAGAAGAGAGTCATTCAACCATTGTGTAAATCTATGAATAACTTTCCATAACAACAAGCATACTACCCATACCAGAAATGTTACCATTTACTGGAAATTGTAGGTAGTCTGTCTTTCAGTTTTTTGTCACAAATCATGCTCGAAGCCCGATAATGATCTGATCTAAACAGATGTTTATGCTGATTTTGCTTCCTCTGTAGGGAGAGATATTGGACTTCTTATCTTTCAGCAAACTCCATACTGCTATATGATGTGACTTTTTAAACGACAAAACAATGACAGACTGATCTGTTTCTCCTTCAGAAACGCTGAAAAATAAGACGATTTGAACTGAAGTTGTTCGCCTGAAATTTGTCAAGTGATGACTCAATTATGTCAACTAGTGGACAGAAGGTGTCCCTAGACAAGCATTATCTCACTTATCTCAACAATTGGACGAAAAGTGTCCCTTGACGAGAGATAATTCATCTTGGTTTTGTGTGTATCAATTCAAAACAAACTGTGTCTCACAACTGTTCGTGTTGAACGTTTTCATGTATTTTCCAAACGGTTGCCAACACTATTGACCGGGTCTATAAGCACACCAGCAGAGTGGCGGACATCATCTACCTCATCGTAAATATGTTCAGCACTCAATCCAGAGTTTCTGTCTGTAGAAGTTCCATTCAAGTGTCTTATGTCCACGTGGTTGGGTACGTTAATAAAGTTTCTATCCATACAATGTCCATTGACACGTGCTCTGTCCATGTGGTGTGGCATATCCATGAATTCTGCAGTCATACAATGTCCATTTGTATGTGCTCTGTCCACAAGAAGTGGCCTATGTATGAAGTCTGTATTCACAAAATGTCCATTTGTATGTGCTCTGTCCATATGGTGTGGCATATCCCTGCATTCTGCAGTCACACAATGCCCATCTGTAGAAGCTATTCCCACATGATGTGGCGTTATGTAGTTTGTTTCCGAAAAGTGCTGTGTTCCGTGTCCATGGTGGGATGGAAGATCGGTTCTCAGAGGGGTAGATATACCACCAATAAGGGGTCTGTTGACCTGGTGGATCTGATGATGTAGAAGAGCGCTATCCTCGTTAGAGTGTCCAGCCACATAAGCGGGTGGCCTCGTGTCTGTGTCTGGATACAGGTAGTGTCCAGACTTTCGTTCCCTCCTGCATCGCCTGCGATCTAAAATAAAACATATGTTTCTATTTGTATTTTACAAATAACTTATTCAAATATTAGTTTGAAGTCTCACAAACTAAACTTGTTTACCACTTTTGGACTATAATATTCTAAGTACACATTAATTTTCAACTTCAATGAGGAATGGGGTTAAGTTTTAATAATATTCTATTGCATTGAAAAGAAAACTAGCCCATGAAATAAAAGATGATGAAATGACATTTTTTATTGAACAGTGTTAGCATACTCTCCTTGAATGTCTGACGCAATAAATGCACAATTGCAAGCTCCATTTTTATATCATATTCTAGTTTCCATTGATAATTTCTTTTGCTAATGCTAATATTTCAATACGTACTTTAACCAGTACTTCTACTAATAGTACGAGCCATCTTATGTTAAGTTCACTTCTACTGCTATTTCTACTTCTATCAATACGTCAATAAGTACTTCTCTTGATTGTACTTTCTCTACGCTTAAGTGCATTACGACTACTTTTTTACTTCTATTAGTTCTTGGAGTACTTTGTTATATTAAGTTTAATACTACAAATATTTTTACCACAATTAGAACTATTAATTTACTACTAATACCATTTTTACTACTTTCAGTCATTCTACCCGTAATTCTTTCAATAGAACGACTTCAGCTAATGTTAAGTTCACAATGTCTACTAATTGTACTGCTATTGATACCAGCTGTTATCCTGCTAGTACTACTTTCCATCTTGTAAAGTTCACAACTACTGCTATTCCTACTTCTATTAGAACTTCTACCTGTACTTGTTCTAATAGTACGACTTCTTCAACTGTTAAGTTATGATTAATACTATTTATAGTACGATAAGTGCTTCTACCAGTACTTCTCCTAAAAGAACGACTTCCTCTTATGTTAGATTCAATGATGATAAATTCACTTACCTGATATAAACAACCAGCATGTGTGATATAACTTTCACGAAAATGACCCTTCCAAAGCATTAGAGAAATAGAAATAGAAAAAAACATTGGCTCTGTAGCTCATCAGGCTTTACATTTGATTTTGCTTTAGGGTGTGCCCAATGTGGTTCCCCCTTAGTAGGGGACACAGGGTCACACAATCTACAAATTATAATCCTCATTAATCAAGGCGTCTGTACATAAAGTTCAGATTCCTATGCCATATGGTTCTGGAGTAGAAGTCGAAATTCCATAAAGTTTACGGATGGACGGACGGATGAACGGACGAACGCCGGACACAATGCCATGCCATAAGGCTAGATGTAAGGGCAGATGAGCTAAAAATGGAGAACACCCCAGTAGCACGAAGCATCTGGTAATTTGTTGAACCACGAAACTGATAAGTATGTACATGTATGTAATTCAAAAATATTTTCTGAGTATGTTTTGTTAAATTGTGATTTCACTAATAGCTTGGACTTCTTATCAAACCTTGAATTTTAATAGTGATAAGTGTAAAATGCCTACCTTCAACTGTGCTGACTTCTTCTTCATTTGCTGTTTCCATTTTCGAAGTGAATTCTGAAATATTATTTCAGACTTTCAAACAGTTCATGGTTTTTTCAAAAATCAAAATACATGACTACCAAACAATCCTAGTGTGATATCTCAGTCAGTTTCAGAATCTCAATTGGACTTTTGTTTTCCATTTTTCGCTATGATCTGTTCATGAGCTGTTAAAACTGTCTCTCTGTAAGTGGACATAATGTCCACATTTCAACTATTTGGTATAAGAAAGACAAAGCTAGAACTATGTATACACAAATCATTATCCATTTCAAAATATTGTACATGCTATTCGTGAATAATCTGGGATGAATGATCTTTATATAAGGAAAACTCTTTCAAATAAAAGACAATGATATATTAATCTTTAAAAATATTTGTGATAGTACATTATGGTAGGACACAGAAGATCTGAACTTTGATCTAAAATGAACTTTGTTGTATAATATATGGATATATACATAATAACTATCGTTTGGTTTCTGTCGTCAATTTACAATTCCTACCTGTACGAGTACAACTTGTAAAAAAAATAAGAAAAAAATCATATGCATTTTTAAGTGAGTTTGGTTTTAACATGTTTTCAGCAATTTCTCAGCTTTTTAACACTTGCATTTTAAGGGAATTGTCTAAATGCTCAATAATCTATATAAGCGTACCTTTAACAACATTGGTTGTTGAATTGAGAGAAAATCTTTTGATTATCCCGCCATATCCACACTGTACATTGCTTTGATCGATGTCATCCACAGTATAGGACATGGAGCTGGAACAACTAAAGAGACAAACGTTTTCTTTGTAAGTGCAAGATTCTGACATCTGATTAGAGACATCTTTGAAGGTCCACAGCCAATCAGATCCCTTGGTTTTCTTCAGTGCAGAGCAAGTGATGTTTACAGCTTGTCCAACTGCAGTTGACCTATTGCTCCTCTGTATTCCTACCTGTAGCGGAGTTGGCGCACCTGTAACGAAACGTTTTTAAAGTTACAAACACTTAGATATGTATTTTATATAAGTCATTAAATATCAAATTTGAAATGTCAAACACTATCTTTCATAAGAACGCCTTGTAAAGTGACAGAAAATATTGTGCATAATTTTCTTGGTAATAAAAGCTGGTAATGGCTGAAATATTGCCCAAGTAGCGTAAGACAATTATTTACTCACTCTTGATAATAAGTGATTTGAATATATTTTCTTAAACGAACATCATCATTTTAATTTTCTCCAGCCTTAAATTGAATAGTTGTACCAGCAAGTTCAAGACTCATAAGTATATATAGCATAGGTTTAGAAAAATAACTGTAATTCTCCATCATAAAGAAATAATGGTGCAGAAAGCAATTGCAGATCTTTTTCCATTTCCAAAATATTTTTTGCTTAAATAAAGAGCTGTTTTTTTTCAATAAGCAAATTTGTTGCTTTGATGTAAAATGAGAGACAAATAATTGTCGTTGTATTTTTTGCAATAGTAGTAGCCGTAGTCGTCGTCGTTGTCGTCATCGTAGTAGTAGTAGTAGTAGTAATAGTAGTAGAAGTTGTGGTAGTAGTCATAGTAGTAGTCGGAGTAGTAGTAGTAGTAGTGGTAATAGTAGTAGTAGTAGTAGTGATAGTAGTAGTAGTAGTAACAGTAGTAGTAGTAGTAGTAGTAGTAGTAGTAGTAGTAGTAGTGATAGTAGTAGTAGTAGTAGTAGTAGTAGTAGAAGTAGTAGAAGTAGTAGTAGTAGTAGCAGTAGTAGTAGTAGAAGTAATAAATCAAAACAAAACCGAAACTAAGGCGCGTTGTCAACACACGGATTCAGAAATTAAAAACTTTAAAAGGGAAAGAGGACCAAACATTTTCACATCCGGGTTCATTGAAAATAGTCCTAGCTTAATAGTGTTCTATATTTTCTGATAAAATTTCCTCTCTTTGGTATTTTGCCTTGTCCATTTGAACGAGTAAATGAATCATGTTTTGCAAAACATTTTATCCTTCAGAGTGAACAATTACGCATTCAGGCAACAGAAATATGTCCTGGTTTAAACACTTAAAAAAGATTTCATACTAGAAATATCCAACAGGAAATATTTACATCTTTTCCTGGTAAATGATTAAACCAAGTTACCAAAATAAAATAGTGATGCGGCAGATGAGGCTGTATGAAAACTAAAGTTTAATTGTAGATGATTTTTAGATTAGGACTACCAATAAGTATATTAACGATATATATAGTTAGGTAATCAAAGGAGAAATTTGCCAGTTCTTATAAAAAATCAGACGAAAAAGAAAACTTAAATTATTCAATTAATTTACTTTTTTGAGGACACGTGTAAACCAGAATTGTTCATAAACTCCAGTTATCAAAGTTTTTATCAGCTTACCAATGACTTTCAGAGACGATGAAGTTGGACCGAAATTGGCATTCCCGGAGTTGAGTCTCACCGCCATTTTGCAGGAGTAGTCTCCCCTTTCGGAGCAAGTGACGTTTTCTAGTTTCACCTGTAGAAAGTTCATTTCCTTAGATTGATCAAGTACGCCATGAATGTTATAGTGTTTGCCTGGCATGTATGGTTTATCGTAGCCATATACGACTATTAGTTCACTTCCTCTTTTGAGCATTATGGAATACACCCGGTTGGCTTTATAGTGCGTCAAATTGAGGCTACATCGGACTGTGACAGAAACGCCATCTTCGACGTCTACCACACTTGGCGTTATTGTCACGTGCAGTTGACTCTCTGAAAACGTTGATGTACAGATTGAATACATACATGTATGAGCACGACAAATATGAACTTGAAATTGTATATACTATGATAAACGTAGGTCAAATTTTTCATTTTTTGGCAAAACTAAATGGAAATTATGAGGATTAATCTATATAGGTAAATTAGATTTCAGGACTGTAGATATATGACATGCTATTAAAATAAGCTTTGGTTTCCTCTATCTTCTTAGTTTCATAATAAGGATATAATTTGTACATGCATGTTATGTAATAAAAAAAGTCTTGAATAATATTACTACTCTAAAAACAAGTACATGTCATTATGACGCATATTGTAGGCACAAGCTTTTTTTCTTCTTTTGCGAGAAAATTAGGGATGTTTTAGTACATACATGGCACTGAAGAAATATTTTAGGTCTCTCGTTTCGTATAATGAATGAAAGATTATAATTATTTGCAAAAGAATAAAAGAAAAGAATTAACTCCTATTCTGTTCTAATATTTAATTATTCACTCATTTAAATATTCATTCATTTATTCAGACATTCAGCACAAAAATATTTGTTCATTAACATTGATCAGGTGATTACCTTTATTGATTACTGATTGATTAGTTGACTGAAGAACGCGTTGTACTCGTAATGAAGAATCTTGGGTTTGGCATATTTATAACTCAATCAGTGAAATAAAACTTTTCGTCTTGCAATGAACATTCAATATCAATGTTCATTTTCTTTTTAATTATTCAATCGTGCAAACGAATGCATTTCGATAAAATAAAAATTAAAAGAGAAAGATATATACTTGAACATATAACCAATATCCAAGGCTAAATACAAAATGGTCTTTTGTCAATATCAGTTATTTCTATATACTTCATTCATATCTCCAATCTTTGCAAGCGATAAGTGTATATTATATAAACTATAAACTGAGAAAGATATCTATAAGTAACTGATATCCCTTCTTTAAACAGATCATATAGATAATTATATGAATATGATTTTCCTTTGGTTTGTTTACTCTACTATTTGTTAAAGCGTGAGTACCCCTTAAACAAATAAACTAGGGCCAAGGTGACCTGGGTAAGCACTATATATAGCCTTATCTAGAGTCTTGTATTTCAAGGTAACTCGTTTCAATATAAACAATACAGGTAGGGCAATCGGGTTCAACAAATAGACAGTTATGTTAATGCAATGTGAACATAAGATTTTACTCATTTACAATCAATGAGTTATGGTGATAAACATGCTACATGTATGTTTGTCAACAGTGGCGTGTCGGGTAGAACCTGTTTCATATATTGGATGCACAAATGTAAACAATTTAACGTACCTTTTGTTACAAACCACAAAGTAATAAACTAAGTTTTATGATTTGAAAAGTTCTTTATATGTTGGTTATGATAATATTTTCAATCAATACCACCAAACCATATCTATAAACTTATCTTAGTACTTTGATTGACGTACAATGTTTGGAGTTATATTTTGTCACATCAATACATTGCAATGAACATATGAAATCGTTATACGTTTTACAAACACTAACAACTGTGACCGAATAAAGGGACATTAGGGGTTTGCATTTATATTTATATCCTGACTATTTTGATAAATGCATGACAAATAAGAATGGAATTAACTTACTCGCAGTCACCAAAGCGTCTCATTCTTTTATGAATGTACTGTAACCACTTCCATCCAATTTTGTGCTTATGGCTAATTTAACAAAATATTGACATAAAGGCCCTTTATGTTGGTTTAATACAATATTTTCTATCAATACAATCATACCAATACATATAACTATTGTTTATACATAGGCTGTCTCACAACTTTATATATGAGTTGAATATACAATGTATGTTGTGACATCGATATATTGCAATGCACATATGAAATCGTTGTATATGTACAAACATATACAACTGTTATCCATACGGGGACACAAGGGGTTCGCCTTTATATCCAAATTTCTTACTATTAATGCATGACAAAAACAGAAGGTATCCGACGCTCTCCCCGACACCACAGTGTCTCAATCTTAAATGAATGTACGTTACAACTATAATCAAATTTTGTGCTAATGGGTTTTAATCAAACATAGACTTTCTATCTTGCTATTCATCTTCATCCGTCTTAGTCGATGTAACAACCAACCTTTTCTAAATCAACACTGCTGTTACATAACGCATTATCTACTACGAAATGTATACAATGCCTACTTCAAACAAAAACAATTAAACGTTTTAAAGTACAAAATAATCTGTTGATTTTCCTATTTTCAGACATATCAAACAACTGGCATAAATAAATTCAATCTCAATCTAATAGAATTTAGCTTTTTAATGAAAGTTATCGAAAATCATGGTATTGCAATGCTTTTCAAGGTGTACAGTTTAACAACAAAAGCAAACACAAGCTGATGTTATCTTATCTTTTAAACATAATTTTTAAAAATCAATAATAGTCATGCTGATATTTATGGTTAAAGATTTCTTGTAAACTTTTAAATACAAATCGAATCAACAAAGGTTTAATCATTACACAGCCTAATGCAACATATCGTACAGAGTATGCATCTTTAAAGTAATGCTCTTTGTCCCATGCACCTGCTTGCACAGTGTACACAAAGACATGCTGGTTTTAGCTATATAAGGATAGTTTTCAAAGTGACAAACTCACGACTTAAGGGACAGACCACATACAGCAGTAGTCCACGCAATATCAAGTCCATTTCCAACGATTTACGCTTCTGTTGTGGTTGCACCCAATACAACCAAAACATACACTCAGTGTATGGTGTCACAAAGGGGCCATATTTCAAAAACATGTCAAGCACATTTGATTGAATACTTAAAGAGCTTCCCGCGACTAACACAAACGCCTTTCATTAGAAATTGAATCTAGTATTCCATTGATATTCTAGAATTAATAATTGATTTAGCTAAACGAATTAGATATGTAGGTTTAAAAGAACAATTTTGGTCAAAAACCAGAAAAAGCGCAAGTAAGTTTAAAATGTGAAACAGACAATATGAATATGATAGTTATATAAAACCAATTACTTTTATACTTTTATCAGGGTATAAATGTAAGACTATTTTGAATTAATATAACCATATGTAATTATAATATTCAATTTCGTCTCAAAACTAATACTATATAATGAAAATATAGTGTCCCTTTATGTGTGCAAGAACCTCACAACATTGAAGAAGAAAGATGCTCATCAATACAGCATTCCCTTATTCCAACAATGAAGCTTACACATTTAAAAGTTCTGTTCTCATACCTTTTGATATCACCCTGGAACGATGGTAATGATCTTTAGCAAATATGGATTGCACTGCTTATTGTACGATCGAGCTTCCATAGACAACCCCTGCGCGCCATCCAGTATACCTTGTTTGAGCTTTGACCCAGTTTTAACTGTCTGAACCGGTTTGTTACTGTTTACAAGGAAGAAAGTATTCTAGGAAATCCCACAGTAAGTAGTACAATGACAATTTGCATGAATCACTTAATTGCTGATGTTTGTCCGTCACCCTCTGTGAATTTCTCTCATTCTGTGATATCTTTAAATTTGTACCCCACGGTGTGGTCTCGGTGCATGTGTATTGATTATTAGAATCAGTTATATCAGTTCTTTAATTAATTTTTGGACACTAAACAGCTGTATTTCACACATCAATACAAGATTAAAGATAAATATGAGGTTAATGTTTAACAAGGAAGTCTTTTGTTTTCTTTTGAGTAGTGGTGTCTATAGTCATACAGTGTTGACTCTAGGTCTCAATAAATTCTATAAATACTCTTGACACTGCACCTACAACGCATTGATTGAAGTCTGTGTGCAGGAATGTCCATTGAAATGACAACGCATTACGCACAAGTAAACATTTATATCTTCGTTGTGTTATTTAGAGGTAAGAAAACGATCAATAGCTGCAAAGTGTCTATTGAATCAGATTTTACATGAAGGTGATCGGTTATACAATCTTGCTGACTTCTGTTGACATCATCCAGGTTATATTTATTGCAGGGTACATATAGGGGGAACGATGCATGTTTATGTACTGGTGCACACTGCAGATATGGATACGTGAACTGTGTCAGAAGAATTAGGAGAAGTACATGTTATATATACTTATTGGTATAGATATACATATACCTTTGTGGACGTGTGTTACACGTTGATTGTGTTTTGTTTGGATATGGACCCAATCAGGATAGCAGGTCTGGCTTCATGCATGGTTTTGGGTAAGTATTGACCTGGATAATTATCTTATCTACTACAATAATAGTCCATCTGAATTATAACAACTTTCTCATATTTTAATCTTAAATAGTTAACATAAGTATTCTGCAGGTTGGTGATCACTAAACTTTTGCTTTATCAATACCATCATACCATTCCTATAATGTATGTTAATACTGTACATAGGTTGTCGCACAAGTTTATATATGTTGAATACATCGATATATACGTATATATATATATATATGATGAATAAAATACTTCAGACGACACTTGCTGTAGGTATCATTTTAATGATGACTGGATGTGTCGCATCCAGTCATCATTAAAATGATACCTACAGCAAGTGTCGTCTGAAGTATTTTATTCATCATAACTACATTTACTTCACGTGAGACTTCATTATCTTTTTGCCTATATATATATATCAGATGGTTCAGACTGGATCAAGTTTCTTTAATACGATGAATTCATTTCGACCATAATGTGGGTCTTGTCAAGTATGATTACAAATGGAAGGTTACACATATTTATACACAAGAACAAAACAATAAACTCCTATAATCAACACATTGTTGTGTGTTTAGATTGACAGTTGCTTAGCACGACGCATATGTACTATTATTAAAGATGGTAAGCTACGATAAAAAAGGTTAGAAGAACTGAAAGATTCTCTTTTAAAACGAGCTTTTCCTCAAAGTATGATAGACAAGGGTATTGAAAAAGCAACCAACCATACCATTGCGGAATTGAGAAAACCAAAAGAAAAGATGGTACCAAAACGTACCATGACATTTGTAAGTACCCATAATCCAAACAACCAAAATATGTTCCCTATAATTAAGGACAACTTAAACCTTTTAAACCAAGATAAAAAACTGAAAGCGATGCTTGAAAAAACCCTTATCATTAAAAGCAAGCGGCAGCCAAATAACCTTAAAAAGGTATTAACTAGAGCAAAATTCAGCACTAACAACACTCAGGCTGAAATAACAAAGTGTCATGATAAGAGGTGCGGCACTTGTCCTGTTATTATTGAAGGCAAAGATTTTAAATTTGAAATTGGGGATGATTTTCAAGTTAAACACACAAGGAATTGTAAATCTAAAAATGTAATTTATGCAATTCTTTGCCCTACCTGCAATCTTATCTATATAGGACAAACAAGTAATTTACAAGCACGAGTAAGGGTTCATAAACAACAAATACATGACCCTAATCTCCGACATTTTAAGATAAGCAAGCACATTGCAGAATGTAGCAATGGAATTTTTTTTATTTTCCCTTTCTACAAAATTTATGCAAAGTCAGAAAATACAACTTTGAGTCTTGAAACAGACTGATATGATTTGATACATCAGTTAGCAAACATGATAATATTTCGTTACACCATTTAAAATCAACAGTACAAAAGAACCTTCTCTAATAATAAGTCATGATTGTTTACCTAAAAAACCGTTTAACTTTACATGATCCCTCAGTCTAAGTAAACCTAGCCTCAATATTATCCGTTTCACTCCGATATTGAGTCTAGAAAGGTCTAGTAGAGGGTCGCGTCAGTCCACGTATCGAATGGACCACTTAGAACTCATCTTTTCACGTCACAATAGTCTTCCCTCGCACGTAAAACTTTGGAAGGTCGTAGGTCGCAGAATGGTCGACTGACGCGACCCTCTACTAGACCTTTCGAGACTCGATATCGGAGTGAAACGGGTAATATTGAGGTTTACTCAGACTGCATGATCCTTGTATCACCTGTTTACAGTAATGTCCTGCCATGGCACAACAGCAATGCACGCGTTTATTCAATGTGACGGGGAGGACTTTCTGCATCATATGGGTATCTTCTCATTGGACATCCTGCTGAACAATGCAAGTGCTGCACACTGGGCCTTTGATAAAGGTCAGAACGACTGTAAGGAACGGTGTGCATCAAACGTTTCTGGTGATATCAGCAAGGATAGGGCCTACATCCATGGTTCTCTGGATCTCAACTGTGGTACTGACGAGGTCCTCTGTGAGATTTATGGATTTGATAATTTCTCAGATTATCGAAAGAAATGGTTTTTACCTAAAATTGAATACGATGGTGAGTATCAAAGATCTTGTCGAGGTATAGTACATCTCCATGAAAGGGTAGGTCAATGTTTATATTTTCAAAATCTGTAATCATCTTTTGACAGTGGAAATCTCAACATCAAATAGGTAAGCAAACACAGTGTTAATAATGACATGAAGAGCTTTATCAAAGTATCAATGAACGAATATAACATTATGAATATTATGAATTAATAAATACATGTATCTTCTAATATACACTGACCTCCAAAAGAAACTTTGCACCATTTTGTAATGATTCTGATTGAAGAATGAAAAACGATAGAAATTTAAAACAAAATACCTCATATTAATCAATCATTTGTTTAAACAACCAGTGAATCGAAATTAAAGGTTGGAAACCCAGTTTTGCACTTATTTGATCTGAAGTGGGCAGGGGTCAAAATTTGGCTTGTTCAGACGTTCGTTGAAATGATGTTTTCGCAATAGTTTCGCTAAAGTACTAAATTGTGCTACTTTAGTACCAGGTTTGAGCAGCCCGAGTGTTATAACTTCCAAATCTGCCATGAGTAACAAAAAAGGTCAAACGTTAAACTACGTCTTCTGTCAGCAGGTTCAACTTCACATTTCTTCTGCATGGAAGTTTTTTCATTAATGGGAATATGTGGACACAAGTCTTACTTGTCATATTGAGACATCTTTGAGTCGTACAAATGGTAACCAGCCTTAAGAGCTCAACAAACGCAATTAAATCTTGTCATTACATGCCAATGCTGACGTAATAACTTCGAATGAAATTGCCATGTGTCGATGTTGAATGACAATAGCTATCAACTTAGCAGTCGATGAGCCCTGATTAGATCTGTCCAAGTTCATAAAGTGTACGAAAACATAACAAAATGCCGACATTTGATGTTTGCTATCTCTGACGTCACTGAGAGACAACATTGGCAGTGCTCTAACGTCACGGATATCGGCTCTCATGCAGTGAAAAAACAACTTTTTTTTGTGTTTCGGGGTTGTCAGCAATCCTCACAACCTCTTTGTATAGCCGGATCAAGTTACCATTAGAAATGAAGGAACACTACCGATTCTTGTAAAAAGATCAATTGATCAATTTTGTCAATTTTTAGAGGGGATATTTTTGCAATACCGTTTACAGGTTTTAAGATGTTTTTTTCACTATTGGAGTGACAAACATTCATTATGGACAGTTATCAAACTTTTTTCACGTGACTAAGTTCCAGCTGAAACGTGATTATGACATGTTTGCCATTTCTGCAAATATGCATGAATATTGCTCAATTAAAAGTTTTAAACTTGAAAGTGTTGGCCAACTTAAATGAAAATGTAGAAATGAGATCATTTTCGAAATTTCACTTTTAAAATTGCTAAGTCTCTTTTGGAATTCAGTGTATATATAAATATGGAGACCTACGCTTATGTTATAGGTAATATAATACATTCTTTTTTAGAATAACAGATGATTATCTTCATTAACATTATCTATTAAAATGCAATGAGTATTCAATTGATACAATATGCATCTTTATTAGTTTTTTTAGGCTCTATTAGGTTTTTAGAGTACCGCCGAATCTCACAAGCTAGTTCCGCCCACGCATGTCGGCGTAGAGCTAGCTCTCTTTTCAATTTCGAGCCAAAACTTATGCATGACAAAACGGTATATGTGTTTACTTCGGGTTTATATAGATGCCCGTATAGCAAAACCAACTATATATGTAAGCTACTGGGACTTGACTTAACTCAACCTAACGGCAGTTGTCGGATGGGACTTTACCGATATACGGAATGTATTAAGAGAAAACAAATTCAATACTAATTGAAATTGTATATGATATCATTATGACATCGATCACTCATGCATTAAATGTTTGATAAATGAGATAAATCAGCACGTTAAATAAGCCCATAGTGAAAATGGTTACTTTTGTGTTACTATTCGAATGAAGAATTATAAAACCTTTGATGTGACGCACCATAGTAGGTCATTTGAGGCATACACGCTTCAGTGACCACAGATTCTGTTTCCCGGGGCTTTTTACGCAGTGTATTTTAAAGGGGAAGTAGTATGTTTTTTGAAAATTCTATATGTTTAATCTTTCAGTGATACTTGCTCTATGTATAATTTAGATAGTGTCCAAAATGTCATTAAACATAACAATTATCGATTATCAGAGAAAATTATAAAGATTCACATAAAGTCCATTGGCGACAATTTATAGTTTGAAGACCTTGTAAATAAAATGAATCGCATGCCTGAACTTTTCATTACATCATTAAACAATTTCTGCTCCGTCTAGTTTAAATATTTTGTCTTTCAATTTGAACCATTTATTTTCAATTTCCTGACATCACCTTGTATTCGCCCTAAAACATGTCACTCTCCCTTTAAAGGTCGGTTTTAGGCTGTATTCTGTCCTTTTTAAGAAATTAAAGTGGAATCTTTGTCTAATTGTCTAATTTCTTTGAATTCCGAAATAGTCTATAAACCATTTCACTTCATATTTATCATGCTTAACATACATCCATAACATGAAACTTTCTATCGTTTCAATTGCACATGATCAAGTGAAATACTCATGTCCAATGCAGATAATTAAAGGCTTTCATCATTGGTTTGTTGCATCTTAACCTTCTTCATTTTGATTCATTGCAGTTGGAATTACAGAGAAAATTGTGAAAAAACAAACTCTCTATCCGTCCAAGGAATTGATTTTGACATGCGCTGTAACTGTTTGTTCCAATGAGACCAAGCTGCGCTGGAGATCTACTGCTACTAGGGGCTTCTCTACAATTCCTACATACCAAACCATCCTACCAAACAGACTTTTTCAAATCAGTCAGTATGTCATATTTGATCCGAAGAAAGAGAGAAACGCCACCATGTTTTATTGTTTTCTTGGAGATATCGAAGTGGGATCCATTTCGGTAGACTTCAATGGTGAAGGTTAGTATTTTTGTATATTTTGTTTGTATATAACCACTTTTATCAGCTTTCTCAAAGTTGTGTGATGAACGACTTGCATGACAATGGCTTTAGACTCTGTATCGAAACGTCGCTTTCACAAAATAAAGAAGTTGTTCGTCATTACGAATTGTCCTCATCCTGGATATAATCAAAAGTAAAACACGTTTGGGTAAGAATATGCAAGAAATAGACGAAACTTGTTTAAAGAGATGTTTTGTTATGATTAGTGGCAGAATTGATATATAAGTGTCTTACTAAAAGACTTACACTTTCAGTAGACCTGTCAGTCCAGCTGTTTCTCACCAGCCTGTTGGTTTACCTGCATTTTGTCATCATACCTGTGATCTGCTCCGAAGCTCTTCTTGGTAGGATTGGACTGGTTAAAAAGTACAAACATTCAGGTGAGAATGAGTTTACAACATTGTATGATGATCATTTGGAAGGATACCATTTTGTTGTAAAGATAAAAGAAATAAACTACTGGGATAAAATGTATATTTTCAGGAATAAAAGTGATCATGAATTATGATATATCTATATAGTCAATAATATTCTTGTTCGTTTTTTTTTAATTTAATTTATTCATTTTTTTAAAAATTTAATTCATATAATAAGAAATAATCCAAATAGATATCACTTTGACATGTGATCTTTACCCGTTAAAGGGGCAGTAGCACGTTTTTTGATAATTTTATATTTTATTTCACCGAATATTGTAAGTTAATGTTAAATGTATTATTTTGACAGTGTCAAAAATCTCATGACACAAGCCAATCATCCAAAGTCAGAGGACAAAGTATGAAGATTCATATAAAATCCATTGGCGGCCATTTTGTGTGAACACCTTTTATTCATTTTGTGTAAGAAAAAGGAATCGCATGGCTAAACTTTACGTTATATATTTGAATTATTACTGCTCCATTTAGTTTAAGTACATTGTCTTTCAATTGGAACCAATAATTTTCATTTTCCTGACATCAGTTTATAATTCCCCTAAAACGTGCTACTGCTCCTTTAAGCATGCTTCAACGTTGACATTATATGGTTATTACTTTTGCAGCTTTCTTTATTTAATTTCTGAAACTAAATGATTAAGTTCCTGAAGTTGATAATTGCTCCTGTTTGTACTTTCAGAAAATGAAAATATGCGTCGTCTTCGGGGAGCTATTTCTCTGATTGTAGCAGGTGTCTTCTTCATATGGTGGATCGTTGTCTTATCCATCCATGGATGGAATTACGATTGTAACTATCCTTACTTCATAACGAAAATAATTTATATTTATATCAATAGTTTTATTTCAGTTTTCTTCAGGGAATTTTAAAGGGGCAGAAGCACGTATTTTAAAAAATTTATATTATTTTTCACTGATAATTGTATGTAAAGCTAAATGTATTATTTTGAGAGTGTCAAAAATCTCATTACATAAACAAATCATCCGTACTCAGAGAACAAAGCACAACAATTCCCGTAAAACCCATTGGCGACCATTTTCGTGTGAACACCTTTACTTCATTTTGAGATAGAAAACGGAATAGCATGGATGAATTTTACATTAAATATTTGATTTGTTACTGCTTCATTAAGTTTAAATACATCGTCTTTCAATATGAACCATTTATGGTTATTTTCCTGGCATCACCTTATATTGTACTGCCCCTTTAAAGCTTCATATAAATATTCAATTGACTTGTATGTGTAGAAACAACCTTAACAACAACGTATATGACACTATTTTAAACTGTATAAATATCTTTCTCTGACGACAACAGCACTAAAACTACTCTTTCTTTACTTTTTAGGTTCATTAAGTAGATTCTATCATTATGTTTATTTCAGGCTACCTTTGGTTTTTCATGATTGAATCATTTTTTCTTGGACTGTACGGAACAGTACGACTCGTATCATCACGCATTGAAGAGCCAGGTATGTCGACAATATGTCAATAATAAAGATAATATTAGTCCCTGAAGTAATAGTTTTTATATTTTAGGTCATTTGCGAATTATCCAAATCAGGTTTGATGTCTTACCATTTCTTCCAGCTATTTTGGTGTATCTGAATCAGCAGAGCTCCTTCCTTACCATGATACCTTTCAGGCCAGATGCTATCCACCGCCTGTGTTTGGTAAACCAAACATCACTAACTCAGGTGTTTGTCATATTGAATATTACGATATTACTTCATGTGCCTTTTATCATTGGAGCTGAATATTCACTTATTTGTATGTGAAGCATGAAACTAAGCCAGTTGATAACGATTCAGTTAGAACTGTCCATCATTTTTAAATTAATGTGCATGGTCTATATTTCCCTGTATATGTAAGAGTATGGAGGTGAGATGTAATGGCAATGCAAATGTTATGTAAAACTGTGAAGTTCGTTAGTAAGGTTTTTGAGTGAACGGAAGTCGAGAGTCCTGAATCGGGAAACCGTCGCCATTAACATGATCATGTTATAATCATTTACCTTTGGTAATTATCTCTTTGTCGAAGGTGACCGCCATCTATACAACGGCCGAGTTGCCTTGTCATGTGGAGCTGTGATTGTACCAACCGTTTCCTGGCTTATGATCAAAGTACAACAGGACATTCCAACTTGTAGAATTGGTAGGTGTAGCAATTCAAATACAATGATATTTTTTTACGAAAAGGTAACGTAATTTTAGTCTTTCAATGTTGGTGGAATAAAAGGGTCCAGTTATCAAATCTCTGTCCCCTCCCAAAAGTAGATAAAATAAAATCGTACGTAGGTTGTCAAACATACACATGTTCCTATGTTCGCCAAATCAAAATTACATTGTTGAATGATATCTTTGTGAGATCTTGCTCTTAAATTAGATTTTATACACTGTCAAATTAATTCATTTAGCATTAACATACATTTATCAGTGAAATATTTGAAATATATAAAATATAAAAAAAACGTGCTATTGCCCCTTTAAGTATTGAAATAAACTGACAATGCTAAGAAGGAGTCTACCACGTTACAACTGTTACAACCTGCGCACCCCTTCATGAGTTAACTTAGCATCTCCCAATGTTGTTTGCTTGCCCGCTTATATCCAGCTTTATGTATTTCAGAAGGGGTCTGGTGGTTGATGACTCTGTTCTCTCTCCTGCTATTCGTATCCGTTTCACAGAATAGAGAGATGAACATTTCGGAGAAAAAGAAGTGATCGGGGATACCTAAACGGAGAGAAATGTACCTGTGATAAGTAGATGAGATATATTCAATTTCAAAGATATCGATTTTCTACGTGTATATTTTCATATTTTATATATTCAGTTTTAGAGTAAGAAATCTGTTTTTGTAAAAGAAATATTTAGTATGGCATTCATTCTTTGATTCCCTTTCTTCTTGTTTTCTTTGTATTAGGTACATTGTAAAAGTGCAACAGAACATCATCTGTTAAAGTTGTTTGATTTCATGGCTATATTTAAACTAAGAAATAATTTCTTTGCTGGCATTGAAAAAGTGAATATAAAAAAAACGAACTCTGTATTCGTTGTGTTCAAAATATTTGGGAAGATGTTCCCGAATGTTTATTCTGCATACAAAACAGGTTAATAGCCCGTATGTTGGTTTTTGATGTTTTACAGTTTAATGTCACAAACAAGATGTTTATGTATTACATATACTCAACGGTAAAAGAAAGCTTACCAATGTCAGTTCATCCAACCGGGATGAATACAATTAACAAAGTTACGTCATGCCCTCATGAGAAAAATATCGTGATATGTAGATTTTGAAACACAATTACGCCTTTTTTATTAAATCTCCTGATGAATGCGAGATAGTGGAATGCAATAAGGCTTTTGTGGGTTTTGGGGCGAAACATTCATTAAGGTGTTATTATTCCTGTTTACAAGAAGGGCAGTATTAATGAGGCTAGTAACTATAGACCTATGACTCTCCTCGATGTAGCCGGTAAGATTTTTGCTAAAATAATATGCAATAGACTCTTGGTGTGGTCGACAGACGAGCATGTTATTGTAAAGGAACAGGCAGGATTTCGTAAGGGTTATCAAACTACTGAAAATATTTATATTATTGATACACTAATTCAAAAATATTTATCACACAAGCATGGCAGGTTTTACTGTGCTTTTATTGATCTTAAAGCTTCTTTCGATTCAGTTTATCGTAAAGGTTTATTATTCAAACTTTGGACTTCTGGTGTAAAAGGTAAAGTTTTTCGAATAATTAGAAATATCTATCAGTCTGTTCAATCATGTATATCTCTTCCTGAGGGTTATTCCAGCTTTTTTGAGTGTAGTACGGGAGTTCGTCAAGGTTGCCAAATGTCCCCCTTGCTGTTTTCTCTTTTTATCAATGATCTTGTTGAGCATATGTCATATGAAGGGCAGCATGGAGTAACTTAAGCATTTTTTGAGATTTTCATTCTCTTATTTGCCGACGATATTGCAGTTATGGATATAAGTATTGTTGGCTTGCAAAGGAGATTAAATTTATTGTATTGTGAGAAATGGAAGTTAACAATCAACATAACCAAGAGTAAAGTTATTGTATTTCGCAACGGTGGAAAATTGCGTAGATGTGAAAAGTTCTGATTGAATGGCTCTAAAATGGAAGTGGTTGGATGTTATGAATACTAAGGTGTTCAGCTATCATCCTCAGGATCTTGGTTTTTGACACAGAAAAATTTAGCTCAACAGGCTTGGAAGGTATTACAGATTTTAATCAATAAATTGGGTAAATTCTCCTTGCTTCCACTCGACGTTGCTAATCACATTTTTGATACAAAAGTTCTGCCTATTCTTACTTATGGTTCGGAAATCTGGGGATTCCATCCGTCACCTGATGTTGAACGTATACATGACAGGTTTTGTAAGTTAATGTTATCGTTAAATAGAGGTACTCCAATGCTACTGGCACGTGGTATTTTGGGTAGATCTAATGTTAAAGTCTTCCACTTTGTTAAAATAATCAAGTTTTGGTTAAGGTTGCTGTCGCAAACTGATAATCTCATTTTAAAGTAATCATACAGTCTCCAATATCAAAATGCTGAAAATGGCAAGTCTTGTTGGACTTTAAATGTAAAATTACTTTTATTTAGTTATGGTTTTGATGAAGTTTGGCTACAGCAAGGCGTAGGCAATAGCGTATTATTTATTTCTCACTTTAAGGAAAGGTGTACAGACATTATGCAGCAAAGTTTGATTGTAGATTTGGAATCTTTCTCAAAGTTGGACTTTTAATGATCAGTTTAGTTATTTAAATTTACTTGAAACAGTTACTGTTGAAGTCCATGTTATCACTTTCATTCGATTTTGCTGTTCAAATCATGATTTGTTAATCGAATCAGGCAGAAGGTATAATATTGCTAATCAAAAGAGATGTCCATTTTGCATTGTCCCAAACATAGAATCTGAATACCATTTCTGTTTAAATTGCCCTTTCTGTCATACTTTAAGACGTGAACTTATTCCAAAATATTACTGGGAGTATCCAACATCAGATAAGATGCGTTCCTTATTTTTGTCAGAAGGCACATTGTTAAGAAATATGTGGCCCCTTTACGAAATAAAACATATCATTCATTCATTAAGGTGAATTATATATTTTATTCTTCTAAAATTCGGTTTTAACTTCATTTGAAAATCCCAGACATTCTGTGAAAGAAATTCTTAAAAAAGCGATTTTTGTGCAGGGCAAAGGAGGTTTTATTTTTTCTTCACATGAAGTGTCTTTAATTGGTGCCACGCCTGAAAATCTCAACCACCCGTAAATACTTGTTCATATCATACGATAATTTTTTTATTTTTTTATTTTTTTATTTATTATATTTTACTAATTTTGCATATTTTGCAACTTTTGCATACTTGAATGTCATTTCTAGTTCATATTTATTTTATTCACATATCTCTAATACACACTAAGTTTTATATTTTCACTCCATATTTACCTTTTATTTGTGCTGATTTTAGATCTTTATGGATTGTGTATATATTGTAAAAATATTTTGTAAAAATATATTGGGAAAACTGAAATGAAGTTGAAATTACGCATGAATTTGCACAGATCTCAAATTAAGCATCCAAAAAATCGTACTATTCCATTAAGTACGCATTTAGCAGATTGAGGAAACGGGCATTTTTCAGTTTTCCCTGTGTACAAGTTAAATTTTGATAACAGCAAGCTTTTAGAAACAAAAAAAAAGCAGATTTATCAAAATGTTCTCACCAAGCCTAAATTCTAGAGCTTAATGTCTATTTTCCTTTCCTATTGTTACTTACGCTGTGACATAATAATGTAATGACGTCATGTTGTACACGATGACGTCGCCTGGCGACGTTCATATCCGTTATTTGTATATGGCCTGAAGATGCTCCTAAATTGAGCTGAATGTACTAACCAGTAAAATGGATTCATTCAACTTCTGACTTATCTTTTTAATATATATATATTTATACCATTATTATTTAATATCTCTTTACCTTTTATTTGCAGGCTCGCTGTATGTATCTTTTTAAAATATGTATTTGTTTATTATTTATTAAGTAATAAAGACGAGGTGAGACTATATTAAACAATCTGTCTGTCGGTCAGTCTGCCTGTCTTTGATACGTACATGTATGAATGACTGTTTTATTGCTTGATGGTGTGTAAGGTTTCCATGTATCATCAGACTTATTAGAAATGTGTAATTATCAAACTACTTGTACTCGTAACATATTTCCTTAGAAATAATGTTTAATCATTCATAAATTATCTTTCCATTTTTGTTCGTTGGTATCAAGTCGTTCATGTTATCATCTTGAATGATTTTGTGTAACTAAAATGCAGCAGGAGTATTTGTTCAATGTGTGTTGGCACATGTACAGTTATTTTATAAAGCAACTTATTCTTTCTTTATTAACTGGGTAACTTTTTCACAAATAAAGTGGCCATCATTCACTAATAACTTTTTATCATTGATTGATGAGGAAATAAATGATTATACATTATATAGTTTTCTTAATTTGAGCTTTGTTTCAAGACATTTGTCTACTTTTTAAGTGATTTTATCATTCAATCGTATCCTTGCTTTCTGCACAATCCTTTTCTTTACAACTATCCGACATATAGAGAATCTCGCCCAAGTGTCTTCTGATATCAAATATATCAACACAAGTTGATAAAAGTAACAAATATCCGAGGCTTGCCGAGGATATTTGACTTTTATCAACGAGTGTTGATATATTTGATATCAGAAGACACGAGGGTGAGATTCTATTTATCATCCAAAATCATTTTTCATCACATAAGCATGTAAAATGTACATCTTTGAACACTGCATAGCCCTCCAACTCCTAAACCAGTGATGTCATAGCATTGTGACGTCATTGTGTAAATGACGTCATAGCATTGTGACGTCGTTGTGTTTATGACGTCATAGCATTGTGACATCATTTCTGATGATGCAAAACGCTTGTGATGTCATGTTCCTGCTGATGACAGGGCATTGTTCAAAATCTACTGTCAAAGCGATATCTCCTAGGAGATATCGCTTGATCTGTCACAAGCGATATCTCCTGTGGAACACAGTTTTGGATGATAAATTACAAATCCTTATAATGGCTTTGGAGACATGAATAGTTCCACAGAGAACATCCAATAACATATGAAATTTTTAACAAAAATAGCATCTAATTTGTTTTGCGAAATATTGTTTGTGTGGATGTCACTTATTTCTTTGTTAAGATTAGTTATTTATAACTGTTGTTGTGTCAGTTTACGAAATGGATCTCTACAGTGTATATGGAAATATTTATCATCCTCAAATGAATTTTGCTAAATAAATGGAATTAAAACGTGATTGCGTGCAAAGAGATTTTATTTTGATTATTTAGATGTTTACTTGCTTGGTATTGACGTTTGGTGTCAAATCCTGATCTAACTTGTGTCGAAAGTAGTTTGCGAGCTCAAACAGAGAAGAGAGGATGGATCTTTACTCTTATCTTATTGCTATTGTGAAATACAACTAACAGCAAGTAACATTTTCATTCGAGAAAATCTTAAGATATATTATGTTGCTAGGTTTTTCCAATATATGAATGTGTCAGAAACCCGAAATTGCTCTTGATACAACAGAGATAAGGTCAGGTTTTAGCTATCTTTGTAGAGAGAAAATTATGGGGTTAAAGTAAATATGATATCTGTGAAAAAGAGATTCGTCTCGCTTACCTTTACATGATCAAGAATAGCAGATGCATATAATGGGATTTTTCTCCTTCTGTGGTTAAACAGAACATATGCTTATATAAGGCTGACTCATAATAAATGTTCTTTTTAATATGATAACAGTGTCATTGATACTGAAAATGATGATTAATAACATCATATTTTGTATAAAAAGGTTAGAAGGCTATCAGAGTACTGAGTAACTCAAGACGTTTATATTTTTAAAGCTTTCAAACAATTTAGTCAGAGCTTTTTTATGCGAAGCACAATTTTTAATAACGTGACCTAGTACATGCCAGAGGATTCCCTTCAAAGATCAACCAGCGTGATGCAACCCATAAGTGAAGTTAAATGAGGACTTGTACTCTACTTGTTATAGTTCATTAATGCTTGGTAAACTTTCCAATTGTGTCAAATTAGGAGATAAACATACTGTGTTTGGAAATCCGCAGAAATCTCAATTCTACCATAATCACTGGGTGGTAACGTACCCCGGAAATTTGAATACCGATTTTCGATAATAGTAACATAAGAAAGACCTGTCAGTAAGTAATTCAAATGTGTATGTGAACTATCATCCACATTTAGCATTTACCTGTAGTCTATTGCATTTATAAAACCCTAGAAAGACTTCAAATCGATTGTGAATCTTACCTGGTCCCTTGCCTCTGCCATCTTTCCTCGCTTCGTGGTCAGCAATTTCCGGGGTACGTTACCACCCAGTGATAATAGCGATTTAAAATTGAACTATATTCTTTCGCATTAACTCATGTGTGCGTGGCCATGATGCACGATTTCCACGGAGTGACATTCACACAGTGTTGACGAATTCGGTCATCTCGAATAACGTTACATATAGAAGGCCTCGGAGATTACCGATAAATATCCGAATGATGTAAAGGGAGCTCACTCTATTCAGTAGACGTTTTATCATTTCGTGACAGTTGTTAGCGTTGTGTAAACTTCTGCATATATTCACAAACTTGATGTCGGTGTAATTGCATTGGTGTTTTAAATAAATTTAAGGTAAGTGTATGCTGCATTTCGATTCATTTTCGATGAAATTCTGGCCGGTTAAACATTGTCGAGCCCGTTTTGGTAAAACGCTACAGAATGATGGACCGTACGAACGGGAAATCGGAACTGTTGTCAGTGTCGTGTATTTTTGACTGTTTTTGAGTCTATTTAGGTTCTTTCCCCTTTTTTCCCCAGAGTAAAATTATGGAGGCGTATCCCTTGTTGTATATTTGTCAAAAATATTTTCAGTTAATTTTCACTAACCATTAGCTATCGCTTTTATCAACAATAATTAAAAAACATATGAGCAAGTGTAGCAGTATTTATGCCAAAAATGGATTTCATATTAATCAGATTGGTTTTTTAAAATCGTCATCAGAGTTTTGATATT
The DNA here is from genome assembly GCA_916613615.1 of Steromphala cineraria. Classification (NCBI taxonomy): domain Eukaryota; kingdom Metazoa; phylum Mollusca; class Gastropoda; order Trochida; family Trochidae; genus Steromphala; species Steromphala cineraria. The sequence goes on from OU744734.1 coordinate 15,990,999, forward strand.
CAGATATAACAGATCACCATCTCAATCTCTCGGAGTTAACCAATGCAATAGTAAATTAATGAGTAGATTATTTCATGCCTCGTTTAAAAAATTCAGGATCACTTGTATTGAGATCGATTTTGTTATATTACATTTGTTCATTATTAAACTAAACTAGTGTCTAAAAAACGGTACAATACAAATTCCAAGATAATTCAATTCACAAGTGATTTATGCGACTAAAACAAATTTTTATCTTTTCCCCAGAAATCAATTTACATATAGGTAAACAATTTTTTAAAATATTTTGTAATGTTTGAGAGAAACACGCTTTTTTTTTTTTTTTTTAATTTAAAAATTGAACACTATTGCTTGTTTTGAAACGTTCTAGAGCAAGGACAGGTAAATGAAAGTTTTGTCAACTGTTGTGCATTATATCGAGAACATTGCCTTTTTACCGAAATTACATATTTTATAAATTTTTAAACTGAAATGTTGAACGGTCTGTGCAAAGGAAAAGAATATGAAATTGTGATTTATGCACCTTATGTTCATTTAAAGAGACACAAAATCAAAAGTATCTTTTTACTTGAAGAATAAAAATGTACATACTTCCAAACAAATTATATGCATGTCAATTACACTCAAACACATCTCTACCAGGTCATAAGTTACTTTTTACGACAAGTAAAGGTTTTATTTTGAGGGTGTTTTTTTTCTTTTTCGTAGTAATCGATCCCACTTCCTGCTTTCTCGTCTTATATTTGAGTCATACCATTGTTTTTATTAGGTCTAATTATCGCAGTTCTAGTGGGTATACATTGTTTGGTGTAGTCCAAAGGTAATCCCCTTCCATTTATTGTCTGTTGGCAACTTGCAGATGGAGGCATGTATATGTGACCCAAAAGGCAATCCCCTTCCATTTATCATATGTAGCAAACAGCAACATGTAGGGGAGACCGGGGCAGGCACGGCCCTGGGTTAGTTCGTCTTTTCTCATTATTTTTTCGGTGGCCTCTTTAACGGAAATTGCTAATTTCTAAGAGACAACATGACTTTACTCCTACGTTGACTTTGCAATGGCGACAGTCTAACATGTTCTTGACAAACTGGGGAAGGAAACCCGTTTTTCATGAAGCTGAGTAACTTAATTATTCGACTTCAGTTCACTTTGTTATTGAACATGTTCTTAAGTGAGCATAAACCCACATGCCAAGACGTATATGAAACGAACAAGTTATTTTGGTGTGAGGGCTTAACTTTGTATTTTCGCAGCATAGAATAAAGAACAAACGTGGTGTGTGGGGTACGTTCGGTCATTACGTTAGGGTTAAAACACGAGAACGAGGTTATGCTTGGGATTTCAAAACCTGAGGAAAGAAAGCTGAGCGGAAAGTAAGACCGAAAGCGAAGCTTGAGGTCTTACTTCCCGCGAGGCTTTCTTTCAGAAGGTTTTGAAAACCCAAGCATAACCGAGTTCGAGTGTTTTAACTAACTTAGATGCCGTTATTAACAACCCGTAATCATTTGTCCATATTGTAGTATTTGTAATCATATTTTCAGACTGATCATAAAAATTGAGAAAAAAACAACAAATATCAAGGATTCATGTTCGTCGGTTAATTTTAACATTTATTATTGGATTACATTACTTTATACTGTCGCTTCAATTCTGAATATAAAAGATTAAAATGAATTTCCTTCAAAAAAAGCATTGTGTTCAGACGACTTTTTGATATTGACATAGCACATAATGCACGTGCAAAGCAATCTTCGAGGTGTAAGGTTTTACAAATGACAATCGACAAGTCACGTGGTTGACACCGTATTTGGATCCTTTAAATTTATCACAAATGAAAAGGTGTAACACTGTTAATAGCCATTTTGAATGTGTGTATGCATTTAAAATTGGAATTAAAGTGCAATTGGATTTCCTAATGCTTTAGGACCGATTTTTTGTACCGAAATCTGATCTTCAATCAATAGATTGTTTAACATAACCTTCACTTCTAACTGGCCCGTTAGAGTAGTGGTTATAGTGCTAGCTTACGGTTCAGAGGGTTGAGGTTTCGAATCCCGCACATCGGAAGCATTGTAAGTTTTTTCAAGATAATGTGGACTTAGGTTACACATAGGAATATAAAACCCTTTGACTTTGAAATATAAAAACCTTCCAACCCCCGAGTAGGTGTTACATATGAATATAAAAACTTTCCAACCCCCCGAGTAGGTGTTACATGTGAATATAATGCCCTGACTTCCCAATGTAAACCCTCCTTAGAGGTTATTACGGGAATACAAGAGACCTCCAAAACAATAGACGAAATCCCCGATAGGTTTCTACAGGCGGGGTAGATTCGGCCGTGTCGTCCTCGAAACCATTTTCTAAAGGTCCTCCTCCTCAAAAGGACCCTCTTGAAGGTCCTTGAAAAGTAGACTCCTCTAATTGGAAAGAAATCGGTATCCTTTCCGTAATTGAAAGTTAACTGATTCTACATGTACATCATTATAAAATATATCTTTGTGAAGTAATGTAGTATGTTTTCTGTCCCAAATATCGAATACTATGAATAGCATCTTATCTCTCGTTAATTCTTGTAGCCTGAACATGTACTAGTTGTTCCCAACGATTAACGATCCTGCCCCTGAGGGAAACCGAATCGACCCCGATGCGGGGCATTTTCGTCTTTTCAACTCGTCGTCTTAAAAGCATAGTTATAGGCAAACTAGTTGAGTTAGGTACTTTCAACAATTATTGCAATAAAGTTAATATATGTCTCAATATATGTACAAACGTACACTAGTATATTGCAAGAGAACGACTCATTATCTCTATTTTAGTGAAAAGGTCTCGCCTATATGTCAGCCCCAAAGGCAATCCCCTCCATTTATCATAAGATGCTGATAGTGACATGTATATGTCACCCCTAAATGCAATCCCCGTCCATTTATTATATGTTGCAAATAGTGACCTGTAAACGGCATGCCTACACATAGCAACATTTGATGACAGACCCAAAACAATTCCCTTCAGTACATTATTTGGTTCATGCAGGTGACACGTAGATGAAAGTCTCAAAACAATCCCCTTCCATGTGTATAAGTAATACATATGCTGATAGTGAGATTACAGTCCCATTCTTAATATTAATACTGTGCCCTTTGACACATTTATACATTATTTGGAGTGAAAACATTAATTTCAGCCTGTAAAACTCGCCTTTCATATCTACCATAAAAAAAACCAAATATTAAATAACTTCAAGCCGATAATATTCATATTATAGATTCATGGTAAATGGAAAGCATGGATATCAAATAAATAAATATATCGTCTAGACACATACAAAGGTAAGATCTAAAAAACCAACCATTCGATTGTAAAATTTGTCTGGAGTAAGAGAAAGAAGAAGAATTAATTGAACATTTTATTTTGGTTAATTTATGTTGAAAACAACAGACACTAAATGCACTGTGATCAATATTTAAATGATTCGGACTGTAGAATATTTGCTTTGACTCCTTCGTCGAGATCATTTGTAAAACTATTGATTGTTTGATTTAAGTAGTCTGCGCATGAAATCTATTATCAAAAATAATATCCTTTTGGCAAGAATCGTATATTATTTAAATCAGAATATACAATAGGTGAATTTTTTCATCAAATGTAATCAAATTGGTCAGCCTTTCATTAAGATTTTACGAATGCTTCTTCAAATGCGGATTAAACAAAGATTTGGAATCTTATTTTGTATCATACTCCCATATTAATGACACTACATCGTATTCTTAAATTGGAGCTCGATGATTTTAATGGAAATTGAAATATGCATATGGGGTTACATAAATGTACATAAAGATAAAGTTAATGTAAAACCACAATTCTTTAACAGGAATAAAAAATACTCATATTTGTTCTCAATTGTAAAGGTTAATTACATTGGCTGACAATATGAAGGAATGGTTATAAACAATGTACAATTTTGGATGTTTTGATGATAATAATTGATACATCAATTAATCAATAACTGAAAATATAACGGTTTAGGAGTTGTACTTTAAATATGCTTCGAGAAAACGTGTATATACTCAACTGCGTGCTTTACACCTTGAGTATACGAGAAGAGAGTCCTTCAACCATTGTGTAAATCTATGAATAACTTTCCATAACAACAAGCATACTACCCATACCAGAAATGTTGCCATTTACTGAAAATTGTAGGTAGTCTGTCTTTCAGTTTTTTGTCCCAAATCATGCTCGAAGCCCGATAATGATCGGATCTAAACAGATGTTTGGTGATTTTGCTTCCTCTATAGGGAGAGATTTTGGACTGCTTATCTTTCAGCAAACTCCATAATGCTATATGATGTGACTTTTTAAACGACAAAACAATGACAGACTGATCTGTTTCTCCTTCAGAAACGCTGAAAAATAAGACGATTTGAACTGAAGTTGTTCGCCTGGAATTTGTCAAGTGATGACTCAATTATGTCAACAAGAAGGTGTCCTTTGACAAGCATTATCTCACTTATCTCAACAATTGGACGAAAAGTGTCCCTTGACGAGAGATAATTAAGGATTCAGCCATAAGGCTGAATCCTTATTGTTATTGGCGTGTTTCTTTTTTTTATTATTATTCCACGATTTTTGTGAACAGGATTCAGACCAAACGGCTGATGCTATCGAAGCCAAATTTCACAGGCTGGTAGACCTTGTTGAGGAAAGGCGACAATAAGCTTTTGGGACAATTCGGCCCATACATTAAAGGTCCAGTTCGATTCCAAAATCGAAAATTTAACATTGATTTTTTTTTCAAAATGCACTTAGAGACCTAATTTTTTTTTTAAATGTGCGCAATCAAAAATGCTGCTAAAAACCAAATCATGGAAAATTCGTAGGCCACGTGGTTTGGCCGCCATCTTGGATTTAGTGCATTTTTGACCATTGCCGACCCCACCCACCTTTGAGAAACTTCTTCTCTGAAGATACTTGCACTAGAGATCTGAAATTTATACTCAATGTAGCTGAAGCATCTGAAAGCTTAATTTGACTTCTACAGTGTCCTTACTGCAATACTTTTCTTGCTGTGATTTTTCAAAGTTGACCAAAATCTAAAAATCGCAAACTTCAAGGGCAGATAACTCAAAAACCAGACCATAGAATTTTATGATTTTTGCATGAAAGTTAGACATTGGCAAGGTCTTTAAGATAAAAGAATAAAATCGCTCGCGAACAGTCATTTCCGGCCAGGGTCAGAGGTCAAACTTTCCATTTTGGACATGTGGTGTTTTGGTGGGTATGTTTAAAGTATATTAACGCATCAACGACGTACGCTATCGGCTTGTTCTATACATCATTTGAAAGCCAAAAGTCTAAAGTTTTTTTTTAAATTTGACAGTAAATTCTTATATTTGTTTTACATTGAGTTACGGCCCTATGAATATTGTCAATTCTGCTTTCGTTTTGAATGCAAACGATATAGGTATGTTTAAAAAATCGTTATTCATCAGTGACAGGAGACAAATTATTGTTCCATATATCATTAGAAAGCCAAAAGATCATACAATCTGCGATAAATCTCATCAAAATAAGATTAAACATTAACATTGAAATTCGGAGCATTTAAATGTGGTCAATCCTATTTGCGTTTTGAATGATTCTTATATAAGAATGATTGAAAAATTGTACTTCATTGGCAATAAAACACTAGGAAAACATACTATACATCGATGGCTACGCTTGTTGAAGTCAAAAAACCTTTTGTGTAGTACTTCATTATAAAATTGTTCACAGTAAATGCCTCATAAGCTAAATTATCTAATTTGTTTAGATATAGCTTGATATTTGCGGCAGATGTCGCATCGCTCACAGTTTCTTTACTCTTCCATGCTTATAAACAAATAATGTATGCAAATAAAGACAAATCTCTCCTCTGGTGAAAAAAATATGAAGATATCCTTAATGGTTCGGGAGGTACATGCATAGAGGGCGCAAGGGGATTGCTAATTTGGATGGAAAATGCGTTATTTGCGGCAGATGTCGCATCGCACACCGTTTCTTTACTTTTTCATGCTCATAAACAAATAATATATGCAAATAAAGACAATTCTCTCCTCTACACACTGGTGAAAGAAATATGCCGATATCTTTATTGGTTCGGGGGGTACATGTAAAAAGGGCGCAAGGGCATTGCTCATTCTGATGGAAAATGTGTTCTTCGCGACAGATGTCGCATCGCTCACCATTTCTATAGGTTTTCATGCTCATAAACAAACTATAAATGCAAATTTAGACAATTCTCTCCTCTACACACTGGGGGAAAGAATATGAACATATCTTTATTGGTTCGGGATATATCAATGCTGAAAGACAAGTACCCTCAGTCATCTCGAGATAAAACTTGATATTTGAGACAGATGTCGCATCGTTTACCGTTTCTTTACTTTTTCGTTCAAATGTACAAATGACACATTGGATTGAAGCTGGTTCTTCGCCCTTTGCAATGGTATAAATCATATGAAATTTCGCCACCCCGTTCAAGAGAAACGAGTGCGAAAGAAGGATGGGGGTTCACAACTTTGATAGTAAGAAATTTACATGGAGATCGGTTTTCACTACGCAATCGTAGTATCAATCCTTATAAGGTGTCTCCATATATGGCAGATTTTGTGTATCATTACGCGTCTGAAAGAGCACCCCTCCTATTTTTCAATAACTGTGCGTCCAAGCCCTGTTATGTCAGGATTGGGCCAGGAATCGAAATGTCACTGTAGTTTACATGGAACAATGGTGTTTGTACTTTCTGAATCTTGCCTATTAGCTTTGTTTACTTTTATAGTAAACCAAATTGAAAGGCTCCTTGCATCCCTTTTCTAATTTCCTTCAAACCAACAACCAAGTCATCGCGTCTCAGCAAACTTCTTTCATTATTTTTTATGCATATCTCTTCCCACATCTCAACTGCTGTTTGGTCTTTTTATGCCGAGATTCCTCCATTTGAAAATGAAAAGAAAAACATTTATGCAACACTCCCCGAAGTAGTCGTCAATGAGTTCATTCATGGATTGAAAAGCGGGATGCATGCTTTTCTCGCAAAACACGGGCATTGACGCGCTCACACTCAGATTGCTAGGCTTTGCTTTGGTTTTGAAATTGAAAACAAGTATAAGATTTAAATTGGTTTGCTTTGATAAATTTGGTTCTGAATTTTCAACAATACAACGGAAAACAGGGTTCAAAACCAGGATGAGTCAAGAAACTTTTGCAGATTGTATTTGTTACATTTTACTTTAGGTTTTACATCTTTTGCTAACATGAACATTTAATTGCATTAACTCATATTTTTGGCATTATGATTTTGGATTGGGATTTGAAATGTATTTTTAACAGAGCACATACACTAATTATTCAATATGACATTTACGTTTGCAATTGACAGAGTCTTTTTGGCCTTGGTAATACTGAAATCGTGTCTTTTAAAATTCGTATGAACGAACTATTGACTTCATACATACATGTATTGCATATATTTGTCATACATATCATCACCATACATCGCTGAATCCGTTTGTCGTCGCTTTGCGACTATATTTCATCTTGGTTTTGTGTGTATCAATTCAAAACAAACTGTGTCTCACAACTGTTCGTGTTGAACGTTTTCATGTATTTTCCAAACGGTTGCCAACAATATTGTCCGGTGTAACAGGCTCAAAAGACTCTACCGCCTCAAATAACTCTAGAGTCAAATGGGCCTAGCCTCAACAGACTCTAGAGTCATGTGGGCCCAAGGACACGCCCAGTCTCAAATGACTCTATCCAGGCTCAAATGACTCTAGCAAATAATAAATCTGTGAAATCAAATTCTCACATGAGTCCAAGGAAACGCCCAGTCTCAAATGACTCTATCCAGGCTCAAATGACTCTACCAAAGTAATCTGTGAAATTGAATTGTCTCAATGTCTATTTTAAACCATTGATAAGTCTAAATGTTTTCATTCACTGGATTTACATCCGCCCCATATTATTAAATATCATACTTTTACTCTGCGTTTCGAGAAGAGAATACTTTCATGTCTGTTGTTCATTGTAATGAAAACTGCGTATTATCTATATGACAGCTTAAATTTGTTTTCATGTTGCTACATTTATTACTTGACGTCACTGATGAGTTTAAACTATAGTTCTTGATTGAAATTGTAACTATTATTTACACATATCATCACTATGAAGCGTTGAATCCGTATGTTGTCGTTTGCGACTATACTTTTACTTTGTTGAGGATACTAAGCAATGTTATGAGAGCATATTTGGTGAATGGTTATATCATTTAAATCAGTTTTTATATCCATGGCTTATGTATTTATTATTGATGCGTTTTTTTAAATTCATTTTTTTTCAAAACTTTTAATCACGTTCAAGTTCAATTTTCGTTACATGTCAATAATTTGAGGGAACTGTTATAATAAGCGTCAAGAAACAAATCATGTTTGTCAAGGTTTTGAGATATTAACTTTTACAAAAATATATTCATCTTGTGTACTGCAGTATGGTATTGCAAGATTTTTAAAGAAGTATTTCGGCAATTTTCCATGAACAATTGATATAAAGGACAGAAGACGGAAGATTAGGTGTTATAACGTTTTGATAATGAATGATTTTTATTCAAAATTATGCACCAAATTCATTTCATTATCAATTATATTACAAGTTATTCATATCATACGTCTGTAATTATTTTACAAATGAAGAGGTTTTTTTTTAGCAGAGTTTAGTTTTAATCGTCGTCATACGTATCATCTTAACCAGTTGTTTTATGACTTTAATCCTAAGACATCAAATTGTCTCTTTTCTTTGCTGTAACCACCATGAGACGTTTGTTAAAAAAAAATAAGTTTTGTAAAAAGGAACATGGAAAGCGCTGGTCTTTAAAAAGGCTCACTCTATGTATACCATTTCACTTCATTACAAATTTCGAAATGGTTAAATCGTGCTTTTTTTCATAATATTATGTATATTTTTTAATCGAATGACTAACATAGTTTACCCACATTGCAGTCATTTAATTTGTAGATCTATATGAATCTGAATGGCAGTTTCCCATACTGTCAGGCTACCTGTTTTAGCCAATTATGTTACCGAATAATCGCTTGAATAAATCTATCCTAATTGAGTATCAGACTTCATCTTTTTTAGACGAATGCAGTCTCCATTCAATGATTTCAGATATATTCATCTTTTCATATTTACTTGACAATGTAAGTGCAAATAACTACATTGACGAGGAATTTAGAAGGATAGATATCAAAGGACGTGTTTCATACGACTTTTACGCAACAAGAATGGATATTTATTTCGGGACATGAGCGATAGCGAATGTTAAATACAGACTTGCAAGAGTAAAAGTTATATGACAGACCTTCGACTGTTATACATTCTGTATATCTGTATCGTAATCAATGCATGACTTCACAAACTAGAATTTTACAACATTCTAAACGGTTTCAATATTTTCGTAAAGTAAATAGGCCATTTTCATTTTCGGATATGAAACAGGAAGATGGGACACTTGTGGAATGAACTCTCTTTAGAGATACAAGGACCTTTCCATTAGGTCTGACCGCAGCCCCGTAGGTCGCATCATAGTTTGCCAGTTTAGTGAAGGCAAAACCTAGTCATTTGAGTAATAATCACGGCCAATTATGATGCTTGTGGTAATATATAATAAGAGAACTGTTTGTTGATATTTTGTATCACAAACTAAACTGAACTAAGTTATGCATCCTAAAACAATACCTGTTCACGTTTTCATAAAACTCCTTACAAATTATGTCGTTTTAAAATCTCTTTGGAAATATATATATAACTCAGCAGCATAATATCAAGATCAAAGTGAAAAGGGTTGGATATAAAGTATGAAAATAATAAGTTGAGCGTTTCAGTTGTGTGTCGGTCATGAAAAAACAAGTTGACCTTTATTTTATCGTTTATCAGCAATTATCAATGTTAACGCCATAATATCACAAAGAACTTTTGATAAACTCTTCTCATTGACAACAACTCGAACTTATAAATTGTTTTTATTCCCACCAGAAAATGCGTATAGGTAATTTTGACAAAATAATTAATTCTATACTTGATTATGTGTTGTGAAAATAGTGTTTTACAATTATACAAGAAATATACGCGCAATCCTCCATAAAAGGAAAGTCGAAGAATTATACAGATGACTGGAGTAACAATTAGAAAATGTTCTTAGATAGAAGTTTGAGGATGTCTCAAGTAACAGATGTCTGCCTTCATGCAGTGTCTTTTTCCAAACCTTGTTAGATCTCCAAAACTTTAATTTCTCTATTGTCTATCGGTTTGCCAATAAGATTTTTTAAAAATCAAATTAAATTTTTTAAAAAGAAATTGAAAGAAACATACAATTAAATAGGCTATCTGAAGTCGTCAACAAAATACAAATTATTGCTATAAAACTTTAACATTCTGTCATCAATTGATTCATCTCCTAGAGTTTTCTGAGGCTAGCCCGAAATGACTTTATTTTAGTTTCATCGATAAAGTTTGGAAAATGTTGAATTTGAGGTAGAGTAATTTGAGCCTGGATAGAGTCATTTGAGACTGGGCGTGTCCTTGGGCCCACATGACTCTAGAGTCTTTTGAGGCTAGGCCCAAAGCACTCTAGAGTTATTTCGGGCTAGGCTCGGATGACTCTAGAGTTATCTGAGGCTAGCCCGAAATGACTCTATCTTAGTTTCATCGACATTTTTTTAAGAAAATGTTGAATTTGAGGTAGAGTCATTTGAGCCTGGATAGAGTCATTTGAGACTGGGCGTTTCCCTGTGCCCATATGACTCTAGAGTTATTTTAGACTAGGCCCAGAGCACTCTAGAGTTATTTCGGGCTAGGCTCAGATGACTCTAGAGTTATCTGAGCCCAGCCTGAAATAACTCTAGAGTCATATTTTGCCTAGAGTTATTTGAGGCTGATACACCGGGTCTATAAGCACACCAGCAGAGCGGGGGACATCATCTACCTCATCGTAAATATGTTCAGCACTCAATCCAGAGTTTCTGTATGTAGAAGTTCCATTCAAGTGTCTCATGTCCACGTGGTTGGGTACGTTCATGAAGTTTCTATCTATACCATGTCCATTGGCACGTGCTCTGTCCACATGGTGTGACATATCCATGAATGCTGCAGTCATACAATGTCCATTTGTATGTGCTCTGTCCACATGAAGTGACCTTTGTATGAAGTCTGTATTCACACAATGTCCATTTGTATGTGCTCTGTCCACATGGTGTGGCATATCCATGAATTCTGTATCCATACAATGCCTATCTGTAGCGGCTCTTCCCACATGATGAGGCGTTATGTAGTTTGTTTCCGAAAAGTGCTGTGTTCCGTTTCCATTATGGGATGGAAGATCGGTTCTCAGAGGGGTAGATGTACCACCAATAAGGGGTCTGTTGACCTGGTGGATCTGATGATGTAGAAGAGCGCTATCCTCGTTAGAGTGTCCAGCCACATAAGCGGGAGGCCTCGTGTCTGTGTCTGGATACAGGTAGTGTTGACCTCCTGTCAACTCCGAGATGTTCTCAGAGTATTTGTTAAATTGCATGAAGTGTCCAGACTTTCGGAACCTCCTGCATCGCCTGCGATCTAAAAAAAATATGTTTCTATTTGTATTTTACAAATAACTTATTCAAATATTGGTTAAAAGCCTCACATACTTAACTTGTTTATCTCTGATTTTGGACCAACGGTTCATTCGAATTACGACGTTCTCTTCTGTTAAGATTAGATAACTACTACCTTTAGTACTATTCTACCAGTACTTCTCCTAAAAGATGTTAGACTCTATTATGCTTAAAGTGTCACTTACCTGATATAAACAACCATAAAATGACAAGAAACAGCAATGCAAACACAGATATGAAGCTGTAAACCAGAATATTCTTCAGCAAATCTTTCTTTCCTTTCCCTGAAATTAAAATATTTAGAGGTGGTTATACTGAATAAAAATATCTTTATATACATATTTTTATAAAAGTAAAGGTTATACTTTCTTCAACAAAGTAAACAGCAAATCCGGGCAAAACCAAAATGACATTATTTTGAAATAAATTGAACCTTTTTTCTTTTTTTTTTGAAGAAATTTTTTTCAGTGTCAAACTTAACATTGTGCAACTTAGTATATTCTATTAATAGTATGAGAAGCATATGCTCCTTTTTTTTTCCAATAAAAAAGCTTCAAATCCATCAATGGTGCAAAACTAGACACTAAAATGGATTGAGGAATAAAAAAAAAGATCTTTTATTTCACGTCGCCATCTTGCAATATCTTGTTTTATACAAAATAAAAATGTCCACATTATTTTGATACACACCATTTCCGTATGGATACACTTCATATGTGGTATCATTATCGTGAGTTCGTGGTCGTTTGGTGGGAGCCTCTTCCACAATAGCAGCAACATGAACTGCAATTCAATGAGTAAAACATGTTACAATAATGTTATTGGTCTCCAATTATAAAAATCTCCTTTTGATCGTGGTTGAAATACGGAAGTTGGAAATGAAACTAGAACATTATATCAGAACAGATAGTGCTCAAACAGGTTGACAAAATCTTACTACTTTAAGTGCCAGGGTTTATTTAAAGCAAGCCAAGGGCTTCTATAGGTAAATAGATTTTTGACAAGTGAACTTTGGGACCAACAGAAGCCCGGAAACATGGGCTTGTATTCTGAATTACTTTTAAGTAACAATCACTTTGAATTAAATGAAAGACGTCTGTGTGATATAACTTTCACGAAAATGACCCTTCCAAAGCATTAGAAAAATAGAGCCATTGGCTCTGTAGCTCATCAGGCTTTACATTTGATTTTGCTTTAGGGTGTGCCCAATGTGGTTCCCCCTTAGTAGGGGCCACAGGGTCACACAATCTACAAGTTATAATCCTCATTAATCAAGGAGTCTGTACACAAAGTTGAGCTTCCTATGCCTTATGGTTCTGAAGTAGAAGTCGAAATTCCACAAAGTTTACGGACGGACGGACAGACAAATGAACGGACGAACGCCGGACACAATGCCATGCCATAAGGCCAGATGTAAGGCAAGATGAGCTAAAAATGGAGAACACCCCAGTAGCACGAAGCATCTGGCAATTTGTTGAACCATGAAAACGATGAATATGTACATGTATGTAATTCAAAAATATTTTCTGATAATTTTTTGTAAAATTGTGATTTTACTAATAGCTTGGACTTTTTATCAAACCTTGAATTAAAACAGTGATAAGTGTAAAATGCTTACCTTCAACTGTGCTGATTTCTTCTTCAATCGTTGTTTCCATTTCTGAAATGAATTCTGAAATATGATTTCAAACTTTCAAACAGTTCATGTCTTTCAAAAATCCAAATACATGCCTCTGTATCGCCGACTACCAAACAATCCTAGTTTGATATCTTAGTCATTTTCAGAACCTCAATTGGACTTTTGTTTTCCATTTTTCATCTTTTCATAAGATGTCAGAACTGTCCCACATTTTGACTATTTGGTGTAAGAATGACAAAGCTAGAACCTGGCCTTTCTTCGATGTATACGTGAATCAAGTATTTTTTAAAGGGCATTTCAAAATATGTTACATGATGTTCGTGATTAATCGGCGATAACTGATCTTTGTATAAGGAAAACTCATTCAAATGAAAGACTATGACATATTATTCTTTAAAAATCGTTGTGATGATACATTATGCTATGACACAGAAGATCCGGTCATATCATTATAGAATGAACTGTGTTGTATAATATATGGATATATACATAATAACTATCGTCTGGTTTCTGTCGTTAATTTACAATATTCCTACCTGTATGAGTACAACTTGTGCAAAAAAAAAAATTTTTTTTTTCATATGAATTTTGAGTGAGTTTGGATTTCTATGTCGTCAACAATTTATTTTAGCTTTTTAACACTTGCATTTTAAGGGAATTGTCTAAATACTCAATAATCTCTATAAGCATACCTTTAACAACATTGGTTGTTGAATTGAGAGAAAATCTTTTGATTATCCCACCATATCGACACTGTACATTGCTTTGATCGAAGCCATCCACAGTATAGGACATTGAGCTGAAACAACTAAAGAGACAAACGTTTTCCATGTAAGTGCAAGATTCTGACATCTGATTAGAGACATCTTTGAAGGTCCACAGCCAATCAGATCCCTTGGTTTTCTTCAGTGCAGAGCAAGTGATGTTTACAGCTTGTCCAACTGCAGTTGACCTATTGCTCCTCTGTATTCCTACCTGTATCGGAGTTGGCGCACCTGTAACGAAAAGTTTTTAAAGTTACAAACACTTAGATATGTTCATTTTATAAGTCATAAAATATCAAATTTGAAATGTCAAATACTATCTTTCATTAGAACGCCTCGTAAAGTGACAGAAAATATTGTGCATAATTTTCTTGGTAATAAAAGCTGGTAATGGCTGAAATATTGCCCAAATAGCGTAAGACAATTACTTACTCACCCTTGATAATAAGTGATTTGAATACATTTTCTTAAACGAACATCATCATTTTAATTTTCTCCAGCCTTAAATTGAATAATTGTACAAGCAAGTTCAAGACTCATAAGTATATATAGCATAGGTTGAGAAAAACAACTGTAATTCTCCATCATAAAGAAATAATGGTGCAGTAAGCAATTACAGATCTTTGTCCATTTCCAAAATATGTTTTGCTTTAATAAAGAGCTGTTTTTTTCAAACAGCAAATTTGTTGCTTTGATTTAAAATGACAGACAAATAATTATCGTTGTATTTTTTGCAACAGTAGTAGCCGTAGTCGTCGTCGTTGTCGTCATCGTAGTAGTAGTAGTAGTAGTAGTAGTAGTAATAGTAGTAGTAGTAGAAATAGTAGTAGTAGTAGTAGTAGTAGTAGTAGTAGTAGTAGTGGTGGTTGTCATAGTAGTAGTAGTAGTAGTAGTAGTAATAGTAGTAGTAATAGTAATAGTAGTAATAGTAGTCATAGTAGGAGTAGTAGTCATAGTAGTAGTAGTAGTAGTAGTAGTAATAGTAGTAGTAATAGTAATAGTAGTAATAGTAGTAGTAGTAGTAGTCATAGTAGTAGTAGTACTAGTAGTAGTAGTAGTAGTAGTAGTAGTCATAGTAGTAGTAGTAGTAGTAGTAGTAGTAATAAATCAAAACAAAACCGAAACTAAGGCGTGTTGTCAACACACGGATTCAGAAATTAAAAACTTTGAAAAGGAAAAGAGGACCAAACATTTTCACATCCGGGTTCATTGAAAATAGTCCTAGCTTTATAATAATATATGAATCATAGTGATTTATATTTTCTGATAAAATTTCCTCTTAGTCCTGGGGCTGAGGGGGGTCCTGTGTGCAAAAATATGTCCCCGAAGTTTGACTCTTGATTCCTGTAGGACACCCTTAGGAGATCGAAAAAAACTTGGGTAGACATTCCAAATGTGGGGCAGGAAGCTGTAATTCAAGATTGCGTCCAAGATGGCCGCCGTATCCTTATAAACCATATAAATCAATCTGGATCTGTCCTAGAATGTTGAATTTGGTGTCTTTTCTTAGGTTTTCGGGGTCAAGGAATCCAATGGAATCATTTTGAAGGTACACAAAGTAATAGATAATGGTGAATTCCAAGATGTCCGTCAAAAAAGCGCCAAATCCTTTAGGCCAGCATATCATGGTTCCTAACTGACATAGGAGAGTAAACTTCATGTCCTTTCTGGGGTTTTTGGGGTCAGTTATTACGGTCAGACCATTCACTTAATGCTTAATTGTTGAATTCAATTCAAAGTACCATTTTTGTCAGTATATTGGTATGTAGACGTGCCTAGAATGCATACATTTTCGCAAGCAATGGTGTATCTGAACACCTTTTGCCTTTAGTATCCCTGCAATTTATTTAAAATTACTTTTCAAACATGTTTTGCATGCAATAGTAATAAAATTACAACAAGATCATTGCTGAGAAATGCTTCTTTAAAAAAGTACATCCGCACCTAGTACCACATCGCCAGCCTTCATATTACAATGTGATATTGACCCATTCTGTTTGACATCAAGGTTCATAGTTGATCTATGAGAGTACGTTTGGTGGCTTTTATGGGGAGTTTGGGCTCAGACATTTAGTCTGAACATTTGCTTTGCCAGATATCATGGTTCATATCTGTACAGACCCTCCAGTTGGGTAGCCTATAGCTATGTTGATGAACGACAAAGGTGAAAAAGCCTAGTGCCATCGACAGTCATCACAAATGACCGACATTCTCCGACATTCTATATTTGCATATATCTATTTCGTACCACGAACTTTAAACGAGGACTCATGAAGGACCTCAAAGTCTCAAAAAACTCTGAACACCAAAGATATTGAAGACATCGTTGAAATTAACGTTGGGATCATGCTTTTCAAAGTAAAAGTCGAAGATTGCATTGGCACTTATTTCATCAACCATTTCAGAATTACTATTTACAGTCAATACTAGTTTTAGTTCATCCTGCTACATCAGCGTATAAGTCTCTGTGTTATGCTACAAAACATCGATGTGCCACTTATACGCTGATGTAACAGGATGGTTTTAGTTAAATTATAATTGTATTTAGAAGGGATTTGCTTAACAGTTTTTTTCTAAAAGGCACGGTTGCTACTTGGTTGCATCATGGTCGGTCTCGTACTGAGATGGCATGAGAAGGACGTCGTATTATTTGCATACCTAAAGAGATGTTCAATTTAATACACTTGGAAGCCATACAACATCAATTTTATCCAATCTTATGGTGGATTCCATAGAGAGAAAAACAAAGTTTACATTACATTCGCTCCAGCGATCAAGATGGACAGTTCAAGGGATTCAGAATGTTTATTGAGTAAAGTTTTGTAGATCATTTAATACACTCATTGAAGATAAAGCAAACATCTCTGACAGACGAGCTTGTATTATACTGATTTAAAGATGGGTTAAGGTAAATGTGACAGTTCAGTACAAAAGAGGAAAACACAACAAAATTGGAATAGGGTTGCCCAAGAACCAAGAATATTATCAGATTATTTGGAGGTGGTTTAAGACCAGAAGGACATTTGTTCATCTCTCATGTAGCAGCGAAGAAGCATGCTAGCATACAAACAGGACTTCATACCAACAGGACTACCGAGGATGAGGATGATGATGATGTAAAAGGCAACCCTATGAATGTATTTCTTAATCAATTTACACCCTAGCAACGGAGTACTTGTGAAGTAGTTAAAGCTCTAAAACGGTACTCTAATTCCATGAATTTAAATAAACTTGACTAATTTCTTCCAGTCAATGTACAGGATGGAGGATTACACATTTACAAATGTATGTCTACGCCTGTCCTAAGCTGTTAATCAGCTAGTTAACTTATTCTGTGTGATAGATGTACTATTGCAAATGGATATGCAGCATATATCCTCTGGATACTCAACGACGGGAAGCAATGGCTTTGGTTAATGATTGAAGAGGCCAATATAGCACACATAAACGGATTCAACTGAATTGTGAGTGAAGTCTATGAAAGCAAAGACCGAAAAGGTGATGAAATTTGATTGTGAAATTATCTTTATCTGTTTTACTCAGACACGTACACTACGCTGAATATGATCAACAAGACAATTAAACGGTCTAAGGTGTTTCAGGCGATATGGTTGATGGAGATAAAGTCGCTTAAAGAGAACATGCAATACTCTGCCAAACTGCATCTGAAAAGAAGCTTGAAGCATTAAACTTAATTCAACTACATTTATGCTATGATTGACTTGTTTGAGGTGAAGTACAGAAATGCACTACAGGAAAGGCGAAGGATAGGCCTTCACACACCTCAAGGAAGAGGAACATAGAAGTTGTTTGGCTGTGATACATCTTCATTCCTCCTGACATCCAACGGATTCTTATACATGATAGCTTTGCCATATTCCCTTAATGCTTGCAAAAGGACATGGAAACTTAACTGATAGGAACTGTTCATGATTGAAATAATCACAGAGAGTAGACATCGTTACCAGCAAAAAAGGCAATGTGCTCATGTAACTAACGAACTTATGTTAGTTAGGACCCTGAAATAAATGTGCTTCGATAAAGAATCAAGGTAGGCTGCAGAAATTTGCGTCGTTTCAGCTAAAATATTGCCTTTTCAGGATGTTAGATGATAAACAGCAAATTTTACTACTAGTCTAGTAATCAAACTGAATTGGTCAACATCACATTTTATTATGAAGCCTTACAATGTATTACGGGTACAAATGTGGTAGATATTGTATAAGTATAGATTACCATGTTAAATGTATCCGATATTGGTGTAAGTTATTGTATATGTCTACTGATAGATATGCAAAACAATGTTATATTCACATGAAAGATTTAGATAATAGTGGTAGATCTACATGGGCATCATATGTTAGAATATTGTTGAATATGTATGGATTTGGTTTTGTTTGGTTAAGTAATGAAATTGGTACTATTGATACGTTTGTCCATAGTTTTAAAGTAAGACTTCAAGATTGTACAAGGCAAAATTTTCAACAGAATTAATAGTTCAACGCATTTATATTATTACAAGACAATTAAGTCATTATAGGATGTTGAGTATTATATTTCAAATATACATGTAAAGGAGTATCGGCGCTATTTATGTCTTTTACGTATCCATCAGTTACCTCTTTTATGTAATGTTAGAAGTAATGATACTTCTGAAACAACCAAAATATGTAAAATGTGCAGCCTTTATGAATTTGAAGATGAACTTCATTTTTTATTTGGTTATGATGTATATACAAATTTAAGGAATGTATACCTGCTATATTTTAATTGTCATTCAGCCTTCAGCAACTATAAAAAGGTATTGATAAGTAAAGATAAAAATGTATTAATACAATTAGCTTTATTTATCAAACATGCACTAAAAGGATTTCTGTTAAATATTAGTAAAATATCTATATTATTTCATTCATAATGTTTTTGTAATTATTAAAAACATATTGTCTGAATGTTGTATTTCGATTGTATTGATTGTACATGGGCCTTCCTACTGAAATAAACTTACTTACAGGTACAAATTAAAGTGTGTAAAGTAGCGGTTCCGATGTTATTTAATTACTTTTCAATGTAAACATGTTTTAAGGGTAATTCAACATATCTTGCAAGGATACTAAGAAAAAAGTGTTCAGATACACAATTGTTGGTGAAAATGTATGCATTCTAGGCACGTCTACATCAATATACTAAAAAATAGATGTTCTTTATTGAATTAAACAATTATGCATTTAGTGAATGGTCTGACCGTAATCACCGACCCCAAAAATCACAGAAAGGACACTAAGTTTACTCTCCTATGTCAGTTAGGAACCATGATATGCTGGCCTACAGGATTTGGCGCTTTTTTGACGACCATCTTGGAATTCACCATTTTCTGTTACTTTGTGTACCTTCAAAATGATTCCAGTGGATTCCTTGACCCCGAAAACCTAGGTAAAGACACCAAATTCAACATTCTAGGACAGATCCAGATTGATTTATGTGGTTTATAAGGAAACGGCGGCCATCTTGGACGCCATCTTGAATTACAGCTTCCTGCCCCACATTTGGAATGTCTACCCAAGTTTTTTTCGATCTCCTAAGGGTGTCCTACAGGAATCAAGAGTCAAACTTCGGGGACATATTTTTGCACACAGGACCCCCCTCAGCCCCAGGACTATCTCTTTGGTACTATGCCTTGTCCATTTGAACGAGTAAATGAATCACGTTTTGCAAAACATTTTATCCTTCAGAGTGAACAATTACGTACGCATTCAGGCAACAGAAATATGTCCTGGTTTTAACACTTAAAACAAAGATTTCATACTAGAAATATCCAACAGGAAATATTTACATCTATTCCTGGTAAATGACTAAACCAAGTTACCAAAATAGTGATGCGGCAGATGAGGCTGTATAAAAACTAAAGTTTAATTGTAGAGGATTTTTAGATTAGGACTACCAATAAGTATATTAACGATATAAATAGTTAGGTAATCAAAGGAGAAATTTGCGAGTTCTTATAAAAAATCAGACGAGAAAGAAAATTTAAATTTTTCAATTAATTTACTTTTTTGAGGACACGTGTAAACTAGAATTGTTCATAAACTCCAGTTATCCAAGTTTTTATCAGCTTACCAATGACTTTCAGAGACGATGAAGTTGGACCGAAATTGGCATTCCCGGAGTTGAGTCTCACCGCCATTTTGCAGGAGTAGTCTCCCCTTTCGGAGCAAGTGACGTTTTCTAGTTTCACCTGTAGAAAGTTCACTTCCTTAGATTGATCTAGCACACCAATAACGTTGTAGTGTTTGCCTGGCATGTATGGTTTATCGTAGCCATAAACGACTATTAGTTCACTTCCTCTTTTGAGCATTATGGAATACACCCGGTTCGTTTTGTAGTGCGTCAAATTGAGGCTACACCGTACTGTGACAGAAACGCCATCTTCGACGTCTATCACACTTGGCGTTATCGTCACGTGCAGTTGACTCTCTGAAAAGGTTGATGTACACATTGAATACATATAAGCAGAACTTGAAATTCTATATATTTTGATAAACGTAGGTCGAATTTTTCATTTTTGGCAAAACTAAATGGAACTTATAAGGATTAATCTATATAGGTAAATTAGATTTCAGGACTGTGACATGCTATTAAAATAAGCTTTGGTTTTCTTTATCTTCTTAGTTCAATAATAATTATATAATTTGTATGTTTTCTGTTTGTAATAAACAAAGTCTTTAAATATACTACTCTAAAAACAAGTACATGTCATTATACATGGCATTGAAGAAATATTTTTGGTCTCTCGTTTCCAATAATGAATGAAATATTATAATTATTTGAAAAAGAAAAGGGAAATTAACTTCTATTCTTCTATAACTTCTATTAAATATTCATTTATTTATTCAGACATTCAACACACAAATATTTGATCATTAACATTGATCAGGTGATTTCTTTTATTGATTACTGATTGATTCATTGATTGTTGGATTGTACTCCTAATGAAGAATCTTAGTGTAACTATTGGCATATCAAAAACGGTAAAAAAAGACGATCCGTCTTGCAATGAACATTCATTTCAATGTTCATTTTTTTTTTAATTATTCATTCGTGCAAACAAATGCATTTCGATAAATAAAAATTAAAAGAGAAAGATATATACTTGAACATATAACCAATATCCAAGGCAAAATACAAAATGGTTTTCTGTCAATATCAGTTATTTCTAAATGCTTTATTCATAACTCCAATCTTTGGAAGCGATAAGTGTAGATTACATAAACTATAAACTGCGATACTTATCTACAAGTAACTTATAAATCTACAATGATCAGATCATATAAGTAACTCTAGAATAGGATTTTCCGTTGGTTTGTTAACTCTACTATTTGTAAGGAGCGAGTACCACTTAAACAAATAAACTGGGGCCAAGGTGACCTGGGTAAGCACTATATATAGCCTTATCTAGAGTCTTATATCTCAAGGTAACTCGTTTCAATATAAACAATACAGGTAGGGCAATCGGGTTCACTAAATAGACAGTTATGTTAATGCAATGTGAACATAAAAGTTTACTCATTTACAATCAATGAGTTATGGTGATAAACATGCTACATGTATGTTTGTCAACAGTGGCGTGTCGGGTGAAACCTGTTTCATTATATCAACAAAACAGATAGTGCAATTGGGTTCAACAAATAGACAATTATCATTGTGCAATGTGCACATAAAAGTATAAGCAACAATAAGGTGTGGGGATAATATGTTATGTTTGTCAACAGTGGCGTATCGGGTAGAAACTGTTTCATATATTAGATACAAACATGTAAACAGTTTTGTAAATCAGCAAACACATTAGCTTTAGTTACAAAACACAAAGTAATAAACTAAGTGATATTCTTTGAAAAGTACTTTTGTGTGTTGGTTGTGATAATACTTCCACTCAATACCACCAAATCATATCTATAAACTTATCTTAGTACTTTGATTGACGTACAATGTTTGGAGTTATATTTTGTCACATCAATAAATTGCAATGAAAATATGAAATCTTTATACGTTTTACAAACACTAACAACTGTGACCCAATATAGGGACATTAGGGGTTTGCATTTATATCCATAACTCTTTTGATAACTGCATGATAAATAAATAACTGACTCACAGTCACCAAAGCGTCTCATTCTTATATGAATGTACGGTGTAATCACTACCATCCAATTTTGTGTTTATGGCTAATTCAACCAAATATTGACATCAAGGCCCTTTATGTTGGTTTTATTCAATATTTTCTATCAATACCATCATACCATATCCATAACGTATGTTAATACATAGGCTGTCTCACAACTTTATATATGAGTTGAATATACAATGTATGTTGTGACATCGATATATTGCAATACACATATGAAATCGTTGTACATTGTACAAACATATACAACTGTTATCCATACGGGGACATAAGGGGTTCGCCTTTATATCCATAGCTCTTACTATTAATGCATGACAAAAACAGAAGGTATCGGACGCTCTCCCCGACACCACAGCGTCTCAATCTTAAATGAATATACGTTACAAATATAATCAAATTTTGTGCTAATGGGTTTTAATCAAACATAGACTTTCTATCTATCAACACTGCTGTTATTTTAAGCATTTTCGACTACGAGATGTATACAATGCCTACTTCAAACAAAAACAATTAAACGTTTTAAAGTACAAAATAGTCTGTTGGTTTTCCTATTTTCAGACATATCAAACCACTGGCATAAATAAATTCAATCTCAATCTAATAGAAATTATCTTTTTAATGAAAGTTATCGAAAATCATGGTATTGCTGTACAGTTTAAACAACAAAAGCAAACACAATCTGATATTATCTTATCTTTTAAACATAATTTTTAAAAATCAATAATAGTCATGCTGATATTTATGGTTAAAGATTCTTGTAAACTTTTAAATACAAATCGATTCAACAAAAGTTTAATCTTTACACAGCCTAATGCAACATATCGTACAGAAAATGCATCCTTGAAGTAATGCTCTTTGTCCCATGCACCTGCTTGCAAAATGTGCACGAAGATATGCTGCTTTTAGCTCATATGAACACCTACTACGTCTTTCATAAGAAATGCTACATAAG
Source organism: Steromphala cineraria (assembly GCA_916613615.1). NCBI lineage: Eukaryota > Metazoa > Mollusca > Gastropoda > Trochida > Trochidae > Steromphala > Steromphala cineraria. The sequence continues at coordinate 16,014,218 of OU744734.1, forward strand.
GATTGTTTACAAAGTGGTACACTCACGAGTTACGGTACAAACCACAAACAGCACTAGCCCACGCAATATCAAGTCCATTTCCAACGATATACGCTTCTGTTGTGGTTGCGCCACAACCACAACATACGGGGTATGGTTTCACAAAGGGGTCATATTTCAAAAACACTAGCGTGACGTGTCAAGGATATTCAAATATATGTCATAGTGGATACTTAAAGAGCCAACCCGAGAGTCATAAACGTCTTTCATTTGCAATTATTAAAGGCTAGTATTTGATATTCTAGATCAATTATTGATTTTTACGGCTACTCGAATTAGAAAGTTAGGTTTAAAGGAATATTTTTGGTCGAAAACCGGAACAGGCGCAACGTTAGTTTTAAATTTGAAACAGACAATATGAATATAACAGTTCGGAGTGATATACAGGGTGATATACAATTATATCAATGTAAAATGGACATGTGAACTCGGTTTTTTTTCTCCATACATATGTATATAAGGCTGGTTTTCGATTTTCATACTTATATACTTGTTATCTGGGTATGATTTGGAGATGTTTTGATATTATTATGATTTATGATACGTAAATAACACATTTAATTTCATCTCAAAACCAAAAATACGTAATGAAAAACACCGAGTATCTCTTTAATTGTGCCAGAAAGCTCGCAACAGTGAAGTATCAAAAGGCTTATAAATAAATCATTCGCTATTCCTATATATAAGCAAATACATTTGAGAGTCCTTATCGCGTACATATTCATTTCACCATGGCGATAGATCAATAGTTAAAGATGCTGTATCATACTTGCAAGCGGTCCAGGATGAAATTTAGCTATTGAGAAAAGAAATACATCACTTTGTAGAAAAATCTTTCGTCGAAATTTTGATATCATATTTAGATTGTTTAATCAACAATAACATACTTATTTCGACGCTCAAAGCACAGTACCCCTTGTAGAAATATGTAGAAAGGGCATAGCATTTAACGAACCCGCTTTCGGTGACGTAATCATTATACCTGTAGGATTTACACCGTGTCTAAACTACCGTAATTGCGTTCGATGGGTATCAACTTTGACAGCAAAAAATACGTAATTCGGGGAAAAAGAAAATGAAATCTAGTTGAGCGCGACAAAGACGGTTTTCAAGCGTACATTTAGAAACCGGAAGTTGTGAAATGGCCACACTTGATTCGCCCTTATGTCGACTGCCGTTTCGGTATTTTTTGGTAAATTATCTTCTTTTTAAAGAAATTTTGGTCCGATTTTCTCAAGGTTGGTCGCTAAATTTTTCTAAAAATACAACGGATACATTAAAAATACTTTTTAAAATATTGCAAGTATGATACAGCATCTTTAAGATCGATCGCGTTTCTTATTGCACGATGGAGCTTCCATAGACACACTATGGGGGTACGTGCCATCCAGTATACCTTGTATGAGCTTTGACCCAGTTTTAAATGTCTGACCCGGTTTGTAGCTGTTTACCAGGAAGTATGTATTCTAGGAAATCCCACAGTAAGTAGTACAATGACACAATTGCATGATTCACTTAATCACTGATGTGTGTCGTCACGCTTCCTTAATTTCACTTGTCTATTCGGTGATATATATATATATTTAACTAAATATATCTTTGAGGTTTTACCTTAGGCAGCCAAACTGCAAACATGTATTGTCAACTAGAATCACATTTTACCAGTTCTCTGAATAACCTTTTGACGTAAAACAGCTGATTTGTGCATATGAATAGTTTTACTTACAAGATTAAATGATAGTGTGAGTATAGCGTGTCAAGAGAATGTCTTGGTTTTCTAGCTTGTCTGTGTGTCTCTTATCGTACAGGGTTGACTCCAAGTCGCAATAACATCTATAAATACTGTTGACATTGCACCTAAAATGCAACGATTTTAACCCTTATGTAGGTGACCCCATTTAAATCGTAACATACGACGCATATATAAGCGTTAATATATGCGACCTTTCCATAAAAGGGATAAGAAACAGCTTGTCGTTATTGTGTGTACGTTGCATTCACTCAACAAGACGAATCGTTAACTTGATTTATGCTTACGTTGCGCTGTGTAATTTTATTTTTGTAGTGTAAGAGGCGACGAAACACCTAGATTTACCTTTGTTGTTTGAAGGACCATTGCAACTATGGATACGAAAACTGTTTAAGAAGACCTTGTAAAATTGACTGCTTCGTAGTGTAACGAAGGCACATATACCTGTGTGAAGGCAGTGTAACACCTTGATACAACTGTGTTTTCGGATATGGACCCACTAAGAATGACAGGTGTGGCTTCATGCCTGATTTTGTGTAAGTATTTACCTTTGTTATCATATTATTTACTAAAATATCAATCCATATGATTGACAACAACGTTTGCATATTTTATCCGAAATAGCCAAATTAATCATAAATAAATCATATAATGTTTAAAGATGATATCTCGTCTTTTTGATAAGGTAAATTGTCTAATAACTGCAAACAAAAGTAAAATAAGCATACCATAGATAAAAACACTCATACATGTATCTGTTGACGTTCATTAGGTAGTGCTCTATTTTACAAGGCACTATTATTTCAGAATATACCAGTTGTCTTAGTTATCTATCTGGTCTCTAGGCATGCATTTTGTGTGTCTAATGAAATAAATATCTAATTGGTTAATTGATTAATCGTTTAATGACTGAGTACAATCAAAATTGTCAAAATAGAACATTTGATAATAATGAAAATAGAGTTGAAATGTCATACTTTTCCACCGCAAAAGAAACGATACATTATCAAATGCATGATAGGTTTAGCTACGAGTGATAGTTACGGCTGAAACAGGGTTATTTCATGTCTTCAAGAACTAACTTAACTAAATTTTTAATTTTAAAGCTTTATCTGTTAACGCTTTTGAAAAACACGCCTTTCAAAAAACTCCTTTTCAAAAACTCTAGACGAGATAGGATAGTGAAAATGTCTCTTTTGCTTGTTTTTTTAAACCCACGTAGAGACAAAATGCATTAAAAAGTTAATGTCTATCAAGGTTTTTTATATTGATAAGATCTTTAATTCATCAACAATCACATTGAAAAAGCTGTATTTTGACCCATTGTGCCTTTGAACAGTTATACAATTTATAAGGATCAGACTGTTTTGTGAGTACTTCTTCACAACTGATGTGCCTCTCACAAGGGTTCGTAGTCGTTTTTATTTACAACTGGATTTTTTTTTGTACTCTTTTAAAAAGTTGGTATCGTTTATTTTGCCCCTGAATGTATGTATTAAACAAAAGAAAACTGAGTGAACTTTTCAAGAGATTAATCACTTGCCAATTTAAGAAAATCCCAACTTCAAGCATATATTTTGATATGTCCTACCGGAACGAACTCTTAACACCATCAATGGACAAATGCACACTTTGTAACAAAAATGTTTTTAATGTTTGATATATAGTTTATTTTTTCCAATGATCAAGTTTTATGGCTTACCCTTTTGCTATTATTTGTTAGACATTTCAATAATAGTTAAATTCATTTAAATACGTAAACACTTAGACTATGGAGAATGATCATGATGTAAGCCGAATTAACATCATAGCCAAGATTATTCAGAATAATGTACCGAAAGAACGTCTGAAAGGTACTCATAATGACAATCTTTAGACAGTCCCTACTCAAACTTTTATGTTTTGAGATGCCCCCTTTTCAAACACTTACACTGACAATAAATTCAAGAGCACTTCACAGAGATTAAATGTCGTGATTAGACAACCAGGGGACTTTTGCATTTGTTACGCTCTTAAAGGGGCAGTAGCACGTTTTTTGATAATTTTATATTTTAAAGTTTTCACTGATAATTGTTAGTTAATGCTAAATGTATTATTTTGACAGTGTCAAAAATGTCATTACACAAGCCAATCATCCATAGTAAAAGGACAAAGTATTAAGATTCACACAAAATCCATTGGCGGTCATTTTTTTATGAACACCTTTAATTCATTTTGTGTAAGAAAAGGAATCGCATGGCTAACCTTTACGTTATATATTTGAATTATTACTACTCCATTTAGTTTAAATACATTGTTTTTCAATTGGAACCATTAATTTTCATTTTCCTGACATCACCTTAAATTCCCCCTAAAAACGTGCTACTGCTCCTTTAAAAGGGACAGTAGCACGTTTTTGAAAATTTTATATTTTCAATTGTACACTGATAAATGTATGTAAATGGTACATGTATCATTTTGACAGTGTCACATATCTCAATGCACAAATCAATTATCCATTTCTAAATTGCGTTTCAATAGCATGGAATTAATGCAATGGATATTATGGACTGAAAGCTTTGCGTCCATGTTATGTATATGAAATTGCATTAACGTTACAAGATCTGAAGACATAGATTAAATATATCATTTTCATTTGTTTAAATAATTTCTTAAGGAATCCAGATCGTAGGAATTAAAATGATACAACATGATTTATTGCATGCTTGTTCATATCACATCTATGACATCACTTACTGGTACACCTTGTTTATAAAGGATATCAAACTTTCATTTCAGTAACATCGTGCCATATAACAAGCGCAGTGCACACCTTCATAGAATGTGATGGTAGCCACCTACTTAAAGATCTGGAGACTTTCTTCTCTCTGGACATCCTCCTGAACAACTCCAGTGCTGCCCATCTAGACCAGAAGGGTGTCCAGAATGAATGCAAAGGAGATAAACAGTGTGCTTCAAACGTTTCCGGTGTGACGGACAGGGTTTACCTCCATGGCTCTTTGGATATCAAGTGTGAAACAGATCATGTAGTCTGTGAACTCAACGGATTTGATAGTACCATCGATGATTTTAGGAAAATTCCGTTTTTACCAACAATGGAATACGATGGTAATTTTTTACTTTTACTTTTAATGTCTCAATGAGTTAACAGATCAACAGATCATAACAGATCATTAACAGATCGTTTTTCAATAATATTCATTTTGGTTTGTTCTAAGAAATGAAAATGAACTTTAATTTCACTGTCATTCAGCAGGATTATCTTAATCAACAAAAAGGATGAAAAATCAACATTAATTTATTTGACATATATCACTATTGGTCCATCTCTTCCAGTGTTAAGGTGCCAATTTGCGAAACTGGTGGACTGAGTATAATGATAATAAAGTGAAAAGACAGTTTAACAGTATATTGTTCGTATTTTAGTGAAAAAATCTGTGTTTATTTCATTTGTAAATCTAAGTTGTAATACACTGAAATTCTATCAACCTACCCGGGATAATCCGGAGTGATTCGCTTATTCTCAACTACTCTGGATTATTGAGGATGCTTCAATCTTTTCATACATAAACCCCCCTCTGAACATATCGTATATGTTTTTCATCATCTTTATTCATTGCAGTTGGAATTATTGACAAAATTGTCAAAAAGCAAACGCTCTATCCGTCCAAGGAAGTGCTTTTGACGTGTTCTGTGACAGTTGGTTCGAATACCACAACACCATACTGGGACATTAGTGCAACCAGAGGCTACTATAAATTACCAACATATCAAACGCATCTACCCAACTGTCTTTTTCAGTTGACAAACTATGTTAAATATGATCCAACGAAAGAGGGAACAGATGCCAATTTTCAATGTTTTCTTGGAGATATGGAATTGGGATCCGTTTCGGTGATCTTCAATGATGAAGGTAAATAGTTTTCGTAAATTTCCAGTCATAAAGGATTCTTAATGAAGTTTGTGAAATATCTATTTGAAGAAATGTCCTAAAGGGGTATAATCAAATCGGTATGTCACGAATTGCTCAGATATGCTACATGATGCTATGTATAATATAAAACTGTTTATATACTTAAATAGGCAACAGTGACTTAGGACAAAGTTTGAATTGAAAGCTTTGAAAATAAACACCCTAGGAGTTTCATGAAGAAGTTTCTGTTTTAAAGTTGAGATAATTAATTTAACTATATATTTCCTGTTTACATACAGTTCAAATAGTTTAGAATACTGACAAAAATTAGCACGTTTCTTTGCTATGATACACGCAAAAGTAAATTATCTCTTTTCCCATTTTTTGAAAATGTATTATAAAAATATCCGATGCCATAAATACATGCACACGTTTCATTGTATAGAGAAATTAGAGAAGATCTGATTTAATTTAAAAATTAAGTTTGATGATCCTATTGGTGCATTGATATCATTTATTTGTTTCACGTAAGCTGTCTATCTAAATTATGATTAGGTCATAAATGCAGAAATAACATTGCACCAGCTTGTTGAAAAAGTCATTCAAAACACGTAATCAATAACTGATTCATTGTATTTTTTCATGTATTTTTTCTTAACAATGCTGAGTTTGAAATTGAAGTATGTTTTCACACTTTCTCCCATTATTTTAGCCACAAAGAATAACTGATAAGCATTACTGTTACAGACAATCTACCCTTCCATCTGTTTTTCACCTCGCTGCTTGTGTACCTACATTTCGTCATATTGCCTGTCCTTTGTTCCGGGGCATGTCTAGGAAGGATTGAACTGGTTAAACAATACAGAAAACCGAGTAAGTATGAAAAAAGTGCATTTATAATGTGTATATCGTTTGCTCATCACACCTGAAAGGTTCGATTTGCTAATGTCACTGCATAGAGTCCGGTGTTCCTGCTTGGATCAGCTGAAAGCATTTTGTTTTTTCGATGTTTTAACCTTTTCGGGCTTTAAGGAGGTTGGATACAACATATCGAGGTTTTAAGAAATAGTTAAATTTGGTCTTATTTTGTTGAAAAATAGGTCTTGAATCAAATTGTGTCATAAAAATACCATGTCACCACAGTTTTTGTTCAAAAAAGGGCCCATTCGTTAGGGCACCCAATGATGAAAATACAATAATTTAAAAACTCCTTTTCAAGATAACTTTTGAATATAATTGTTATTTAAATGTTTTTCTATAAGGGAATTGCAGTATGGAAATAAACTAAGTCAGAAAAAAGGGAACTTGAAAATAATATGAAGTAAATTCATACAAATAACCTCTTTTTTTTGTATGATTATTTTTGTAAAACATTATTCTTTTATGAAAAAAAAATTATTTCTCGTATTAAGATGTTTGTGAAAATTATATATTTTATAGTTAATACACACTAGAATAAGATTAAAAAGAAAAAACAATATGTCACCAGGGGATAACAAAGATATACACATTCAATTTAGCCACATCAATGAAAATTAACATTCAGGGGAGATAACTCTTCATTGTCAACATTACCCTTTTTATAAATTTTCATTAGTACTTAAGGTTAATTAGTGAAATAAATTTCATCATAAAACAGATACTTATGTTCACAAATATAACATAGTCATTGTTTTTTATTAAACTAAATCATTATTTAATTCTTCAATTTTTTTATCTCACACTTTCAGTGAAAAATAAACAAAACAGCATAAACTTTAAAATAGCACAATCTGACTGTTGCGGATGTGCAGTAACAAAGGTATCCAACCTCCGTTGTACTTCCGTCCATACGTCAATCCATCCCTTTGTAAAAGTTGTGCATTGTATCTTTTCAAGAATCACTGACTCTTGATTTTTGATTTTTTTATTTAAACTCTCCTTGACAAGTGAGAATTAAACTATATAGGTTTAGTGACCCCATGACCCCCAAAACCAGCCACAGGGACCACGCCCTTTACAAATACATTCTTTCATCTTTCATCTCAGGCCTGGAAACCTGGACACCAGTGTTCTGTATCCTTATCACATGGGCATTATGAATTTGTGAACTTTAAATGGTTACCCTCGAACCAGTTCCGTAAATAGATTACAGATACCCCGATGAGCTACAGAACCAATGGTCATATTTCTATTAAGAACCACTGACAAATTTTGATGAAAAATTTGGTAATAGATGTAATAAGTAACAAAGGGACCACGCCTTTTAATATACCTTCTTCTTCTACTTACATTTAATGTTAAAAAAAGAAAGCTGAATTTCTGTACCTTTATGTTTAATGTAGATATTAGTTAAAGGTAGGTAAACATAGAATGAAAAAGATCAAGACGTCTAATTACTACTGTTTGTATTTTCAGGTAATGAAAAAATGCGTCTTCTCAGGGGTTATATCTCTCTGTTGATAGCCCTTGTCTTCATCGTGTGGTGGATCATTGTCCTACAAGTCCATGGATGGGATTATGATTGTAATTATATTTTAATAATAATAATGATAACCTGAGTCGGTAAAATCACTTAGATAGGTAGAAAGCTTGAATTTTTGGTTGGCATTGAGTTTTGGGTTGTTTTTTTACAAATCTTAATCGATGTTTATCGGTTTCTGTTCTTGTAAACTGTCTTTTGTTTAGCAGGCATCCTTTCATAAAACAAAATTTAGTAAGGTTGACCTTACACAAAATGAATTAAAGGTGTTCACACAAAAATGGCCCCCGATGGACTTGATGTGATATTTTATGATTAGACTATGGATGGTAGGTCTGTGTAATGAGATTTTTGACACTATCAAAACAATACAATTTAGCATTAACCGACAATCATCTGTGAAAAAAAATGAAGTTTAGAAAAAATTAAAAAAACGTGCTACTGCTGCTTTAAGTTCCATTCTATATATATAATTAACATTGCATCAACGGTAACAGAAATTTTATTTGCTACAAATAATGTTTTAGGATGTTCCTTAATTAAAGCCGACATTCTATGAAATGTATCAGTCTGTAACAAGCAAATTTACTTGAGGCTGTGCGGCTATTGTTAATTTCACCTTGAGATGCACGAAATTCATGAAATGCACGTGATAAACCATCGATGCAGCGCAACATCGAAAGCACATATTTTGCATTGGACGGATAAAAATAGGGCTGTGTTTTGCTTCAAACAAATTTGTATCTGTGTTTCAAGGACGAAGTTACGGTGAGTTGCATCGTAAAGTATATTCAAGTATTAGCTCTTTCAAATGGTGGTCCTTACAATTTTGTGAGTTGGACTGTACAATTGATCAATTTCATTGATGGCAATTTAAAGTAATGAAATAACCTATTATGTGTTAACTTTGCGCTATCCTTTCAAGATCTGTTTTGATATCACGTCAAGGAGAAGTTTTTTCCAAGGAACGATACGGCAAGGTCTGAGGTGAAGCCGAAAACTGCAGTATCTGACTGAGGCAACTGTTTGTCGTCCATGTTTGCTCTCGGATAACCAAACTATAATGGTTATCTGATAACCAAACCAAGGGTTGGTTATCAAAGATAACGACCTAGATACAACCATTGATAACCACACCACGTGGTGTTTATATAGATATGTTGGATATCCATAAAATATTGTACTCTATTACCTTACAACTTCTAGAATGTCAATCAAACATTATCGTTTCAGGTTACTTTACCTTTTTCTTGATTGAATCATATTTCCTTGTACTGTACGGCATAGTCAGACTGATATCGACACGATGTGAGGAACCAGGTATATCATTTATCTTTTTTTGATAGCATAATACTGTTCGTTCCCTTTGTTATGGAGCTTTGTATATGAATTCAATATAACTTAATAAGTTGGAATTATGAGTTTTGCAAGATTGAATGGATATTTATTAAATTATAAATTGAAATTTTAATTCCATATATTCTTTTATGTCTTATTTAAACAAATGGAACCAGGCAATTTGGATTTTAAACTTTCAAAGCATGTTTTCGGAGAAACATAAGCAATCACATATTATGCTTGGATATTTTCAATGCGATTATTCGGAACTCTGGATGCAAATGACAATATTCATACACACATTCATTTTCGTTTTATTAAAAGTCATATCATACACTTCATGGTGTAATAACCTATATTTATTATGTTTGAAACCGAGACCTAACAGATTTTGTTCCTCGTGAATTTGGCCAATACCTCTTTGTTACAAACTTCAATTGCGGTCAATATTGTTTTTCTTGTGTCTATCGCTAGTCTCTGATTTTATGTTATGTCACAGGGACATGTATCGCTTGAAAACAGACACTACAAAGTACTACAAAGTTGGGTAGGTTCTATGAATAAATGTCTTTCTAACGCTTGTCCCTGTGTTTTATCGCAGGTGACCGGAACTTTTACAACGGGCGAGTTGCTCTGTCGTGTGGAGCTGTGATTGTACCAACCGTCTCCTGGCTTATGATCAAAGTACAACAAGACATTCCAACTCTTGGATTTGGTATGTTTTATAGTAGAATGATCATTTTACAAGATATCTTCTTTTTTTATAACTTTATTCATTTTTCTTCATGTATATATAAATTCAAACATGCAAGATAATATGAACATCAAAATAAATATCTAATTATTTATTTATCTATTTGTTTGTCATATGATGTGATGTATATTGCAATAAAATCAGTAACTGTTTAGTTAGATTGTCTTATACACTCATGGCAAAAATGGTTGTCACCCCCAGACTGAGAACGCTACGTCAAGTTTAACTGAGTGTTGACAAATAATCAAACATGCAATAACTGTCAGAATGATTTGTGTGATTGGGAAAAACATTCGTAAAACATACCAGCTTGTATTTTGGTCTTGTGCTGGCCAATTTAAGAAATTCTACTAGGATATGTATGGTCCCTGTGAAAAAGGGCAATTTTTTACAGTATCCATATAGTATCAATTGGATGGGTATCAATAAAACAAATTACATTTTCAAGTTCAATTGTCGGTTTTATTTCATTCTGCAGTCATGTAAGAGTATATTTACAAGCCTAATATCGGGTAGCACCGCCTCTGGAATTTTCAAGGGCGATAATTCGGGCAGGCATACTGTCTATCAGTGTGTTGATGTTTGCAACAGCCAAATTGTTCCATTCATTCACAAGAGCAGCCCGCAATTGCTGTAAATTTGCAGGAGCAGGGTCCAGTCTTCTAAGTGCACGGTCAAGCTGATCCCAAGCATGTTCTATCGGATTCATATCCGGACTTTTTGAAGGCCAGGGCAATCTTGTTACTCCTTGTGCCTGAATGAAAGCGTTCACTGTACGTGCACGATGGGCTGGTGCATTATCGTCCTGCAACAGGAAGTTGTTGCCATACACTCTTCTTGCATGTGGGAGGCAAACGGTTTCAAGAAGACGTCTGTACGACTTCTGGTTGACGTTTCCTTGAAGGACGACAAGATCCGTTTTACCGTTATGGTGTATTCCTGCCCATACGTGTACAGAACCGCCACCGTGGGCAACCTGATGCTGCAGACAGTCGTCATTGAGCCTTTCCCCACGTAAACGTCGCACTCTCATTCTCCTGTCCACCTTATGCAGTAGGAAACGAGACTCGTCAGTAAATATGACGTGACGCCAATGTCCAAGTTGGATTCTGCGGTGCTGCTGCGCCCAAGCAAGCCGTGCCCTGCGGTTGGCCAGTGTCCAGAATGGTTTGATGGCAGGTCTTCTTGCCTTATATCCATGCTGGAGCAACCTGTTCACTACAGTTCTCCGGCAAATGGGCGTATTAATATGAGCCCCCCATCTCTGTGCAAGAGTCAAAGACGAAAGACGTCTATGACGTCGGGTCAAACGAAGAAGAATTCTATCCTGACGAACCGTAGTTTTCTTGGGACGGCCTGAAGACTTATTCGGAACAACATTTCCCTGTATGGCGTGCAGTCTTTTAATCCTTTGAACAGTTCTAACACTGACGTTACATGCTGCAGCAATGACACGATTCGAAGCGCCACCACGACTCATGCCAATGATTTCATGTCTGATTCCTGGTGGAGTGGGACCAGGCATGGTCTATGCTTTTCAGAAACTATAGTCGTGAAGCTGTATCTTATGAAAGAGGTCTATAGTAATCGATGGAAATGACAAACCTAAGGAGACAAATTTCCATCATTTCAATGAAATGCACGTGGTCTACATGAAACCGCTGACACTGTTCATTGTAAAGTGTGAGTTAATGTAACTTCATGCCTGTAATGACATTTCCATGGAAAACCAACATTGCCATGCATACAATGTGATATAAACTCCAATTTAATTAAATATTAGGGGGTGACAACAATTTTTGCCATGAGTGTACATCAGAAAACCTTCTTTATTTTTGCTTTGTGTCGTCTTTGGCTTCATGTTCACCTAATTGCTAAAATAAACATTAAAGGGTATAAGAATATGCCAATTTAGGAGAAAATGGACTTCTACCTTTTATTTACTGATTTCAATCTTCAGTTTTAGTTTCGATTTGATATTGCATGTATCATGTAACTCAATGAGGAAGAATTCTATGGAGTCTTGTAATAAAAAAGTTAAAAAATTCTAAAACTTCTAAAGGCCTCTCAATGGAAGAAGTCATATGACTCGATGAAATTATTCTGACATTGTAATAACGAGGAAATTGGTATATTTTAAACAAATCTACAACAAATTGAAAAATAAAAATAGAGCCATTCGCTCTGTAGCTCATCAAGCTTCGTATTTAAGTTTGCTTTAGAATGTGGCCATTGTTATTTCCCTTTATTTAGGGGCCACAATGTATAACCTAGAAGCCACTTTACCCAAGGAATCTCTACATTTTATTTTAGCATTCTAGACCTTTTGTTTCTGGAGAATAAGATGAATAAGGGTTTTAGTCTGGAGCCCCCGTGGCCCCTTAAAAATTAACGAGAACCTGATCATATGCCTTATCATCTCTCAGAATAACTTTAATGACTCAAACAATGATTATATTTCATAAATTTCATAGTGTTGCTTTTTCATTTACGAAAACATCAAATAATGATAATGATATAAATCGTTTGAAGAGCGCTGCTGTATAGCAGAACTATGTTTAAGGACTGAGAATTCATAACGTTAAAACTCAATATTTTGCATTTCAGAGGTATTCTGGTGGGTTGTGACAACACTGTCCCTCTTGGCATTCGTGTCTGTCTCGCAGGATAGGGAGATGAAGGCATGGGAGAAAAAAGGTTGAACAGAGAGTCCATCCAGAGGAAAGTTAAACTGTAATTTACACCCCACTTCCGGTCTCGTTGCTATGGTTTTCTTTGTTCTTACTGATACACCACAAATTTTCTAATACACTTTTTTTTGGCACAACCACGAAAAGTCAGAGAGATTTTCAACTTTGGAAAATATACGAGTTGTAAAATTAAGAATTTGTTAGAAATGTTAACGACCAAAGTGGGAATCGAACCAGGAGCCTCAATGTTGCGATGCAATTGCAAGACATTATCATCTGAGCTACTTAGGGTTGATACAGGTAGCGGTTCTTTTTGTTGTATTTTCCTATATAAGCCTATGCATAGGTGCTAGTTTGTACCAATTTTAATGTAATGAAGTCAGTTTATGTTTTTTAAAACGTAATAAGAAGAGTATTGTTTATTTTATTTTTTTTATCTAGTCATGACATATATACATACATATATACATAGAGAAGGGTGGATAGCTCTTTTTCGTCAAATATAACTCGACCGGAATGGAGTATAAGTCAGATATACCCACCCTTCCCTTGGTGCATCACTCAATATACCTCCTGTTTGAATCGTGGATCCTCGGCTCCGCTGCGCTACACCTCGGAGACCCACGATTCAAACAGGAGGTATATTGAGCGATACACCTCGGGAAGTGTGGGTATACTCCTTATAGAAAGAGAAGTGAAATGCTTTTTTGCCTTGAATTTATATTTTTGAAGGCATTTCAAATGCCTTATATACGTTTACAATCGTTTCAAAACATTTGACAATTGATATAAGATACCGGAATAGAATTTCAGTAGAGTAATATAAATCATTTGTTTATTTTATTGTAAATTGCATCTTTGATATATCAATGCAAGCAGTACTCAGCGCCGTAGTATGGTATCTCATCTATGATATATACATGTTTTGACGTACATGTAAGTTAACAAATATTATTAATCTGATGCAAATATTTGGCGTTTCAGATGAATATAAAATATTTCTATGTTATCTAAAGTCTTTTTAGGAAATTGGTTCGTTCAGCATGTTTAGTCGTAGACGAGATTAGTAAATGAAAAACACCATTTTACTTCTCTTTCCGAGAGTAATATATTTTTGAATAACTATTTAATATTATAACTATATTCATATCAAGCGTGTGAATTTAGCTTTATTCAAAGATGCCGAATACTTCTAGACGTATATCTAATACATTTTATCATTCATTTTAGAATAAACAATCTTCTACTTAATGGAAAAAACATCATCTCTCATTTTTCGTTTGTGTATTGGTATATTGTAGAGTAAAACAATAATTCAACATGGCATCGAACTTAGTTCCGCTCTCAACTGTTAAAACAGCAACATATTCAGTCTACATTAAAGGGGCAGTAGCACGTTTTTTGATAATCTTATATTTTAAATATTTCACTGATAATTGTAAGTTAATGCTAAATGTATTAATTTGACAGTGTCAAAAATCACATTACACAAGCCAATCATCCATAGTCAGAGGACAAAGTATCGAGATTAACATAAAATCCATTGGCGGCCATTTTTGTGAACACCTTTAATTCATTTTGTGTAAGAAAAGGGAATCGCATGACTAAACTTTACGTTATATATTTGAATTAGTGCTGCTTCATTTAGTTTAAATACATTTTCATTCAATTGGAACCATTAATTTTCATTTTCCTGACATCACCTTATATTCCCCACAAAACGTGCTACTGCCCCTTTAAGGCAGAACATACGATCTCAGTTTCTGTTGATGACAATTTGGGGTACGTCGCGCTACAGTATTGCGATACAAGTAAATGATTGGTTTACTATTTATGCAGGTTATGCTTTCATTGTGCTTTTCGTCAGCCTAACCAATGTTAGTCGGTTGTTTGTACATGTATATGAATCTCTATTTTGCTCACATTCCCTATATGTTAATCAATTTTACCTATTGATATGATATATATTTACAAGTGGCATTTTGATTGGTTTTAATTCAGGACGCTTAATATTATATACGCTTTTATTATGGAGTTTTTTTACTTCTTTTCTACTTCTTTTGAACTTATGAAAGTTTCATTTAGTTAAAGATCATTTTGCCGACATTTCAGTTTAACTATTATATAAAATTGTTTCATATGTAATGATGAAAATTTATGACGAAACATTTATATCAATTCTGCATTATTGAATACTATCAGTATTTAAAAATTAATAATATTCTATACAAAATCACTATCTGAAATTGCTGACCTTAATAATTCTATGCATCTGTGATAATTTGTACGTTTTTATAATGGCTATGTTTGTCAGATAGCAAAGTTGATCACCATTGTGAGTTGGGATATTTATTAGCATCGACTGTGAAATTCCATTCAATAAATGATATTCTATATACATGTACGTGATTGCTATTGGTGTTGGTACATGTATGTTTTGACGACGAGATTTTGATCTAGGCTTGTTACTACTGACATATGTTTTCATGAAATGGAAATATCTTATATAACGTACAATAATTAAAACACAGTAGATAATTTGCTGGTCACAAGTTTTACATTATTGCTGAAAAACTTTATTGAGGTGGTAGCCATTGTAGTTTTCGGTCGAAAATACACACTTATTTTGCGTACAGAAAAAAAACGATTACTGAATTGACGATGATTAACATTATAAAGATTACTTGTCGGTAGGTAGTTATAAAATACAACACAGTTTAACCTTTCAATGCATTGAATATTTTTATGACTTTTAATCTTTTATTTGATAACGTTGATCAAACAAAATGCAGGCCTTATTTCAACGAAAAACATCAAATCAAACTTTTTTACTTCAACAATTGCATGATGCTTGTAATTTCTGTTGGAATATTTTCTGTTTCATTAGGAGCACATCAGGAAATACCTCCCCCATATGAATTGCAAACGCTATCTTCAATTCTTGTTAAATTAGCTTTTGTGTGAAGGAAGCCCATTACAATAAATTATCATAAAAACACCATGAAATACGTATAAATACTTTATTTTCTTTATAATGGGATGAATTACCCTTTTTTGACAACAGTGATGCATTTGTATTTATTGAATTGTATTTGAATAAACAAATTTACAATAAATTGGTATAAAAATTAAACAGGTATAAAAGAAGTATAAAATATTTTTCTCTTGGTTAAAGTATAACCAACCATCTTCATCGGTAACTGACTGAAATGTTTTCTTGAGATCTTTGATAAAGTCATTGCAGCCTTCGAACCATCACCATCAATCCGTTACTCCGAAATGTTCCTTGAGATCCTCCACCACGTCGTCAGTTGATTCTATGCTAACCTGAAACCGATCTGCAAACACGACAAAACCATGCAACATGTTGTATTCCCTGTGCTTCACTTTCACCCCCGCCTCTCTCAGTCTCTTAACATACATAAGACCATCATTCCTCAAAACATCGTGTTCAGCCGTGATCACTATAGATGGTGGAAGGTCGTCCAACTTCGAAGCCATCATTGGAGAAAAATATGGATTCAAAATAACACCTTCAATCTCTTTCCATAGTGTATTATTCCCAGAGTTGACATCAAACGGTTTCACTTTTCCAAGATACCCCTTCGGAAGGGCAACTTCTGGATTCACCAGTTCTGCATAATGTGACTTCTTGATTACAGGAGATGTGTGTTGGTTGTCCAGAAAAGCCTGGGCCAGGTCAGGATGACTTGTTGGGCCCACATAGTTTGACCAAAACCATGCCATTTCATATGGGGACAGCAGACACTTGTTCTTAGGATCTGTGTAGGACGGCAGCTTGAAGTTGAAGGCTTGAAGACAAGGGTAGATCAAGTACTGTAGGGATACCCTTGGTAGACTGGTCTCTCTGCTGAGGAAGAGACTCACAGCGGCTGCTAGGTTTCCTCCTGCACTGTCTCCTGCAATAATGCATTGACATGTATTGACAACATGGACAGTGTATCCTGAAATAGTGCTAGACAAGACGGACACTTTCCTGAAATAATGCATTGACAACATGGACACTTTCCTGAAATAATGCATTGACAACATGGACACTTTCCTGAAATAATGCATTGACAACATGGACAGTGTATCCTGAAATAGTGCATTGACAACATGGACACTTTCCTGAAATAATGCATTGACATGTATTGACAACATGGACACTGTCACCTGAAAGAGCGCTAGACAAGACGGACACTTTCTCCTGAAATAATGCATTGACAACATGGACACTTTCCTGAAATAATGCATTGACAACATGGACACTTTCCTGAAATAATGCATTGACAACATGGACAGTGTATCCTGAAATAGTGCATTGACAACATGGACACTTTCCTGAAATAATGCATTGACATGTATTGACAACATGGACACTTTCACCTGAAATAGCGCTAGACAAGACGGACACTTTCTCCTGAAATAATGCATTGACAACATGGACACTGTCACCTGAAATAATGCATTGACAACATGGACACTTTCCTGAAATGATGCATTGGCAACATGGACACTTTCCTGAAATAATGCATAGACAACATGGACACTTTCCTGAAATAATGCATTGACAACATGGACACTTTCCTGAAATAATGCATAGACAACATGGACACTTTCCTGAAATAATGCATTGACAACATGGACACTTTCCTGAAATAATGCATAGACAACATGGACACTTTCCTGAAATAATGCATAGACAACATGGACACTTTCCTGAAATAATGCATTGACAACATGGACACTTTCCTGAAATAATGCATAGACAACATGGACACTGTCTCAATAATGCACCTTAAATAGTGTATTGAATACAATATGGATATTTCTTTTTATCCTCAGTGGGGAATAAACTCTAGTGATGAAACTATAAGTCTTGGATGTTGGAACATAGCTATATTCTACGAAAGAAGAATAGAGGGAAGATAAGACTCAGATACAGTCTATTCATGAGGAAAGATAACTCTCATAAATTCGACATGAGGGGAGATAACTCTCACATAGATTCAATCTACGTTGAAAGCTTTTTCTATGTATCCCTTAATCAAGTAGGTGAACACGTTGAAAAAAACATTAAGAAGCAAAGAGAAATGAATAATATTTCATTATGATCAAAAGCATAAAAAACAAAGTACAAAGACGAACTGAAGTTGAGAATGGATTAATCTACTTTCATGGAAGGTTCTTTCTCTTGTAATTTGTTTTGCGATACATACAACTCAACATACAAACTGTAAATAATTTCTCACCTCCAATTACTACCTTGCTTGAATCTATCCCATACTTTTCGTGGTTCTTAAAGAGATGCAGCGCGGCAGTCTTGCAGTCATCGAAGGCTGCTGGGAACGGGTGCTCAGGCCCGAGGCGGTAACTGGTTCAATAAAGTGGAGGGTCGTAAGATTTATACAAGAATTATCTTATGAGACTTTTGTTGAGAAGCCATCGATTTTAAGTGTCGGTGGTCTTCTTAATTTCTACAATAGTATGCAACTTTGGACTATTTAAGAAGATTTTCATCCAATAGTGAATACCACAACTCGATATTTGATTTTCATCCAAAACTGATATGTGGCATGATTCAATTGTATGATAAGTTAATGAAATAATTCCTTTAGAGATAAAAGGGGTCGATGCTTTACCATTTTGGAATAATGTCTTTCGCTTTTCCACTTGTGAAAGAGAGATAAAAATCATGAATTGAGTTAAGCTTTTACCGAACCCATTGCAGAATTTAAACTGTTCTCAAATAATTTTTGAAGATAGATAAGAAAACAATTGTTGCCATCAAAGTTATATCATTATTTGAAAAAGACAATAAATCATTAATACGTGAAAACATTACTTACTCGACTGTGATCACTACCATACCAACCAATTTTGCCATCTTGCACAGAAACTTGTCAGCATAATCTGTAACCAAAATACCAATCTCAATGAAATGAGATCCATACGCCTTCACTACTTTACCGTATAGATCTCATCAGGCTCCAGCCAATCAGCGAGTTCGGCCCGTTGCTGATTTACTGGGCAAACTCGCTGATTGGCTCGATCTAAATGACGTCACAGGTCAATCCGACGGCTCTTTTCGCGAAGCCTCGTGAGATCTATAAGTCAGAGTAGAGTAGCAATATTATCATAATTTATTGAGAATGAGGAAATACAAGTATATATTAAGAACAGACTCCCGATTCTTGCCAGTTGTTAATCTTTTACGTCTCTTATCTGAATTATTCTTTAAATCTAGTGAAAATTCGCATTTTAAAAAGGAAAGATTTAATAATGTTAGATATCTATAATTATAGTATATTCAATTTAAATATGTCCTCAAATAGGTGACTGTTAAATCAACCCTTTTGAGGAGTAAGTCAGATTTCTAATTAAAAAATCGTAGATACAACTTAATTCTTTACTATATTTGAATGTATTTACTTTTATCGCCGAACGTCCAGCCCCCACCATGCATGTAGAGAAAAACAGGGCTTCTAGGACTGGAAGATTTAGGACGGATTATACGTACAGGAACATCGTCGAATGTTGTGTCCGTTATCTGAAATATGAAATGTCAAGAATTATGCAATCTTATTCAAATCATATCGAAACTACTCCTACGTCGCTACGTTTCGATCTCAAGAAACGTAGCGACGTAGGAGTAGTTTCGATCTGATTTGAATGAGATTGAGAATTATGGTATATACTGATTAGTAAAGAAATGTATTTTTCAACTTAAACTTGGGATTATTTAAAATTTGAAATGTCAGGAATCACGGTATATACTGAATCGTAAAGAAATGTATTTTCAACTCAAACTGAGGATTATCTTAAAGGTAAGATATCAGGAATCAAGGTATATACTGAATCGTAAAGAAATGTATTTTCAACTCAAACTGAGGATTATCTTAAAGGTAAGATATCAGGAATCAAGGTATATACTGAATCGTATAGAAATGTATTTTTCATCTCAAACTGATGATTATCCAAAATGTAAATGTTAGGAATAACGGTATATATTAAATAGTAAACACATAAACACATGTATTTTGAACTCTGTGTAAGCTGTATTTATTGGAAATGTCCTGTTTCAGTCTCCTTTACGTCGCAGTGATTTTATCTTTAAAGGGGGTCTCTGACTTCTGATTTTTAACGTCCAATGTTTTATTAGCGAGGCCCTCTCCGACCCTCTCGGGGCCTCGCTAATAAAACACTGGAAGTTAAAAATTAGAAGTTGGAGACCCCCTTTAAGTATGTCGTCAAAACCTGATGAAAACCCACTGTGTACTGAGAAACAAATTCCATTTAAAACCCACGATGCATGGTTTTGATTTCTGAATTAATCTACGAGATCTAATTAACCATAGTTTTGCTTATGAAAACAAATTACGTATTTTTATATACTAATGTCAGCAATCCAGCGGGTAACATCATCTACATTGTAGCATATCTGTGTTATGCCATCAATGATATATCGCATTTGAAACGTCATTATGATGTCACCAAAGGGAGCGATAAGATTTTGACACACAATTTGGGAATCGTTTCGAGACTATACCAAAGGACCCAAATGTAAGCATACCTCTAGAAGTGGTTCTTGTCGAGCCTGAATCATCTTGACTGACATCTTCTTGTAAAACGATCGCTTTAGTTTTACAAACTCTCCGAATCCTAGGATATTCATTGTTCTGAACTGGAAATGAAATAAACAATATTGGCGCATATCATCAAGAACAAGGTCACATTACATAGAGGAGGCAACCACAGTCTTGTCAATGAAAAATAACAGCAAATGTAACTCCCAAGAAGCCAATGATATTTGAAGGGTCAACCCTCCCATAAACCACGATCATGGTATTACCCTTAAATGCCTCACGTCCATTTAATGTAGAATATTTGCTTTTCTGACATAAAGTAAATGATATTGTCAGAAAGGACAACTTTTCCAAATCCTTAATAATTTTATTTGAATATAAAACTTGAAAACATCTTAAAAAGTACACCCCAAAAACGCCGGATCATCATGATGTTGAGTCTTCGTGTTATAACAACAAATTCCCATTGCTGGGCTTCTGAAGGATTTCAAATAGATCTCTTACTTCACCACCGCATGGTAGGCTACTGGTGTTGCTTAAAGTATCTAACTGAATTTCGTATATAGATTTTTGGTTTTCATTTCACTGATGTAATTTGCATACGACTGAAGGAGCACTTACCACCAAATCAAAGGCATTGTAGGGAACCAACACGCCGTGGACTTTCATTGGTTCGCCAAGTTTTTCGGGTAGTGGTGTGTACAGATAGACGGACAGACAGACAAGGCAGATGATGAAAGCCCCGCCCACAAGAGCGAGCAGTGACGGGTTGTACACACAAAACGACAGCACCACTGTTATGATGGCCGTAGCTATGCTGAAAGCCGTTAGGTGTCCCATGGTCGGTAATTCGGGGTTTCTGAAACAATATTTATAATTTAAGAGAACTTCTGTTTCTCGTGAGTATATATGCAGAAATGAATAAATCAGTAGAGAACTTATGTATGCCAAAAGCTAACAAAATATATACTCAAAAGCTCATGATAATGATGGTTGAATTGGAAGGATGGTGAATTATGGTGGCTCTTTTGGTGTTGTTCATAGACTTGCCAATATGTGTACATTTTTTGATGGTTGATGTGAAGATCATCATGATGGTTCTGTAGTGAATGGTGTTATTTAGGGATTAACAAGTAGATGATCACCACGGATGTGGTATTTCTACTGATCGTTTATGATGATGATGATGATGATGATGATGATGATGATGATGATGATGATGATGATGGTGATGATGATAAAAACGAAAACGAATCACGCGTAAAATATCAACAGTACCAAGACATATCTCCCCTCGCTCAGAAATGGGAAATGACTTAAGTGAAACAGAGTATCTTTCTTAAAATTATTTGGTTTTGATAAGCTACAAAATATCTAATATGCTGATTGAAGTTCATATCTCATCACTGGACTTGCAAATTTATCCATTTAATGCATTTTATCTCTAAAATGCTTGATCAAGAAAACATCTCAAATACGTCTAATATTCGAAATTATGCATCCAATTAATCTACCTAGTAGTTACAATACCTAATAAACACTATCGAATCGAATATATGTTCCTGTCAGCTTATGACAAGGTTTCAAAATTACGTTTGGCGAATTTGCGCGTGCCACTCGAGCCACATTGTCCGGTTTTCGATCAAAATCCCGACTTTGAATGGCCGTATTTTCGCTCTAATGTACTGATTGACCTTTAACTTGTTATTTTCAGTAATAGTTAGTGGTTCCCGATGTAATAACATCAATTTCAAAATTTGACATATGTGATCCTATCAACATACTCTGTGTCTCTTTAATAGGAACTGATATGCATTACAACATCACTAAGTAACATAGGAACACAGGGACTCGTGTTGTCGATTTTAAAACAAACTAAGTCCAAAACCCGTTCGCTGACAACTACCATACATATTGGGACAGGTACAACAGAACAAATAACATTAACATACAACCATGCGTCGCTCATGAACTTTCTTGATACAAATTTCAGATCAACCGTTACAATTAAAAGATCGTGTTATCAAATGATTCAAATTGTATGAGCGTGTTATTCATGGAACGCTTGAAGCATAATCATATATACTTTTCTAGTCCGTAATACATGTAAGAGGGGTAAGGGGACTGGGGAATAGTACTGGTAGTATTCCTGATTATAACAGATATGTTATACTATTTCTTACATTTGACTTAAAGTGAGAGTAGCATTTTTTTTGAAAACTTTATATGATTTTTTTTTCAGTGATAATTGTACGTTAATGCAAATTTACATTTTGGTACAGTCAAAAATCTCATTACACAAACCAATCACCCATAGTCAGAGAAAAAAGTATTTAAAATTCATATAAAGTCCATTGGTGGCAATTTTTGTGTGAACACCTTTAATTCATTTTTGTAAGAAAAATGAATAGCATGAACTTTACATTTATATCATATTTATTACTGCTTCATTTAGTTTAAATACATTGTCTTTCAATTGGATCCATTCAGTTTCATTTTCCTGACATCAACTTATACCCCCCCCCTTTTCATAAAACGTGCTACTGCCCCTTTAAAGGCTTGAAACTGCTCATTAATAAACGTGCTTTAGCTACACACAAAAACAAATAAGCAAGATGAAAATTGTACATTTAGAAGATAAATAGTTGCGTTTGTAAAATTTCCGGGATTCATTGTTATTCAACACCCGCAAATTTAGTTTAAAACCGACGACGTTAGCCCAAATAATGTATCCTTTCGCGGTGATTCGCCTCAGCCAATTTGCGGGTGTTCATTGCCATTTAACACTGGGAAATCCTTCAAATCAACCAATCAGAAACGAGTATTTACCGAAGTCATGTTACAATAAGTTATATCACGATGATAAGAAAACAGTCAAAAATATCCTGAATAATATGTAGTGTCAAACTGAAAATGTATATCAAAATATATTAATAAAACACCACACACTGACTTATTCAATACCCATCTTTGTATCGGTAAATAATGGAAGTAACTTTTTTGTTTGTATTATTCATTAAAATAAGACATAATGTTGTATTCCACAAACAGTTATGATATATTATATCATATTCATGTATAAGCAGAAGTGAGCAAATGACAAAAACAAGAAAGTGAAAACAGTTCACATATTCGATGTACTTATTCGGCTTTAACCCCCTCAATGCCAGGTCAAACACCATGGTTAATATAAATTCGTCCAGGTTATGGATTAAATGTATAGAGAATCTGAATTTTCTAAACTTGATAAGTCACTCTTTATTGATTTTTTACGTGTTGCTCTGAATGAGCATTACCATAACAAGTCTAGATATCAACAACATGCTAAAAGAGAAAATCGATCACGGATATAACATCGACTACAATGTTTGCTGTGTACGTATACGCTCTTATTTTATTATTGATTCTTTATGTGTTGCTCTTAAGGCAAAATATGAAAAGGAGTTTCAACAAGTCTAGATATCAACAACATGCTAAAAGAGAAAATCGATCACTGATATAAAATCGACTACAATATATGCTGTGTACGCATACTCTCTTACATTATTTTTTATTCTTTATGTGTTGCTCTTAATGGCCATATAGCTATGAAAAGGGGCTCCAGCAAGTCTAGATATCAACAATATGTTAAAAAGAGTAAATCGATCACGGATATAAAATCGACTACAATATATGCTGTTTTTACGCATACTCTCTTTAACATATTATTATTATTATTGAATCTAAGAGTTCCAGCAAGTCTAGATATCAATAATATGTTTATAAGAGAAAAGGATCACTGAAATAAAATCGACTACAATGTATGCTGTTTTTACGCATTCTCTCTTATAATTTTGTGGTTGTATGCAAGTTTTTCAGAGGTTTTGCAACTACATGTATGTGTACCATACTGCCTTTCTATGTTTTACAATACAGGAAGCTAAAACGGAGATGGCACAGGCATACATATAAGCCTACAGTACATATCGAGTAGATCAACTATTTAAATATATGTTATTCATGGCAACACTAAATAGTTATGAAACACAATCTCTATTCATCGTCACAACATGCTTACCTCTAAAATTAACGCTTTACTTCTGAGAGTGAGTCGACATTTCCTTGTGAACTTTGACCTCCAATTGAACTGGCTCCAAAGGGAGGTAACTCCTATCTATTTAACTGCAGCACAGCTTACAAAATAATTTGGTTGAATATAACTCATCTGGAATTTGCAAATTTAAAAATATTTGATCGTTTCCACAGACAAATCCTATTCATCCTTATCATGAAATAATCACTTGAACTTTGTTTCAAGATAACTCTTCCATATATAATTGAATTAGTTTGTTCAACTCTGAATTGAGTTATAACTTTAACTTATTATTCTGTATCAATGTATATTTTGAACCTCTGGTTATTCATGAAATCATGAGATGTAAATATATAATCTCATGCTATAAAACATTATACATGTATGCTTTCAGGAAAGATGTTGACTTTTTCCAGAAATCTAGCCAATGGTATTCTTATTTAATCAATCTTTCTTCCTCTGAGCTGCAAATTTATTTGTAAAATTGTGATGACAACCTGTTCAGTTCATATGCAGAGTTACATTCAGATCAATGTTCTTCCTTCTCTTTGTCAAGGTTATTTTTCGTTGATCATTTGATTTTATATTTAAATGATAAATGATTTAAATTATAATTGAAATGATAAAACATCTTATTACTAACCCCATTATTTGGGTTTTATTTTATTTCTCCCTTGTTATTACCGGGTACATAAATGATAATTTTGAAAAGATAATACATTTTATTACTAAACCCAAATATTTGAAACCTGTCAACACTACATACATCTTCCTGCGCAAAAGAGCAAAACTCACACGTGAAATATTTGTTCTTAAAAGTACCTGAAAAGTTAATTATTGAGCAAAATCCTACACCGAATGCACAGAAACAAACTTATCTCTCGCAGAGTAACTTGTTCACTTTCGTTGTGTAACAAATTCTAAATCCTACGTTAAAACTGTCCGTTTTATACCTTGCTGCTGACCCCTGAGTTATCTGTGCTTGCTCTCTAGTCTGTAGGGGCACTATAGCAGCACAGAAAAGTAAAGGGTCTGCAGCAAGGCATAAAACAGACAGTTTGGAAACTGCCGAAAGGAAGATGACATGGGAACAAGTCACCATGATTCTCAAGCAAAACAACACCGAGGATTCAATGGAAATTTTATTTTCTAGTAAAGACAATATATCAAAACTAAATATAAATCTAGAAAAATAAATCTGAAAAATACTATGCATAAAACAAGATAATACACTTGGAAGAATGAGTATTTATAAAAGAAATAATGATTGTGTCATGGAACAAATGGTTTTTTTTTTTAGAAATGAATTTGAGAGAAATCTCATTAAAATCAGCAAAAATTATTCCTCACTGGATTTCTGATCTAGTTACTTTAATCTTACCTTTACTATCTATCTATATCTTATGTGTCAGGTTGCTTTGAATGCGACCTTCTCTAATAGATTCAAACAAAAGTCAGCCCACTATAATATCAAATCATGCTTCCTAGCCTCTTCCTTGATTTAGCTTGACTGAGAAAGTACTCAGATAAGAAGGTCAGTGAGGTATGAGTGATAAGTTTGATATCATTTTAATGAGATTGTGTTTGAGAGGGCAAACTGCTTGTGCATTTATGATTGCAAAACATGAATATAAACTATTTACGTTTTGCTAAGGATTAATCATGATAAGATTTCTTTATATACTTAAATTCAATTTCTAAAAATCATAAGGTCCAATTCTCTCTAATTTAAGAACATGAGCATGATATTATGCATGAGATGCTTTCAAAGCAATGTATAGAATATGTTAAATTTGTATTTAACGTAATGATATCTGTGGTAATAATACAAACGTCAAGAATAAATGCTGTGAAAAGTAGTTTTTTATCTTTTATCAGTATGACGTATGACAGTCATGTTAGTCAACTGTTAGTGATAATCACTAATAGATTCAAACTATCAAGATATATAATTTGACATACCGTATTTCCTCTAATAAGCGCCCGGGCGCTTATTTTTTCAGCACCCCTTTACCCCCAGGCGCTTATTAGAGGCCCGGCGCTTATTGGAGACCCGGCGCTTATTTCTTTCAAAGAGAATTGAACTTTGTTTTAAGTCGTCTTTTACAGTGCATACCTGTGAAATGTTTACTGAGTGAGCATTCATCTAATGGTTAGGGCCCGGCGGTTATTAGAGACCCGGCGCTAATAAGAGGCCCGGCGCTTATTTTCTCAACTACCTATGACCCCCCGGCGCTTATTAGAGGCCCGGCCCTTATTGGAGACCCGGCGCTTATTAGAGGAAATACGGTAAGTCAATCATAACAAAAGTAATAGTCTCTTGATTTGTTAAAAAGTAATATAGACAATGTCACATCTGAAATGCAAGGTAGAAATGAAGTTTTTTTTTCAAGTTTTAAGAAATTACTGCTGGTAATAACATTTAGAGAAGTGAATAAAATGTAAAATTTTAAGGAGATGGATCACTATCTTCTATAAAAATATTATGTACATTTCATCGAGTTTATGGCAGACAATACTTGATGTAATATTATAGATTTAAAGCAATGCTATGACATTTATCATGATGATTGTGAATAATTGAGTAAAGTATGAAATATGTTTAGCACCAATCATACACATATATCTTCACACTGCAAACACAATGAAAATGTAAAAGATTCATTCTATGAAAGGTCTCAAAGATTATACCTTATCTTATATGTTATATATTTTATTCATACATTTAGTTTTCAAATTTCTCAATACCTTCAATTTAATCATATCCTTATCTTTTGTATAACATTTTTACTTATAAACATATTTTTATAACAAATGGGAATTTATACAAATATATGACAACATATAAAGTTGAAATGAAATCTTTCTGCTTTTTGGGAACAGAGATTTATCTATGTCATAATATCTATCTTAAAACTTCAACTTTCAGATCCTGTCTCCATGTAAGCTTTATACGTCATTTATGATTATGATGTAAGTCCATAAAACATCAGCCTTTTTTTCCTTGATGAAATAGGGACAACATAATACATAAGGGCATACTCATAGATGCATGCTTTAAACAACCAATTAATCGACTTACAATTTATAACTTTATTTATGATTTTAAGTATGTCACACACAAGTAAAAATATTCTTATAACTCTGTCCTTTGAAAAGTACTATTGTCATCCAATCTCTTTTATTCCAATGATCAAAAGATCAAATTGATTATTTAAGAAATACATATTACATGTACAAACATTGATAACAGCCTTCG
The DNA here is from genome assembly GCA_916613615.1 of Steromphala cineraria. Classification (NCBI taxonomy): domain Eukaryota; kingdom Metazoa; phylum Mollusca; class Gastropoda; order Trochida; family Trochidae; genus Steromphala; species Steromphala cineraria. The sequence continues at coordinate 16,042,083 of OU744734.1, forward strand.
TATAAAGTATTTATTTCTCTCTTAAAATACTTATGATATTTATGTTATATTTCATATGTTGTTTATATTAATGTAACGGGTAACTGTTAAAAACTCTGATCTCGAATAATCTCGCGTGATTTCTTAAAGGGGTTGTCGATGAAAGTGCCTGTTTTGATTTTATCTTGACGATCGCGCTTCACTCACAGCGCGGAATGAAAACATGTCTCCCATGTCCCGCGGTATATCGAGGTTCCACTGTACAAACATTTTCATATACAATACACAATATCAAACCAATGGTAACTTCATAAAACTTCAGCACAAAAGCTCCAATTACGGACCTTATTGAACCATTGCAAAAGTTCTTTTAAACTTACAATCTTACAATCTTTTACTCGTGTGATTCGGGGATTTTGTTTGCAATATACAAGATAGTTTGATGGAATGATTTCTAAAGTTACAAAACTAAAAATATACTATGTCTTTTAAACTAATACTACTAAACTAAGCATTTGATTCATTCATTATCAACCATACATCAATGGATATGTAAAACAGAACATTCAATTCATAAATCATTATGATAAATGACAAAATGTTTACAATACAATCAAATGTATACTGTTCAACTCAAACTTCAGGAAGCAGCTTGATACTAATGACTCTTTCACAATAGCTGCCAGACTTTTTAAACTCAACTCATTTCAGCATATGTACGACTTAAGAAAATGTAATTTTATAATCAGTATCACAACCATAAAAAGTTTGCATACAATTTTCATTATTGCGACACAAATTATCGGGCTAATTAAAGTAAATGGGAACTTTCAATGATTTCACATTTCTAACAAATACCATTTACTGAATCATTATCATGAATTTTCATAGGTATAAACAGTTAAAACATGTACCAACACTTATACAGCTGACGTGCACAATTCATCAAATCTCACATATACACATCACGGCTTAAAATTTCGAAGCTCTCTTGGTGCTAATATAGTCGTGAATATTAGGCCTTAACATTGGCAAAAGATTATCTTAGCAATAAGATAGCTCCTAAAATCAAGGCCATGCCCATGAATGCCATAAATCTAAAATCAATGGACATTAGTTTCCATTCTTTAGCTCATATGACCAAATACAACTCTAGTTAGAGCATCATCTTTGGTTCAAAGAGTTTGTCTTTTCAGTAACGATTTCTGAAGTTCTAAAATCTAAATCATTCAATGGATTTCAAGGTTTGACTATTCAACCTTTGTTGACGACAGCTCCTCAAATAGTATTTTAATTTCCATTGCAATTTCCTTAAGTGCTTTACGACTTGCCTCAAGCTGATCCACAAAAACTACCACCCCATGGGGCAAATCATAGTTCTTGTGAATGACCTTGACATCTTTGTTTTCCAGCCTCTCTTTGAACATGACCCCTTCATCATGGAGAGGGTCAAAGGTCGAAGTGACAATTATTGTTGAGGGCAGATTGTAAACCTCATGAGCTGTTAGCGGCGACATATATGGATTCAACGCATGTATCTGGATTTCCTTCCAAAGTGTTTCGTTCCCAGAATCCAAATCTACATAGCCGTCTTTTCCAAAATCACTTTTATATTGGCTTGCGTTCACAAGCATCTGGTAGTGGGACTTCTTCATGGACGGAGATACATGAAGATTCTGAACCATCTGGGACGGTAGATCTGGATGAGTTGTGGGTTCGAGGTACATTGACCAGAAGTCGGCCATCATTGCCGGGGACAACGTGAGATGGTTGTCTGGGTTGAGGTAGGAGGGTGTTTGTAGATTCAAGACCTGAAGGGGAGGGTTAATCAGAACCTGTAGTGTGATGTTGGGAACATTAGGGTTACTCCCGAATAGGAGCGAGGTTGCTGCGGCGATGTTTCCCCCTGCGCTGTCACCTGAAGAGAGAAAGATGAAGTTGATTGTAATTACCTTTGTGCCATGTTTGGGATCAAAAATGACTCTATGGCTTATTTTTCAATAAAATGATATAAATTTGAACTGACTGAATTTAACTCAATAAACAAACAAACTAAAGACAACTTTTTGTTTCTCAATCCCCAATAACAGAAAATATTCCTGCCAAAATGCAAAAAAAGAGCCATTGGCTCTGTAGCTCATCAGGTTATACCATCAATTATGCTGTAGAGTGAGGCCAATGTGATTCCCCCTTTGTAGTGGCCACAAGGGCACCAATCTTAAAATTAAGTATATAGGCGACAAGTTTCAGTTTTCTAGGCCTTATACTTCAGGAGAAGAAGATGAAAATAGATTTGAAGGACGTTCCTGTTACCGTTACGGGCCACCAAAGCTACAATTTATAATCCTCACTAGTAAAGGAGTCTGTACACAAAGTTTCAGCTGTCTAGGCCTTATGCTTCTGGAGAAGAAGATGAAAATAGGTTTTTAGGGTGTGGCCCCTGTGGCCCTTATTAGGGGTCACAGGGCCAACAAAGCTACAATTTATAATCCTCACTCTTCAAAGAGGCTATACACAAAATTTCAGCTTTCTAGGCCTCATGGTTCTGGAGAAGAAGATGAAAATAGGCTTTTAGGGCGTGGCCCCTGTGGCCCTTATTAGGGGTCACAGGGCCACTAAAGCTACAATTTATAATCCTCACTAGCCAAGGAGTCTGTACACAAAGTTTCAGCTGTCTAGGCCTTATGGTTCTGGAGAAGAAGATGAAAATAGGTTTTTAGGGCGTGGCCCCTGTGGCCCTTATTAGGGGTCACAGGGCTACCAAAGCTACAATTTATAATCCCCACTAGCCAAGGAGTCTGTACAGTTTCAGCTTTCTAGGCCTTATGGTTCTGGAGAAGAAGTCAAAATTCCACAAAGTTTACGGACGAACGCCGGACACCATGCCATGCCATAAGCCCATCGGGCCTTACAGGCCAGATGAGCTAAAAATTAATCTTCTTAACTAACGACACTAAATATGTTGGGCTCACAATTATCCCAGTAAACAAATATTTTTGGATAATCTTAACATATATTTCATGAACTAGATGAGGTAAAAAGTGCTCATAAATCTGTAATCATTCAATGAAAATGCTGAAAAATACTGGAAGTCAGATATGACCCCATTGTGTTATTCTACATTTCAGTTAGGGTACAACAACTCCAGCAGCATCCAGCAGCATCCTTAGTTTCCAATTCCCTAAGGAGAGGGTCACTAAAAATTATCAGGCTTCTCTTTTGCCAAAATAAAGCATAACAACCTTGGGTCTTATTTGACAAAAGCATATCTAGTATCATTGTTAGCAACATTGTACAAGGCTTAACATAATTTGATGATTTTTTAAGATCTCCATTTGCTCATTTGTTTGAAACACAGTCATGTTTTGAAACATAAATGGGGGAAGCCTTTGTTTCATGTATTCACATCTTCTCCCAAGGGTAAGATAATTACACATGAACCAATCTCTAAAAAGTGAAAAACAACAGGTACATAATCTTTGCAGATGCATTTTTATTGTGTAAAAGTTGACAACAAATCTTTTTTATATTTTTCATCTTAAAACAGAATTTTTCATAGTTTGCGACACACAAAATTAGAATTATCCTTGCCACTGAGTCCAATATTTATTGAATTTTATATTTATGATCAGTTGTCTTCGCAACCAAGGAATAATACTACAGGTCACACAAAAATCTCTTATAAGGCATATGATAAAATCTATCTATGAAAATATGTATCAGCCGATATCTATTAAAAATTCTGGTCCCTCTAACATACTCTTGTTCCCTTGATTATAAGACATTTGTTCCCTTGAAGTATCTTCCTGATATTTAATATTTCTTGTTTCTTGTGAATTCTGATGCAGATACAAATACACTGATGACATATGATGAAATTAAAAGATTTGAGGATAAGTGAACAAAAATAAATGAACTTAACTACTCTAAAGAATTTAAAGGTCAAACCCGTTTTCTTTCTGACATGCTTCTATGATATCATTTATTCAGATATATCATGATGACAAACCCTGCCCAAAAAGCATATGCCATATAAAAAAGAAACAAGCATGGCAGTCTCCTTAAAAACACTAATTTGTCCTCAAGGGTCCATAAAACTGTTTGAATCTGCCAAACACGATGAAGTTGGACCTTTCTTTGGTGAAGACTGCTCCAGAACACATAGATATCAAACATATCATGAGAAAGAAAATACTTGAAACACCATCTATATGATATCTAATAATATGATTTACTAAGTTTCATTTAAACAAAATTTGATCCCCCGAACATTTTCTGCCTAGTTTCATCCTGTCTCAGGGTACGAACGTTACGCTAACTCCACTTATCTGTACCCTGTACCCTGGTCTCAGAAGCTAGATTCGCTCGCGGGGGCCAATTTGGGATATAGTCAATCAAATAATTTTCTCGTCACCTTTTAAATAAAATTTCAACAAAATAATGATTTGGCGAATCTAGCTTCTGAGCCAAGGGTACAGATAAGTGGAGTTAGCGTTACATTCTTACCCTGAGACAGGATGGCCTAGTTCATTTACTTAAAATGCATACTGAGAAAACTATCAACTAAATCAATCAAACTAAATGGTATCTAATTCTACTCTCAAAGCAATATCCACTAATGACAGAAGTGTCTTCAATTCATATACATTCTTCATGAAATTTATCAATATTAAGTATTGCGAACATTAGCATTGAATATTTAACCCAAACAGTGGGATGCTTTTATAAATATGACAAATCAAAGTGTACCTCTTTTACATACTTGATCTACATCAATTTGCACAGAATTAAGGCACAAGTACATAAACGAAACCTGACTTGCACTTTGTTTCGGAACAATGGACGCAAATGTCTTAATTAGCTAAAATGGACGGAATATTTTTTTTAAAAACTTTTTAAGATATCAATAGGTAATACATTCTTAAAGTATCTTGAAAAGTATTAAAACAGTTTACTCATTATCTAACATTTTCTCTTATGAAATGTGCAACTTGTAAAAGAGCTTTGTTGCACGCCTCTAATTGTGCAAACCTGAGCGGCAAATACACTGAACAAAAGCCATGCATTGAATTTTTAACTTGGTAAGTGTTAACACGAACACCATTCCTCCTAAGTCTTTCTGCAAAAATCATCCCTTCGTCTCTCAAAACATCATACTCAGCTGTCACTACAAAAGCTGGGGGCACTGCAGACAAGTTCAAGGCCATAAGGGGAGATAAATGCGGATCCAATATTGTCACCTCAATCCGATGGGATAACTCATTATTTCCTTCATTTTTGTTAACGATTTCTGTATCTTCTGATCTATAAGATTCAGGGAGAAGGGTTTGACTCAATCCTTCGGCGTAACCAGAATATTTCATGACCATAGCAGTGTGATTGTTGCCTGCAAAGTCGTCAAAATATTTCATGGGTTCCTTGAGACCGATATATTGAATCCAGTCAATGATCATCTGAGATTTGCTCAGAGTCTGAGAGTCTTGGTACTTGAGGTATGATGGAAGGTTGAAGTCGAATGCCTGGAGGGCTGGGTACAGCATCACCTGAAACTGAGAAGACAAAAGAGGTTGTTAAATATAGAGGGTAAGAGTATTAAAATCAATATTTCAACACCGAGATATGGTAACTAAGTTCTGACAAATACTCAAGTACCCCGTAACTGGTCATGTATGGCAGGAACTGCAACAAGGGAGATAACTCATCTCTAAACAAGATTCTTAAATGTTTGTTAATAATATGAATTTAACTTAATTACTTATTTCTTGATATGAGAATTGGGTCTTGGCTACCAAACACATTGAAAATCAGGCGGGTGACAATTTAAAGAATTTATATGTTACGTGTTACCAACCATGCTACCGGCTTAATCAGAAAACAATTAGACAGTTCACTAATGTTTAACCTCATTAGCCTGAAGTATCCTTGAGTTGATTGAAATTACCAACTCGTCACCCCCTCAAGCCTACTGAATGCACGGAATTATAGTTCCAGTATGGTATTCTATGAATAAAACTACAGTCTGGACCGACCCAAAACATCTCACATCAACTGATGAGCAGGAAATCCTATCCCTGCCTATCATCAACAAGCACCTGAATTCTCGAGGTCTGTATTGCTAAATCTAAGACGAGTACCTTGAGGGGTTGGAGAAAGGAGGGAGGCTCCTCGGAGAAGCGTTTAGCGATGCCGGCTGCAAGGTTTCCTCCTGTGCCGTCCCCTGTTGGAGGGAAACACGATTAAATCAGACTTTGGAATAAAATACTGCTTTTATAGATTTTAAACTACAATGCAAATCATGTACAGTAGAACATGGATATAGTGAACAATCAGATAAAGTTAAAAAAAATTTAAATCCCATCGAAAGCTGAATGCATTGCAGGCAAACGTGAATAGCAAACATACATACCAAACTAAACTCTTTTGACCCTCATCCTGCTACATCAGCGTATATGTCTCCGCGTAAGGCTACAACCTATCCCCTGATATCCTACTGTCGTATTCTGTCGTATCGCTATATATAGAAAGCCAATCAAATGATGCCCTTTCAGCGATAGCAGCAAACTGGTTTCTTGGCTTCGTTTCGCGTGCTCACCTTGTGATTCAAATTAACCAATTGGAGTGCTATTAGATAATAAATCTGATTCTCATTGTAGGCCCCCTGCTAAGCTATATATCGCACCCTCTTAGATTTCCACGTGCGACGTCACTAGACAACAGTGTGTGGAGTTCGAAATTGTTTGACTGAAAACAGATAGGCTATCAATAGCTCTGAGTAACCACCCGTCAGCGATACGGCTGAATACCAGAGATGGATATCAGGGGATAGGTTGTATCATAAGGCGGAGACATATACGCTGATGTAGCAGGATGTGTTCCCTTGGAGTTCGTTATATCCGTAACCTACTGTATTTCAGGACACATGGACCTTTCTTGTTCAATTTAACAGTCTGATAGAAACAGTCTAAGTAAACCTAGCCTCAATATTATCCGTTTCACTTCTATACTGAGTCTAGATAGGCTTGGTTGAGAGTCGCGTCAGCCCACGTGACCAAGTTGACCAATCAGAACTTAGCTTACCAAGCCACAATAGTCTGCCTTAGCACGTATAACGTTGGAAGGTCATAGGTCGCAGAAAGGTCGGCTGACGCTACCCTCTATTAGACCTTTTTAGACTCAGTATAGAAGTGAAACGGATAATATTGAGGCTAGGTTTACTTAGACTGTGATAGAAACTTCTGTAAATGTTGATGTTATTGTACCATGCAAGATCATGCCATTCATGCAGTCTTTAGAGGACATTAATTTGACTTCAAAAAACTTATTTTACCATGCTGTTATTATGTCACAATGCAAGACCATGCAAGGCTTGGTTATAATGACCAATGTTTTTTAATTTATCCTTTAGAAAAATTTATGTCACTTTTGTTATTGATTCAGTCTTCAAAACGACATACGGTTCAATTCTTGTGAACTTTTATAAGAAATAATTTTACAATTGATTCTAATAAATCAAAATGCAGGGTTATGCCATTTCTCCACATGCATTCTCTTTTACATAGTGTTAACATGCATTATGGTAATGTTTTCAAGCATCCACTGTACTCTCTGATTGCTAATCCATTGGCGACTTAATTACAGTGCAGTATTGCACCCACACAATTCTCTAAGACAAAGTTGATGAGGGATGCAAAGCCTAGATCTTTTGTTTAACACAGAACCACTTCACTTCCTGTATATTTGTTTACAAGAATGAAATATTTATCATTATATGTTACTAATTCACAAACAAAAATTATAACTAGAGGTGAACATTCACAAGAAAAACTATGCATGCAAACATGCTGAAATCCACTTAACACTTGTAAGCAAGCAGAGTTTTAAAGGGGCAGTAGCACGTTTTTATGGGTAATATAAGGTGATGTCAGGAAAAAGGAAAATTAATGATTCCAATTGAAAGACAATGTATTTAAACTAAATGGAGCAGTAACTATTCAAATATATAATGTAAAGTTCAGCCATTTTTCTTACACAAAATGAATTAAAGGTGTTCACACAAAATGACCGCCAGTGGATTTTATGTGAATCTTCATACTATGTCCTCTAACTATGGATGGTTGGCTTGTGTAGTGAGATGTTTGACACTTTCAAAATAATACATTAAGCATTAACATACAATTATCAGTGAAAATGTAAAATATTAAATAATCAAAAAACATGCTACTGCCCCTTTAAGGATAATACATTCAAAGCTATTAAAATGAATCAAAAATGATACCCACCTGAGTCTGAGTAAGTTGTAGATCTTCATCAAACTTGACTAAGTGATGTCTTCTCATGCAGAAATGCAGAATTTTTCTTCAATGCATGCACGGTAAATTGCTTATTTGATTGTAAATCAGTTTTCAAGAACACTGTTGAAAGTTAGGAATGTAAATCACTGACAGTAAAAAAGTTTTGTTTGATACAATATTCACCAAAGTAGGGAAACAATATTCACCCAAATTTGTATCACAATTTAGTCAACTGTATCATGAAATAAAGGACGTTCCATCGCTTTATCATAACATCCCTAGTGACTTAGACTATTTCATCCATGCATGTGTACTGTGTACACTTTGTACATGCATGTATTAGTACACAAGCTTTTATCAATTCAGGCAAATGCATCGCAGAGTCAATCTGACATGCAAAGTGTGGACATCAATATTTGCAACTAGATTACTGAGTGAGAAGAGGTCAAATTATTTGATTTGATTTGTTAAACATCAATTTTGTGATGTACAAAAAACGAAGGAGATGTAATCCAATACTTAACAGGATTTTTCTTTATAATAAATTGAAATTGAAATTCTTTTTGATACAAAGGTCCTTTCATCATGATTATTGAAATTGGAACTCTCAAAACTTGGTGATAAACAAGGTAAAAAGATATGCAATCCATTATTTACAAAATTTTCTTTGTATAAAAACATATTTCAAATTCAATTTGAAACAAAGCACTTGACATCATGTTTCTTGAAAATTGAACTCTCAAAAATTCCATTTTATTGGATTTTCTTGAATTTCAATACTCTGTTAATGAAAGATTGCAGTGCTTACCGCCAACTGCGACCATGTTCCCATCAACATCATACTCCTTGTAGTGATGTAGAAGATGTAGGGTAGCTGTCACGCAGTCCTCAAATGGAATGGGGAACGGAAACTCTGGAGCTAGGCGGTATCTGGAAGATTGTAAATTAATCATACAACATAAATTCATCACCATAGGCATGATTTTAATATTTGAAGAAAAAAACTTTTATAGGTGAAATTTTATGAAACTTCATTCAGTTTTAGAAAGTACAAGGACACAGGTTTGTTTATTGTTGTCGCATATATATACGTATATAAGATACGTATACATTAAACTAAGCTCTATAAATCACATGTGAACAAAATTAGTATATCTAGTGAATATTAATGTCTTGATTTCTAACAAGATATAAAGCATTTATGCAGTTTCATTAAGTACAGAGTAAATGAAACATTTCTCGAAGATAACATAGTGAAAATAATCTGCATAGTCTGGATTTCAGATTTATCAAAGCACAACCTTTTCCTTAAAAGCATTGAAAGGAAATAATTTCACTATGCCCATGGGCTATATTAAAAAGAACAACTGCCCTTCAAAAAAAAAGATTTGGCAAAGGTTTCAGCACTTGTCTGACTACATGTTGTGTCCATGGCACAAATTAAATTTTGACTTTACCATGCAAATCAGAGAGTAACATTGATGTGACTCATTAGCTGTTATACAGCACACATTATCCACAAGGCTAAATAATGATAATCACTTACTCAACAGAAACTACAACAATGTTGGCCAATTTTGCCAACTCCATAGCAAAGGTATCTGCAGCATCTGTGATGAAATAAATAAATATTTTTAAGTATTATAAGGTTATTACTCTTAATTATTAGAAGAAATTAAATATTGCGATCTTACTATTATTAGGTTTTGATTATTAATAAATAAAATAAATATATTACCTTATAGACTAGCATATAGACTTTATTCATTCATGGATTGATATAAGAGTGCTTCTTTAACAAAACAACAAAAAGATAAAAATCAAATGAAGTTTTGAAAATTAATCTTTTCAAATTTATTTATATAAAATTTAATTTAATTTCAATGTTCAAACTTATTTTTCAAGATAGAAATAAGCAAAACTTAGCTTTGATTGCCTCAAAAAACAAAACTTAATGAAAGAAAATGAATATATTTTACAGAAATAAGGTTTCTTAAAAATTATATTATAAAGTAATAAATAATATTATATATAGATAAATATTAAATATAGCTGTTAAGGAATAATACCTATACTGCCCATCGACCAGCCGCCTCCATGGAAGTACATGAGAGCAGGGCTTGGCGTCTCTGCTCGTGTTGGACGATAGATCCGCACCTTTATTCCATCAAACGTTGTGTCGGTAACCTACAGGTAGATATTCAGTGTTCTTACAACATTTAAAGCTTTTGATGGCCTTTTTGGCAAATTAAATGCCAATAACTCAAGCATATTAGAACGAGAATTATTCCAATATTATTCGAAGAGAGACCATAAAGTAACAAAGTGGCATTATTTTCCTTTGATGTTAAATTGACATAATTGTTCCTCATTCCTGTTTTTCAAAATCTTTCGATACAAAAAAGTGTATTGCAATACGTTTTGCAATATATTGGTACTTTTCAAATTCAAGAATTTGTGTGCTATCTTATCTAATATAGGCGTTAAGAACGGTCATCATTATACTGTTCAGCTATGATCCATTTTGAAAAGTAATATTTTTCAATCATTGTTCATAACCTTTGATTACATTGTTTTAACTATTTTAACAACACAACTTCATACTTTTGTATACTTTCTGTAAAATCATGTTATATTTGGTTTTGTTACAGATTGAAATGGAAAATTCTATAACTTTCAATATATTGGATATTTTCAAATGTGAGTTCCGACTTGTACCATGTTGTTCCAGTATTGATAAATACCAATATATATCGATAAGACCATGCATCCTTAGTACCTTTTATTGGGAGCAAAAATACCCCAAAATTAGATCAATAATTTTTTTCTCATTTATACGCACCTCGAGTTTAGGATCGAGAGAGGAGAGAGGCGGCGAGGGAAGCATGAAGTTGATGGAGCTCCGAGTGATGTTCAAACAACTGCTGTAGCCAATCAGATCGCTCCCGAAGCACTGCGATAAGATGATTTGAAATTTGTTCATAAATTGTTTATCTGCTATAAATTCATCAAATATGATATCTTTATAAATAGGTATAATAAACAAGATGTGTTTGTGAAACACGAATGCCCCCGGATGCATCCTGCTCGCTGTGTCAAGGTCAAGGTCACAAGGTCAAATGTCATGGCGTCATCTGAAAGGTCTCATCACAAGGGATCCATATGTCAAGTATCAAAGACCTAGCTCTGACCAATCAAAAGTTATGACCAAGGTTAAAGTTTTTGTGGACAAACGGACAGACGGACGGACGGACAGACGGACAGGTGAAAAACAATATACCCCCGGAATCTCTGATTCGGGGGCATAAAAAAGTAGTTCTGTGAAATAACATTAAAATTTTTCATTATATTTTGGAAAATAATTTATTGTTATTATATGAAAAAATAATTAATTTCATATTTTATATACATGTAAGGGACCATAGGTACAGATATTCTACAATGGTTTGGACCCATGAATGCCCTACTTACCATAAGTTTGATGAGCTTCCAGGCTGCCAGGAATGACCGGACCTTCCATGGTTCCTCCACTCCGTCCGGGATGGGAGAGTACAGGTAGACTGACAGACCAATTACTACCACTGACAGTAGGATTGTGAAGTTCTTCATACAACTCATAGCGATTTGTGTCAATCTGAAAGCAACATTTTTAATAGAAACAAAGTGGCAAAATCATATCATTTTAGACCTGCATAATTTTAGATTTTGGAAAGAAGAAGAATTTAATCAAGTTCACAAGCAGTTACCTGAAATTTATGATTTGATCTCTACAGAGAAGATATTAATTGAGCTGTATCCATAACCTATTATGATCTTAAATTTTGACATTATATGATTGAGACCTTTGATTATACTGTAGAAGGTTCTTAAAGTCATATGGTATAATTTTGAGTGTAATAATTGTCCATATTCAATCTTATTTCAATTCAAACTGAAGTCAATCTGATCAGATAGAATGACTTCATTAAGTCAAAATTAGACAAATTAAATTAAAAGTTCTGATTCAATGATGTTATAAACAATTATTCTAATTGCTTATATTCTGAAACATTTTGCATTGTCAGTTTGTTCTAAATGTCATTAACACTCAATTTCTTGGGTTTTTTGTAAATATAGTTTAACCCTGTTGGTGCCATCACTACCTATGTGGACACAGTATCTGGGCTAGCACTAGGATTACAGTTAATCAGAATAGAATCACTATAGTTATATCAAAGCTTTATACCACAAGAAATCGATTCTTACTCGGCAAATATTTCATAAAAAAAGAAAAGAGGGTCTCTCTTTGGACATGTTTCTTCACAGAGTTGAATTTTCAATGAAACAACCTCACATTACATTATCCTTAGAAAATCTGCGTAGGCTACTTCATCAGATCAACAATTGCATTGATCATTTTTCATATAAAGTTAAAACTGTTATTTAGTTTTTATTAAACGGAGATTTTTAACAAGATTTTAAATTCTAACAAGTGGCCTTCCAAAGAGTTAGCTCCCTTGATAAACAAAGTCTACCCCACGCAAGTTTACTACACCCACCCGTTTACCTCAATTTTGAAAACTTAAAATTAAATATAGAAACTCGAGCTTAATTAATTTTATTATAATTGTACATACACATTATGATTTATAAACAAATAGAATTATTTAGGACGGAGACCCGAGAATCGAAAATCGGCATCCCACTCAAGTTTTGGGTAGTCAGCTAAATTGAAATTCTCCTCAAACTAATATTAATAAGTTTAGAATCGATTTAAATTAAAAGTGCATTACAATGCGTGAAATCAGAGAACATCAATAATTAAACTCTTACCAATATTTAGATGTGAAGTTTGAAGAAACCAACAAAAGACGCCAGTGGTTGCAAACCGTGGTTATCACACGCCTAGACCCTCCCAAGCAAGTTGTAGCACAGGATTTTCCATTGAATGCACACGTGGAACAAGGGAGGTAACTCGTTTAGGAATAACAGACGAGTCGGCACCACTGAACCTGAAAGTTGATGTAGACTTTCTAAAAGTCTTCCAAATCATAATTAGAGCATCTAAAAGGTTGTTGCAGATTTTTATTCTAAAAAGGTATTGCATCGGTAACTTAGGTTGGTGTAGGTATTAAACTTAAAAATTTTGATGATTGTTGTTTTTGTTAATTTTTGAAAAAGAAGACTTTGAGACAAACACTAGACTTGCTTTATTGTTGTTCTTATGTTGTTGTTTTTACTTTCTTGGTAAATAATTATAATGTGTAGCTGTCTATTTCTGTGAAACATTCGTATTACATTGGTCATGACCATAGATACAAAGACGAAAGATGCATCTCTATCGTAGCGTATGTGTTGCAAACACGCACGTGCAAAAGGTTCGCTTCACGCAAATATTTCGGGATTTTTTTTTTTTTAATTTTTAGCAATAAGGGTTAAATTACGAATAGTCATTCGATTTGAATTATAAGTGTACATCAATAATGCATTGAATGTGAAGGCAATGTAAACACTTGCGTCATACAGTTTCATTTTGAATGACTATATATGTATACCACCATCTCAAACATTGCAGAAGGACTAACGCTGGATGGTAGACCTATAAATATGGTATGGTAATCTCTCTGAATTACTTGTGATAATCATTCATATTTCCGGGAGCCATAAGAAGAACATCTTGAAATAAAAATAGTTTTAAATATATAATGGTTAAATTAGTGGTAGTAGTAGTTACTGAAGTAGCAGTGGTAGTAGTTTTAATAGTAGTAGTAGTTGTTGTTGTTGTAGTAGTAGTAATAGAAATAGAAGTAGCCGCAGCAGCAATAACAGCAGTAACAGCAGTGGTAGTAGTAGTAGTAGTAGTAGAAGTAGTAGTAGCAGCAGTAGCAGCAGCACAAATAGTCGTAGTAGTAGTAGTAGAAGTAGTAGTAGTAGTAGTAGTAGTAGTAGTCATAGTCATAGTAGTAGTAGTAAGTAGTGGTAGTAGTAGTAGTAGTAGTAGTGGTAGTAGTAGTAGTCATAGTAGTAGTCATAGTAGTAGTAAGTAGTGGTAGTAGTAGTAGTAGTAGTAGTAGTAGTAGTAGTAGTAGTATTAGTAGAAGTAGTAGTAGTAGCAATACTAATAGTTACATCGACAACAGTAACAACAATAATACAGGTACATTTTATTCTTCCAATGCACTTGCATTTGTATATCACATATCATTGTTGTGATCTCTGAACCCTGTAACTGATTGTTCACGCATGAAGGAACTAAGGCAAGGTGACTATTCAGATTAGTAAATGAACCTTTATAGACGTACAGTAAGCTATTACATAATTAATAAGTGTGAGGGCAGTGACATGATCCTGAACATAATACAATATAAAATGTGAATGTGATCTACGTTCACTTTGCTCACATAGACAGCGACACTTTTTGTCATAATAATATTAATTCGTACAGCATGAGGTAAGTCTTTACATTCCTTACATTATGAATTGTTTAAAATGTTTATAACTTTATAACTGTTTACTTCACCGTGTAACTGTGCTGGAGGACATTTAAATTAATGTTTACACAATATATTATCGTTTATTTTAAAGATTACATAACAACATCTTGTCAGGGTTTGCTTGGTATTGCTATTGAGGTCGTTCAGGAAAATGGAGGAAACAAATTCTGAATGGATAGATTCAAAGTATTTTCATTTTGCTATCCAATAAAATATGTATGTAATCATTGAAAAGCAATTTCTACGTCAAACATGTGATATAACATTTTTGGTTCATTTTTTACTCTTATTTATACGCATTCCATTTTATATATAACTCATGCGTGATCGTTATTAGTCCATCGCATAGTGGTTACGTCGAAGTTCAAGGATAAGTTTTAGCTAAATTGGATGCAATATTGTCCTATCCAAGGTCATATTTCCGAAATATGTGAGACATTGTTAATTTGTCATGAATGATTGCCCTTACTGTACACTCTACTCTTGCGATTTTGAGGCGAGAAACCTTCACATGTTAGTTCTACCTACTTCTATGCAAGTTCGTTTAAGTGACGTACATGAAACTTGATACACTTGCCTCTTGTTACTGTTGTTATTTATATTTATATGTTATGGTAGAAAACTCCTGACCCATTTGAATCAACCGATACCAATAAAGGGTAATTTCAGTGATTTGGTCACCGGTCAATCGAAAATATGAAATATATACTACATTTTCTGTTTCGTAATAGTATACACACATCATAAACTAGCCCTCTTTTTAATGGTTTCTGAAAGAAACTGGGGGTTTCAGGTAATAAGACAGGGTGATATACTCTGACCTTCTTCATTACCAACTGAAGCGTGGCACTAAGCGGCAGTCGGCGCGTATCAGTTCAGTGTTGTCTGGATTAGTAAATGTATGTTTCAGAGGAACACATCTTAAGGTGAGTATTTTTAAATGCCTTTCTACTGTATTCTATATATTGATAACATGTAAAAAATGTATAAACTGTTGGAAATGTAAATCTCTACATGTATGCCATCTTGATTTATTTATTTTATGTAAAAGTGTGGATTTGTCTATGCTCATGTATCACCGATGGTGAAATTGAGTAAATAAAAACCTTGAAACCTTGAGACCTTGATACTTGTTTACTTAGTTATCATTTATGTTTTAATGGTGACCAATTTTGATGTATTTACAACACTTTTTCCAATAGCGTTAACTGAGCTGTCACTGCATTAATACTACGGAATTTCATCGTACATACAATGTTTAATATGCTCTATCATAATAAAACATGAATTCGAACTTAGGATTTTTCAAATCAATAAATGTTCAGCATTTTTCTATTTTTAGGCATAGTTGTGAAAGGTATCTATCACTTTTTATTAAAAGAAAAAGATGAATTTTGAAATCCTTTTTCGAAAAGATGGCTTTGCTTAATTAAAATTGTATATCAATATATTCGACAATGTCGATTGAATGACGTATAATTAAAGAAATAATGAGTTATAATCATTATATCTGACGGCCAGTCACTTACTTTCATGCATCAACATTTTATGCAACACACATTTGTTTCAATTTTATTTTCACTTTTGTATGTGCATTGCAAATTATTTGGACCAGATGGTCTACTTATTAAAATATTCCAACTTATAAAGACAACTATAGATTTTTATTCTATTCACTTATACGAATCAAGCTGAAAGTACATAAATCATCATATATTTGTAACTAAACAAACAGTACAAATTCTTACAAACATCAATGAACCACAGACCTATAACTTATTCAAAATACGGTATTTATTAGGTCATAGAAAAGAGTCTATACCCACAATTTCTTCCTCAATAGTCTCTAAATTGATAAGAAAGTTTTGGAGAGTGCATGATTCAATCAACTTTGAAAAATTAAAATCATTTTCAGAAACTCTTGTGTCATTCTTGTCATTACTTATATTATCTGTAAGTAACGGTCAATTTGCCTTTTAGAAAAGAATTATATATTTTTATGCTTCAATTCATATTTCAGAATTTAGGGTTTAGACCACACATAGATGTGATAAGATAGAAAGATTTTTTATCTTGCCTTTGAATGAAAATATTGATTCACTAATTGATGACAAAACAACTTTTCACGACAAAATTTTATTCTTGAAGCAATAGGCAAAAAAGTAAGTATCTTATATTTTGAACCAGCATAGATGCTTTTCTGATAACATTACAGATCTAAATGCAAAATTTTGTCCATGTTTTTGGTGGGTTTTTTTATCAAAAATCTATTGTTTGTCTCTGATAGAGTTTACCCATTGAAATTTCAGCTGTCTATCATTGAAGTCGATATCAACCATATGTGAAATACATATTATAAGTCTTAAGAAATTAGAAATCAAATATTTCATGAAACGTAGTTTATTTAATATGAATTTTTGCATTTCAGATGGTTCTTAACATGCCGTGAAAAGTGATTTAAAATTCCCGCTACAGGAACTAGCGATGGCTTGTTTACAAGGACATCTCTTGTCACGCCTCTTGTTAGTTCTGATTGGACTATTGACTGTTACCGGAAGTACTGTCGATGTGACTGATAAGGATGCGCACGACAACGCAACAGAGAGTCATGGAATCGAAGTTGCTCATATAAATTTTGCCAATGTGAGAGAACCGCTTGTGTTTACCGTTGTGGTGATATTCGCTGCTCTTTGTAAAGTTGGTGAGTTCATCTATTTTCTATCTAGTTTTTCTATCTGTCTAAATTTATTTCCCAATTGTATTCCATATAATGTATCATATTTGATTTAAGGAGTTGTTTTTATCATTAAGGATTTTGTTATGAACAATAATTCTTTATTTTATAAAAGTAACGTTTTGACTTAGAATCAATGTTTGACAACTACATTAGGGTCTTTTTAGATGCGTTGCTTAAACAGAATACTTATTTATTATTTCTTAAAAATTTAATAATCATGAAGTACTTATAAATAATATATTTCTTATGTTCCGACACAGATGTTAATGTCCTTAGCAAAGAATAAAAGTAGAATTGTCGATCACCGAAGTTCCAAAAGCGTTGGTTATCTTTAGAAAGTTTCAAAATTGATTACCACATCAACTTCTTGAATATTAATTATCGATTAAAGATACTGTTACACCAATGTATAGTATGAGATCTATAATAATGAAAAACGCTGTTATCATTTTATTCCAGCTTTCCACCACACAAACGTCTTATCATCAAAAGTCCCGGAATCATGGTAAGCTATACATATGACAACGTCAGCGCTAAATAACCTTACAGACGTATCAAAATTATTCATTATTTTCTTTGACCGAAACTTTGTTATGAAGTAGATTTTCACAAGTACAACCATTCATTAAAACACTTATCATCATTTGAAACTATTCGGATTTTTTAAAAGTTGAACATGAATTAAACTCCGCGGAGCATGATATATGATGAGTCGATTATGCTCCATGCATGTGTATCTCATGTTTGTAATTTCTATTACTATATTTCAGTTTGCTCATCATTTTGGGATTAATTTGCGGAGCTATCGTCGAGTAAGTCACCTTCTGTAAATCTCTTTCAAACCAATAATGATGATAGTGTTAAACTGCTCATGTTCTTTTCCATCTTAGTATGTTCTTTAGGAACTAATAGATACAATCTTATGCCTTGTAAAATTGACTATAATAAACCAGTTTTATGTTTTTGAAATACCAATTTGTGATTGTAAAGCCCTTTTAATAACATTTTAAAACTTTAAAATTTTATATCGTAATAAAAACTACTTTGTAAGAAAGTGAGTCAAGTTAAGAAAGATTGTAAACGTATCGAACGATCCCAAATTTAAGCATGACATAAAAATAATAAAAACATAAAAAAAATAAAAACAAACCGATGAAATGTATTAAGTATCATAATGACAGTTCATATATATAAGAAACTCTTATTTCAGAGCTTTATGTGGATGTTCAAAAACGTATTGATATTTATAGCTTTCATCACAAAATTCAATGCACGCCTCTTTGAAAACGCACTGTGTCAAGTTTTATATTTTTATCACAAGGTCAAGGTGCTTTAGTAGGGTGGAAAATTGAACATTCTAAAAATACTACTCGTGCGTCATAGAAATGACCCATAAGTTTCGGATATCAGAAAACAAATACCCCAGTTAGACCCTTATAAAACAAATCTTTGTCCTCTCACGAAGCTCAATCTGTGTCGGAGATGTTTTCGTCAGGCTTCAAAGATTTTGCTTACACTAAAATTAGTCTATAAATCTCTTTTAGATAATGGAAATATTTCAATGTCTTTTTCGTGGTCATTTAAATGTGTATATAACTGGCTCTAGACTTGCATGATAAGAACTTAGACTGTATAAAGGTTTCTCAACAAACAGTCATGCACCTATTCTTAGGGTTTTGCTACCCCTTCAAAATGTATTTTGGGACATTCGTTTGTAGCTATACATGTTTTAATTGGTACCGCTTCCTCTGTGGTTGGGTGTGTATTTACATAACGCATGTACAAACGTATAAATCGGATACTGTATTTTTCATTTTGGTTGGTAATGGTTTCATTCATTGGTTTAAACATAGTATTGATGATGATCATCATGATCATGATTGTAATGATTATGGTCACATGGTGATGAGTTATAATGAGAATAATAATTGATAGGAACGTCTATGACTTAAGTATTTTAAAAACACGCCCATGTGTAATGTACATTAACACATATATCATAAACATATGTCCGTTTATCAATTTTCAAAACGACAATAAACTCTTGAAATGAAATGTTTTCATCAAGGGTCACATTAGTCATAAAATAAGTATAACCGACATAATATACGTCTATGAAACGTCTTGTATGACAGGATATGCTATTTAAACAATAAATTTTGATAACTTAACCATAACGTGAGTAAGTGAGTTATTGTTTTACACCGCTTGGGCAATATTTCAGCCATTAGCGGCGTTAACCATAATGTGAAATGGAGCATCAAAGATGTTTTTAAAGTATTAAACGTTAATGTGACACCGAGAGTGGAGTTGCCAAAACTAATAAATGATAAATGCAAAACGCATTTGAATTTCTCCTCCTCTATTTCAGATATTCTGGAGGGGCAGACCATTTGCCGGAGTTCTTCTCCCCTCATGATTTCTTCCAGTTTCTTCTTCCTCCGTTAGTATCTCCAACATGAACCACGATTTTTCGATGAACGAAAAAAGGGATATAGTTTCAATTTGATTCAATGACAAATCCATTAAAATTCTTGTATTTCCTCCATGAGAAGGAGTAGGCCGAGTGACTCAAATTTATGTTTCTATCTCATGAGAGGAGAGCAGGTAAAGTAAATGCCTAAATGTGTAAAAAATAAGACATAAAAGGATAAATTATGAAAAGTAGATATTGGCGTTAATTATATAAATTATCTATTGATTTTCGGTTATGAATATTAACAATTTGGGGACACTGTTATCAATATAGTGAGAACAGCAAAAAGATGTTTTTGAATATCCTCTGTATGGTCAATTGTTTTCGAATGATCGATTGTTAAAAGACGTAATTTACTATATTTTGACAAAAATAAAATTAGTTTATGCAATTATTCAACGAAAAGAATAAAATGTCATAAAAATGTTCTTATTGCTATATATCTACAGTATCATCCTTGAGGCGTCATTCAGTCTGCATGACAGAACTTTTGCGGAGAATATTGGATCTATTCTTCTCTATGCAGTCGTGGTATGATTAAATATGATTCAAACTTTTGGTGACATTTGACAGCTTTCTTTTAATTTATGGCAATATTACACTGGTATCATAATGGTAATTTTCATTTTGTATTTGAAATAGTTATAATAAATTGTAATAGTTATTTTGTATTGGGAATGCAAAAACGTTTTATCTAATCTAAAATATTTTCATAACAACTATCATGGCATTCTACAATGATACCAAATATTATACGTGATATGTCGTAAAATGTTTAAATGGATGAATATTCAATCTTTTTCAGGGAACAGTGCTGGCGTTTTGCACACTAGGTAAGTTTGTTTTGTTGTATCAAGGGAAGATAATTTTGTACCATCAAATTGTTTTATTCTCTTTCTGAAATGCCAATTTGACAACTTTCATTTATGATGAAATCCGACGCAGGTTTCACGATGTACGGGCTGGCTATAGCAGGAGCGATGGGTTCCTTCCCCTTCCACATGTCGCTCACACAGGTTCTGATCTTCGCTGCCCTCATTGTCGCTGTTGATCCTGTAGCCGTGAGTACTAGTTGTACTTCTTTTTATAAGTTTTTTAAGTCCTTCTTAAAATGTTTCAATAAACATCCATGAACTTTTATGTCTGTTTAACTGATTTGTGATATGCATTGTACACTCTAAATACTGTTTAAGATAGGATTGCTTATTTTTTCGCATAACAGGCGTTTTATTTCCAGTTTCTTGCGTTTGAAATACCTTATTTTCGTTTATGTTAGATAACTCTATTTTCCTAAAATAAACCGTGCACATGTCCCTTTAAACTTCAATAAAATTTTGCGATGCTTGTTGGCCGGTTACGTCCAAGTCGCCATTAGTTTTGCACACACTTTTGGATTTCAGCACTTTTCTCGGTATTCAGGCAGTTGCGTTCGAGCGCATTGATTTCGACGGCAACATTTTTGGCATCGGTCCAACAAACTATTGGAGACCTTTCGTAAATTAGTCAACTATTGGAGACTTTCACCAGCGAAGTACGAAAACAAAACTATACTAATGTTTACGTAACTTTGTTTTAAAGTATAGCGATGCTATTCCTTTTTCTTACACAAAATGAATTAAAGGTGTTCACAAACAATGGCCGCCAATGTATTTTATGTGAATCTTCATACTTTGTCCTCTGACTATGGATGATTGGTTTGTGTAATGAGATTTTTGACACTGTCAAAATAATACATTTAGTATTAACTTACAATTATCAGTGAAACATTTGAAATATGAAATTATCAAAAAACGTGCTACTGCCCCTTTAACTTGTAACAATCTTCGATCAACAGTAGGACGTGATAAAAAAAACTATTTAAGAGCTAAATTTATTTAGATTGAACTTGTAACGTAAAGTCTTATTTTGTATAATAATTTGTTTGCTCTATTGCATGAATATTTATTTTACAACATTTTCTCTTTGTGACCTTAGGGTTTCTCTTGAACAATTTGTGTTTAATGTTAAAAGGGTTGAACTTAATAGATGCTGATAGCTTGACAGTATCCCTTGTTACCTTTCCAGGTTCTGGCAGTGTTTCAAGAGATAGGTGTCAACAACGTGTTGTACTTCCTCGTCTTTGGAGAATCTCTTCTTAACGGTAACCTTGAAATATCATATCATCATATTGTCATATTATCATATTATCCTGTTGCACCATGGACATATCTATTAAACAATTTTTCAAACATAACATGTGTTTTCAGTTAAATCTGTTCAAGGTCGTTTTTTAACAATTTGATGACAATGATTTATTTATTTGTTGAACATCTACTTTACTATACTTAATATAATGCACTTTTGGGAAATCTGAGTTTAATCACTATCACTTCAGATATATTTTCGTTCATGGACTATTCTTCAGTACTGTGGTGATGTCATAGCAATATGACCTCGTCATTTTTACAGCAATATGATGACATTGCTTGATGAGCGATTTTATTTATTTGACGATTGCAGACATAATTTAAAATCGAATGTCAAAAGAAAAGTACTAAGGAAATTAGTTGAATAAGGTTTTGGATAATAAATAACCGTTTTGGGAATACCATATGCATGATTATCATCATTATGTCGTTATCGAAATGGACCTATATTGTAAAGTCTTGTCTCCACAGACGGAGTGACGGTGGTGTTGTACCAGGTGATGCAGAGTTATGATGAGCTGAGTTCATCAGGGGAAGGTGTCGATGGGCAACAGGTAAGAAGAGAAGACAAGAATCTATATTTAAACGTAACTCGATTATCTTGACATAAATTATTGTTCCCAAGTTGTTATTTGGAATAGATTCTTTAACGACAGTGCAATATGCTAAAAGAGAAAACGTATTAACGTTGTAACAATAAGAACATGAATGGAATTTTTCATCATACATTTTGGAAATCTGAAAGCAACTGAACGTTGATATCATTAACGTTGTGGTATATACTTCCAACATGTACAAAAACTTTTCAAATTGGCGATGGTATCACGAATTCATGAATGAACATTGGTTACTGCCTCGAGTTATATTGGTGTCTGTCTTTCTCCAGACAATTTGTTAAGTTGTTGTTGTTTGTTCATACCTTTTTCCCCACCGGAATGGAATTGTTGGACATAATCATCGCTCTGTGCCTCTGTCCATCCGTCCTTGTAATCATTTCGTTTCCGGAGCAGAACTCAGAAACTTTTTAACTAATTCAATATGTATCTTCGTAGGTCGATCAGCCATCATGTGTTAAACGTGCCTTCATTGAAACAGGATGTAGACATTTATATGGGAAAAGTCTTTGGCTGATTACCTCAAAAACATTAAATTAGTTCTTTCCCTCCTTCTAAATTGGTGTTTTTTCATATTTTAAAAGTTCTGAGTTTGTCTCCAATAACACAAGCTAAAACTTGATTTCTATACTCACAAAGCTTTGATTCCTTTGATTTTGTTCAGCGTTCTGAAATTATATTTGTTTCGTTTCCATGACAATAAGGTGGAGTATGTACAATGGTTGCTTCTATATTTCAGTTACTCCTCATCATAAATGTTCCTTTAACACCACTCAATAATTGAATCAGATAGTTTTATTTTGTTATATTAAAGATGTAAGTACACTTTTGGTGTTTTCAACTTCTTTTTTTATTTTTTTCATTTTGGTTATTGTAACGGAAACGTTACTTAGAATTAGGTTTCTGAGCTCAACTCAAAAACTGTTACAACTAGCTCATTGAATTTTTTTCTGAATTATTCAACATGTATGGATGTGATTTTTGGTATTTTTAAGTTCTTCGGATTTTTTCTATTTTAGGCGGTTTCCATGGAAACATTACTTTAATTGGGACCGGTGGGATATGTCATATTCTTATGACTCGTGTTATTTTTTTTATTTTTTAGGGTGACCTTTAAAATCTAACTCCTTACAATTTGGCTTTTCTATATGTACATGTAATTCTGTCTTGTTCAAATAGTTCCATTTGAAAATTATAAGATACATAGTAGATTAGTAAAATTAGTTTTCTTGGTATGTTGGTATCAGGCTATGCTATCACTTATGCTATGCTATGCTATGCTATCTTGTAATGACAACCAAGAATAGAACTTGTGTATTGCTGAAAGAACAACTTGATTTTAAAGTTTAATGAAATATTTTCCCTTTTGCCATCCTTACCCTCAATCTTATTGAATATGATCTATCTGCTACACTTCCCTATGCGTGTAGCTATAATCTGCGTAACGTTGTAAAGAAAATTATGATATCATTTTAATGAGATTGTCTTTGCCCCAGCTGGGCCTGGGTATCCTCAAGTTCCTGGTGGTATGTGCTGGAGGTCTCGGTCTGGGTATACTGGCGGGGGCACTGACTGCATTCTTCACCAAGTATACCAGGCATGTCAAAGGTATGGCAGCCTTGTACTTTGGTTTTATGTATAGATTATTTTCCAAATTCAAATGTTTTGAAAGTAGTTTCCGTGTGTAACAGTTGTACAAACTATTGAAACTATGCTTAGAATTCAACATCTATGAACATGACATTTCTCAATTGATAATAAAGTAATCGGGTTTTTTTCATTGAAAATAACAAAACGAAGCTTGTATTAAGTGAGGTTTCGATGGCCGTGGCTGGACAAGTAAGTGGTGCTTTGGCAAATATGTGCAGTATCAATTGCTGTCCATTTTAAACATGATGAAATAGCAGGAAGAGGTTTCATATAAACAGTTTTGTAGCTGGAACCGTGTTGGTATGAATGGCTGTTTCACTCGTTTAAGCTGAAATTCTCATAGACCGAAACGTGTGTCGCCAGAATAACATAATATCATATTCAGGTAGAGCCTTTTGACCTAAAATTCTCATTGCTAAACCAAAACCATTTTTTTGCTTTGCAGTGGTTCAGCCTATCTTGATATATACAATGGCATATCTTGGTTTTCTGCTGGCGGAGCTGTTCGAGTTCTCAGGAATCATCGCCATCATCGGGTGTGGTCTGACTCAGGTGCAGTACGCCTTCCACAACATCAGCGACAAGTCCAGAACCACCATCGTCTACTTCACCAAGGTCATCAGGTATACCATTCACACATCAACAGTGTATAAAATAACTTGGAAACCTAGCCTGTCCTGAAAATTTGTGGAAAATAAAGAAATGTTTTGAAAAGTTACCAGTCCTAACCAATAGGTAACACATCCTGGCAAAAAGAAGCCAGTTTAAGGACTGGCGGACGGGCTATAATTTAATCACTGAGATCAGTTATATATGTGTTACATCGAGGAATTCAGTTTACTCTGTTGTCACTAACTACAAAATGTGTCTACAAATGTGTCTAACTACAAAGGTATCAATAGAAAAAATTTCAAGTATAAAATTGAGGTGACGATAATGTAACCATCACAATTTGAAATATATATTCATAGACTTCATCCTAGTATTCCAGAACTAATATTGAGGGTTCCCAAATTGAACTTATTCTCAACATCACAGGAGTCCTTATCTGTCGTTAAATTATTCATCGACACATGTTAATTAACTGAGAATGGCACACCTGTTTCCTAATAAAGATAAAACAACAACTTCCGAATGTACCATTGATACCATTCCATTATTTGTGTCAGAGTTCATGCGCCTTGGTGTCTCTTCAATGCCCAAATGATGCAAATGCCACATGTTAAACGAATCTATATCTTTTGCAATAAATCTAACAATTCCTCAATACTTTATTACTGTTAGATTTCAATTTCATCTTGCAGTACAACAAACGAGATCATCATCTTCCTGTTCCTGGGCCTTGCTATGGTGAGGAAGCGATCCCACATGTGGCACACGGGCTTCGTGCTGTGGTCCGTCATACTCTGTCTGCTCTACAGGTTTATCAGTAAGTTTCAATTGGTGACAAGTCTTCCAACTCGGTCAATCTTAATATCATAACGGAATGATGGTAGGAGTAAGTTTTGCTTTTTACATTTTTAGGTTGTTGATAAATGTGTGTGATTTTACAACTTCGTGGATACATGCGGAAACGGTTAGGACATGTGTCTTACTAGAACTTATTAGAATATGCTACAAACTTTGTAAGTTTTCGAATATTTACTGTTAGAATGATTGACAAACTTAGCGTTAACATCATTTATCTTCGATATCTTTCATTTTGTTATTACATTAACTAATCAATCTACTTTTTTTTAATGTATTTACTGATAATTGAAATTAAATATAAAACAAAGAATTCTTGATTAAGATTGTTTACTGTCGTAATAATTGGGTTTCATTGTATAGATTTTATTTGTTAGTGTTAAAATTTGTTATATGTTGTTTGTTACCAGTAACCTTTTTTCTGACCTTCCTCGTGAATACTCTGGACAAAAGTAGAAACAGAAAAATCGGATATGATGAACAGTTCATGATGGTACGTTAGGTAGTGAGGTCTTAAAGGGGCAGTAGCACGTCTTTTGAAAAATTTATATTTCCAGTTTTTCACCGATATTTGTATGTTAATGCTAAATGTATTATTTCAATAGTGTCAAAAATCTCATTACACAAACCAATCATCCATAGTCAGAGAACAAATCATTTGGTTTCATTTAGAGTCCATTGGCTGCCATTTTTGTGTGAACACCTTTCATTCATTTTGTCTAAGAAAAATGAATCGCATGGCTGCACTTAACATTACATGTTCGATTTTTTACTGCTTCGTTTAGTTAAAATACATTGTCGTTCAATTGGAACCATTTATTTTCATTTTTTACCGACATCACCTTTTGTTCCCTCTAATAACGTGTTTCTGCCCCTTGAATAAATGAAGTACATCAGTGTTATAAAGTTAACACTAGGGTAGTAAAATGTATGCTACCGAAGAATCCGGTTTGGATAAACACCAAGACTTTTGAAGGGTAACTCAACTGATTTCAAAGATCAAGTCGATGCTTACTCAAGTGTTACTTGAGATTACGTCACATGTTTGGTATTTTCATTTCTGCTGATCATTTTGCATCAAAATAAATTAAGTTTTGAAATTTCAGTATAGTTGTCATTCCAATCATATTTGATTTAAGAAGCTTCGTAGTCACAATTTGGCATGACTATTTTCGCACTGTCATCACAATTGTAGAAACCCATTTCCATCTAATGTAACTGCTGTAAAATCATGAACATTTTGTTAGAATTCCTTCTTTCTCGGGTGATACCAATTTCAATTATTCTTTCCCTAACATTTTACACGTAAGCTCGTTTAGTATTCATATGTATCCGATAACTAAATAATAATCTTCATCTAGTGGACATTTCTTCATTATCCTATATTTCCTCAAGGCCTACGGAGGACTGCGTGGAGCTGTAGCCTTCTCTCTAGTAGCCCTCTTGGACGAGGACAAACTGCCCACGGGTATGAAGGACATGTTCGAGACAGCTACCCTTGTTGTCATCTTCTTCACTGTCTTTATTCAGGTTAGTTTAGAGAAAACATCGGATACTATAAATTTCAAGCTTGTCTCGTCAAAATGAGATCCTTATTTTGCAGATAAAGTCAACAGAAGAAAAATTATCTTATCCAGATTGATGGTCTCGTGTTTCAACTCCGAAGGCTCTTATCCTGTATTGCTTGATTAGAATATAATTTGAATTTTTTAAATATCTATCAAAAGTAAGGATTAAATTGCCGTGACATTGAAGCTGCACCATTATCATCTGTTTCGCTGTTTTTCTTCGGGTAGTTTTGGAGAATGCCCATCAGATTCTATATCACTTGCTCTTCTCGCGTATTCCACAATTCATTTTTGTCCTTCAGCCAATTTTAATTCCTTTGAATTTAATCAGTTTTTGTTGAAACCTTTATTGTAAAAGAGTCTACATTAGAACAAAGAGTAATCAATAACTTGAAGGTGCCATTATTCTATTGATATCGTCAAAGCTGAGGATTTCATAGTTTTTACAAGTATATATGTTTTGCGTTTTCGAATTTTGAACATAGTTTAAATCTTGTGTTTCTATATACAAGGGGATATCCATAAAGCCCTTGGTGAAACTACTCAGGATCAAGCTTGCTCCCTCGAAGGAGCTGAGTCTCAACGCAGACCTGAACGAAAACGTAAGTTGCTTTGGGTGAAAGACGATATTGATACTTACCATGAAAACATAACTGAATAGATATTTCTGAAAGAGCCTTTTCCCCAGAGACCTCCTCGTCAATTTTTAAGAAAAATCAAAATCCCGAGACTCTAGGAAAGATCTCTTGAGGAAAGTTTCCATAATCAAAATGGTAGAAATTGTTGTCTGTATGTTTAATCGCTTAGTCGAGTTTGTGAAGTTCTTGCTTTAGCAAAGCCCGGTACAAACGGTAAGGTATTTTAGTGATGACTAAAGGGACCTGCCTTTGAGTGTTTGCGTTAAATTGAATGGAAGGCATTTTTCTACTTTTAAAATTGATTGTCGTTTGTCAACCTTCCAATGTGTTGTCCATACATCGCAACTCTCAACCTTAATGTACCCGATCAGTTTGCAAGTCAGAAAGATAACATTGCAATTGCTTTTTTCTTAACTTATTTTTATACACCTTTCACGCACTGTAATATTATTCTTAGTTGACGGACCACGTTATGGCTGGAATAGAAGAGATTGTTGGCATCCATGGACGATTCACACTTAAGGTAACTCAGTGAGATATGTTGTTTTCAAGAAGATGCTATCACGGGGGATACTGTGTGTTATGTAACTTATTCCAATGAAAATCATATTCAAAGTAAAATGTATACAGTGTGGTGTCGGAATCATTAATAAATTTGAAATAAGCATTAACTCCTGTTTTCTCAAAAACTTAACTAAAGAGAAATTTCGTATTATTGCATTTAATATGGAATTAAATATGTTGATGTAATGATTTTCAAGGTCTTTGAATTCTTTATTCCTGTTCTTATGTTAATGCTGAACCATGACCCTGTTGATATGTTGAAATCGAGTCTTTTAATAGAAATTTCCAGTTTGCGTTATTCCCTTTTTACACTTAGAGCAAATAAAAATGAGAAAACAGTATAATTGAGTCTCGAATTTCGCTGGGAAAGAAATAGTTGTTTGGAAATATATTCATTTGGCTTTGTATTGATAGCAATGCTTCAAAATGCAAAATCCCCTGCCATTAGAATGGCTTACCTATAATGGCTATTATAAAAAGACGAAGTCTGTCAACTTTTTGCCTTTAAAATGATCTATTTTGAAAAGGAATACCCGGGTGTATAGATATTTTAAAAAGATGTTGTTTATCATAATTATACCCTTGCCTTTCCTTTAAATGAGAATATATGTGCTTTATTTTCAGGAAGAGTTTGAAAACTTTGAGGACCGCTACATCAAGCGATTTCTACAGTTGGAACCTGAGACTAGCCATACACAGCTACAGGAGTTCTACAACAAGATTATACTCAAGTAGTGTCATTTATATTCAGAATGCTTACAAAATATCAAACATGTCTTCCAATACCAGAAGAATGCCAATATCTCATTAGATTGGTAGTTCAAATATATATGAAAATGTTGTCCACTTCCACCACGTTACAAAAATCTAATTAACACGACAAGAGGAATTAAGGAACCCCCCCCCCCCCCAGAGAGTTGACATCAAGACAAAACATTGTTTCACATTAATATGAAGCATACATATTGGAATTGGATATAGGCTTGGTTCTTACTTTTTCTTGTATATATAAAAGTCAAGTAAAGTTTTAAAATTATTTGATATGTCATTAATTGATATAACTAAAAAAATTACAAAATGATTTTTATATGATTGGGATTCTAGTTTAGATTGTTAATGGATGTTATTTTGGTTTCAGGGAACACTTTAAACATCTTGAACTTGCCGGTGCCAAGGTTGATCCGGGACGAACTCACATGTAGGTTTTATTATGTCAATTATAAAATATAGGTGTTAACAGTAAGTAACATTTGAGATAGACAATTCAAAGGTCCGTATTTCAGACAAATTGATACAAGTTGACAATGTTAAAACTTAAATATTGTTGATATAAAATTAAAGGGAAAGTAGAACAAACAAATTCTCTGTAAATAGGAAATCTATATTCGACTTGTAAAACTGTGTCATCTTTACTACCCAACGTTACAAAGGGTTTTGAATTTAGTCATACATTAATATCATTTATTGTCGACTTTGGGCTTTTCAATCGAATTTCTGCCTCCAAAAATGTTTTTTGTCGTACTGTGACTTCAATCCTTTTTCTCTTTCTACTAGACCTCGTATTGATACGAAGATGTACCTGTACAAAGAAGACGAGCACTCACACGTTCCTCATGGTCATGTGGCAGGTAAGTGGATATTGTAAAATTAAAGAAACGTTGTGTTTTCCATGACATGTATGGTGCCTTGTCATAACTGAATTGATACCGTGTCTCTTCCTTTGATTTTCAATAGGAAAACATGCCATCCTGTTTGTGTCACAGTTGATCTCTATAAGTATAAGGCAATAATAATGATCTTGGTTTAACACTAGCTAGGTGATCTACATCGTTAATGGCAAATTAAAAAGAAATGGAAGTTGATATTATTAATTATATATTCATCGTATACAGCGTCTCTGAGTGATGTCATTGATCATGCATATGCTGATGACACACAACTACAGAAGTCCTTTTCACAATCCAGTTCTTCTACAACAATAAGTGGCCTTGAAACTTGCCTATCTGATATCAGATCCTGGATGATAAGTAATAAACTCAAACTCAATGAAACCAAGACCGAGGTTCTTCTCGTTGACACACACTCCAAAAGGAAAACTTTATATGAATCCTCGCTTCGGATTGGGGACTCATCCATACCATTCTCGGATGTGGTAAAGGACCTGGGAGTCTACTTAGACTCCAATATGACAATGGACAAGCATGTGTAACACACTTGTAGGGCCTGCTTTTACCACCTTAGATGTATTGGTCAGATCAGACATCTGCTAACAGAAGATGCTACGAGTCAACTGGTCAGGTCCCTTATTCTTTCCAGACTGGACTATGGCAACAGCCTGCTTATTACCATCAGACAAGATCTTCTAATGAAGCTCCAGAGAATCCAGAATGCCTCTGCCCGGTTGATATTATGTTGCAAAAAATCATCACATATAACACCATTGATGATGAAGCTTTACTGGCTTCCAGTTGAAGCTCGGATCGACTTCAAAGTCCTATGTGTAACATACAACTGTTATCATGCTGTCGAACCAGAGTACCTCCAAGACCTTATACACAAGCACAACCAAACCAGAACTCTGAGATCCAATGATCAACTCTTACTATCTGTTCCAAAGGTCAACCTCAAATCATTTGGCCACAGATCCTTTTCATACTGTGCTCCCTCACTTTGGAACTCTCTCCCGTTTGATATCAGAAACTCTCCATCTTTACCTGTCTTCAAGTCAAGTCTGAAGACCCATCTTTTCTCCAAATACTACTTTTAGGAACTTGAACTGCGCTTTGAGCAACCAATTTGGATGGAAATAGCGCAAAACAAATGCACTTATTATTATTATTATTATTATTATCGTATATTGTATCTACTTACTTAACATGACTTAGCACAACATTGGTGTCACAATTGGTTAGAGAGGTAATTCCGCATCTGCCTCGGTCAATATTGCAGTAATTTCGTTTTAATTTCGAATTAAGTAAAATGATTTGAATGACCTATTCTTACTAATTAGGTGTGCGCTTTATTATCGCAATGCCAATACATCGCAATGCAGATTGTGCAATACAATGATTGCAATATATATTGAACTTATATCACATTGAAATTTCTAAAAATATTTTTTGGAGGCACAGTTAGAAAAGGGTGACAAAAACGTTTCTTAGTTTGCAAGAATATGTCTTAGGCTGTATGAATAGTGATAGCAGTCATGTGTACATATACATATCATCAACATTTACTTGCAACGTGTATCTTCATAAGCAGTAGTCTATTTTCGAAAGATCCGAAATGCATTTTTAGCTCATCAGGACTGAAAGTCCAGATGGGCTTATGGCATGGCCCGTCGTCCGGCGTCCGTCCGTCCGTCGTCCGTCCGTCCGTCCGTCCGTAAACTTTCGACACTTTCGACTTCTCCTCATGAACCATACACATTAGAGAGCTGAAATTTTGTGTACAAGTACCTTAGCATATGGAGATTCTAATTTGTAACTTTGGTGACCCTGTGACCCCAAATAGGGTCACAGGGGTCACAACTTTAAAAACCTATTTTCATCTTCTTCTCCAGTTCCAGAAGGACTAGAGAGTTAAAAATGATATGTGCAGACTCCTTGGCCAATGGGGATTCTAATTTGTAACTTTGGTGACCCTGTGACCCCAAATAGGGTCACAGGGGTCACAACTTTAAAAACCTATTTTCATCTTCTTCTCCAGTTCCAGAAGGACTAGAGAGTTAAAAATGATATGTGCAGACTCCTTGGCCAATGGGGATTCTAATTTGTAACTTTGGTGACCCTGTGATCCCAAATAGGGTCACAGGGGTCACAACCTTAAATTCCTATTTTCATCTTCTTCTCCAGTTCTAAAAGGAGTAGAGAGTTAAAAAAGATATGTGCAGACTCCTTGGACAATGGGGATTCTAATTTATAACTTTGGTGAACCTGTGACCCCAAATAGGGTCACAGGGGTCACAACCTTAAAAACCTATTCTCATCTTCTTCTCCAGTTCCAAAAGGTCTAGAGAGTTAATATTGATATGTGCAGACTCCTTGGACAATGGGGATTCTAATTTATAACTTTGTTGACCCTGTGACCCCAAATAGGGTCACAGGGGTCACAACCTTAAAAAACTATTTTCATCTTCTTCTCAAGTTCCAAAAGGTCTAGAGAGCTGAAATTATATGTGCAGACTCCTTGGCCAATGGGGATTCTAAATTGTAGATTTCGTGACCCCATGACCCCAAATAACCTTAAAAACTTATTTTCATCATCATCTTTAGCTCCTAAAGGTCTATTGAGCTGAAAGACTTCATGTAGACTCCTTGGCCAATTGGGATTCTAAACTGTAGGTTTTGTGACCCCATGACCCCAAATAGGGTCACAGGGGTCACAATCTTAAAAACCTATTTTCTCCATTAGATGACAGTCTATGGCAAATTTATTTCTCCTTGGATATTTTAGTGTGGACTTCTTTCACTGTCTGATATTGGCGATCTAGAAAGTGTTGAATAATAATACATTAAATTTTGTTTTGTAATTTTTTTATAGGTTTTTTTGCAAAAGGTAACATCAGTTTCATTTTTAGCTCATCTTGCCTGTATAAAGCAAACTTGATATGATGCCTGATGAGCTACAGAGCCAATGGCTCTATTTTTTCAAATGTATCGTGTGTAAAAAGAATACGGAACATAAGAACAAGATGTTGACAGGAGTGTTCATCCAACATAATCCAAAACGAAATTTAGTGCCATACTCAGCCGTATTTACCATACTGTGAATTGTGGACACTCTAATGCTGTTTTATTTCAGAACCAGAAGTGAGAAAGAAGAGGAAACACAAGCTCCTGCACATCGATCATCACGGCTTGAGGAGCTTGCTAAAAACTCACCGTGGAGCCAGTGTAAGCATCTCATAGTTTATGATTTTTAAAAAAGTACTCCTTTTTTTATAACCTATGGTGATTAACAGCAGGGGGTTGGCATTCGAAAATAACAGTCGAGAAAACATCTTCATCGATTTTCCTTTATAGTAATAGGTAATATTAGTAATAATCAATCTGTTTATGAAACAAAAATATTTCGTATACATAAAAAGAAATTTTCTCAAAAAATGAAAAATAATGACAAATACTTCTCATCATGATCGCAAACATGTTTCTCATCAATGGTTTTGTTGTTTCCATCAATATTTGAATATGTTACTGTCATTTCTTTACAGCATTTCATGATATATATGCAAAATGAAGAATATTCCTTAGATTATCGTATCCTAGAACTTTAAGATAAGTTTCCTTCGGCTGTTAATAACAAAATGAAAACAATTTAAAGACTCCAGATGGCAACTGATGATGTAACTTTCCTTTGTAATGAAAACAACACTTTCAAAATGAAAAAATATATATATACTTCAAATGTAATTTTTCTAAGGCTCTTCATCGCAAATGGGACAAGAATCTGACTGAAGAGCATCATGGGAATATTGCAAACCAAATTCAGACGAAGACAACCCGCAATCGTCAACTACAGAATTATCAGCTCAATAGTAGCAAGAACACTGAGAGCGAAGACGAGGCTCGTTTCGATGAAAACGGAAGTAATAATCGGAAAACCGGAAGAGACATCGAGGCCACAGGAGGTGGTTGTGAGGACACCGGAAATGACTTTAAGAAAACCGGAAGTGAGAGTCAAGAATACGACAATCCTGTATACGAAGGAGAAAAACTGACAGTCCACTTCGAGTAGACTAGTATTAATAACATTTATCGCCGTAATTTCATTGAACATATTTAAGTATAGATATTACTCATATCCTTTTTCTCCACCAATAACATGCCAAATTCATGTCATAAAGCGTATATTATTTGTAAGTGTGCTATGTTCTATTTTACATCTCTGTCATATCTTGACTGTGTCCTCTTGCTGTTTGCTTGTTAGTGCATTTGTTTTTTCGAAAATTTCGAGTATGTATGTTACACGTTTTGTCTACTTAAAATAATTGTCGTACAAATGTAACAATGTTTTATTCATAGTTAATTTGAATTCTTCTCCTGTTTGTACGATCAATGCTGGTGGTGCTGCCTTTTAAATGTGTTCGTTATAATCACTCAAAGAATAGAAGAATGTCTGACCAAAATATAACGATGGTTAGGTTTGACGATAAACTGTTTGAAGACCTTTTCATTCATTATCATCAGTATAAATGCAACTGTTGCCGATAACTGACATGAATTCAGATCAGAAAAATATCGAGTTCTAGATTTATCTGTTTTCAACCATGTATCAGCTGCTTAATCTTCTTATACTTTATACTATAACTCTCGCCTTCATCTTGCTGTGCCTTGAACCACGTTTTTTATTATCATGTTGTTCCTTGCGTATTCCTTGAATTGTTTATGGATCCAATAAGGATCCAAATCGAATACGATTAATCATAAATATATACTCAGTACAATATGTCTTTATTGTCATCTTTCAAATATTATATAGTTGTTTAAACTGTATATTTTTCTTTCATTGAACCAATCAATGTGACCATCAACAAATGCTTGCCATTGCCGACTAATATAAGCAAACAATGAACATATTACATACGGCTAATGTCTAATGAAAACTATATCATTTATCAGGCTTAGAACTTTTATGAAAACAGCAACATTCATTTGGGATTTCCGGTTTTCTTAAGTTTGTCTGTTGTGGCCTGTGGAGTGTGCTGTTGCAAAACCAGGGTAATTAATTATGTTACAACTATCAAAGAACTGTTGATATAAAGTGCAATATTTTTTATGGACATCAAACTTCATTATCCAGAGAAAAGGGACATTTCGGTATGGATTCTTAAACCGTTTTTATGCAAAATGTATTCTTAATAATTAAATAGCTTCATGAATGTTACTCAAACAGTTTACCTGTTGATATAGGTTGTGGATATATATACAATGTCAACAATTTTAGATATTGATTATTAAAGAATTGACTTTAAAATTTATTCATTAGTTTAGTTCATGGAGGTTTTTAAGTTTATACCTCCATGAAGTTAATAAATCAATAAGTCAATGCTCAAATTAAATGTGACAATACACCATCCAAACGAAAGTTTATGTAAAAAAATAAACAACGAACGGAAATTCTAAGAAAACGTTTTAATTACAATGTATTTTATTACAATGTATCATTAAACGTCAACAAAACCATTACAGAAAAATGTTGTGAATTTGCATATTCTATCTACTTTGCATTGTAGTATCTATGATATGTTTCAATGTGCATAGTTCTTCTCATGTTTATATAATACGACATCACTATTCTAATGTGTTATTCTCAAATCCTACTAAATATATGAACCAATAATTACGAAACACAAATAGTGTTACTGAAACGGGGAAAACAAACTCTGTTCTTAAAATAGGTGAATACGTGTTGTCAAATGATTTGTTCATATAGTAAATATACTGAACAAAAATAATATAAAGGATATATGAACATTTGAAATCATGTATATCAGTTAAAATTTTCTGATCCCTTATTTATTTTATGCAGTAGCTAGAAAATTAAGTTCTTTCAACTTTGTTGAAAGGCGAAAGTAAACTTAGGAAGCAATACAAACTGATGACAACTGTTTTAAATTAACATAAGATACTTATAAGAATGACACTACATGAATGTTTGACATTGTTTTTAGAAATTATGTACAAATAAATACTGGCTTTACATGCTTAAACTCCAATATATTACAAAAGAAATAAGTTTCGAACATTCTTTGAAATTTCATGATAAGCGTGTTAATAAGATCTGACAAATGTCGTTACCAAATCATGACGTGAAATGATATTATTTCTTAATATGAACATCATTATGAGGAAGACCCTTTACCCGATGAATTACAATACATGTATACCAGTTAGCATATCAGTAGACTTTAAATATTTCAAATATTTTCACTTTTGCTTAGCGTGCATGTTAATTAGCGCTTAATTAAGAAGACATACATTTCTGTATATGCTGAACAGGATATTCGAATATTTAAATTTCACACGTTGAATATTTACATCAGGGTACCATTTAGACTGAGTAAGTATCAATGTCTAGCAAAGGTACTGAGACACCCATCTGAAGAAGGGGCAAGAACTAGCCATGAAACGTCGTGTGAAATAAAAAAGAATGTCATATCATTGTCTTGTATTACTACCCAACTTCTACATGCCTTTGAAGTATTTCAAAGATACCCTGGTTCAAATATTTGTTTGTGTGATATGTTATAATCTGAAATGTATTGCAAACGTCTTTTTGAATTCATATCAAGTAACCAAACGTTATATAAGTAACTCTACAAAAAAGTTATTGGTGTAACCTTTACCTTTAACTCCATGTCTGCTTAAAAAGACATTACAGGGTGAACATCTCAACTTAACAAGCATTTGTGTATATCTGACATCATTAATATAAGATAGACTTGACATTTCTCGTATACATTCTAATGTAAATTTATGATGCACTCAAAATTCATCACATATATCGTCTATAAATATCCTTAGCTGGCTACACAGTCTAAGGATACCTAGCCTCGATAATACACGCTACACACCCAGGCTAAGTTCACTAAGACTGATTTGGCAAAATGTCAAAGACCTTCAATATATGCCTAAAATATCTATATCTTCAATTGCATACATCTATACTTAGGGAATACTCGTCGACATTCATTTTCATTGTCTTATGAACATTATCCTTATCCATATATCTATATTCAAATATGCTTGGACAGGTATTCTATTAAATACATCTGCCCCCGCTGAGCTGCATCAAACCCAAATATGCCCTTGTAGAAACTCAGCACTCCATGGAATGTGTCTGGCAGGTGCATCCACTTGACATTAACGCCAGATTGTTCAAGACGATTTGCATATATAATACCTTCGTCCCGCAAACCATCCACCTTCACCGTCAAAATAAAGGCAGGTGGAAGATCCGATAGATCCTCTGACATTAATGGAGCTATTTTAGGGTCAGAGACCAATTTTTCAATGTGCTTTGCAACGCTATTGTCATCTGGTGCTATGACGTCATTTCGTTTGTAGTCACGTGGTACAAGATGATGCGGAAGTAGTCTGTAGTCTACAAAGCGCTTGCACTTGTCCCGGAGAGACCTTGTGGAGAAGTTTCCTGTCGCCATGAACGATAACTCTTCCTGAGTCAGATTGACATACATGCCAAATATAAACGCCATTTGCTGGGCATATGAGGGACTAAATTCGCGTTGTTCCACATGAACCGGAAGTCTGACGTCACAGAATTGCAGCATGGGATATATCAGAATTTGGCTCCTGATTCGAGGTAGCACTTGGTCGTCCCTGAACCGGATTGCCAAGGCTGCTGCTATATTGCCTCCGGAATTGTCACCTTGGGGGGAAAGTATTCAAATTAGTGACTGAATTATTCTCAGGAAATATATAATCGTCAAAACTCGGGGACCAGGACATATTGGCCATCCTATTTTTGAAATCAGTTTATTGTAGTACCTTTCTTATAGGATTAGCGCTCCACGTTAGGTTTACAAAAAAATCAGTTAAATTCATATCAACAATTTAAAGATAAGTTAAAAGTTCCACATTTTTTTAGAAAACAAACACTGAAAGTTTGAAAATAATTGTCTATATCGGATCGGTTATCTCTCTTGAAAATTTTATGGATCAAGTTCGTATCCCTGTAGGGACCCTATTCTATTTTCATTACTGTCAATTTTTATAAAAATATATTTTCCTACCTCCTATCGCAATCCTGGTGGGGTCGATATCGAAATCGTCAGCGTTCTTCAGCAGGAACATGGTGGCCTTTCTACAGTCCTCGAAGGGTACCGGGTAGGGGTACTCAGGGGCTAGTCTGTACCTGGCGATGTATAAAGGTGGCAAAATAAACGAGTTTTATATGGTTAGGGTTACAATAGTACCCATCATATGCAAAAACACGTTAAAGGAGAGTTGTTTTGTTGTTTAGACTCTTCCCGCATTGATAGGATTCTACTTAGGGAGCTACCTCTTTGAGGTGAGTATGTCTTAGCAAGGATTTTCACAGCTTTCATAGTGCTATAAAATTCATTGGTTTAAGCTAACTCAAATGGAAAATTTCATTTATCTCATTGACGGATTGTTGCAAGATTTCTGTATTTGTCATACTTTACATTGTGTGATGGTATGGTAAGGTGATCTTGAAACTTAAATTCTTTTTACAAGTGCATAGACGATTTTTAGAGAATTCCATGGGAACATATAAAAGACCTGACCTGTTTAAATCGGTGGAAAGTGAAAGGGTTTAGACATGGCCATCTGACACGATCCCTTAAGTATCAGTACAAAGAAAAGTACCAGTGGTGCGCTTGAATTCTTTGAAGGGCATTTAGAACAGCAAGAGATTCTGGAGAACAACTTCCTGCATTGTAAAAATCACCTGGTTTCGGAATCTTTGCTCACTCCTTCATCAGGTGGGATGTGGTTGATAACAATCAGGGATTAACATATACATTAACTTGCCTTTATATTGTATATATGTTCTTATCATGACGACATCGGCTAGTCCGAGCAACTAATGGAACCGAAATGCAACTCATGACCGAAGTATTTTCTCCTTTCGTTGTGTAACCTAGAGATAATCAAACAATAAAACTGATACAATTAATCCACCTGAAGAAGAAGTAAGCAAATTCTTCGACAGTGACAATAAAGAAGTTGTTATCCAGAAATTCGTATCCTTTACCCCTACTTACTCCACAGACACCACAGCAATCTTTGCCCCTTTAGCGTAAGTAGCGACCACCCCATCGTAGGAGTCGATACTCATCCAGACGAACCCTCCCCCATGGTAGTACACGAGGCAGGGCAGGGGCTTCTTGGCAGCCCGGGGGTAGTAGATCCGAACCCGTACCCCATCGAACACCTCGTCAGCTATCTGAGGTGGAGGCAAGATGCATGTGTTAATCTTTGAGTTTGGTACCGTTTGAATCATATATGGAGTATTCAGAGGAATATGGTCATGGAATTCATGGTATACTGACTTCGAACAACATTGATATCGTGATGGTTATAACGGTTCGATAATTAACCTTTTTTTACATTTCACAAATGAGCATAGTTTATCATTATCAAAAATTGTGTTTGTAATTGAAAGTAGGCTGTATGAATAACATATCAAATAGTCATTCATTTATAGAAAGAACACAAGTACACTGTTTTTGTATATGCTTTCAAAGGAATGATTATATCTACATTCTCGTCATGGGTTAGAAACTGTCTTAATATAAGATGGATTTGATTCTTTTTTTCTGAAACTAAACTGTTGTTATGCATTTATTCCCATTCAAACAATGCCTCATGAGGTTCTCAAAACCTGTTCCCAATTTACATGTACATCAAACCAAATCGAACATCAGATTCTTCTATAGTCACTATAAGTATTGAAGATTACTTAAATAAAGTACATGGTCTGATTTTAGACGAACCTTTTTTCAAAAATATTATTAAAGCCAAAATAGCCAATTTCATCATTTGGATTTAAGATTATTAACATTAACTTCGGTGTATGATTACGAGATGAGTCTAATTTTTAAACAGATACCATTAAAGCCAAATCGTTACATATTCTAAATATCACATAACGGACTGAAGATCACTGACAAACTTCTGTGTCTGCTTAAGATGGAGACGAACATACTCTATTTTCACAGATATCATCAAAGCCCAATCGTTACATATTCTATCATCATTTAATGCATCATAAGGACTGAAGGTCACGCTCAAAAAGTTCTGATTCTGATTTGGACACGCCCCTAATATTTTTCACAGATATCATCAAACCCAAAAGGTTACTTCTTCTGAATGCCACCACAAGGATTGAAAATCACTCACATAAAGTTCCGGATCTGATTTGGAGACGACCCCTGTTCCCACCATCCTCTCGTATATAACGCGGGTCATGTTGTTCCGGCTGCCGAACCCTAACAGGTACCCAATCTCGCTCTGTGAAGCAATATTGAAAATTGATTATAATGAATATTATTGTACCAATGGATATCTTGATTTGGTGTGACTAAAATGAAATATTAGCATTGGACTTAAATCGTGATGCATGATAGTAAAGCAATAAATACATTTATGATGGTGGTGTGGAGAACATAAATGAATTAATACAAAATACCGTAGAGATTATAGCTTGATATTGTGTCACTAAAATTTAATATCAACATTGAAATATATTGTTAAATTCATTATAAAGTATCAAATAATATTATTATGATGAAGTTGTGTCACTAAAATGCAATATCTGAACTATTTGAACTAAATGATTATGCATTATATTGTACTAATAGAAACACATGTTATATCATTAGAATGTAACATATGGTCTTTTAGTAATGTTGACTGCCACTGCTTCAGTGTTGTTTGTGTTCTATAATGGCGATGATGCAGAGGTCTTTGCTCAATAAATGGTGATGAAGCAGCTCTACAAATGTTGATGATGCTGTTGTTTTTTATCTATAAATAGTGATGAAGCAGTTGTTTTTTATCTATAAATAGTGATGAAGTAGTTGTTTGTGATCTACAAATGATAATGATGTTTGTGATCTACAAATGATGTTGATGTTGATGTTTGTGATCTACAAATGATAATGATGTTGATGTTTGTGTTCTACAAATGATGATGAAGCAGTTGTTTGAGTTCTACAAATGGAATTGATGTTGAGGTATTCTTATGTATTTATTCGAAACTTACCGCAACTCCAGCCAGTTTAACTGTCGCCATGAAGATCTGTAGTTTCCAGGGTTGAGAGACGCCCAGAGGTACGGGTGTGTAGAGGATGTAGGCTAGCCCGATACATAGTACACCAATACACACCGCCAGCACTCGTACACTCAATACACCCATGTCTTCTGGAAGGAAGGGACATTTTATTTGAAAAGAACGGACAGACAGAAACAATTTTATTACGCTATATACCGGTTACTGGTTAGTTAATGTTAAATGTAATATTTTGACAGTGTCAAAAATCTCATTACA
The DNA here is from genome assembly GCA_916613615.1 of Steromphala cineraria. Lineage (NCBI taxonomy): Eukaryota > Metazoa > Mollusca > Gastropoda > Trochida > Trochidae > Steromphala > Steromphala cineraria. The sequence continues at coordinate 16,083,764 of OU744734.1, forward strand.
TAAGTCAATCATCCATAGTCAGGGGACACATAAAATCCATTGGCGGCAATTTTTGTGAACACCTTTAATTCATTTTGTGTAAGAAAAGGGAATCGCATGGCTAAACCTTACGTTATATATTTGAATTACTACTGCTCCATTTAGTTTAAACACATTGTCTTTCAATTGGAACCATTAATTTTCATTTTCCTGACATCACCTTATATTCCCCCTAAAAACATGCTACTGCCCCTTTAAAGTCTATATTTGTTACACGGAACTTGATTAGTTTACGGACCAGATGATGTATTTTAGTTTTGATATGTAGAGCGCGAGTTGAAGTTCATATTGGAACTGTGAATGAAGAAAAGAACTGAAGGGAAAGTTTGAAAATTCATACTTGATTGTAAATGATAAGATATGGTATTTAAAACACTCAGATTACCTACACCTTCTTCAAATACATAGAGAAGATTTGAAACTTATAAGAAAATCGATTGTTCATGGGAAAGAATAAGATATTACATAATACACTAAAACAATGGTTCCTGCTAAGGGTATATAAAGAAAATTTGAAATTTAGAAAATTCATACTTCATCAAAAAGAATGAGATATGATATTGAAACCACTCATAAAACCTATATGTGCTGGAAGGGAATGAAACAGCTGTTTCAAAACACTATCATGCCTGCTTGAAATTAATAACAGATGATATTTCCATTCAGGACACCAAACATGCTTAAATAAATATGGAATAATACAAAATTATACATTTTTTTTAAAATTACCAATTACTTATTTAAGGTAATGACAAATTAGTTTAAAATTCTTTTAAAAATCATTCTCACTGACTAGGATTAATACACGATGTCAAACTACTCAGAATACCAATATCTGAGCAAAGGGAATAGATGTGAAATGATGTTTTCAAACTTTTAGAATAACTGGAAGTGGAATGAGAAATTATATTACACATACTCAGAACACCCATGCTTACGTGCTGGAAGGGAGTAAGACAACATAGCAAGTTGAAGAGTAAATATAGAGCTAATCGCGTTAAAAAGGGGTGAGTCGGGAGACATATCGATCTGATTACGGCGAACGTAGGGCAGAATTCGTTTGAGATGATTAGAGTGAAAATCAATCACTTGACACAATGAAACACATAGGAAACACGTCATAAAAATATATTTTGTTTAAAAACACGTTTAAAAATATTACATTTATAATCAAATTACAATTTGCTTGTGCTGCCAATTACCCGACTTACCGTGTAGACCCTCGCGTTATTGATTGCGTTAAAACGGGACGCCGTAATGCCAGTCTTGCATTGTCTGCCAAATAGAATTATTCATTTCTCGACCTTTCTGACTTCATTTTGATATCTGAATCAACACATCGACATAATATCTTGTTTCGGTTTAGGAAATTCTACGAATCAGAAATAACAGGAACAACATGGGAGACTAGGTAAATAGAAAGCGAAAGTCACACAATCACATAAATTATTGATATGGATATAATTATAGCAAATATATTTCTTTCTTCGAAGTCCACAATTTGTAAGGAATATGTTTGCATTTGGAATCATTCCTAAGCAGTGAAGGGTCTAATAGTGTTTCCAAATTGGTCATTGGCATTATTCTATTGCGAGAAATGATGGGAATTATATCTCGTAGATTAGTTTCTGTTGATATGTCAATATGACCCGCATCTAAAAATAACTGCCATTTAGGACAACGGTGTTATAAGATATCAGAGTGTCCTATATTTTAAATATGAATATATTATACTTACTCGCTCATCCGTAAAACAAGCCCTCCCTTCGGTAAAAATTCCCTTCTCTTGCATACAGCAGTGATATAAAAGGTCATGACCTATTACCTTTGATCCTTGGGGAGAAATCATTGAATAATTTTATCGAGGTGACAAAAGCAGTTATCACTTTAAAAAAAAAAATTAAATGTATATTTCTTCTTCCGATATTTAGAGTATGTTTTGAATATAAGTAAAAATATATGAATATTAGTAAAAATATATGCATATTTTTTAACTTTCGTGAGTAACAAAGCAGTGTATGTATTAGAGTGTATGTATTACATCATATATTTATCTTCTCATATCTATACTGAGAATTCCTAATCACAAATGATAAGAAGACCAGTGTGTTTCTTGAAGAGATCTATACAGGACAGTCTTTGTTATTTATTGAAGGAACAAGCGTAATGATTTTTTGAATATATACTAGTTTGATAAAAGCGAATAGATTGTTTCGCCCTTTCGGATATCTTACAAAAATATCACAAGCACTTGGGGAAAGGATATTGCATGTTATATATAGTATATGAGCACTGCCAATGCATCACGTGCTTGTGAAAAATATCTATCTAAGATAACAAACAAAAGTATCATAAACTGCTCCCTGTCATGACAAAGCCTTGCGATGCCTTAAATTGATTATGTAAATATATTTGAAATCCCCTAAAAATATTTCAAACTTTGCTTCTAACCGTTTAGGTGGGAATACATTTTCAGAATCAGTTTTCCATGTTTAGATTTGACGATGAGGGGCAAAAAGCGAAAAACACGTCTCCTGTCTTAAAGGTACAGTCCTATCGGGGTATTTAATGTGGAATCGAAATTCAAGGTGATATCTAAGTTTATGCATATAATGCAATACGTACATGGTTATGACATCGTCAAGTTGAAACTTATGTTACTGGGGGCAACATTCTAGTTGATTTATATTTGACAGCTTGATAAAGAAGAGGTGAATATCGTTTCCACAAAAAAATTCCGATAGGACTGTCCCTTTTGACCATTTGTATATTATATATATATTTTATCAAATATGAAATGGTACTTTAACGGGGCAGTAGCACGTTTGTTGATAATCTTATATTTTAAGATTTTCACTCATTATTGAATGTTAATGCTAAATGTAATATGTTGATAGTGTCATAAATCTCATTACACAAGCCAATCAGCCATAGTCAGAGGACAAAGTATGAAGATTCACATAAAATCCATTGGCGGCCATTTTTGTGTGAACACCTTTAATTCATTTTGTGTAAGAAAAGGGAATCGCATGGCTAAACTTTGCATTATATATTTGAATTATTACTGCTCCATTTGGTTTAAATACATTGTCTTTCAATTGGAACCATTTATTTTCATTTTCCTGACATCACCATTTATTCCCCATAAAAACGTGCTACTGCCCCTTTAAGATGTTATCAGTAATTAATAAAATTTGAAGTGAAGAAGATTTGATAGAACATTTATTTTTAAGTACAGGCAATTGCACATGACTTGTTGTATAAATGGGGTTTGTTTTTGTATTTTAGCAAATCACCCTGTAATAATCAATAAAGTATGTAGAATGTATGTATGTATGTAATTATATTTAAAGGATCATCAATCAACCATTTATTATAAGATATGCAACTTCACGCAAAAATATTTTAACACAATTTAAAGTAAAATGTTTACTTTTACATCAAATCCAGCAGAATTTCTTCATAAATAGACTGAAAATAAACATTTTATGTCCTCTTCTATTTTGATATTTCAAATTATCCGCCCTTGCCTCGTTATAGCGCTGCGCTACACGCCAATGCGGAAGGAAAACTGGAGTCAAACGGGACAGTTGTATCCCGATCAAACACAGTGGTCACATGTGTGGCGTTAGGCTGTATAGTGCCAGGTAAGAAAACTTTGTTTATATCACTGATCTTTTTGCAAGGATGCTGAATTTATACAGAGACTTTTGAACAGGTGTCGAACAATTGCATTCCTCTGCCAACTGTTCATTCACCAACAGTAACCGTATGTGATGTAGTTGAATGCTGTGTTGGCAGTCCTTCGTTCATCATTATTTGTCATCATACAATTTCGTGGAAACCTGAACTTTTCTTTAGGTGATCGTTATAATGGTTCATTTGTTATAGTTACAGTAAGTGACACAATATACTGTTTATCATTGAATGCGAATTGTTTGTATAACAATGTATTTTAATTGATACATGAAATAGAATTTGTATCAAATGTCATGAATATGTATTAAATGTCATTAATTTGTATTAAATGTTTTGTCTGAAATATCATGAAAGAAACACACATCAGTTTTTATGAGAGATGTGTAAATTGAACTTGATTCCCATTTAACAAACATTTCTTTTAAGTTCAGTAGCACGTTTTTAGGAGGGAAAGACAGTAATGTCAGGAAAATTAAAATAAATAGTGCCAATTGAAAGACAATTTATTAAATCTAAATGAAGCAGTAATAAATCAAATATATAATATAAATTCAGTCATGCAATTCCCTTTTCTTACACAAATGAATTAAAGATGAAATGGCCGCCAATGGATTTTATGTGAATCTTTATAATTTGTTCTAAGGCTATGGATGATTAGTTTGTGTAATGAGGTTTTTGAGAGTATCAAAATTAGAAATTTATCAGTAACATACAACTATCAGTACAAATTTAAAAAATACAATTTTAAAGAAATATACTGCTGCCCCTTTAAAGAGCCTGACCTATCAGTGTCTGGTCCACCATCTTGAATTTTGGGGGAATGACATGAACAAAAGCTCTGAGCTGTCACTAATTTTACAGTGAAATAGAAAAGATTTATGTATTGATATACTATCAGAACATTTTCAATGAATAATTAAAGGTTCTAATCTTGCAATCCTGCAGCAAAGCTATTCCTATGGTGTCATTGTTTCTTATTTAGTCTGCACTCCTATTTATCAAGTTGTCAAACCTGATCGAATTTTTTTTTTCTACTCTAAGTAGCATGTTTCAACTGGGTTGTTGTATTATTAAGTACTGATAACATACATGTATTGAATGGAATGTCGAATTGAATTTATTTTCTACAAGAAATGCCCTGATAGGACTGTCCTTTTAAATCGTCACAAAATTAATAAACCCATCCCATTCAACCAAATTCCAGCTTGATATCAACTGTGTTCTGTCTATAGAAGAACACATCCAGGAAAGCACTTGTTTAAGTACAGTTTTACTTGTTATCATTAGCAGAGTTGATAGGAGATTCTTTGTAAGATAATAGTGGGTTTGGTTTAAACATATTTTATTCACTTGGAAAAGGATTGGGATACCCTCTCCTTTGTAATAGATAATAGTTGATTTAAGACAGTTGTTGAAGTAAGCATGAAATCAAAAGTGATATTTTTATGCAGTTTTTGTCAAATTCAGCAAATTCAGCAAAGATGACATAAGGTTGCATTCTTCAAATAAATTATGAAATTAATAACTTATAATTTATATAATGAATCAGGAAAGTCCAGGAATTTTCTTTTCTTAAAGGAACAGTCCTGTCTGAATATTTTTTGTGGAAACAAAATTCAAGAGTATATCCCTGTTTAAACATATATGCTTATTACATGATTATTTCACATTTGTTTTCAAATATGTGAGTGAGGGTTATTCTAGGGTTACCAAATTGACAAAGAATAGATTGCATCACTGCATTTCTCTTGAATTTAGTTTCCACAAAAAAATACCGATAGGACTGTCCCTTTAAAATATACCACCCATACTGTACTCTATCTTTGAGACTTACAGAAAAAGGGTTCATTTCTATTTAGAAGTATTTTGTCAGGGGCTTATCATATCATAGGGCTTATCATATCATAGTAAATGAGAAATAATGGGTTAATTAAAATTTAAACAATGTAAAAAATATTCAGAAATTGGGAATTTGTATGCCATAAGACTACAAAAATCCTATTTGTACGCCAATCCTTTTCTTGCGTAATTTAAATACTTGATTTGGGGTATATTGCTGTGCCAATACAATGTGACAGTTTTAAAACTGCATGAGTTTATTATAGAAGAGAGTAGTAAAACCATAAAGAAAAAAATCAAGTGTCAGACAGGTGCTCTGTCGTAGGCGGAATTTGGTTCAATGTCAATCTCCGTATTGCGTTATCGACCTGCATTTTGTAAGAGTGACACTTGTTAGAGTCACATATAACAAATTTACTCTGATAGAGGCCTTGACATCTTTATTTTCAGATCACCCACAGCCCCGTTGTATATTTGAGACCTCGAGAAAATTGACTGGGTTCTGTTGATATATCTTAAAGGGGCAGTAGCACGTTTTTTGATAATTTTGTATTTTTAGCTCATCAGGACTGAAAGTCCAGATGGGCTTATGGCATGGCTCGTCGTCCGGCGTCCATCTGTCATCCGTCCGTCTGTAAACTTTTGACACTTTCGACTTCTCCTCATGAACCATACACATTAGAGAGCTGAAATTTTGTGTACAGGTACCTTAGCATATGGAGATTCTAATTTGTAACTTTGGTGACCCTGTGACCCCAAATAGGGTCACAGGGGTCACAACTTTAAAAACCTATTTTCATCTTCTTCTCCAGTTTCAAAAGGAGTAGAGAGTTAAAAATGATATGTGCAGACTCCTTGGACAATGGGGATTCTAATTTGTAACTTTGGTGACCCCATGACCCCAAGTCTGATATTGGCGATCTAGAAAGTGTTGAATAATAATAAATCATTTGGGTAAGGAAATTTATTCCAAAATCGTTACATTTGTTTTGTAAATTTTTTATAGGTTTTCTTGCAATAGGTAACATCAGTTTCATTTTTAGCTCATCTGGCCTGTATAAAGAAAACTTGATATGATGCCTGATGAGCTACAGAGCCAATGGCTCTATTTTTAATATTTCCCTGATAATTGCAACTGTATGCTACATGTAATATTTTGACAGTATCAAAAATCTAATTACACAAGCCAATCATCCATAGTCAGAGGACAAAGTATGAAGATTCACATAAAATCCATTGGCGGCCATTTTGTGTGAACACCTTAAATTCATTTTGTGTATGACAGTAGCATATTTTTAGGGGGGCATATAAGGTGATGTCAGGAAAATGAAAATTAATGGTTCCAATTGAAAGACAATATATTTCAACTAAATGAAGCAGTAATAAATCAAATAAATTACAGCCATGCGAATCCTTTTTCTTACACAAAATTAAAGGTGTTCACATAATAACTGTGTATAACCGTACACCGGAACTAGCGAGGTGTACGGCGGAGAAATGTTGCTAGCGAGGAGCCGAAATCGAAAGTTAGGTAATATTTTACTTCATAACTTTCAAATAATCAACATCATGTGGTAATTTTAGCACACATACTTAGTAAAATGCATGTGCTTGTCATTCTGTATCCAAGGGACAGTAACAATGACAGTTGCGAGTAATGCTGTTGTTAGTAACATATTTGCTATCTCTGACTATGAACAGGATATGACATTAAATATTTATGTCTCGGAAAGCTATTGACATGTAGTAACATAGAAAAAGTTGATGAAAAGCCAATGATTGCTTTTTAAGTGATCCCCTTTGCGATCACGCTCCTCGCTAGCAACATTTCTCCGCCGTACACCTCGCTAGTTCCGGTGTACGGTTAAACACAGTGATAATAATCACAGCCAATGGACTTTTTGTGAATCTTTGTAATTTGTTTTTTGACTATGGATGATTGGTTTGATTAATAAGATTTTGGACACTATCAAAATAATACATTTAGCATTAACATACAATAATCAGTGAAAAATATAAAATGTAATAATTAAAAAAAAACATGATACTTCCCCTTTAAAGACAACCATAAAGGAATATGGAATACTTAAAGATATAAAACCTGGATAAATTGATTTTTTTGGGTGAAAATTCGTTCAACAATGACATGACCATACTTTTTCTTAGCTATAATAAAACCACTTAGTCAGCTCTCTACAGTGTCTATATAAGACCTGCCATGTATGACAGATCTGGCCTCAATTCGAGGAAATATGATGTATACTAGGTATCAAGTATTTTTTTTAAATTGCATGATGAACATGCTGCAAGAGAAAAATAGTGACAATTTTATCGTTTTCAACTTTGTTGTTACATATCTTTTCGATCTGTTTATAAAGGGGTATATGCAAAAATGTATATAGTTTTATTTGTTTGATTTGCAGGCGGTGTCTCTGGGTTCATATTCTGCCATTTGATTGTTTTTGTGTTGATTGTTCAGAAAAATCTCTTCATATTATCAGGCTGATAAGACCAGATGAGCTGTTTGCATGGCTGCGGTCTTAAAACATTTTGACTTCTCTTTTATGTTCTTAGGCTTACCAATAAATTCAATTTCTTGGCCATCACAATTTATGCATTGGATTTCATTCCCCTTTAGATTTAGACTTGGCATTTTTCTAGTGTTATTATACATCATTTACACATCATTTATTCACAATTTTAATGTAGAGCTTATGATCAAGAGTAAATTCAAAGCAACATATTCAAATAGTGAAATGTATACCAACAGAGAAATGAACCTTGTCACTTTCAATGTTTCCTGTGTAAGGAGCTAACTCCTTCCTGACACTGTGAGGAGCTGTGATGAGATATAGCAAGTGAACACCCATTTCCTGTAACCCTGTATACGAACTCCACTTGAGTGAATTGGTGCTTATAGTTTTTGTCTTGTCATGCTGTCTGTCAGAATAAATGTGTGTCCGTCCGTCCGTCACACTTTTTGTTCCGCTCATAACTCGAATACTATTTGTTCAAATGTCACCAAACTTCATATGTGTAACCACGATGATCCCTAGATGTGCCTATTGTATATTCCGGTCAGATGCCCTCATTATTTTTTTAGATTTTAGACTTCTTTGTTGTAGAAGTGACTGTTTGAGGAAGTCATTTTTGTTCCGCTCATAACTCGGATATTATTTGTTCAAATGTCACAAAACTTCATATTTGTAATCACTATGGTCCCTAGATGTGCCTTTTGTATATTTTGGTCAGATGGTCTCATTGTTTTTTTAGATAATTGACTTCTTTGTTGTAGAAGTGACTGTTCGAGGAAATCCTTTTGTTCCGCTCTTAACTCGAATACTATATGTTCAAATGTCGCGAAACTTTATACATGTACATATGTAATCCCTACAGTCCTTAGATGTGCCTTTTGTTAATTTCTGTCAGATGCCATGATCATTATTTTAGATTTTCAACTTCTTAATTGTAAAAGTGACTCTTTGAGGAAGTCATTTTTGTTCCGCTCTTAACTCTATTATTTGTTCAGATGAGCCATTTGATGTACTCTCAGTATTTTTTTATGGTTAACTTCTTTCTTATGATACAGTCACATTGAAAGGACATTGCAGATTTTATAAATACAATAGTGACTATATAAGAATCATAAATGTCTGAAAAAGACATTGTTAGTTTCATAAGAGCTTATATAGCTTACATGCAATCAGGGAGTCTATATTTGCATTTTCATTGACTTTTAAACAAATTAAAACAGTTTTGCAATTTTGTAGGAATCCTTACTAAGTGTAGTATCTTAGTTTCTATAATCTCTTAGGGAAGCGGGGGTATAAAAGGTGAGCTTGCTCACTAATTCTCTTGTTAGAAAAAATTAGCGACCAAACTAGGGAAAATCGGACCAAAATTCATTAAATATGAGATAATTTACCAAAATTACGGAAACGGCAGCCAACAAAAAGGCGAATCAAGTGTGGCCATCTCACAACTTCTAAATATACGCTTGAAAACCGTCTTTGTCGCGCACGACTAGATTTTATTTTCTATTTCTCCGAATAAGGTATTTGTTTCTGCCAAAGTTGATACCCATCGAACGCAAATACGCTAGTTGTGACACAGTGTAAATCCTACACGCATAATGATTACGTCACCGAAAGCGGGTTCGTTAAATGCTATGCCCTTTCTACAAGGGGTACTGTGCTTTGGGCGTCGAAATAAGTATGTTATTGTTGATTAAACAATCTAAATATGACATCAAAATTTCGACGAAAGATTTTTCTACAAAGTGATGTATTTCTTTTCTCAATAGCTAAATTTCAGCCTGAACCGCACGCAAGTATGAAACACCATCTTTAATACACACGGTCTAATTTTCAAATAAAAAAAAAAGGAGGCCAAGTGAGTATCAACCAGCCTAGTGTGTCAAGCAAGTCTATGTTTACACTTGATGAAAATTACACAATCATTGATGTAAATAAAATGTCTCGAAACAAATATAAATGTTATCTATTGCAAGCTAATGTTATATTTATCACAGAATGCAATACTATTTTCAGTAAATTTCTGCAAATCCATTTTCTTACCTCTAATGAATAAAAGGACTTTCACACTAAAATGGCCCCTAGTGGATTTCCTGAGTGCTTGATAACATCTTCTTTGAATATGCACTATCAGGTTTTATAATAATATTTATTACCAATATGGTTGAAAATAAGTAGTGACATATTTTCCATATGAGCTCTAGTGCACATATCACTTTTCCTTAGCAACGATTGTTGTAGTGCAAGTTCCCTTATTTTTTCGCCTGTGACGTCATAACACTATTGTTAGTGAAGTCACTATAGTCGGCTGTCTCAAGGGAAGCTGCCCGTTTCTTGGATATTTCTAAGATGGTAACGTGGAATAGAATCGGTAATAAAGAAAATATTACCCTCTGAAGTGTGTCAAATGACTTTTATGAAACTTGTGAAAATCTGTGTATAAACCTTGCTCTCGCTAAATGGGAAGTATCCAGAAAAGAGATTTCCCCCCAAACTGTGTTAGAGCCCCCTTATTGACACAAGTTGTTTAAAAAAGGGGCAAATTTGTATTTTAAAAGAAAAAATGTTATTTTAAGATTTTAAATGACAAAACTAGGAAACCTAAGTTTGATTGGAAATAATCCCTTTTTCAATTAATACTTAGATTATTATCAAGCTCACGTGAAATTTTGCACCAAAATTATATATGTAAAGATGAATTACGAATCCAGCGCAATAATGAAAGTTGACTACTGGTATCCATAAAACGGCATTGCTTTAACTCCACAACATCTAAGATACCTCTTATAGAGAAATAGTTCTAGTAGTTTATTTTACACTATTTAGTTTCTTTTTGGTTCGACATTAATATAGTATTACAGGGATAATGACACAAGTGTAAGGATACTGCTTCTGAGTCAGCTGCTATCAAATGTTGCGGTTTGTTTGTCATCCGACAATCCTGTGCTGATGTAAAATATGAGTAAGTCACTTGGCATGTATATACAGCACTCCTATGGTAGTCATTTTCAGAGATAAAAATTTCTCAGCCATTGACATGTTCATTGCATTTGCATAAAACACTTCTTTTTATGTCATCATCAAAGTTTCATACTATCTCAACCATTCTCAATTACCGGTGTAATAGGCCAAACTTTCCCCCTGGCCAGACTTTCCCCGAGGAAGGTTGGCCTAGGACAAACTTCCCACCGGGGAAACTTTGTCCAAGGCCAAACTTTCCCCCCTAGGCTTAACCTTCCTTGGGGAAAGACTGTCCTATAGGCCAAAAGGCTCAATCTTCCTCGGGGAAAGACTGTCCTAGGCCAAAAGGCTTAATCTTCCTCGGGGACAGACTGTCCTAGGCCAAAAGTCTCAATCTTTCTCGGGGAAAGACTGTCCTAGGCCAAAAGGCTCAATCATTCCTGGGGAAAGACTGTCCTAGGCCAAAAGGCTCAATCTTCCTCGGGGAAAGACTGTTCTAGGCCAAAAGGCTCAATCTTCCTCGGGGAAAGACTGTCCTAGGCCAAAAGGCTTAATCTTCCTCGGAGAAAGACTGTCCTAGGCCAAAAGGCTTAATCTTCCTCGGGAAAAGACTGTCCTAGGCCAAAAGGCTCAATCTGCCTTGGGGAAAGACTGTTCTAGGCCAAAGTTTCCCCATCCTTAATTCTACCTTACCTCTATATCTGACCAAGCTAGTCTATGTCTTCCCCATCCTTGGTTTTTATTTACAAAAGGGAGATTTTGGCTTAGCCAGTCTATTTCTTCCCCACTCTTGGTTTGTAACCAATAGCAGTATGTCTGGATTTAAAATTAACAGTGGTTGACTTTCTTCCAGATTTGATAGAGAAAAAGGTCACATAAATTGACTCTTGTAAAAAAGTATTCAGTTCATGAGAAAGACAAAATATATTAGCTGATTTATAAATTTATGGTAGCTAAAGTTAAAGACGAATTAAGGTAAATTTTATCTTGTTAGATGTATATTTTTCAGAAGTTTTGTGGCATGCAAAATAGAAAGAAATATCTGGAGTTCCCTCTTTTTATCGATATGGCATTAATTATGTAAAAACTCTATTGATTAGACCCTGAACATTTTCAAAAGATTTTTAGAATGTCGTTGGTTGAAGTATTTTTCACTTGTTTGCTCATTTGTCACTATGGTTGAAATGTTAGATAAATATCAAGATCATATATGATATAAATGTTTAGTTTTTATTGATGACCCGTAATAATAACAAAGTTGTCAATATTTTCAATCAATTTGATATAATTATGCTTTTGCAATCATCATTTTTTTAAAAAAACTAAACAATGATTTAAGCAATTTTTGAGTCATAGAAGTAAAAGTTTTAAACATTTGATACTTGATTTAAATAGTAGATGTAATTGCAATTTGTGAACCCAGGAAAATATTATATGGTTGAATTATTGGAGATGTTGAATTAATAGAGAAATTACAATAGTTGAAGAATGTGGTTGCATCATGTCTAGGTTTGCAAATAATCTAGTGCAGAATTTAGGACCTTTTATTGACCCAATTGTTAACTAAGGAGATTATGGCATGTTATTTATCATTCAAACAGTCAGTTAAGCTTGTGTTGTAAAACTTGAGTCATGCAATGTGTTATCTCGATCAAGAAGTTGCGTAATTTAACCCCTTTAGTGAAACCGAAACCCAAATTTTCATTTTTTGTTGGTTGCCCATTTTACAGAATTTGTATAATTTGTACCATCAGCCTGCAGTGTTTGAAATAAGCTAAAAATGTAGCCAGCCCAATATTGATATTTTGTAAATTACAATGGTAAAATTTAAGAAAAGCTCAAAAAGTTACCAGTCCCGACCAAAAGTAACCAGTACCGGGCTGTCGGACGGGCCTTATTTCATACACTGCATCAGGTTAGAAGTCAAAATCAACTCAAAGAAGTTTATTGTACTTAAGGCCTCTAGCCAGTTTACAAATGGTACAAGATTGCAAAGATATTTGCATACATGTAACAAATAGAATTTACAAATCTGATGATAGTTTGTCTGGCGTACAGCATATTTTACAAAGAGTGCTAGATTGCGTAGTACTTTTTCGTTTCTGGAAGACATAACTGAAAAAAGGCAGTAAAAGGGTTCTTAGAAAGGTATTGATTTGAAATATATTGTTTTCTAAAATCAGCATAATGAGTGCAAAGAAAGCACAATTGATTTCATTATTGACAGCAGATTTACATATTTAAAATCTTTATTTACATAATGGTTAATGGGGCAGTAGCACATTTTAGAGTGAATGTAAGGTGATGTCAGTAAAATGAAAATAAATGGTTTTAACTGAAAGACAATTTATAAAACTAACTGAAGCAGTTATGAATCAGATATATAATGAAAAGTTCAGTTGCGCGATTCCTTTTTCTTACACAAAATGAATTAAAGGTGTTCACACAACAAATGGCTGCCAATTGACTTCATGCGAATCTTTGTAATTTGATGTCTGACTATGGATGATTGGTATGTTTCAATGAGATTTTTGACATTATCAAAATAATATATTTAGCATTTGTGTAGCATTATCAGTGAAACTTTGAAAATATACAATTTTCAAAAAACGTGCTACTGCCCCTTTAAGGTTGCCAACATTGTGTATTGATTGCATCAACATCATTGGAACAGATCTATATTTCAAACAATTTGGATAAATCAATTCTACCAGTGTTGTTCACAAGCACAGTGTGTGTGTTTGTTTTATTCATAATTCAGTCAAGTGTAGTTTCCTTGATGAATACATCTAGAGTTGATTTTGATAGAGTTGATCTATGAGAGAAATGTGGAACATTTGGTTTGCATATTAAGACAGTGTAAATGGGCTTGAAATCAAGTAGAGATACAGGTAAAAATCAATGAAGGCTACAGATCTATAATAACAGTGATTGTGTATTGACAACATCGACCTCACTGGAATAGATCTATATAACAAACAATGGATAAACACATACCACAAGTGTTGTGTGACAACAACATTATTTAGGTATATTTTATTCATTTATTCAGTCACAAATGTTTTCTTTGATACATACATCTAGAGCTGATTTTAAAATCTATCAGAGAGATATGGAACATTTGGTTTCGGATCTTTCCTTTTTGGATTGTTTTTGTTGAATGTACATTCAGTGACATGGTCTAGAAATGGCCTTTTAATCTTCTCCATGAAGAATACTGGATTTCTGTAAGTAAAATTTGTAAAATTTCATTGTTTTTGGTGACCTTTTCCCAAAGTAACAAGATTGTGACTGAAAGCTGATAGAACAGAGTCTCTAAAGCGACACAGAGTATCTTTCTTCAAATTTTATTTGGTTTTGATAAGCTACAAAATATCTAATATGCTGATTGAAGTTCATATCTCATCACTGGACTTGCAAATATATCCATTTATGCATAATAGCTCTAAAATGCTTGATTTTATGGAAAAATCAAGAAAACATCTCAAATACGTTTAATATTCGAATTTATGCATCCAATTAAGTTACCTATTAGTTACAATACCTAATAAACACTATCAAATCGAATATATCTTCCTGTCAGCTTATGACAAGGTTTCAAAATTACACTCGAGCCACATTGTCTGGTTTTCGATCAAAATCCTGACTTTGAATGGCCGTATTTTCGCTCTAATGTACTGATTTCAGTACCGGGTAACAGTTAGTGGTTCCCGATGTAATAACATTGATTTCAAAATTTGACATATGTGATCCTATCAACATACTCTGTGTCTCTTTAAAATGACTGATACAGTAAGCAGACAGTACAAACAGTGCAGGTTTATTTCCTAATTGATTTTTATGATCAACAGGAAACAGGTTCACATTGTTTACTGCATATAAATAGGTCACAGCTTGATGTGTTGTCAGCTGACAAGTTATATGTATTGTCTTATCTATCATGTTTTCAGTAATGTAGTTGTTGCATTTGATTCTACTTGCAAGATAGTTGTTTTTAGATTGTTTTATTATATGATTGAGGCTGAGATACTCTGTTCTATCAGTGAAATAAACCCTCTATCTGGCTACAGTGTCGATATCCTTTATTGTGACTAGAGCTACTGAGAGGAGATTTAGTTTATCAGCACTTGTGTGACATCAAGTTCAATAGTTTGACCTCATGAAACAATGGTCTGACATAACGAAATCTAATATGATGTCACACTGTTACCGCAACAATGGGCTTTCCAAGCTGCCGGGGCGGGATAGTGCAGTGGCTAGCGCTTTTGGCTTCGGATCAGGAGGTCTGTGGTTCGAATCCCGCCAGGGGCTCGGCAACTTTGTCTGCATTAGAGAACTGTTCTACACGCAGTCATGTTTGGTGCAATGCTACACTGTATTTCAGCGTAGTACCACCAATGGTTTGCTAGTTCCAGCCGATGCTCGCAGGTCTCACCGCAATAAATAGCCACAATAGTGTTGCGGGCTTTCTTCCTGTAATAATACTAGCAGCCGCGATATGAGTGAAATACTCTTGAAAGCGTCGATAAACCCCATATCACCTCCAAGCTGCCTCTCAACATGAATTTGTCTGTTTTGATATAATTTGAAGGTTTTCATCATATAATAAAAAGAATATCTGTCCATTCTTGACAAAAACATCTTTTCAATTGAGTTAGAAAATAAAAATGTTCTACCTCACTCGATGAGGTAAACATTAAATTGTATTAGTCAAGAAGTACAGATAAACATCTTTGGTTCTATGTTAAAAAATGTATATCCATTCCAAACCCATAGATTTAAAAAGATATGGTGACAAGGTCTAAGGGTTCTACTGAAGAAATTGTACAGCATATTCACTTTAATATTCTTGAAAACTTTGCTAAACCCAAAAGTTTTTTTAAAAATTAAAAATGTCTGCTATATTGAAAATTCAGAGTGAAGATTACAACATGAGATTCACGTAAGAAGATGTATTCCTGTTAATCCTGATTAATGTCACTCACATGAGATGAGTTGAAACATGGCTTGCATATAGTGCTTCCTCTGACATGTTCAAGCAGAAACATTGAATCAGTCATTGGTGCCAGACCGTTTTTATCAGGAATACCAAATAAATATTGTTATACAGTAGAACTCGGACGTAGCGAACTCAGATATAGCGAACAATTGGATATAGTGAAAAAAAATTAAAAAGGGCAGTAGCACGTTTTTAGGGGGGATATAAGGTGATGTCAGGAAATTGAAAATTAATGGTTCCAATTGAAAGACAATGTATTTAAACTAAATGGAGCAGTAATAATTCAAATATATAACGTAAAGCTTAGCCATGCGGTTCCTTTTTCTTACACAAGATGAATTTAAGGTGTTCACATAAAATGGCTGCCAATGGGTTTTATATGAATCTTCATACTTTGTCCTCTGACTATGGATGATTGGCTTGTCAAATGAGTTTTTTGACACTGTCAAAATAATACATTTAACACTAACTTACTATTATCAGTGAAAATTTAAAAGTATAAAATTATCCAAAACGTGCTACTGCCCCTTTAATAAGTCTCATCGAAAGCCTTATCCATGGCGACCAAACGCCAGTAGCGAACACCGGATATGACGAACTAAATTTTTAGGTCTCTTTTAGTTCTTTATACCCATGTATAATCAATAGAGGTTATCATGCGAGTGTGTTTTGGGATCGTAAATATCCTGCAGTAGGAATAAACATTGTATTTTGCGAGCCTTGGCGAGCTAAATACATAGTGTTTATTCCTAATGCAGGATATTTACGATCCCAAAACACACTCGCATGATAACTTCTTTATCATACAATGTCATTTTAAAATTTAATTCGAAAAAATGCCTGATAATACTTTTTTAATAGTTGAAAATGTTTTAAGATTCTCGCATTGATATATGCAAATGAATAGAGCAATTACTCTGACGGTGAATTGACAAAATATAATTCCTCCTTATATATGCCTTTTATTGCCGTTTGAGCTATTTTGTCACGACTCCAAAGTTTTGAAATTTGAAAAATCTATAAAATACGATGATTTTAAAAATGTGACACATTTTAAATGGTCTTTGGCGGGATCGAACTGACGTTCTTTAATCCGACGTCATCGAGAGGACTAGTCAATCTCACCAAGGGGCAAGAGTTGCTTCCCTTCGCCAACGTGACAATGGCAGCTTGCGTTGAGACAGCGATTGAACGAACATTGATGGCCGGAGAGCTAAACTAGAAGATAGTCTATGGATTTCCTAATCCAAACTAAACAATATTAAAGTAAAGAACACCGAAGATGGGTAAATGACGTGTTTGAACATGAGACTTGAACTGCCTTTGGTACCTGTGAGTAAAATTGTTCGGTCGGTTTCATTCAAATCTTTATGACAGTGTTTTAGCACTGCTAAGTCATACATATGGCTAAAGACCCATACAGTTGTGTTGTTATTTCTTAGATTAATGTTTATGCAATGTATCATTCATATTATAATGCCTCTCTGCGTTACTAAAGGCGTTGAAAATGTTAACGCTTGTGACGTCATCGGAATTTTCGTAAGAAGTTCCGACCTTGACCTTTGAAATTTGCATCGGTATCCGTATATGACCCTTAGCCACGCCCAACGGATATCGAAAATATCCGTTGGCTTTATTATGCCGAGAACACTATCCATTGTATGATAAAATGTTTTATACAGATCATTTGTAAGAATGTGATTATTTGTAATGCCTTAGGTAAGACCAATGAAACCAAATTCATTACTTCTTTGATGAGCATTCTAGAAGTTGAGATGATGAAGAATTATGAAGGCAATTATCCATATACAACTTCTTTATTCAAGTTTTGTGATATTTGATTAGAATCAATGTTGTAATGTCGCAAAACTTAAGTAAGAAGTTGTATATCCATAATATTTCCATACATCTTCAAATTTAAAAGTACTGTGATCTCTTGCAGGTTTAAAACTTTATTGTCCTCAGTACAATAACATATTGGAAATTTGTTTTGTGCATATGCACCCGACAGCCACTGTGCAGCGCCAGTTAATGCAGTGTTCTGCTTTATCAATGCTAAGTGTCAAGCAAAGCAGCAATAACTCCTTGTCCTTTTAACATCTTCTGGTATCAAGCGACCGTGAATGGAACCTCAGTTTTCTGGATGACGACACTCTACCACTGAGCTATGAACCCGATGCATTGTATTGAAAAACAGAGATATATAAATTTTTTTTTAGTTATTTCTGTTATGATATGATAATTATGTTCCAACAATAATGCTTTCGACATGAAGAGAATTAATTATTCAGATCTCTGTCTAGTCGATTGATTGCATATTGATAGGACATAAAGTTCATTGAAGACATGCTATCACAACTAATCCATACAATCTGTTGCAGTGCTCTGCTGTTATAAAAAGTATTCATGGTAGACTGTCTCACAATCTTCTGAATAAATATCCTTTTCAGTTCATTTTTATGCCCCCGAATCGGAGATTCCGGGGGTATATTGTTTTTCACCTGTCCGTCTGTCTGTCCGTCCGTACGTCCGTCTGTCCGTTTGTCCACAAAAACTTTAACCTTGGTCATAACTTTTGATTGGTCAGAGCTAGGTCTTTGATACTTGACATATGCATCCGGGGGCATTCGTGTTTCACAAACACATCTTGTTCAAATCACAAATAATACCATATATATGTCTTGTTAAAAAGCATACCTGATAATGTGTCAAATGACTATGTTTATCACCTGTCAGACGGTTTGTACCTCGTTTTAAAAACGATTTATAGACATTCGAGAATAAAAGGTGAAATATATTGAAAGCTAATGATTGTTGTTGTTCAATGTGATTAACAAATCTAATAAAGATAATTGTTGTAGCTGATAAAACGGATGAATAGTCGCAATCTCAGCATTGTTTTCCGCCGTAGATGAACCGTCAAGAACAGTTTCGCCTCTCTTTGGTCACCAAGAAAACCGGATTAGTAGCCGTACCGCACCGTTATATTTCCGTAAATGTCGTTTTTGCGACCCTCATTGCAAGTATCGTCACTGCAACTAACATTCTCGCTGCCGAAATTAACGCTCTTGCATGTAAAATTGACGCTTTTTTTTCCATAGTAGTGGTGATTTTTTCAGTTTTTGTTGTTATCTTTACAAAACAGGAGGAGATTCTTTCCAAGTTGACATTTTTATTTCCGTGCGTTAGTGGGGCCTGAAAAGTATTGAAAAGGCTTGATTTGATTGAAAGCATGTTAATTGTGCACTGAATGATTAACGGTTGCGAAATTGTCAGAAGTTGAACTTTGCAATAAACAGTCTGCTTCCAAAGGTTTTTTAGGGAGGAAAATGTGAAGCATGCATGGCCTTTTGCTAGCATTTACCGGTAGGCTGGAATTGCTCTGATTTTGTATTGCAATATATTGCAATACACTAGAAACCCAGACAATTTGTGATTGAATTACCTAGGGGCGTCATTTGTGTTTTTGATAAAAGAGAGTTTCTCTGGAAGTCTGTTTCTAAAGACTTTGTTTCCATGTAGATTCTTGCTATGATTTATTTAAACTCACTGGGGCAGTAGCAGGTTTTTAGGGGTAATATAAAGTGATGTCAGGAAAATGAAAATTAATGGTTCCAATTGAAAGACAAAATGAACCAATAATAATTCAAATATATAACGTAAAGTTTAGAAATGCAATTCTTTCTTCTTACACAACATGAATTAAAGATGTTCACACAAAATGGCCGCCATTGGATTAAATGTGAATCTTCATGTCCTCTGACTATGGATGATTGGCTTGTGTAATTAGATTTTTGACACAGTCAAAAATATACATTCAGCATTAACTTACAATTATCAGTGAAATATTTGAAATATAAAAATATAAAAAATCATGCTACTGCCCATTTAATATGTATAATAAAGAAGATTGATAACAAAAACTTGCATCAGCATCAATAAATTACCATATTTTTCTCAAGAGCACATGAGTACATATTCATATAGGCGCACTGCATAATGGATCTTGTTAAATGGTTTTGATGATAAATATCTTTAATGCTGTACAAAACAAGTAAGGTAGCAAATTTCATTGCATAAATATATCATTTATTTGATAGATGCCATTAATTAGATTAGATTTGGTAGATGCCGTTAATAAATTAAATAATTCAAATCAATACATTATTTCATAAGGTTTCATGAGTAATGAATCTTGTAGAAATAAATGGTAAATCTCTAATATAGTTGTGAGTCTCAAAATGAAGATTCATTTTCTGATGAAGGCTGTGTTATGTATTTGCTGTGTTATAGAAATATAATAGATATATAAATGGAAATATTTGATTAAAAAGATTGATAATGAAAGCTTGCATCAGCATCAATAGATTAGCATATTTTTCTCCAGACCACATGAGTACATAATCTATATAGGCGCCATGCATAATGGATTTTGTTAAATGTTATTGATGATAAATATCTTTTATGCTGACAAAACAAGTAAGGAAGCAAATTTCATTGCATAAATATATCATTTATTTGATATATAGGGAGATGCCATTTATAAATTAAACACTTCAAATCAATACCTTACCTCTAAAGGTTTCATGAGTAATAAATCTTGTAGAAATAGATGGTAAATCTCTAAAATAGATGTGAGTCTCAAAATGAAGATTCATTTTTGGATGTTATTTGCTACTCTTTTTATGCAAATATAATAGATACAGAGATAGAAATAGTTCAAGGTTGTGTTATTTCCAATAATCAAAATAATCAGAAAAGAATACTGTGTGAAGATTCATGCCAATTTGAAAGTAATTAAATATGTTGATCACTATCTGCAACACCTTAATTTCTCTATTCATTCGACAAATTTTCCAAACAATGTTGATACATTTTTTCACTTCTGACCGCTCATACAACATCAAGAACATGTGAACTTTATGGCAAAGATTTCTTAGATGAACACAAAATAATGTGTTATCATTTAGAAGATATTTTGAATTGATTACTTCATTATAGATATAAGTTTTCTTTGCAATTATGTTTTTTGTTAATCAAAAAAATGCATTGTGATAATTTTTATTCATGGGAGCATCCACTTTTAACTTTTTGCATTTGATTAGTGATTTGACTCAATGATCTCAGGAATAAATATGTTGTCGAATTATTGGAGGAGTCTAATAATTGGAGAAATTACGGTAGTACAAATTCTTGTACTCATTTGGGGTTATGCCCCTTGAAGGATTCAAACCCAGTCATCCTCAGAGTCAACAGTGCTAGAATTACTAGCAACTAACGATCTCACCCATTTTCCCATGGTAAGGGAATGGTACATGTTAAAGAGCAACTCTGTGAATTTCATCATATATGCTTTTGTTTTGATTTGAATGTAAATGGCATAATTTATTTGTACCAAAAAAATAATCTCACGCATTCATCTCATAAAGGCAAAGAAATGATAATTACTTAATGGTTTTCAGTGAAATCTTAAAACAGTCTTTTATGTTGGCAGTATGCAAATTCACATGTCAAATTTATCTGGATACCAGTTGCATAACCTATCGATTAGTATCACCTCGTTGCTGTCATTCTGAATGTTTTCTTTAAGTTTCCAAAATTCTGTTTGACTGATTGACGCTATCTATCATTGTCCGGTTTTCGATCACAATCACAACTTCAAACCTCTCTATTGTCAATATGAAACGTAGAATAGCTTTAAAATGAAACTTTCTTGCAACAATTGATATTTTTCTATCAATTAAATGATACTTTTCATAAAGTTTGTCATATATGACCCCAAACAACTCACATAGTGGCTCTTGGAATTGATTTTATAGACAAGACATTTATCAGAGAAATGATGGTACTTGGGTCAAGGCAAGGTTGTGCATGGTAAGTAGAGGGAATATGCCATGTTTAATCAATAACAGTACCGGTCAGTAAAGTCTGAGGTCAGTGTTTGCCTCCTTGGAATAAACACAATCCATAGGCCTTATTTCATAACATTACATTCTTTTTCATATATTTCATTGAAAAACAACATACAGTATTTAGTGTTAAGTTATTTTGGTGTCTTGTACTTGAGGCTTTTTTTGTAGATCACAATTTTACTCCTGACTTACATTATTTTACATTTTGTTTGTATCTGTATTTCTTGTATAAGATATTAGTTGTTATAAATCAGTCATCCAGTCACATGAAAGAAACAAAACCATCCATTCAATCTCAAATGGGAAAAAAAGGTCAAATGTTTTCCCATGTTCCTGCTTCAGAGGAAAATATCTGACTATCTTCCAGGTCATTATTGGTTGGAAGTCTTTACTATTAATCTTCTACCTCTAAGTAACTTTTAAATGGTGGACGTGGTAGTCTTCTCTATTAATTCACTTCCTCTAGCTACCGTGAATTAAAACCTAGGAACGAGAAAAACAATTCTGACTCTACTGGACTTGAAATTCATCTTCAAACTCTGATGACTCTCCTTACTCCATTTTCAGATTACCACAATGAACTGAAATGACAACAACAGAATCTACATGAGATAAGTGAATGAGTGACACCAGTTCGGGACATCCAAGATGGCGGCGTCATTAGCTCGAGGGGTCTTCTTGTTTGTGGTGTTTGTCTATGTCTCTTCCAACGTGATTCCGGACACCTCGCATTCTGACTCTCATGCCAGCCTGTACAAGAACGACACCAATCACACAGAGAAGGAATACGATCCGAAATGTCCACATCACAATGAAACAGAAGAGGAAGGTATTGAGGTGATCGGTGTCCACTTCAGAAATGTCCGGGAGGAGTTGGTCTTCACTATCGTCATTCTTCTGGCTGGTCTCAGTAAAGTTGGTGAGTATAAACAGTCAAAAGGTAGAGCGGTACCGGTCAAGTAGTTGCCGTTAGTTCTTTGACTTCTTGCCTACAACTGAAAACTGACATTTTCATGGGATGTTGAAATAGATATTTGGTCTTGGAGATGTTGGTGTGTGTTCATTAACATTTGTTAAATTGTTAGAATAATCTTTCCCTTAAAGGGGCAGTAGCACGATTTTAGGGGGAATATAAGGTGATGTCAGGAAAATGAAAATGAATGGTTCCAATTAAGAGACAATGTATTTAAACTAAATTAAGCAGTAATAATTCAAATATGTAACAAAGTTTAGCCATGTGATTCCTTTTTCCTACACAAAATAAATTAAAGGTGTTCACAAAAAATGGCCGCCCATGGATTTTATGTGACTCCTGATACTTTGTCCTCTGACAATGGATGATTGGCTTGTGTAATAAGATTGTTAACACTGTCAATATAATACATTTAGCATTAACTTACAATTATAAGGGAAATATTTAAAATATAAAATTATCAAAAAACGTGCTACTGTCCCTTTAAATTTCATTTGGTTTTTTTCCCAGGTTTTCATCACTCAGATTTCTTGTCATCAAAGGTACCAGAGTCATGGTAGGTGTATCATTTAATGAATAAGTCTCGGAATTTGACAATCCATCAAACTCTTCTTCATCAGAATCTTAAATGCCCTTCAAAATAATTGATTTGAAATTAATGAAAAATTTGTCTAATATGTAGAAATAATTCACCAAACCATATTTGTATTATTTATTGTTTTGCAGTCTTCTAATCATTGTTGGAGTGATTCTAGGAGCCATCATTAAGTAAGTATTCAATTACATTACACTTGTGATGATAACCTCTTGCTTCATTGTTCTTCAGTAAAGGAGTGTTGTATATAACAGAGTTTTTATCCTTTTTAAAGGGGCAGTAGCACGTTTTTAGGGAGAATATAAGGTGATGTCAGGAAAACGAAAATGAATGGTTCCAATTAAAAGACAATGTATTTAAACTAAATGAGGCAATAATAATTCATATATATACGGTAAAGTTTAGCCATGCGATTACTTTTTCTTACACAAAATGAATTAAAGGTGTTCACACATAATGGATTTTATGTGAAACTTCATACTTTGTCCTCTGACTATGGATACTTGACTTGTGTTAAGAGATTTTTGACAATGTCAAAATAATACATTTAGCATTAACTTACAATTATCAGTGAACATTTAAAATATAAAATTATAAAAAAACGTGCTACTGCCCCTTTAAAATTAAGAATTTTTATGATATGCTGTTGAATTAGCAGTTATTTAAAAATAATTCAAAATTTTGTGATATCCTTGTAACTCTAATTTTTTAGAAACTAATTGGCCTTTCATTATTGGAGTAACTTGTTCATCACCCTCGTTACTTGTTGTATGGCAATTATAGAAAAATGTTCGTGAAACATTTACATAATACATTCTCCTTAATTATCATTTTTCTTTATGATATCAATTTGTATAGATACTAAATGATAGATCATTGTTGAACTGTCACGTTTCAGTTTTTCTGGAGCTGTCAATCATGTGCCAGACTTTTTCACTCCGCAAATATTCTTCCAGTTTCTTCTTCCTCCGTAAGTATCCAGTCACAGTCTGTGATAAGAGTATCCAAAGGCCCAGGTTTGAATCCTGGTAAAGAGATTAAAAATTTGTGATCATTATGTGTTTTGTCGCATGACAAGGCACTTCATCTACATTGCACTCAGCCTATTCAGCTGTTAAAAAGGCTACCTGATATAAGGATGTACTGACCATTATAATAATAATTAGTGCTAACTAGAAGATGTGAAAGCACTTAATAATATACTTATATGTTTTGTTAATCATTTTAAAAGAGTTTCAAAACTCTTTGTGAGATTCGAACTCATACCCTCACAATCAGGCAACATGGTTAGTATATTGTCTGTATATTTGTTTCTGTGGTTCAGTCATTTAACGATTTTCTTATTAAGTAATTTTTTTCCATTTTTGTATCATTCAGAATTATCCTCGAAGCATCCTTCAGTCTTCATGACAGAACTTTCACTGAAAACCTTGGTTCTGTTCTTCTATTTGCTGTCGTTGTAAGTATATATATTTACTATAAATATGAGCTTATCAATGAAATTGGTTTTCTTTAATTCACCATTATTTCACTTACAAATATTTTGCTTCAGTACAGATCATGCATGGGTTGTGAGACAGTTTTACTAGTTTTGTGGTTCCTCGTAATGTTTAACAAACTTATCCATAAAAACTTATTGAGTAATTTCTAATCCTATGTTTTAAGATCAAAATATGTTTTTATATACCGGTATAATTTTGTTTGGTTGTTTCTTTTACCTTTATAGATTTTGCCCCTGGAACTAATAAAGAGTATCTTTTAGAACCTCTGTTTAATACAGGTTTGACAAATTCTATTTAATCATAACAATAACTATATTTTTTTCAGGGCACAATCTTTGCATGTTTTGCTTTAGGTAAGACACATGACAAGTCATATATATAAGAAAGATTTTCTTATTTCAAACAACATAAAATTGTATCCAAATGAACATATATTCATGTTTCTTCAAATTTATGATCATTATCTCATATCAAAGTTTTAATTTGAATTTTGAAATATTGTCTTTCTCTTCGATGCATGTTTAATTCTTTAGAAAAAATGTTGATTATTTTACTTTTTCACTAGTAAATGATGTAAGTTAGAAATATATACCATAAGTGATGTAGATATCACCCGAACCTTGATATATTCAAATCAGAAATTCCTGCATATAACAAACAAATTTATAAAAAGGTTTAGCTACTCAAACATATAATGATTCTTAATATCAAATTTCATTTGCCCTTTTGTGCAAGCATACCGGTATATCACTGTAAAATGAAGACATAAAAATGAATTTGCATTTTGATTGCAAATATATAATTTTTGACAACTCTCTTAACATCATTTTGTAAAAAAAAAATTGAAGTCAGAATTTATTTTAGTTAACTTAAGATACTGTTCAACAATTCAGTCATAGTGTTAAGATCAACTGTAGCCAATTTTTAAAAAACATTTATAACAATAAATCATAGCCTTTTAATCAATTGTAATTGTTTTGAAGAATAACACTCGGGAGCGTTATGATGATGTTGTCTTTTTAAATGGAACAAATTTGTTGTCTTTTTCATTGAAATTTTTTGTTTTTCTATCCACTAGGTTTAACCCTTTACGGGCTGGCGATGGCTGGAGCTATGGGTCCGATGCCGATGGAAATCACCTTCATACAGATTCTGGTTTTCTCTGCTCTTATTGTAGCAGTCGACCCAGTAGCCGTGAGTCATATACTTTAAAAGATATTTCAATTAATGTTGAGTAATGCAAGGAAGTTACTAGATGAAGAAGACTGGCATTATTGAGATCATTTGTCGAATATTCTGTGTATTGACAACTGATAATTATCGGCATAACATATCATATTGTTTTTGTAATTTTAAAATTTTTACATTTAGATATTAAATATTATAATGGTATGACTGAAAAAACAACTTATTTCATCAAAGATTTCTCATTCACATTAAATTGTTTTCTTATTCATTAAACTTTATGTGAGATACAGTTGATAGCTTAATTATGTGTAGCAAATGTTTCAGATTTTAAGAAATTTTGTAAAGCTCTTTTCTTTATTTCTTTAATGAAGAGGAATATATGGATGACAACTTCTTTATTCATGGTATACTCAGTTTCAACATAGGTTCTTGTGTCACTCTCAAGCAGAGGTAAAGAAGAATGAAGTGTGAAAATATATATTTTATTTCATAAATATATCATTATTTGTGTATTAAAGATACATTATCATACTTGCATGCAGTTCAGGATGAAATTTATATAATATATAACTACATCACTTTGTAGAAAAATCTTTCGTGGAAATTTTGATACCACATTTAATTTTTTTTATCAACAATAACATGCTTATTTTGACGCCAAAAGCCCAGTACCTTCTGTAAAAAGCCTTTAACGAACACCCTATCAGTGACGTAATCATTATGCAGGTAGGATTTACATCGTGTCTCAACTACTGTAATTGTGTTCGGTGAGTATAAACTTTGGCAGCAACGAATACCTAATTCGGAAAAAAATAAATTAAAATCTAGTCATGCGCGACAAAGATGGTTTTCAAGCGTATATTTAGAAACCGAAGTTGTGAGTTGGCCACAGTTGATTCGCATATATGTCAGCTGCCGTTTCGGTAATTTTGGTAAATTATCTCCTATTTATGGAATTTTGGTTTGATTTTCCCTAGTTTGGTCACAAAATTTTGCACAAAATACAAGGAAAACAGTAAAATTACTTTTTAAAAAAACTGATAATGTATCTTTACATGGTCTTGAATAGCCTTAGACGCCTGAAATGATAGCTCCAAATTATAAGTCTCAAATTCATGTAGAAATTAAATTTTTTTAAAGCAAAGTCTTCTTGTTAGTCACCAAAAGTCATGAATACTTTGTATTAAAACACCTAAATGCAGTTTATTCCTTGCAGGTACTGGCAGTGTTTCAAGAAATTGGTGTCAATGACTGTCTGTACTTCCTTGTCTTTGGAGAATCTCTCCTCAATGGTGATTGATTTATAACTTATTAATTTTAATTTTGAATTCTTAATTGCAAGATGGAATATAAATTTGAACCTTTTAAAATCTCTTCTCAATGTGATAAATCTACAATTGTTTCATTTCAAATTTTATGTTTCTAAATGGTAGATGGACTAGCTATTATTCATATTTACTTTTTAGCTCACCTTTACAAAGTAAATGTGAGCTTATGTCATGGCGCTTCGTCCGTCGTCCGTCGGTCTGTCCGTCCGTCCGTAAACTTTCACGAAAAAGACTACTCCTCCTAAACGAATTCAGATATCATTCTGAAATTGTAGTATGTTATACCCATGGTGATTCCCCACAGAAAGGTAGACGTTTCAGTTTTGAGTATCCAAGATGGCCGCCATGACAGCCATATTGAATTTTCAATTAGATTTCATGAAAAAGACTACTCCTTCTAAACGAATACAGATATCATTCTGAAATTGTAATATGTTATACCCATGGTGATTCCTCACAGAAAGGTAGACAATTCAGTTTTGAGAATCCAAGATGGCCACCATGACAGCCATATTGAATTTTCAATTAGATTTCATGAAAAAGACTACTCCTTCTAAACGAATACAGATATCATTCTGAAATTGTAATATGTTATACCCATGGTGATTCCTCACAGAAAGGTAGACGTTTCAGTTTTGAGAATCCAAGATGGCCGCCATGACAGCCATATAGAATTTTCAATTAGATTTCATGAAAAAGACTACTCCTTCTAAACGAATACAGATATCATTCTGAAATTATAGTATGTTATACCTATGGTGATTCCGCACAGAAAGGTAGACATTAAAGTTTTGGGAATCCAATATGGCCGCCATGGCAGCCATATTGCATTTTCAATTAGATTTCATGACAAAGACTATTTCTCCTAAACCAATCTAGATATCATTTTTATATTGTAGTATGTTATACCTATAGTGATTCCGCACAGAAAGGTAGACGTTTCAGTTTTGAGAATCCAAGATGGCCGCAATAGCAGCCATATTGACTTTTCAGCTGCAGATGACACATCATTATTATTAAATTTTAAGGTTTCATCAAGTGATCACTGGCACCATATAAATTCTCTAATTTGAACTTACTGATCATAATATTATCTTAAATACGGAATATTTAAGATTGTCGTGCAAGTTGTTCTATATTTTTAAGTGTTTCTAAAAAAAATTAGATGAAAGACAAACATAATTGATTAATTTGTTTAAAATCTTTATGGCAACTAGCTGCAAAAACCAAATCACATTAAACATGTTAAATTTTAAACAATGGTATTTCCCTTTTATTCCTTTAAATACACATAAGGGGTCAACCAGAGTTCAGATATTCCACTATGCTGTCTAATACACATCCCAAGGCAGGCTGCTAGCATCACAGTGTCAGCTGCTAGTCTGTTGCATAATCAACCTGACCCAATTGATATGGTAGAGCATTATGCTATATGGCCATGGCCCATGTGTATGCAATAAAAGTTATGGACTTGTATTCTCATGACAGTGATATGTTCTTTCTAAGAATAACAACTTACACAAAACTTGTCTACTTAGCAAACTACATGATAAGTTGATGTGGAATAAATATGCAGATGAAAATCGAAAAGGGTTTAGTAAGAAAAGTAAGGAAATTTGATTTGTCATATCTCTCTGTTGATTTGACAATGCAAAAATGTTTACCATTATAGTACTGTATGAGTGTTAAATAAATTGATACTTTAATGAAAGACATCTCATGGTCACTTGACATGTAAATATTATGTGAACAAAATAAACGTGTCTTATGCATTGCTGTGTTTATGACTTTCCTCTCAATCAGTCATTCATTTTCCTTGAAAAATCTGTACTTTTGGGATTCTCAATATCCCATGCAGCATAACCATCAGTGAAATAATCTTGAAATCATATTAATGATTCACTACAAAACAAATGTAAGTGCCCACCATCCTGTAAGTAATGAATGACATTTAAATGGATACACCTAAACCAATCAAGATATCATAATTAAATTAATACGGATGCCCACATAAAAGTAGCATTTGAAGATTAAAAAGTACAAGATGGTCACCAATTCAGCCATAGATATACAAAAAAGTTATACAAAAACCTACTGCTTGTTAACTTATCATGATTATATCATTCGTGTATTAATGTTTGTTCAAGCTCTAGTCGTTTCCAAAAGAAGACTAGTATTTTAAAAGATAAAAAAGTCATGATGGCAGCCATAATCAATTATATAAAAGATGGTTACATGTATAATTAAACCAATACCACATCAATCATTTTAAGGTGAGCTTCTGTACCCTCGGTACTTTTTATTTAATCTCTTCTCAATGGTTATTTTTCTGCAATTGATTCCTTTCATTTTTATTTTTCTGATTGAAATATGGAATATTAGTTTGAACTTTTTAAATCTCTTCTCAATGGTGATTATTCTACAATTGATTCCTTTAAAATCTTATATTTCAAGTACAATATGGAATGATAATTTTAAGGAAACTCAATATTTCAAATCATATTTAAAGATGAGAGCATGTGATTGTGTAAATCAATGAATCTTTATATAGGAGGAAAAACTTGTTATACCGACGATAAGATAAATGGATTTGTTGTAATTTGAAACTTTTCCTTGAGAAGAGAAATAATTAATCTTATTTAGAATTATGACAAAGGGACAATTGTTTAAAAGATCTTCCTGGTTCTTGATAGAATTAAAAAAGTATCACTATTATCCATGTTGTAAAATAGTATCACTCTTCAATAATGAAAGTTAAATGATTTAACAACTATTGGTGGATTTAGTCGATTTGTGGGTGATTTTAAGGTGCTTCATTGGCCAATTCCATAAGTTGTTATTAGAAAGGGGTCTTCTTTAAATTGGTGGACAAGCGAGGGGACGCTGCTTAGTTTGTAAAGTGTCTACTTGTCACCTGGAAGACTTGAGTTCGATTGTCAATCGCTCGTACCAAAAGACGTTATAAAATGGGGCTTGTTGCTTCCTTGCTTGGCGGTCAGAATTACAAGGATGAATATTGCTTTAACTGGCAGCACTCAGAGGTTGCCAGGCACTGCGGGCATATCCCAAATGTCCAATATGTATATTTGTACTGTTAACAATAAATTATTATAAAAAACTCTGAAAAGTCCCAATCTATTCACTATTAGATTTTTGATGGGCAAGTAAGTTGCTCTTTCAACAAGGCTTATA
The DNA here is from genome assembly GCA_916613615.1 of Steromphala cineraria. Taxonomy (NCBI): domain Eukaryota; kingdom Metazoa; phylum Mollusca; class Gastropoda; order Trochida; family Trochidae; genus Steromphala; species Steromphala cineraria. The sequence goes on from OU744734.1 coordinate 16,114,525, forward strand.
TCTTCTATATTATGACATTTTGGGCTAGTTCATCACATTCGTTTGATGAATGATAGAAGATAATGGCAAACATGACACATATATAGAGCTACAGAGATTGGGGAAAAAAAGGAAGATGAACAGTGATCAAACAATTTCCAGTATAACTTTATTGTGATATACAGGACTCATTTAAAGATCTAATACATATACTCCCTATCTCCAGATGGTAAGGGAATGGTACATATTAAAGAGTCACTCTCAAGGCTTTATATTGATTACATCATCTTTATACTTCCTTTTTGGGTTCGATCACCTTCGTTTGTTGAGTGCTAGAAAAAAATGGTAAAATTAACAAATTTACATAGCTAGGGACTCAAAATTAAGATGAACGGCAATCACACAAATTACAGTGTAACTTTGTTGTGATGTTCAGGATTCTATGATAACATCTAATACATATACCGGTACTCCCCGTCTCCAGATGGAGTGACTGTAGTACTTTACCAGGTGATGCAGACGTACAACAGACTGGACGTCATCGGGGCAGACCAGGTGAGAACAAATCTTCACAGGTAGATCAGGTGAAACATTTTCACAGGTAGATAAGGTGAAACATTTTCACAGGTAGATAAGGTAAAAACATCTTCACAGGTAGATAAGGTGAAAACATCTTCACAGGTAGATAAGGTTAAACATTTTCACAGGTAGATAAGGCGAACATATCTTCACAGGTAGAGAAGGTGATATATATCTTCACAGATAGATAAGGTAAAATATTTTCACATGTAGATAAGGTGAAATATTTTCACAGGTAGGTAAGGTGAAAACATTTTCACAGGTAGATAAGGTGAAAACATCTTCACAGGTAGATAAGGTGAAAAAAACATCTTCACAGGTAGATAGGGTGAAAACATCTTCACAGGTAGATAAGGCGAACATATCTTCACAGGTAGATAAGGCGAACATATCTTCACAGGTAGATAAGGCGAACATATCTTCACAGGTAGATAAGGCGAACATATCTTCACAGGTAGAGAAGGTGAATATATCTTCACAGGTAGATAAGGTAAAATATTTTCACATGTAGATAAGATGAAATATTTTCACAGTTAGGTAAGGTGAAATATTTTCACAAGTAGATAAGGTGAAATATTTTCACAGGTAGGTAAGGTGAAATATTTTCACAAGTAGATAAGGTGAAATATTTTCACAGGTAGATAAGGTGAACATTTCTTCACAGGTACAGAAGGTGAATATATCTTCACAGGTAGATATGATTAAAGAATCTTCACAGGAAGACAAGGTTGGAAAAGAAATTCACTGGTAGATAGGGTTTGGAAAAATTCTTCATAGATTCAGATAAGGTTGGACAAAATCTTCACCAGTAGATATAAGGTTGTTACAAAATCACCGGCACATGAGGTAAACATTTTCATAAAAGTAGATAAAAGTGATTAAAAATCATATCAGGAAAACATGGTGAGAAGAAATCGCTTAAGTTATAGGTTGAGAAGAAAAATAAGGTTATACTTGTATTTGATGAGCAAGTGGTAACCTTTTTGTAGCTTTGGTCTAGAATGAAGTTACTCTATCAATTGTTAGTGGGGTTCAGCTACAATCTATTTATCCGATTAATGTCAAATTTTGCACATGTTTTCTACCCTACCAGGAGGGGTGCAGTGCGAAGTTACAGCAAATTTCGTTAATATTTGAATTTTTAAAAAATTTCCATGTTTTGAACTTAGTCATTTTCCAATATCAGATTTGTCCGACCTATTACGTGAAAACTATTCTTCCGATTTATTTCAAATTTTGCACATGTCTTCTACCATACTAGGAGGGGTGCAGTGCGAAGTAACAGCAAATTTTGTTAATATTTGAATTTTTTTACAAATATCCATGTTTTGAACCTAGTCATTTTCCAATATCAGATTTGTCCGACCAATTACGGGAAAACTATTCATCCGATTGATTTCAAATTTTGCACATGTCTTCTACCCTACTAGGAGGGGTTTGGTGCGAAATTGCAACAAATTTCATTGATATTTCAATTTTTTTTAAATTTCAATATTTTGAACATAGTCATTTTCCAATATCAGATTTGTCCAACCTATTACGGGAAAAACTTTTCATTTGATTCTTTTCTCATTTTGCATGTGTCTTCTTCCCTACTAGCAGCGGTGCAGTGCCAAATCAAAAGTAAAATTGATAAGGTTTTTTTGTGTGTGTGTTTTTTTTCACAAAGTTCCATTTTTTTGATAAGTCATTTTTCTCAATTCCTCTTTGGGGGTCAAATGCTGTGCAAGAGATGACTACATTGAAAGTAAAAAATAATTCAGTTAGTCAGGGATGCACGGTCGGGGGTATTAGTGAGCCACGCTCACTTTTTTGCTTGTTTATATATTGAAACTTAATGAAACAGTAATAAATCACATATACAATGTAAAGTTCAGACTTAGATCACTACAAAAACTTGTATGTAAAAGTATCCAAATTATACCCTACACACTTGACAACCCTACATTGTTACAGATTGCACTTGGAATAGTGAAGTTCTTCGTGGTCTGTTTTGGTGGATTGTTTCTTGGAATACTGGCCGGGGTTCTGTCTGCTATCATCACAAAGTTCACCACACATGTTAAAGGTGAGACAACACTTTTCATAACAGAACTGAATTTCTTCATGCCTTCTAACATCAGATAACTTGATAAAGTATCCAAACAGACTTTGAAAACTAGGCTAAATTTATTTTTAGAGCATTTTTCTATCCTAAACCTGCATACATTCTGGTCATATGATCTTATGAACAAGTATAAATGAAATATCAATACTTTTAATTTACCATGTATGTGTACATACACAATGGGTATATTAATGATATGACATGTAAGGTCATGAATTGAAATTAAATTTAAAAAAAAACAAAAAAACCTGAATTTGAATCATAGCTTCTTTTTAAAAAAAAAAACCCACATGACTTATGTGGAATTACAATGTAAGCAGGGAGGACAGGGGTAATACATTGAAAGGTTTGAAATACAATATTGAGAGGTAGAATGTTTGCTAACATCTAAAAATTCACCCAAGGTGAATAAATATTTGCTTTGCAAAACCAAGTTTGTAAGTTTGAAATTAATCTTATTTTCCAGTTGTCCAACCACTGGTGATCTACACCATGGCATATCTTGGCTTCCTAATGGCTGAGCTGTTCGAGTTCTCGGGAATCATCGCCATCATCGGGTGTGGTCTGACTCAGGTTCAGTATGCCTTCCACAACATCAGCTCAAAGTCTGTCGTCACCGTCAAGTACTTCACCAAGGTCATCAGGTATGAACCACTAATTATTCATTAAGAGGACAGTATATGAAGGATAAATATTAACGGCATATGCATAATGATATGTCTTAAAGCATTTGAAAATATTCAGGTTTTTTAAAGTGTTTTTGATAACTTTAACTTATTATAAAATTATTTAATTCTTTCTTAACTTTATGTCATTTTTCTTAAAAAAAGTAAACCACCAATGCAAATACTCAAGAGAATGTATTCTAAGTTGGATAACTTGTTCCTTATGCTATTCTTAGTGATCTTCTTCAGCCAATAGCATAGAATTTCACCAATAGGATTATCTCCTGTTAACTTAGTTATTACCCAAAATACTGTTTCAGCTCGAACTGCCCTTCCTTAAATTGTTAGATGTCTAAGCCATCTTTTAATCATCTTAGCCTAAAACACCAGTTTCCAAACTGTCATTTTATGCCTTGCCGCAGACCCTTTACCTTTCTGTGCTACTATAGTACCCCTACAGGCTAGAGAGCAAGCACAGAAACCTCAAGGGTCAGCAGCAAGGCATAAACTGACAGTTTGGAAACTGGGCGTTTTAGGTTTTGTGTATGAAGCTGTCTTGTAATCATATTATCATTATTTAAAGAAAATCATAGATTTCACAACATCAGAGGATTTAAAAGGTGAACCTCTGTATAGATTCATGAATATGAAGAGTAAAGTTTAAGATTTTAAATTATGAATGTTTTAAGGATTCTCTGGAAGTCATTATTCGGCCCTCTCTATTTCAGCACCACAAATGAGATCATCATATTCCTGTTCCTGGGCCTAGCGCTGGTCCGAGAACATGTATGGCACACAGGCTTTGTGTTGTGGACTGTCGTCCTGTGTCTTCTCTTCAGGTTCCTAAGTAAGCATTATCTTGCCCATTTCTTCTTGTATCAAGTTAGGTACATGAATTTTCTAAACTTAAGTCAGCAGATGTTTCTAAGTAAGCATTCTCTGTCCCTTAACTTATGTCACAGCAATATGCAGGAATTTTCTTTATTTCATTTAGAAGATGTTTCTATGCTTCATTAGTGAGCATTTTCTTGCCTGTTTCTTCATGTAACAAGTTAGGTACAGGAATTTTCTTAACTTTAATCGGTAGATGTTCTAGAATGGATTACCATTCTCTTGCCCATTTCTTTGTTTAATAGGAATATACAGGAATTTTCTGAATTTCAGTTGATTGATAAAGTTGATTGGCTGATCCAATACCTATCTGTCTGATTTTGTTGCAGATTGGGAGAATAGCAAAGATAACATGCATTAGATCATTCTTAATTTTGAAAATGTATCCTTAAGATGTTTTAAGTCGATTACTAAAAATATGTTGATTAAAACTTTATTGACTCCTTATTAAACAATTATTAACAGGTATCTAAGCTTGGGGTAATCATATTTTTGTATAGAGGTGAGGTGAGGTGATATGGGGTTTATCGCTGCTTTCAAGAGTATTTCACTTATATTGTGGCTATTAGTATTATTGCAGGGAGAAAGTCTTTTTGTATTATAACTCATGTTGCAGGATAAGTAATCTTCCTGAGAAAATTGTTTTCACATAAGATAATGCACCTTACGTGATGAGTATTCGTAGTTCAATGAATGAATGAATGTTCCTATGAAAGTTAAACAAAGAAGTCTGTATCTATTTCAGTCACTTACTTTCTATCATTCCTGATCAACAAACTGGACAAGTACCGAGTGAGGAAGATTGGCTATGATGAACAGTTCATGATTGTGAGTTTGAATTATCTACAAATCTACATATAAATTATCAATTACACATAAGGAATTTACCTGATGAATTTATGTTCAAAACCTTTATGAAAAATACATTTTACAGGAATATACAATGAGATCAAACATAGTTTTCTATAAGATTTTATAAGATTATAAGAAAGTTAAAATATGCATTTTCCTTAAAAGTTCAAGAAATTATTTCTTTCTTTTGTAAATAGCAAAATTGCATAATTGAAAGTAAATATGTTTGTTGGATTTGCTGGCACTCTATATGACTCCATGTTGAATCCATACATGCGCCAAATCCAATTTCTAATTTAGGCTGAACACCATTGTAATTTGAGATTAATTGTAATATCATCAAAACTTATTGGAGGTTGTGATTGAATTATCAAGTTCTGGTTTAGTATCCTGAGGAGCTGGCAGAAAATAGATGATGAAATGCTCCACAGCTTAAAATTTGTGATCGAGTTATGTAAATGGTTAACAAACAAACTGAACAAGTTGTGATTGGCAATTCTTCTTTACAAATTACCAGGTATGCAGATTAAACATTTTGTCAAACATTTCACCTTTTGATCCAAAACAAGAAACTGGAAAAATGAAATATTTACAAATTGATTTCGAATGACTGTGAATGAAAATGAATTTGTGGACCAATATATATAATACTTTGTTATGATGCATGTTTTGAGTAAAAGTCATTGTGCACTGTTTTCTCAATGTCAACAGGCGTATGGGGGACTGCGAGGGGCGGTGGCGTTCTCCCTGGTGATGTTACTCAATGAGTGTGAGATACCCATGAAGGAGATGTTCGTCACTACCACCCTCGTTGTTGTCATGTTTACTGTCTTTATACAGGTGAGATTTGATAATAATAATCATCATATGCCTATCAATAATATGAATCATATGATATGATAAGCGATTCCTTCTCTTATTTCTGAATAAGAGAATTAATAATTTGGTTGAATTATAGGCAGAGACATATTTCCATTGACATATTTCAAACAGTCATGGATGTCTCCCCTTACACAATATTTATGAACCAAAAAACAAAATGCTATTATACATTGCAAAATGTATAGCATGTGTGATTATAATGCAATGGGTTTACATAGCATTATAACCATTCAAGAAGATGTTTATTGTATGTGGTCAGTGATTGAAGTTCTTTTTAAATTTATTGTACACGTATAATAGTTTATGACAATAGGACAATAGAGGCAGAGCGTGGCAAGATCGGAATCACCTGGGGTGAGGCAGAGACAAAAGCAAAGGACCGAGCTGGATGGAGAAATCTTGTTGCGACCTTATGCTCCACTGTGGAGTAAAGAGCTGATGATGATGAATAGTTTATAAATACATTGTACAAGTGCAGATTATCATTGACAGTGTGTGAAATAGCTGCCTGCTTGTAAGCAAATTGCTGGTTATATCAGATGGGGTTTGTTTGAGAAAAGGCCAGCAACCCTGCCTAGCTGGTGTGATTTTAGGTATATGTATACATACTTAGTGTCTCCAAATTGCAGGCTTGTAAAACTTGTAGAAAGACTAGTCAATTTTTCAAAACAGGCTCACCTTGCCAGTAGGGCTAACTATTATCTGAACACTGCTGCCATGGATGATAAAATGTTTCCTCTTCACCCCCAGGGAGTGACAATCAAGCCACTAGTGAAGTTCTTCCAGATTAAGCTGGCCCCGGAGAAGGAGTTGAGTATGTACAGGGAGCTAGCTAGTCATGTAAGTCAAATTAGAGTGAGTGAGTGAGTGAGTTAGTGCTTATGCCGCTTGGGGCAATATTTCAGCCATTAGAGGCGGGAATATATTTTAGAAAATTACCTTTCAATAAAATATTTTTTACATATTATTTTACTTATATTTGATAAACATGTGTGGTGTCAAACCAATACATGCACATATGATATAGTACTTATTTTAATGCCTAGTATCCAGTAAAGGACGATACAATATACTGGTATATAATTACCCTGAAGGAACTGTACTTTCAAGTTTGGTACGTCACATGGTAGATCTGTGCTCTTTCTGTATTAAGCTACCATTTTGTATAGATTGATGAACTGAGTGCAATGTTGATGAAGTGCCTTGCCCAAGGAGAGTGTTCAACCAAGGTTTCAAAGTTTAAGTGACTCCATCAGGCTAACCTCTACAAAAGAGTGCACATATCACTTTTCTGGGCAGCAATGTTTATGCATTAGGCAAATGGGAACTTTCCATTTGAATAAAATCTTTCTTAGGCTGGCCGCACACTACGCCCGATTTTCCTTGCGATGCGTCATACGATGCGTTGCGTTGCGATTTTTCCGCGCACACTATACGTATTTAATATTGTGTTTTAGGTCTTCCTTTGTTCAAGCCTAGCATATTTGAGTAGTGTGCTCCCATCCCAGCCTTTACTTAACAGATCCGACATTTGCATTTTCTAGACATATTGAATCTTAAAAACAAAAATATACATGTATATGTCGGTATAGCAGTTACATCAACATTATTTCAATAACATATCTAATAACTGGACTTGTTATTATGGTACAAATCATGTTTGCATGCAGTCGTGATACATACCAAACATACCTTAATTTCGTATGCGACATGGGAAAAATGACGTCAGAAGGGAATCCCTCATGCGATTCATTTGCGATGCGATGAAAATAGGTGCAGCACCTATTTTCATCGCATCGCATCGCATCGCATCGCGTTGACGCATCGGATCAAATTCCACTACATGTTATATTAACACAATTGATGGGGCACCATTTAAGATTGTCCTGGTCTACCATTTTGCTGCATGAAATTATAAGAATAATATGGGTATTTCAATATACAAATGCATTCTGCAATTCAACTTTGCAAAACCCAAAAACTTGTGCACATTTTGTTTTAGGAGCATAGTAAAATCACCACTATTCAAAGACTTTATGTGACACAAATGCTAAAATCATTATTTTTTTATATATATATATTTTTTTTAAATTATTTCATCTTGTCAATCAAAATGTTCCTCGTTTGCAGGTAACAGACCACTTAATGGCAGGTATGGAGGACTTGGTTGGATTCAAAGGGAAGTATTCAATCAAGGTATGTGAAAATTTTTGTACAGTTGTAGTTACATGCGCATGCACTTTCAGAAAATAAAGCCAAGTGAAATCAGTGTCAATCTACATTTCAGTTGGAAATTAATTAAAATATTCAAAAATTAGGTATTGTTTGACAACTGCTGAGGATCTAGCGAAAACCTGATCCTAACATGACAATCTAAAAGTTGTTTGCTTCAGAGTCAGGTTTTACGCCTATATGTATCAATGGCATTATCTTGTAATGACTATTGTGAAATTCCCTTGGGATTATATTATCTCCTCCTTGATAAAGCCCGCAAGTTATGCTTTATCATAGGCACAAAGAGAAGGACCTTCATGTGGGCAATGTGGGCCCTCTCTCCAAAGATTGCTTGCTGCCCATCGTATCAGACAAAAGGGGGAACTTTAGTTTGACCCTGCAGCAGGGGCAGAGCCTTTTTTTTATGGAAGCCCGAAAGAGAGGTCCTCCTCTTTCTTATGTAGTGAAACATATATAGAGGATACTAAACTCCCTTCCATTTAATACTATTTTTATTAAACGAGTTAATGATTTTGTATAAAACGAGCGAAAGCGAGTTTGATACCAAATCATTCACGAGTTTAATAAAAATAGTATTAAATGGAAGGGAGTTTAGTATTCTGTTTATTACTTGCCCTAAAAATCAAACATAATTGCCGATAAGTTGCCGAAACTAACAATTTCGCGACTCAGCAACCATTGTGACGGCGCGCTTACACTGTGACGTCACAACAACACACTTCTATGACGTCATCCTTGCATTGTGTTATTACACTAGTTTAATATTGTCGTATAAATATTACACTGCGGTATCTTACACGGGCGAGTAATAACACAGGTTATGTTATGTTTACTTTTAGGTCATGCTTTATTCTATTCATGACATTGTACAAATGAGATCTATCACGGAAACTTTGTTCCCCTGCAGGAGAAGTTTGAGAACTTTGAGGACATTGTTCTTTGTTCTGTTGTCTTTTGCAGGACAACTTTGAGAACTTTAGAGACACTTTACTATGTTCCATTTTCTGCAGGAGAAGTTTTTGAGGACACTGTATCAAGTTCTGTTATCCCCTGGAGGATAAACTTGAGAACTTTAAGGACACTGTTCTTTGTAATTTCCCTTTGTTAAGATGTTGACTTCCAGATAGCAAGTCACGCTTTATCCTATATCATGACATTGAACAAATGAGATCTATCACAATAACTTTGATCCCTGCAGAAGTTTGAGAACTTTGAAGACACTGTACTATGTTCTGTTTTCTCCTGCAGGAAAAGTTTGAGAACTTTGAGAACACTGTTCTTTGTTCTGTTTTCCCCTGCAGGAGACGTTTGAAAACTTTGAGGACACTGTAGTTTGTTCTGTTTTCCCTTGCAGGAGAAACTTTAGAACTTTGAGGGCACTGTAGTTTGTAATTTCTCTTTGTTAAGATGCTAACTTCAGATAGTGCCTGCAAGTCATGCTTTATGCTATTTCATGACATTGTACAAATAAGATGTATCACAATAAGTTGTTCCCCTGCAGGAGAAGTTTAAGAACGTTGGGGACACTGTTCTATGTTTTATTTTTCCCTGCATAAGAACTTTTAGAACTTTGAGGACACTGTTCTTTGTTCTGTTTTCCCCTGCAGGAGAAGTTTAAGAACTTTGGGGACACTGTTCTATGTTTTATTTTTCCCTGCATAAGAACTTTTAGAACTTTGAGGACACTGTTCTATGTTCTGTTTTCCCCTGCAGGAGAAGTTTGAGAACTTTGAGGACACTGTTCTATGTTCTGTTTTCCCCTGCAGGAGAAGTTTGAGAACTTTGAGGACACTGTTCTATGTTCTGTTTTCCCCTGCAGGAGAAGTTTGAGAACTTTGAGGACAAGTACCTGAAACACTGGCTGCAGGTGGAGCCCGAGAGGAGCGACTCGGAGCTGCAGGCATTTTACAACAAGATTGTGCTCAAGTATGTGTCATAGGTATCTTGTAACAATGTCAAAGAACAATTATAATATTTCTTTATTGTCCTCATAACAAAGTAAATTGGAAATTGGTCAACATAACCAGTGTAATATATATCATAGTTGCACCTTCTTACAAATTATCACTTACATTAAAATATTGATTCTGTAGGAGTTGAAGTGCTTTTCCTCTTATGAGAAAGCTTTTTAGATTGTTGACTTTCATGTTAAAAAATAAGTTTATTAAACTGGACAAAAATCTTATCATGTATGATGAAATCAAACAAGGAGTTTAGTTTTAGTCTCAGGTTTGCCAGAAAAATATTAATATGAATCAGATGAATATTTCATCCCTTACATTAATCGTTCCTAATGTTGGCAACAATTTCAAGTCTTTTAGTGCAATTAAGCACTCAATATTGAATTTAAAACAGGACTTACCCCTATAAGTTTTCATACAACAAGCCTTCCATTCCACCCAAAGTGTTCCGAGAAACAGACAATTCACAATTGACTGCCCTGGCCAGTCCTAATCTAACCCTAACCCCTTCATCATATTTTTACGGTTAGAGCAAGACCGAACTTTATTACCCATATGGTTGAAAATAAGTGGTGACATATTTTCAATATGAGCACTAGTGCACATATCACTTTTGCCTAGCAACGATTGTTGTAGCGCGAGTTTCCGTATATTTTCGTCTGTGACGTCATAACATCATTGTTCATGACGTCACTGTAGCCGGCCGTCGCAAGGGAAGCGGCAAGTTTCTTTGATATTTCTAAGATGGTAAAATGGAATAGAATCGGTAATAAAGAAATTATTACTCTCGGAAGTGTGTCATATGACTTTTACGAAACTCGTGCAAATTTGTGTATAACCCTCGCTCTCGCTCGGGTAATACAAAAATTCACACTCGTTTCGTAAAAGTCATATGACACACTTCCTCGGGTAATAATCTCTATATACCCAGACATCTGGTTCAAGGTGAAATTAACACTCTACAAAGCAACTTCCAAAAACTTGTTTGACAAAGCTCAATCATATTTTTTCCTTTCTTTCAGGGAACACTTTAAATATCTTGCCTTGAGCGGAGCAAAATCACTTCCTGAGGGAGCAAATATGTAAGTAGTTTTGTTAGTTTGTTTGAAGCCACATGCATTACGTGTTACTTATCAATAGATATTCTTAGTTACTCATTTGATGCTTTAGGTATAAAATACATCTACTCTTTCTATTAAAACTTTGCAATTATTTGCACATGTGGATTAACAATGAATCAACTTTATAGGCATGCTATGCCTCTTTCGGATTTAAAAAAAATTGCATGTATGAAGGGTGATTCCTGAGGGTAAAACCCCTTCTTTTGAAAAGCATGAATTCCTGGAATGAGCACTGACTTTGGTTATACCCTTTAAGATTTTTCTCAAAGATCTCTTGTTTAGTATCAGTGTTAATAAAGATTAACCCTTGCACTGCAGCCCCCGTATCGACACCAACATGTACCTGTCTCGGCTGGACCCCAAACCGGAGGGTGAGGGAGGGAAGGAGGAGGATGACGTGGTCTTCCCTCTCGACTCTGATCATGGTGAGTACCAATCTGATTAAAATAGAATTCCGAAAACTAAAAGTTGGGATATGAACTTGTTCTATCAAGGAGTTTCCTCTCCACAACATTCTGATCAAGGTGAGTACCAATCTGATTAAAATAGAATTCCAAGAAATAAAAGTCGGGATATGAACTTGTTCTATCAAGAAGTTTCCCCTCTGCTACATTCTGATCAAGGTGAGTACTAGTCTGATTATAATAGAATTCCGAAAAATAAAAGTCGGGATATGAACTTGTTCTATCAAGAAGTTTCCCCTCCACAACATTAGGGTCAAGATGAGTAGCTTACCAGTCAGATTAAAATAAAACATTTTCTGGAAAATAACAAAAGGTTGACTTTATTGGGATATGAACTTGTTCTATCAAGGGGTTTCCCCTCAAGAACAGTCTGACTTCAGCCAAGTAAGCTGCATGTGCTGTTTCAAGTTAAAGACGCTGCCCTATTTTATTTCATACCAGTACTAGTCTGATTTAATTCAACCAAGTAACTGGAAATAAATGTTTGGATAGGTTTACAGGATGTGAACTTGTTTCACCTCAACAACAGTCTGACTACAGCCAAGTTAGCCACATGTTGTTATCAGTTATGGTGAGCTCAGATAAAACCTAGTCATTAGTGGACAAATCATAATATCAAGTTTACAAGCAGCAAACATGTGTAACAAATGATATCTGCCCCTTAATACTGATGCAAAAATAAAAGCTTTCAATTGAGTTCCTGTGATTGGCTAGTTGACTGCAACTTACTTAGAGCTCTGCTCTCAGAATATGTGGAGAGCAAACTTGGGGAAACTTACCTTTGCCAAAATATACAACTTCTCCTCTGTGGCATAACTTGTGCTAGCCCCATTGACTGGCTCCTTTATGCCTTGTGGAACATCCTGAACTTCTCTGTGCCTGCTTTTGAGGCTACTGCAATGGTTTTAGATAGGCAAATGAGAAATGTCAACACTTTTCTCAAAAGAGGTCGCTGCGCAATAACCACAAAGTTTGGCGTCAAACAGAAAATTAGGTATCTCTCTGCCAGTGGAGACTGGTGCAAGTCATTGTAGCAAACTGACTCTCCTTAGCAAAATGTATGCGTGTTCTTTCCAAACATTTGAAATAAAGTGAAATGAGTAAGATAATGATAACTACCTCTATTCTTTTACAGATTAACAGTATACCTTTATGCATCTTCCTACCTAAACCTAAATCCGAACTGTCAGTTTTATGCCTTGCTGCAGACCCTTCAATTTTCTGAGTTTGATCTCTAGCTAGCTATGAGAATAAGCAATAGTCCAATCAGAAAGTAACTGGAGGTTGCTAACACTTGCCTTTTGGGGCACTGATATCAGCACGGAAAATTCAAGGGTAACTGCAGCAAGGCATAAAACTGACAGCTTGGAAACTGGCGTTTTAGGCTTTGCGATGGAAGATGACCTTGACATTGTCTCAAACTCTGTAACTTTCTTTGCTAGAAATTAATATCAACAAGTTGAGATAATGTTATTTGTATATTTTTTAAACAGAGCCAGTGATAAGAAGAAGGAAGCCAGACAACCGCCACATCGACGCCCATGGACTAAGACATCTGCTTCAGGGTCAGAGGAGCTCCAGAATGGTCAGGAAGTTTCTTCTAGTCCATTTTCAAGAAAGATATTTATGAAATTAGTCTTTAGTATAAGAATAAACTTGACTTCATTATTGATTCTGGGCAAATTAAGTGATGTTTCCGCAGTGATGAAAGTTCAATTACATGGGTAGTGCTCAAGCTTTTGGTTCAAGAAAGATATTTATGAAATTAGTCTTTAGTATAAGAATAAACTTGTACTTCATTATTGATTCTGGGCAAAGTGATGTTCTGCAGTGATGAAAGTTCAATTACATGGGTAGTGCACGCTTTGGGTTATCCTTGAAGATTTATCATTGTTTGGAAGAGATCCTCCCTCCAACAAATTTGTGTCTTTTCCATTCAAGATAAAATTGCATGAGATGATGTCAACCTACTTTTTTCCTCCAATTCTGCACTTTTATGCCTTTCCTATTTCTAGAGTGATAAAAAGTTAAAGATGATGAAATCATTGACTCTGCACATACTGTTGGTTTTCATCACGAGATTTATAATTGTTAGAAAATTATCCTTCCTTTAAAAAGTTGATTTCTTTTCCATGCAAGATGAAAATTGCATTAGACAATTTCAAACTATTGATTCCACCTTCATGCAGTTGAATGCCTTTTCTGTTTCTGAGTGATTCACTTATATACTCTTATATATAATAACTAATAAGACAAAGTGAATAGATGTGAACTTCATTAGCATTTTCAACAGCAGCCAATTCCAAGATGACTGATAAGGTAAATAGGACAAGAATGATTTTTGAGTGTCAGCAAGGTAGAATATGGAGCTTATCACTGAAAATGCAGATTCCAACTTTTGAAGTTGCCAATAACAATAAGCATGAGAGATGTCCTGAAGAGTCCTGTCTTTCCTTACCATGTTCATCTCATCAATAGTGAACAATACCTATTATTATATGATAATGATAATCTGATATCGATTCAATGTTTTCAGCTAATTCATGGCTTGTACGACAAGAACATCACAGATGAGGGCAGAAGCTTTGCCAATCAGATTCAAAGTAAAGCGGTCAAGAACCGGCAACTTCAGAGAATAGTCTCAGTACACGAGCCTCAGCTTGAGAGAACGCTCTCCTGGTCGGAACAACAAGCAGAAGTATGTGCAACCCGGAAGGATCGTCCAGAACTGACGACAAATCAAAGGGCAGCAACATTGGACTATGGGAAGGCGGCGCGGATGGGCGTTGCCCTGGACACCTCAAATCTTGCCTCTGTGTTTGAAGACGAAGAAGGGCGCGTGGAAAAGAAACCCCTGCTTCACAAAGACGAAAGTCTTGGAGGAATCGGTAGTCGGCCGTCACCAACTCCTCAGAGGCATGGCGGCATGGAACGGCAACTTGCTGTTGATGTCGTCCCTATGAAGAACCTTAGAACAAACTCCAGTGCTAAGTAGATACTGCTATGAAGTTTGATTTCTGAAATGATTTTTGATGATTAAAATTCATCTATATCATGCTTAGAAAAATCTTAGATCCAAACGTGTTGTAGATTTTGTTTTTAAATTTCTGGTTTTGTATATGCTAGATGAATGAAATTAAAAACTTATTTGTCTCATGCTTTCAAAAAAAAAAAAGAATTTTGTAATATGCTAAATAGCTTCCGATATGAGTTTTGTAATTTGAAATGATTATGATAAAGCATATTTCATGCTTATAAGATTTGTTTTATGTTTGGGAAAAACCTTAGAACTAACTCAAATCAAAATAGAAGATGCTTTGAATGTTTATATTTGAAAGAAATTTCATGATTTTGAGTTACGTCTTGCTGGTTTCATTGTTATGAATACCCTTAGAACTAACCCATTGATAAATGGCTTTTGATTAAGAATTTTATATTTAAGATATATTTTCATGATTAAGAGATATAGTTTATTGATCTGTTGCAAATGTAGGCTTTAGTGTTTATTGTGTTTAGCATTTCTTGTCATGTCATATTTTAACACACTAGACCAAATTAGAATTCTAACATCAATCCTGCTTGTCATGCTTAATTGAATAAGCTCTGGAGCGGAATATTCTGGTTATGTGATCAGAGATTATAGTGAAGGTAGATGTTTGCAGGTATTTTTTCTTGTTAATTGCAAATCATGTTTACTTACCATTGGCCTTAAAGGGGCAGTAGCACGTTTTTTTTTAAATTTTATATTTTAAAATTTTCACTGATAATTGTATGTTAGTTATAAATGTATTACTTTGATAGTGTCATAAATCTTATTACACAAGCCAATTAGCCATAGTCAGAGGACAAAGTATGAAGATTCACATAAAATCCATTGGCGGCCATTTTTGTGTGAACACCTTTAATTCACTTTCTGTAAGAAAAAGGAATCGCAAGGCTAAACTTTACATTATATATTTGAATTGTAACTGCTCCATTTTGTTTAAATACATTGTCTTTCAATTGGAACCATTAATTTTCATTTTCCTGACATCACCTTATTTCCCCTCTAAAAACGTGCTACTGCCCCTTTAATTACTTATTCTGTAAATAGGCCACCAGCCATCTTTACGTGCACATTCAATCAAAATACAATGCAATACAATATGTAGCACCAGAAAGTTACAATTTCAAAAATATGTGCCTTTTTTGGAATGAAAGACATTTATACAATTTTTTTTTTTACAATGAATGTTTTTTTATCATTTAAAAGTGTACAATATCATACTGTTGTAATACCTGTTTTCATCACTTTGTGGTGAATGCACTTGGTTCTTAACAAATCTTATAACTCAATCTGAAGTCTTGAAAATGTTTTCTTCCAATCAAGCCTCTGACCAAACTGTTAGGAGGGTTGTCTTCTATTGATAATATTTTCATCCTGCTACATCAGTGTATATGTCTCTGCGTTATGCTACAACCTATCCCCTGATATCCTTCTACTGATTCAGTCGTATCGCTGATGGGTAGTTAATCAGTCTGTCTGTTTTTAGTCACACTTTTTCTAACTCCATACACTGTTGTTTAGTGATGTCGCTCATGGAAATCTAAGAGAGCGCAGTTTGGAGTTTAGCAGGAGCCTGCGATGAGACATCAGATTTATTATCTGAAAGCACTCCCATTTGTTAATTTGAATCACGCGGTGAGCACAATGAACGAAGCCCAGAAACCAGTTCGGCGCTATAGCTGAAAGGGCATCGTTTGATTGGCTTGCTATATATAGCGATACAGCAGAATACTGTAGAAGAATATCAGGATATCGGAGACATATACGCTGATGTAGCAGGATGTAATATTTTAAAATATTGAGAGCTACCTCTAAATAAGGGATTGATGTCAATGTTGCCTGTCAATTGATGGATACTTTCAGATTTGGATTGTTTGAAAGGGGTCAGCAAGTCTGCATCATTTCAGAGATGCCAAATCTTTTCAAACATTTTAAGAGGGCAGATTGCTTTCAGACTACAAGCACTGCTGGCTTGTAGTGACACAAACAAATTTCAAAGATGAATAAATACCCCAAAATACAGGTTCAATGTTATGAGCACCTGCTCATGTTAAATTGGCATAAATGTGTACATGATATCCACAGTGTCTTACTTTCTAATTTGAAAACAAATGCAATAAAAATGAACATTGCTCTTGATAACTACTGAATTGATGATGATATATTTTTCAGTGTCTCAGATCTCATTATCTTTTACAGCATATACTTAAAGGTGTCTTAATTTGGACCAACCAAAAATAAGGGTTAGTAAATTAGTAACAGAAGAATTAATTTAAATATTGTTACAAGGCTATATGATCAAATGATGACAAATTGTTACGGGTATCGAAAGTAACCTTTCGGTTGATTATCAATCATGTTTGATATAGATATTTTCATACTTACGCTTTTGCAAATGAATTAAGCATTTAACATTTGTTTTATGAAATAACTTTTACATTCCATGTACAGTGAATCTATTAAACTAATGATTTGGACCACTTGTTTTTTCAATGTTCCAACTTATATAAGCAATTTAATCAAAATGTATGATTTATCAAAGATAACATTACTATAGTTATTCCTGTTAAAATCTTAAAGTTGTATTTGTTCATTACGCTTCCTGCTTGTCAGAAGTTGTATTTTGTACACATGGTGCTAATGATAGTTGATCATAACTAATGTAGCTAACATCTTGCCAGAATCATGGTAATTCTAACTTAAATCAATGCTTTTCAAGAGCAAAAATATGTGATATCAAAGTGATTTTAAGGTACATTAATTTTGATCATGAGGCAATCAGTCAAACAAACCTGGAAACTCAGGACTACATTATCAATGATGGGTAGCTGTTATAGGATTTTTCATTAAGTGTATGGAAGTGCTGAAATAGTTTGTGCTAATTTAGATACCAACTTTATCAGATTTCTAATGCTTTTTTGCACTGATCTGATGTATTTCAAAATTCATATAGTCAACCTTTTTTTCATCTAACCTATGAATTTTGTATGAGTTATTACCTTTATGTTTGGTACCCTATCAACTAAAAATTACTTAGTTGGCCTTTGAACTTACAAAAACATGACTTTGATGTAAGATGCTTTCGACTTAAAAAACATTACTTTGACGTAAGATTGATATAAATAATGTGTGCACAAAATACAATATTCTGTGGGACAGTAACAATACGTCCCTCTAACTTCCATGATAAAATCTTGGTGTAAACTTGGCAGGGTGAATTGTACATGATCCTGACTCCTAATCTGTTATATTTAATCTAAACTACAGCTGCTGGCAATGTTATTGTATTGATATGTCTCTGCTCCATTAAATGAAATCCAGGAAATATGGGAGAAATATTGGTATGCATATCATTGTCTGATTACTGAATTCATGTTATCATATTATTTCTAAATTTTATGTAATCGTTTTTAATGCACATAATGTTATGATCACTCTTTTATTTCTACTGCTTATACCATATCTTTTAAACATAATGTCATCATATCATTCTTTATATATTAAAGTATTTTACTGAATTTTTTTGCAGTTATTTTTAAGATAGGCAAATTTTGGTTTGAGTGAACTTAGATTTGATTAAAACTGTTTCACTTGCGTGAAAGAGGGTTTATTATAAACAAACAATGTCTTTTTCATCGCTGGATCCCAAAGTGAAGCCGAATGCTGTACCAACAGAGCTAAATTTATACTCCTGGGCCTAGATTTTCGAAGCTCTCTTAGTGCTACGACAGTCGTAAGTACCATACATTGACATTGACTTACGACTATCTTAGCACTAAGAGAGCTTTGAAAATCTAGGCCCTGTAGCTTCAGTCAAGAATCCTGGTACATACTATTCAAATTATTTGGGCGGAAACATCTACTGCGCAGTGCTCATACCATTCATTCAAAAGTGCTATCACTAAAATCATTACCTCAGATACATACGTTTCATTCACCAAGACGGAATCCAACGATATTTGCTGACTGCATTCACAAAGAAGAAGCAACTTTTACAATTGATTACGTGAACAAGTTGTTATTTTTATTGATTTTTAAGTGTTGGAAATCAAACAATTCCGGTAGGTTGTGCAGTACTTTGTCTAGATTGCAGGACTTAATGTAATTTTGCGGGATCACTCCAACACATAAATACAAAAATTGCGAGAGTGATACATGAAATAGCGCAATTCTTGCATTCGTGCAGCCTGGATGCAACACTGTATAATATAAGTCCATGTGATAAGCTCCAACATATACCTGATATCCTTTGGGCCAGAAGCCTTGTATCACTGTATTATAAATAACCAGCCAATAACATCATGATAGGCATTCAGCAATAGCTGCACCTTTGGGATGAGAGTTCATAACAGTTTAAACCAAGTTAACCAATAGGAGTGTTATTTGATGATATCTCATGCCGCTCTGCCGCTCTGAAGGTTTTCAAAACACGAACGCTTGATAAGAATGTATGGTGTTTGAAATAATTTGGTTGAAAATATACAGGCCATTAAAAGCATTGAGTAACCACCTGACAGCCTTAAGAGGCTTTTGGGCAAAGGCTATCAGGGAATATGTTTGAGCTTAATGTGGACGCAGATGAAACAGATTGCTTTGAACCCTTAAAAGCCTTTTTGTAGGCAGATGCTCCTCCAAATCAACGATGTTGCATAAGAATTCTTTTAACAGAGGCAGGGTAAAGGATTTAGGGTTGACAGGGTAAAGATAAATACATGGACAAAAAGAAAGTTTTATTTATTTCCCATCGCATTAATATCTGCTGTCATGTTATGTAGATCCTTATGCTGTTTATTAAAAGTGTTGAAATAACCCTGTATATAAAGTTGTGTCACTATGCTTGACCCTTAGAATTTTTAACCAATGTCTCTTATTGAGCAAAAGTATCGTTAACAATAATAATATATCTAAATATTTTATTTCAAAATATCATATATTGCAATCACATTCCAGAGAGTTTTCATCAAATATTTGTGCATGAAAATTTTCATTTGTTTTTTGAGAAAACACAAAACAGACAATAATTTATACGAACTTTCTGAATCTTACCAACTTCCAAAATCGTAATTTCATTCATCCTCTATCAATGAACTTAAAATGTAATATAATAATTATCTAATTATCAATGGACATAAGTTGAGCCAATAACTTATAGCTCACAAATTGAGCACGAAAATTAGAACAGCGTACCTATTTAAAAACCCTGAAATGTACTCCATGAAAGGAGAGGACGGTTGAAAATGTATCTTTAGAGTAGCTGATACAACAAACATTACAAAAAGGATATTTTAGAATAGATCTTTAAAAGAATACTGTAAAAATCTTTCTAATATTCCAGTAAAATCAAACCTTCTCTAAAAAAGTTGAGCATAGTCAAAGTGGAATGTAATGAAATTAATTTAAAAAATTTAGTAACCCATATTTGTCCGAGTTGAAAACTTTCAAAAAGGATATCATAGTGATTACAATTATGTTATCAAAATATTTTATTAAAACTTGATTACCAGATGAACAAACTTTGCAGCATCAATATCATGGATCACTTTGTAGCCAGGATATTATTCCTCTTATTACTCATAACATTGAGAACCTTGAAACAATCAAAGACGACTCTTTATTTTATGATTAAAAATTTTTCAACCAGAAAAAAAACCTTGCATTTTTTTGCACATGAAGGTCCATGACCAGAACATACAAAAGGGATACAAAAAAAAACTAAATAATTCAATACAAGTGTAAAATTTCGTAACATTCAAATAAATAGTGTTTGAATTAGTAGCATAAAAAAACATGACTGAAAATGGACATAATTCATTAGATGGTCAATAAAGATAGAAATTATTATTAATATTATAAAAAATATTAGATATCCATGATTTTGTGCGTCCAATATATATATATATATCCCTGAATACTACCTAGTCAAACAGTATATTCTATTCACTATGAATACATTCACATGCATCACCTAATTACTTTATCAGTTGATGATCTTGAAGGGGCAGTAGCACGTTTTTTTTTTTAAATTTCATTTTTTCAATTTCTCACTGATAATTGTATGTTAATGCTAAATGTATTATATTGATAGTGTCAAAAATCTCATTACACAACCAATCAGCCATAGTCAGAGAACAAATTATAGATATTTACATAAAGTCCATTAATTGGCAGTGATTTTTGTGTAAACACCTTTCATTCATTTTGCATAACAAAAAAGGAATCTCATGGCTGAACTTTACATTATATATTTGATTTATTACAGCTGCATTTAGTTTAAATACACTGTCTTTCAATTGGAACCATTTATTTTCATTTTCCTGACAAAACCTTTTATTTCCCCTCAAAATGTGCTACTGCCCCTTTAAAATTCTTCAACGTTACAAAAAAAAAAAAAAATTTCAGCAAACATTATGATATACATAGATAAAGCTTGATTATTCCAAAGGAAATTTGCTGTAAATAGTTGAACAACTAAACTTACTTATAAGAGCAATCCAGTATATGTGCATCATGACAGGATAGTCATAGATAATGATCTAACAATGTTAGTACCCATTCAAACGTTACATCAACTTAAGATTGATTTCGGATGATATAGAGATTCTAATAGTAGTCTCTTGTGTAAATATAGTTTGTGCCAACTTAGGTTTATAGAAAGGACAGATCTTTGGTTTTTTTTTCATCATACCAAACTAAACATTGAAATTATTTTAGAGCATTCATGATCAAAATAACTGTATAAGTAAATTAATTAGAATAATTACTAACAAGAATGAAATCAAAACAAAGATAATACAAACACAACACAACACTTCCACCAAAAACAATAACATAACCATAACCATTCCAGAAAATAATTCATCAAATTAATAAATACATCAGCAAGATATACACAAACAAATACTATACATAAATAATACCTGGTATATTGGATAAAACATCCCACCTGGGTAGTATGAAATACTGAAATTTGACTAATTTGGCTATGGAAATACAGGAATGCAGCAATCTCCAATCTGGTTAACAAAACAAGAGTCATCAGAAGATGACATATCCCACCGGTTCCACATGATCGTAAGATGTAAACCTTTGAAAAATAATTGTAAATTTTTCAAGCAAGGTTCATAATACATGTAGTATAAGCTAATATATATGAAACGAAACCTTTCATGAACAGAGTCCAAATAAGAGCTGTTTCCATGGAAATCATAAACAATAAAATTTTCAGAAATGTGAAAATATCAAAAGGCACCACTTCAGTAGGTGGGCAATACACATGTTAAGTTTAAGAAAGATATGTTGACCGGTTTTATATATATGAAACAAAACCTTTCATGAACAGAGTCCAAATAAGAGCCGTTTCCATGGAAATCATAAAAAATAAAATTTTCAGAAATTATTATTATTTTTCATTTATTCATAAAAATGATTGCAAAGATAACTGTTAATTCATTGGTAGAATTACAAACGTTGTATTTAAAACTCTATGATCACTTGGTATATCATATAAGTTCATACAAACATGCTTCAACAAACAATTGCAAAATTTACGTGTAAACATTCTTTTCAAATAAAACTATGAATATTTGTTGAAATGAAATACAAAAACATTATTTGTTTGTGTTTAAACCATGACTTGAATACAGCCAATTTGAAATATATGGGATCATAACTTGAATAATAAAATGAGATTTGAATTTTGTGTTGAAAAACAATAACATTGTTTACTTTCATACAAATCAGACATACAAATATCTGGTATCTGGGGTCGGCGTATATGCGGAGTCGGCTTATATCCGGTAGTTAAATTGCAATATTAATAATTATATTTCAGATCTGAAGTAATATTTCATCAGCTGTTTCTGACATAAGTGGCATTTAATGAAGTAAAAAAAATGGCTACACAATTTTATATATATTGAGTCTAGCAAGATGCAGTAACGTGTCGCGTCAGCCGAATTATTGAATTGACCAATCAGGGATTGTCTTACCAAGTCGCAATAGTCTGAATTCGCACATAAAACGTTGGACAAAGGTCTGCTGACTGTTGCCTCTTACTGTATCTCGCTAGACTCAATATGGGAGATTACTGAGTATTGTTGAGGCTATGTTTACTTAGACTGCTACCTAAAACAGTTGCCTTTCAAACAAGACCCACTTTAACAATGTAACCTTGGCAAAAAGGTAGTAAAAAATTTTTTTGGCATATTGTATCCACTTAGTTTGTATTAGCTGCCCTAGATGCAGCCAAGTGCTGGTTATTTTAGCTGGTGCAAATTGCAAAAATGGCCTGCAAGAGGGACCGGTTTGTGCAATTTTGGATAAAAGCATAACAGGATCTGTCAAACTTTGGGAGTTATTGTTCAGTGTCGCTTGGGCAATATTTCAGTCGTAAGCGCCAGCTGTCAAACTTTGAGGAGAGATTGACTTTTTAAACCACAAGCCTGAGCATCAGAAAGACTTATATACATATCTTAGATCAAAGTTGACATGGCCTCATATGGGAAGAGTTTGAAATTAAGGTTAATGCCTAAACAAGGTTGAAGACCCTGGCCTTATTCATCCAATCATCTCGTGGCAAGTAACAGCCACAGATGACCCTCCTCCCTGTGAAACTGGCTCTTCCATGTAACACCCTCCAATTGTTGACAAGTAGCACCATTCCTGGATGAAGTTTCAACCAGTATTCGTTGTCAGGATTACGGATGTAGGAAGCAAGTTTACTGTAGGCTGAGTAGAACTTAGGAATTTCTCTTGGTGGGATTGTATCTATTGGGGCCATGTCATACGGGTTGAACCTTGAAAGAACAAAATTCATAAAGTTACATGATAGAACATTATTGTCCAAAAGTGTTGCTAGAATTATTTCAGCTCTTTGACATGTGGATGTTGCCATCCTAAAGAGGATTGACAGGATAAGGCAACAGACGGAAAAGCATTGTCAGAGATAGAAACAGGTCAAATTTGATCTGGCTTCATTCTTCGACCTGAGGCAACTTGTACAGCATTGGTTGACTCTACCAGGAGCATGCAAGCTCAGACTGACATAGCACTCTAAGTCACTGAAGCACCCGAACCACCACACTATGATTAAATATTGAGTCGGTGGTGGCATGGTCCAAACTAGATTTCTAAGCTGATTAAGCTTTTCTTACCCAAGTGGGCATGATTATTCCGGGTATTAAAGTTTGCATAATGGTGATGGGAATTACAGTTTTTCTAAAAATAACTCGCATTTTGATTGGTTGACGGAACTTTTTTACACCCATTCATGATTCTCTTTGATCTTATATTTCAGTCGAGAGATATATATGACAAATCTTATACCTAAGTTGCGAAAGTCACACATTACTACAACATTTTTAAAGGGAAGTCAAGAGCTTTTGATGTTTTTTTTGCCATGAATACTAATTCAAATCTTCAAGGCGGCGCTGTGTGGGAGAGTCGCCAGCCGAACTGCCGTTACGTCATAGCTCTATGACGTCATTAAACATGACGTCAAACAGTGACGTCATAACATTCCTCGCTAGGCTTGTCAAACGTAACGAAAGCTAACGATGTCTAACCTTTTCTCTCTGGTTGTGCGCGGTTAATAAATAGATTTTTTTGTCATATGAAACAATATGTTTGTGATAAATGTGACATAAAAATTATTAACTATTTATAATTAGAGCGTATTTTGCGAACTACTTCGAGCCGCCCATCGTGAAGTAGTAAGCAACATTATGAATGGCGTATGAGTACAATTTGTACTTTACCGGCCGCGCGTAGTTTTTAATGTTACTCTTTTTTTCCCGTTTTATGCATTAAAATGATCTTGGGTAAGAAAAAGAATAACCAACTCGGTGCTCGGAATTACGGATTATCTGTCCCTCGTTAATTATTGTGTCAAACTCCTCGCTGAAGCTCGGAGTTTATCGCAATAATTAACTCAGGACAGATAATCCGTATTTCCTCGCAACTCGTTGATTATTCTTATATTATTTCACCAGCAATCATATATTATATAGTAAATGATCTTATTTTTTAGACAATAACTTTTAGTTACACAGTAAGTCTAATCAAAAGTATAATTATCATAGTCTAAACTCATCAGGGTAAGCTTGCATGAACATTTTCAAGGAATCAAGTTCAACTTGATTCCTTATGATTTCAGATTTTTTCTTAGAATCAGCTTTCTTGTTTCATATATACAATTCCATGCCATTCACCTGAATTTTTTCATCTTCAATAAATGGTAATAAAATTCATCACATACAGTATTAAACCTAAACAAAAAGTGCTCATTTCGTTGTTAAACTTAAGAGGATTTTGATAATCTCTTTTGAAGGTCAATAAAATTATGTTCAAAACCTTTAACCAAACCAAAGACATAAATATTATAAAAACTGAGGTCACAATGGTATCAGACCCTACTAACCTGATATGCATCATCTCCCCTGAGCTAGGGTGGACGCGGAGGATGGTGCCGTGACTAAGGATGTGGTGAGCGTCCCACTCCTTGTACTCGTGGGGAACCACCGCCTTCGTCAGGAACTCAAAGTCTTCTGGATGGTCTTTACGAAACTGCTCCGCGGCATGGAACCCATCGACAAGCAACGTGTCCCCTCCCTTCCCATCATGCCACAGGCAGTGGAAGACCTGGATCCTGTATGAAGTTGTATTAATGATAATGGATACTCATTTAATTTATTTAGGGATGCCAGTAGTGATAAATCTACAAAGATACTCTGCCGATTCAAAGGTTACTAAGTGTAACTCTTAAGACTCTAAAATGAAGCAAGTGGTGAATCTTGAATATAAAAAGAAATTTTTTATCCCCTGAAGACCTTGTTTGACAGGATGATGAAAAGACAGACCATTATAAACATAAATGTAGGTCAAAACTTGCTTGACAATAACATTGGAATCTATGTCAAAATATAATCTCCACAGATTAAAGTGCCTATCCATAAAAATTGCCCTACTTGCTCTATAAAAGAGATTATCATAGCATTTTTGAAACTTGTGAAACCAAATAGTTTGTCACAAAACATTCTACCCAAATCTTTGTCTTATATTTACCAACACTCAGTGAAGTAATATCGAGAGACCTCACCCTGTTGGGAGGTTAAAGTAGGTGGTATCAGTGTGGGCACCCAGGAAGAGGTTGGTATAGGCCGTATCACTCCGCTGGAGGTCGGAGGTGAAACTCCACATCTGACCAAAAACAGTCTCCTGTAGAAATGCTATCCTCTCCACCGCCAGTTGGGTGCCTTTGATTGAAGCATCAACCTGCAGACAAACAATATTACCTTACTGTAAAATGCTCATTTTTGATAGGCCGTTTGCTAATACAGTTTCTCTTATGTTACCTGCATCTCATTATGTACAAATTTAATGTATCATGTAGTAACCACTCCTCAAAACAATATGTCATTAAATTATAGTTTACCCCTTCAATGATAGAGAAACCATGACAAATCGGTTTTCCCCTTCAGTGATCTAGCAGAATACATGATATATCGATGATTAGCTCTTCAATGATGGAGAAGCCATAACAAATCTGTTTACCCCTTCGATGATGGAGAAACCATAACAAAGACATGTTTACCCCTCCAAAAATTGAGAAGCCATGATAAATCTATGTTTACCCTTCAATAATTGAGAAACCATGACAAATCTGTTTTCCCCTTCAGTGATCTAGCAGAATACATGATATATCAATGATTAGCTCTTCAATGATGGAGAAGCCATAACAAATCTGTTTACCCCTTCGATGATGGAGAAGCCATAACAAAGACATGTTTACCCCTCCAAAAATTGAGAAGCCATGATAAATCTATGTTTACCCTTCAATAATTGAGAAACCATGACAAATCTATGTTTACCCTTCAATGATTGAGAAACCATGACAAATCTATGTTTACCCCTTCAATGATGGAGAAGCCATATTTGAGGAGATTGTAGAGGGTTTCCTTCAAACCATTCTCACTGTCTGCACAGTAATTCTCATAGGACACGACAGGAAGGGTTGAGTGCAGCATCTTCTGTTTGTCCCACAGGGAGAAAGGAGTCTTCAGCTTGGACACTGAGGAGTAGCTGTGCTCTACCAGCCAGTTGATGTCATACTGGGTCTGGTGACCATCCGCCCCTGTGGACAGTGGAAATTATGAAAATTCTGCTTCATCAGTGTATTTTTATTGATGGAAAAGCTGATATCCGCTTATTGTATGGACAGGTCAACACTTAAATGTCCACCCTTGTGAACAGTAGAAACTGGACTGCAGGTATCAGGGTATTGTAGGAGTGAGGGAGTTGGGTTTCAACATTTTTTTAACAATATTTCAGCTATTTAAACGTGGATGGTGTCATCGAAAATCAAGTGAAAAATTGTTTTGCAGTAAGCGAAAATGTAACAGAATTTGTACAAAACTTTAATATACTCCTCATAAAATATTAGGCAACTTGTAACATTTCAACCATAAACAATCTGTCACATTTTCATGTTTTTGAGCATGGCTGTGTTAAAGCAATGTGATCAATGATTTTATATATGACTAAGTATCCTCAAAATTTCTTTGTCTTCTTAATTTCTCAACGTTTGGCCAAGTAAGATAAACATATTTTGCTAAAATATACTTATTTCTTGATCATTTGTGAGGAGTTAATATGTGTAACATTTCACTCCTACAGTTAGGTGGTAGAATAACATGTATGTAGCAATTACATGATTGAGCAAGTATTACCACTCACCAAAGTGTTAATTTGTTATTTTATATAGATATAACAAGGGTTTAAATAAAGAAGGTTAGGCTTGTTAGACAAGCTGTAACTTGAAAACTTTGGGACTGATAACTCTTTGTGGTTTTCACTTCTCATTCAACTGAATATTATTACCAATTTTGAAATTATCATGATTGCTAAGTCTATAAATATAATGCATGGTGACTAAGGCCTGTGACATGTGATTATGATTAAGGTGTAGATTACAATATATATGGAACAGTAGTGTTCTACAAATCAGTCAATATGTTGTCTCTCTTACAGTGACTATTGGACTATGAGCAAATTATGAAGAATTTGATACAACTCAGATAAGCTTGCTGTTAATAGACTTGGGGTTCTTGAGACATTTAAAGTTTGTGCATTCAAGCAAATGACAAACATAATGGATAGCAATAAAGGAGAAGGTGCTATCCATAAAATTTGTTGTTTACCTAACATTGAGTTGTGTCAATTTAAAACTTAATTACTAAGTTGACCATTGTCAAAACTGTTACTTTAACTGAATCCCGTTATACGTAAAGGTGAAAATAAAGTATATGTCAATTTTGGTTGTGAATCTGCAAACTAAACATTGTTACACAGTAAACAAGTGACAAGTCATTTCAATCAAAAGGAAGTATCAAGAATTTTCTTACATTCCAATTTCAATTTTTGGTTGTTGTCTTCCGCCTTGACAGATTTGGGCGCCATATCGGGACTGAGGGTATAGCTGTCTGAGTTCTTCTGTGATGTGGTGTGGTTGTAACAGGTATCACATCGACAGTTATCTCTCAGCCAGATATAAGGGATCTCAATTTCTCGCTCTCCGTTATTTATCGTCAAATAACCATCATCTTTCTGTGTGACTGATGTACTTAAGGTCCTGCTGAAGCTAGAAGTTGGGGACGCTCCATACAAAATTCTCTGCCTTTTGGGCAAACATCCATTTGCAATTGTCCGTCTGTTGCCACCAGTTGATGTTCTGCATGCAGACAGAAGTATGATTTTCTCTTGTAGGATTACTTGCCGACATCTCTGTAGGAACTGTGATCGTACAGTGCTAGAAAACATGGTTATGCAAGTGCTTGTCCCACTGACGAGCTATTATCTGATTGTGACTACAGCCGGCTGTTTATGTTGTTGACCTAGCCTTGCGAGCTTGACCCAGGATCAAGTACCTGGAATAGGGAAACATCCAAGGTCAGTCGGAGTCGACACGAACCGCACTAGACTGTCCCAGTGTTTGTTTGTCATCAAAACTATCAAACCAAAGCAAAAGCCAAAGCAAGTCTATTGCATTCTTAGAATAAAAGGCTCAATCAGAAAATGAGTAGACTCTATATATGTAGACTGTCCGAGTGCTGGTCTGCCCTGGAGACTCTTGACCTAAATCAAACTTCTTAAATATTGGACCGAGCAAGTCGTTTGCATTAAAAAAAAGGAGGTTTAATCAGATTACAAGGCTTAGAAGGCTATGTTTTAAAAAAAATAAATTAATAACAGATTATATGTGTGAATCTATTTCAGCAGCCTTTCTTTGAAATATTAAAGCTACTTCAAAATTTTTATGACAGTCTAAGTAAACCTAGCCTTAATAATACTCCCTATACTCCCATACTGAGTCTAGCTAGATACAGTAAATGGTTGTGTCAGCTAACCTTTCGTCGACCTTTGATCCTCCAACGTTATATGCGCGAAAGCAGACTATTGCGACATCATGTAAGCCGAGCCCTGATTGGTCAATTCAATAAGTCCGCTGACGCGAGCCGTTACTACACCTTGCTAGACTCAACATGGGAGTATAGTGAGTGTTATTGAGGTTAGGTTTATTTAGACTGTTTTTATGATAAATAAATTTTCTTATACTTGCAGACATTTTTTTAAATTTGACATTTATGCTAGAGATCCAAACATACATAGGTACTAGTACCAAAAATGTAACCCCTAAAACATTAACAAATCAAAGGTTTCCATCTACCTGTTTTAGGTAAGTTTCCAAAAGTATTTTTGACTATTTGACACACATCATTTTTCAAATTTTTAATTATATCAGAATCGTAACCTGTAATAACATACTGATCCCAGTTGCATTGGAATGATTTTTTATTAGCATTCATCCTGTACATTACAAAAAAATTACACACATTGGCTGTTTAAAATTCTAGGGCATGTAAGGACATTTGCACTCACTTTAAACTTTCATTATTGCAATGAATACTTATTATTCTTTCTATTTGACTTCTATGTTCAATAATGACAAAAGTAAAGACAGCATAAGTCACTAAGTGAAATCACAACAAGAGTTTGGTTTTCAGGACATGCAATATCAACAATCTTTAGATTTGCTCACATGGTAGTTCAAGTGGATTTAAAGAGGCCGATCGAGCCTCTTTCTGAGAAATAAGCTTTAGATCGGGAACGAGGCTGTTTTCGAATAGCGCATCATAGTTTTTAGATCTATAAATAGCACGAGAAAAGCCCCTTCCCATAATGCAACGCTATATGTAAACAACATGGCTCGTTTGTGTCAGGGTGTCAAATGAATTTTGGCATTTATTTATTTATTTCTATGTCTTGCTCATTCCAATTATTATGACTTGGGGGTATACGAAAAAACTACAACATAAATTGTAATATCAAAATATTTCAATATTATAAATGACATAATTATTTATATAAATTTCCATTTATAGATTTCTTGCTTATCTCTGATGTAAACAAAGTATTTTGTTTGGATAATTATTTGTGAAATTTCTTTTCCATTTTAATGCAATATTTAATATCACAATATTTCAATATTAATTAGAAATGAAAATTATTTACATATATATTTATCAATTTATGGATTTCTTGCTAATCTCAACCCGACTCATAGTAAAACATTTTTTCTTCCAAAATATATCTTAGTCACTTAAATCACATGAAGTTTTTATGTTCGAAAAAGTGCAATACGGACTATGTATATTTCGGAGTGCGACAGCGCTGACGATTTTTTTAATATTCGATGCGAATCAACTATTCTTCTCAGTGTCACATTGATTGAGTGTCATATGTAGATTTCAATAAACAATCTGTTTGTCTGTCAATTTTCTTATGCAAACATTATTAAAAAATTTCCTACAAATTAAACATCCAAGTAACTACAACACCGACCAAACAATCAGCTGACAATAATCCTAGTGGTCGCCATGATCAAGGCTTCGAGTTCGATCGGCTTTCCTCCGCCATTTTGAATTGTTTGCATTGCGAGAAAACAAATGTACTGTATCATGCTAATTCATTGAGTAAATCAAGAAAAAATAAATGATTGATAGAAGAGGGACATGTTTACACGTGATGCATAATAAAAGTTATCAGTTAAGACAGTATTTTGTTGCAGTAAATGCCAGTAATGCATCTCACGCTCGTAGCTCCGATGATTGGCTTCATTTCACAATGTTTTTCTTTTTGGGGGGCGATACACTTTATTCTTTATCAAATTGTTAAATCATGAACAACTTGAATGATAACCTCATTAACATTTTGAATTTTTTTAAATTAAGTGTGAAATAATCATGTAAAAATCGTATTTATTAGTTAACAGGAATGTCCTCCGTGAATTTCGTTTCCACAAACAAACAAAATCACCGCTCGATGTGCTTGTCAGTGGCTTTATTTATTTTCGCAATTTTTTTGTTTTGAAGGGCGGATTAGAACAAATTACCAAATATGACATAGTTATTAACATAAAATAAATAGAAAACAAAGTCGAATATATAAAATTTGATGTGTCGTGTGCAAAAGGGAATTCCCTCCCGAATATTTGTGGAACAGAAAATAGCCGCTCGATCTGGCCCTTTAATGCAATGTTAGAACAAGTGTTTTAGAAATTAAGAGCATTAATGATTATCTCAGTAAAATACTTTTAGTTTTATGTTTTATTTATTCATCACAGCTCAAGTTCAAAAACAAAAAAAGGGTCTAATTTTTAACTTAAAGTTTATAAGGGATGACACAGATTTGGAAAAAAGTGTATTCGAATCCACATAAACTGTGCACAGTGTGAAAGGGCGCCTTATCTTATTCCCTAACTTTGGATATCACATAAACAGAGTTACTTCATTATGAACGGTTAATATTTTATAAAGAAAAAACGCTTATTGTGTAAATTTCAAGCATACATATAAAAAAAACCTCTCAACTAGTACTAGTAGCCAATGTCCTTTTATATTTCATGCAGTGCGTCCACGTCCAAACAAAGCTGCATGTACGGAAATAATGATTCAAATTGAAAAAAAAACTTGTATGTAATTAATATTATTCATTATCTTCAGTTATAAGAAGAAAAAAATATCAATACATGACTGAAGTAAGTGCTAAAAAGACTACAAACATAAACTGTTCTTTCTTCACGCACCTGTCAAATTCACGTGTTGTCTGCTACTTCCCCAACGCTTGCGCATGCGTGAGAGCTAAATCACCTGACATCCTGTCTGGAATTCTAAAGAGTCGACGACGCATTTTCTGACAGCTAAACTCTTGAAACAACATGACGAAAGGACAGTACCAATCAACGCTGTCTACAGCACCTATTGTGACATGTATGAAGACGCTTTTGATGGTGTTCAACTTTATATTTTGGGTAAGAATCGGCCAAAGCTGTTTCACAAGATTTTGACATTTCTTGATCCAGAGTTTACATGACACATCGCACTTCGACTCGAGCGGATAATTATGTTAATGACACATGATTAGTTTCAAGTATAAGTATTCAATCCTGATGAACGTGAAAAGTTATATTGAATGAAATATTCAACATAAAACGCTTTTAATAAGTGTAAATATATTTTAAGTGTTTTCTCCTAAAACTGACTTGTGGATTATCAGCAACATCTGTTGGTATAGCAACCAGTAGGCTTTTAGGAGGTGATAAGTGTCAATTTCATATTGATTATACGAAAATGGCAACACTGTTATCAATAAAGGTTCGATATAAGGTCATGGGATAATGTGGTAATTCAATATTGTTTTCATGTGATATCAGATATCTATTATAACTTTGTAACAGAATTATACACATTTTGTTACATTTGTACAAACTTATTGTTTATTTTGTTCACTCTATTAAATCATGTGATATTGTCAATATGTGAATCATCAATATTGTTTTGTATGTATATTGAGCAAATGAAGATTTTAAAATTTCACTAAAGAAATAAATGCAACAAATTGAAAATGCTATAAGTCAGAAATTGATTTCCCTCCATCCATCTATGTAAATTGCTTCTCTGACAGATTGTTTCAACAAGTAAGTGCCTGTAGAAAGGTCAAATCTTAACCAATTCATAATAACATAATGTTTTATTTACAAAAGTAGCATTAATTGTATTAATAAATTTATCATTTTCAACCAATTGTTAAGGATATTAGGTTTTTCAAGCTAGATAACCAGTTCTTAATCTTTATTTTTTAATAATGAAATAAACTTAACAATTTATTCT
Organism: Steromphala cineraria; assembly: GCA_916613615.1. Lineage (NCBI taxonomy): Eukaryota > Metazoa > Mollusca > Gastropoda > Trochida > Trochidae > Steromphala > Steromphala cineraria. The sequence continues at coordinate 16,147,531 of OU744734.1, forward strand.
CTATATTCCAGGTCACCGGAATTGTAATCCTGGCAATTGGTATCTGGACGAAGGTTGACCTGTACAAGTACCTAGAGCTCTCCTCAATCTACCAGCCTGAGGCTCCCTATGTGCTCATCGGGGTTGGGGCTGTAATTGTTCTTGTAGGATCCCTGGGATGCTGTTGTACCGTCAAGGGAAACTCATTCCTTCTGTATATGGTGAGTAGGGTACTTGTTGAATTGATGAGTGTCAAACATTTTGACTTTTGGGTCATATGTGCAATCTTTATGTCGTTAATACATGTCCTTATCCAGACAGTGCAACATAAATACATCTGATTGTTTATCACAATTCTCTATGCTATGATATGTTGTCATAACTTTATTGAAGTTTCCTTTCCTGTAAGGCCCTGATCGGCTTATGCCATGGTCTGGTGTCTGGCCGTCTGTCCGTAAACTTTGTGCATTTCGACTTCTTTTCCAGAAGCATAAGGCCTAGAAAGCTTTGTAAACAGACTCCTTGACTAGTGAGGCTTACAAGTCATAGCTTTGGTGGCCCTGGGCCCCCTAAAACGGGCCACAGGGGTCAAGCTTTTAAAACATATTTTCAACTTGTTCTCCAGAAGCATTAGACCTAGAAAGCAGAAACTTTGTGTACAGACACCTTGATTAGTGAGGATTATACATTTTTAGCTTTGATGGCCCAGTGACCCTATGTTATCCTGATGTGCTCACTTCCTCCTCATCACTGAAAATGATAACTTTCTCAGAAAATTTTATTGAACTTTAATAAAATATTTTTGTATTTCAGTACTGTGGATTTCTGTTCATAGTCTTCATTGTGGAACTCAGTGCTGGGATAGCTCTACTAGTCTACAGGAATAAGGTAGGATACATCAACCACACAAATATCTAATACACCTTTGATTTAAACATATTATTCTAAAGAAATAATCGGTACAAGTTATCCAAACCTACTGAAACCCTCTCATCATTGTTTTTAATTTTTAAATGCTGAAGAAATTTTGTGGGTTTTTTTTTTAATGAAAGTAGAAGTAGCGTATATAAATCACTACAACACAAGACATAAGCATAGCCCAGTCTTTATCACTGGCCAATTTAAACCTTTCTGCTTGGCACCTACTTTTGGTTTCATTTCCCATGTGGGTAAAAATTCTAAACTGACTGTGTGCTCAATCATAGCAATCTACAGAGTGAACGCAGGAAAGTTGGGGAAAGCTAAGAAGAGCCAGTTCATTCGATTGACTTCAGTTATTCATCTAATGCCTTGCAGGGATTTTGGGCCTCAACTCATATACCGTATTCGTCCTATTAAGCGCCCCGGGCGCTTAGCTTTAAAAAATCCAAAGGGGGCGCTTATTAGGATACCCCAGAAAGGGGGGTGCTTATTAGGAATACGTTATAGACAAGCTAAATTAGCACTTGTCGGGATTCTGAACGAGAATGAAAGTAGGTCGATCGTTGAAATTCAGTGCAACTACACATTCACAGGCCCGGATAAATAAAAACTATTGGAAAAGCAGTAGAGTTAGACCATTTTACGTATGAAGGGGAGGGGGGGGGGGGGATCTGTTATATGGAAATTTGTAATAGGGGGCGCTTAATAGGACGAATACGGTAGGTCACTGACCAGTTGTTCAAAAAAAATTTCAGTACTCTGGTACCAAAAAAAGGTCACAAAATGTCAAGGAATATAAGTGCTGAGTTGGGCAAATCTGCGTTTTTCCAAACATTTGATAGTTTTGTAATTCTGTATGAAACACATGATTGATAAAGATCTTTATTGTGAAACTGAAGCATCAGAATCATTATCAATAATTCAAAGGCTGTTAATGCCAGTGATTGATATGTGTAAAGATGCTTTTTCAATTCTTTTTTCTAAAATTCACATTCAAAGCTAAATACAGTTCATAAAGACTAGTTTTAGAACAGTCTAAGAAAACCAAGCCTTAATAATACTCGCTTCTCTCCTGATATTGAGTCTAGCAAGATGTAGTAGCAGGTCTTAGGATTTGTTTTAGGATGAAATCATTGGTCACAAGACCATTCAGAAATCGAAACAATAAGTAAATTTTGATTATTACTGGTCATCAACCTCTGAGCAGTAACAATCTGAAACCCTACTTTGTGGCACGTTTTTTGATAATTTTATATTTCAAAAGATTCACTGATAATTGTATGTTAATGCTAAAAGTATCATTTTGACAGTGTCAAAAATATCATAACACAAGCCAATCATCCATAGTCAGAGGATAAAGCATGAAGATTCACATAAAATACAATGGCGGCCATTTTGTGTGAACACCTTTAATTCATTTTGTGTAAGAAAAAGTAATCGCATTGCTAAACTTTACGTTATATATTTGAATTATTACTGCTCCATTTAGTTTAAATACATTGTCTTTTAATTGGAACCATTAATTGTCATTTTCCTGACATCACCTTATATTCTCCCTAAAAACGTGCTACTGCCCCTTTAATGTGCTTTCTTGGTCATGAAAAACAATGTTATGAGGCCAGAGCAAACTACATTTTACAATAATAACACCCAAGAGTAAATTGTCAAATAGAGAAATAGATCAGGGCTTGTAGATGTATATTTTATGTGGAAATTGATGAAAATTTCTGATCAGCATTGAATCAGCAATTTTCACACGTAGCAAATCCAGTGAGAACATATCAGTTAAACATTTATTCACAATATTACTCAACTATTTGATATCCCTTACATGGTAATTGAATTAGAATATTATTTGTTTCAACATGTTATTGATTTCAAGCAACTTTTATGTCCCAGTAACAAATATCATAAAAACGATTTTGCTTTGTGAATTTAATGGACATCACTGTGTGAAAAATTTTGAATGTGTTAAATGTGCCGGGTAAAAGCCATTGATGTTTGTAGTTATATGATAAATAACTGATTCACACATTTTGTAAAATCCTATTTACCTATGAGGAAGCTTGAATCGAAGAACCTCTTTTCTTGTTGGAGAAAATTTTTATTTATAAATTTTGTTGCCAGCTCATTTCTGCTTTTCTTGCAAAACGATGCATCAGAAAATCATTAAAAACAACAAGGCTTATTAACTTAGCATTCAGTAAAGACAACGTTTGCAATTAATCTAATTGAAAGTTATTCTACATTTAATAACTATTTTATTACGCTAAACATGTTTTGTCAAAGCAATAGGAATGTCGTTTGTATTTGAATATTAATTTCTTTCTCTACTGTAGATATAACTTTTTTGTCATTTAGCTTGATGTATATTCTGTACCTTAGTTTGGGACATGGGACAATGTTTCACAATTTGAGATATTGATGTTGTAATCGTCAAATATTGTGTAACGCTAAATTCAAACATGACTTGTTTATAATAGATATAGTGACTTCAAAAAAACATTCATTATCAATAAATTGTTAATTATAGTGTAATTATACCCCCTCTACGACGTAGTCGGGGGTATATAGCGCGTGCGTGCGTGCGTCCGTCCGAAATCGTTTCCGAAGCATTACTCTAAAACTATACCACTTACAAACTTCAAATTTGGTATTGCAGTAGCCTATTAATAATTTTTGAAATTTTGACCAAAAACCATCCGATTTTTGGACCTTGTCTCGTTTCCGGAGCATAATTAGAAAACTATACCACTTGGAAACTTCAAATTTGGTATGGCAGTAGCCTACATGATGCTGTTGTGCCTTTTAGGGGTTTCGCCTCCAATGTTCAAATAATTTTTTAAATTTTGACCAAAAAACGTCCGATTTTTGGACTTTGTCTCGTTTCAAGAGCATAATTAAAAACCTATACCACTGGAAAACTACAAATTTGGTATGGCAGTAGCCTATATGATGCTGTTGTGCCTTTCAGGGGTTTTACTTCCAACGTTCAAATAATTTTTGAAATTTTGACCAAAAACGGTCAGATATTCAGACTTTGTGTCATTTCCGGATCATAATTTAAAAACTATATCACTTTGAATTTTCAAACTTGGTATGGCAGTAATCTATATGATGCTGTTGTGCCTTTTAGGGGTTTCAATTCCAAAGTTCAAATAATTTTTGAAATTTTGAACCAAAACAGTCCGAAAACAGTAGGTTGAGGATCAAGCTAATGATCCTAATGACAAACACATACCGTATAAACATTGTAAATGTGACTGTTTTGCCTTCAAGTTATCTTTTGGGAAGTAACCAAAAAGAAGGGATTGTGACCTATTGTGATACTCATATTGACACTGTATGAACATAGAACATGACTGATATTGTTACCACTGCAAAGAATACATATATTGGAATGTTGATACCACTGCAAAGAATACATATATTGGAATATAAATTGACCTACATGGAACTGAATGGAAGGTGAGAGTTTGTTGAAAAACATTTATTATCATAGTTATACCAGTTCACACCTATTCAGACAAATTAAATTCTAATGTTATTTTCTATCATCGATGTGATGGAAAAATACGGTAACAATCCTAGGACTTATCAGAACATATGACTTTTCACTATTTTCGTCAAAGAAAGGCGGTCAAACTACAGGCGGGGGTATGTGAGCTGCGCTCACTTTTGCCTTGTTCTAAAAGCCAAAGCTAAATGTTAACCTGTTTTTTTCTTAAACACAACCAATCTCTTTCTTTCCCCCCAATTGTAATTCTGTGTAATGTTATCTATGTGTATAGGTAGATGGAATCTGTGTTTTAATAGAAGTGAATAAGGAAATAAAAATGTATATTGTTTTAGAGAAATACAATGTATGAATAGATGTTATAAAGAAATATGACGGACTATAAGTTGTTTATAAAGAAAATTTAAAAACTAAGTACAATGTATACACAGAAGTCAAATGAATTACAATGCATATTAAAAAGGTGTATAGAATACAATTTAGTAGAAATAGCATACAGATAAACACGAAGTAGAAGTGTATAACAAAATACTTTGAATGTATAGAAGTGTGTAAAGAAGTGAAATGTATACATAATTGCAAAAAGTGAATAAAGTTTTACAATGTAAAGCAAAAGTGTTTTAAGAATTACAATGTATTACGGTAGAAAAAGTTTGAAAAAATTCACTAGATGTGTAAAGTATTCAGTAAATAAAGAAGTAAGAGGATTTCAACTTGTCTGTAATGTTTTATTCAATCAATATTTCATGTCCAGTTCCTAAGAGAATACTTTCCAAGCCATTCTGTGTGTAACGAAAATATTCAAAGTCGACTTTGCGTGATGAGACCGTATTAAATCTATTCTTACATTGATCTGTCTGGCCAGTAATGGAAGCCTGACTGTCACACTTTGTTGTGTATATAGCCTTATCATACACCGGACCAAACGTTATGCTTCTTAGCTTTGTGCTCGGGGTAATATGATTAACATAGCCTAGATATTATGAGTAAATATATATAGATTATATTGAGCTTGGCTAATATCATAGTATTTAGTTGACTACGGAATATGGGACAAATTTATTGATGGTACATAGAATATATAGAGAATACTACACGAGGTCTCATTAGATACGAATTATACGAAACGAGTGTCCTTCCGGCGGTATCTGGCCGAGCGAAAGCGAGGTCAGATACCATAGGAAGGTCACGAGTTTCGTATAATTCGTATCTAATGAGACCGAGTGTGGTATTTTATTTATTACACACGTTTAGAATAGACACATTTGTTAATAATCCTCATTTTCTTGTATGGCATCAAGGAAACAATTCCGAAAACCCGAAACCGGTTTCAATAACCGAATGCGTAATAATCGACGTTCGTGATGCGACCAGTCCATTTGCGCAGTCGCTCATTTAAACATGCGACGAAAGAAAATAGTTTCGAGTTTCGGTTATATCAACCAAAATAAGAATGTCAAAAATGGTCGAATTCATAGATGATGAGTTTTGATTAACGATTATTTAATGATTGGTACAAAAAGTGTAGAATGTAAACATTCAGAGTCAGAGTCGAATCTGTCACCGCTCTCCTCTCGGTCGGCTCGCCATGTTCAAGCGTCAAGGCTGACGAGTGTCGGTGTGGCTGGACTAGCGGAAACATTGGCTCTGTTGAAAACGGATTACTAACCAACGGGTAATGTGATGGCAGATCTTTAATTTGAAACAAACGCCATTTCGAACTTTTCTAGGTACTTCAAATGAAACGATAGAATCGATATGGATGATAATGAAAACAACGACGTGCTCGGAGAGTGACGGGGACCCGACATGTTAACGGGAAGGGCAAGGTCATCGCCTTGTGTAGCTAATGCGTGTTTTCCGTTTGGGGATTCCCAATTTCCCTGTGATGTGTTCCTGACTCCGTGACTGCATTTTAAAGTTGTTCCTTCTCATTGCTTGTCACATTTGATAGCATTAATATTTGGCTTGATCGACCCACATGTTATCACTGACAAACCGTGCATGATGCGATGTCCGGGTGTTGAACTTACTAAAAATATTATTAATGCATTCGCTGATTTATTATTTTTCATAAAATCGATTTTGCACACTGATCAAATCGTATGTTTTCTAAGAATCTGTCTATGTATCAACTCTTTTAAGTATATAAAGCGGTAAACTTGAAGAAATGACATGTTTGTTGTTAATTCGAAAAAAGTTCCGTTTTAGTTGACCCTAAATGAGAGGTCATTGGTTAACCAATCAAATCTGTGGAATGCGAGGTCATGTTGTTACGACACAGGTCAACGCAATACGACACACGTGTGTCGTACGAGATTAGTATGCCACCACTTGTACGTTACCTACGTGTGTAATAATTTCTTTTACATAATGAAGTATAACATGATGTAAAACCATTTTTTCACTGTAAAGTTTTGATTGGTAATGAAAAGCAAATAATGCTTTGGAATCTTTAGTGTCTTTTGAAACCTTGTTGATATTGTATGGTTGGCGACATTTTGTTAATCACTGTTGTCTATTGAGGTTGATATATCATTGATTATACAATGTTGCATAACAGAAAGTATAAAGAGCCATTTTGTGAGTTGTTTTGGGTCACATATGCCAATCTTTATAAATAGTGTAATTTGAACGAGAATTAATGACTTTTGCAGGAAAGTATCATTTTAGAGACAATAGAGGTTCAATAAAGACAATGGGAAGGTTTGAAGTCGGTATTGGGTTTGAAAACAGGATAATGTCTGTATAATGCTCTTCAATCAGCCAAACGGAATATGGGAAAGTTATCTTAAGTAGTCAGAATGACAGTTTGGAGTTAATGTTTTAAGAGGATATATATGTAGCAAAAAAGTATTACGTCAATTTGAGATATAAAATTGACTTCATGAATATATATGACTGTTACTTGATTTTTATTGAAAACAAGAATTCATCATGTAAAATACCATTTGGGGATGAATATGTGAGATTTATATCATTTATCATGCCATCGACGTTAGTTTCAAAGCAAAACAATACATGTTTCATTTGTGTGAAAATCGCGGAATGGCTCATTAAGTATCGTGGAGTTTTGGCATCTCATGAAAAGTAAGAGAGATGGTATTCAGATATAGATCTGTTTTATCCTTTCTTCATGCTTGAGATGAGTAAAAAGCAGATACACATTCTTTATTCATGATTTGGGATTTAGAGTGGATTGATGTACTGTTTAGTGATAGGAGATATATTGGGTTGAACAAAGAGTAATAAATCAAGTTTGTTGGATCACAAGCTATGTGAAATGATGAAATGATAAATCAATAATGATAAATTGTTGATTTTACAATGATAAATTGTTGATTCAGTGGTGATAAATTGTTGAATTTGTGATGAGAAATCGTTGATTCTGTGCCATTTTGAATTTCTCATGCTACACATGCAATGTTGAAAACTTGCAGTTTGTTAAATTTGGGGTGTGTTGACTGTCAAGGGAAAGGGTTAAGTTAACCGTTTGTCTACTGAATCAACTAGTTCTAACCAAAAAAAATTTTGTTTCCATGTAAAGAAACTGATACAAATGTGAAGTGATCATAATAAATAAATTTATGTAAAAAGAATGTGATGGATATGTATGTAACTTTTCTATCAAATTCGAAAGTCATATTTAAACTACCATAGTATGTCAATTTTAACTGATTTAAGGTATTCACTTTCGACTGCAAATTGAAAATCAATGACCAGGGCCTTGGCTAGTGACGTCACAGCATTATTTTTTGGACGTCATGGTCCACTGTTTTGTGGCGTCACACAAACACTATGCTTTATGGTGACATAACGGGCTTGCAGGGCCTTTGATTCCTATGGAAACTATACTAGAAAAACTCTTTATAATAGATTTCAGATACTTTAAGTAACAAATACATCATCTTAGTAAATTAAGTTACAGCTATTCTGATGAATGTTGTAGTGAATTTGCCACATGCATCCTGAAGCTAAGTTTGTGTGGGTGTTTTGGTTGACTAACAGCTGATGCTTTTATTGATTTTATTCCAGGAAACTATAAAGGAGTGGCAGAAAAAACAAAATCAATATAAACCTTGTGATTGCAGCATTGTGTGTTTTAGAGAAATACAGTGAATATTTCAGACCCAACTGGGAATAAGTTTACATTTTCTAAATGCCAGTAGTCTGTTGAATATTTATGCAGATAGTGGTTGAAGAATAAGTCTGTCATATCCTGAAGACTAGGAGTTATATGGATGATCAACTTCTTTATTGTAGAAATTAGCGATAAATGTTTCGATATAGATAGATATAGGGTTTCAAGCTTGAAAATGGTTACAAGGATCTAAAACAAAACGTCAATATTTTCTACAATAATGAAGTTGATCATCCATAAATCTCCTAGTTTTCTTGATATCTTTAAACTTCTTAAAGGCATCTCAATCAACTTAAAACGTCATATCCCGATTGTGGAAAACATTTTGATGTTTGTTTTATTCATCTGCATTGACAAAATGACAGTGTCTGAACGTTAAAAATGAATTTTCCAGTAATAGCTTATAATTTTTTTAACGTTGTTAAATATCTAATCAGAAAGAGTTGTAATGATTAAGAATACAGGTCAATTTTGTCTAGTCATTATAGATAAGCTGACCGATATAAACAATGGTATGAATGTTTACATGTGACATTGTTATACCTGCTGTATATAGATATGACATGCTTCATGTGATAGGTGTAGCGAGGGTATTATGTGTAACATATTTATACCAAGTGACTAAGTTTAATCAATCATAGTATACAGGTAATAAATCTTTATTATAGTTTTGGAATGGAACTGATTGATGGAGCAACAGGAAGTATTAAGAATTATGTTTGTAGATTTGTTGGTTTCTCTAGAATTTATCCGCAAACAAATGACCTCAACCTGTTCCAATTAAATCTGAAATAGAAATAAAATGGTCATGTTTATATTTTCAGTTAAGTTTATCTTAAAACAACATCTGTGATTTAGATTTCTTTTAAAGATGAGTTGGATATCAACACCTATGTTAGAAAATTTATTAAAACAAGAAGATATGAAATGTAATCATCAACAACTAAGTCAGAAAAGAATAACCTCTGATTAAAATTTCAGAACAACTGTGATTAAGATTTCTGTTAAAGATGAGTATTATTATATAAAATACCTATGTTAAGGTATTTATCAAGTAGATATGAAACATGATCATCAAAAACTTAGTAAAGAACAGAATAACCTCTGATTAAGATTTCAGAACAACTGTGATGAAGATTTCTGTTAGAGATGAGTTTTATGACATAGAATACCCAAGTTTAGGTATTTATCAAGTAGATATGAAATGTTATCATCAAAAACTTAGTCAGTAAAGAACAACCTCTGATTAAGATTTCAGAACAATTGTGATGAAGATTTCTGTTAAAGATAAGTTTGATCATATAAAATACCTATGCTTAGAGAATTTATTAAAACAAGTAGATATATGTAAATATCAATAACTGAGTCAGCAATTGATAGAGATAGCTTGCTTATCTCACATTTTACTATGCAAAAACACAAAATGTTGATGCTACCAGACTACCATAACATGTTTACAAGTATGCGTATGTTAGTCCAGATTGATCGATAAAGTGGATTTGTCTAGCTGTCTTCAACATATGCTCTTCTCACCTCCTGTGATAGACCGTTCAAACGAGAGTGTGTCGAGAGAGAGCAGATTCATTGCAGGGCTTTAACCTTTACAAAGTTGTTTATGGTGATCTCAATAGTCCTTCTTTGTGACTGTGTATTAGATAAAAACCTAAATAAAGTCTAGGTTCTACCTCTGTAATTTTCGATTGGCTGAATACACAAATTAATGAAAAGTCAAAAGCAATCAAAATATGTATGAAGGTATTTTATTATCTTAGAAATTTTATGGACTGAATTTTAGTCTATGAGCTCAATAATTCATTATGTCTCCCCTCAAAGGATCGATAGACATTGGTTTTGACTGAATTCCCGCCACGTATGTCTCAGCGTTGACTTTGGCGGTCTTATTCGTTTTCTGAGCATAATATGGTGTATATATCCTATTCATATCATGAAGACTTGCCTTTCGGGGGTTTCAACTTCTTTTTGATTATATATTTTTGGTTTCCATGGTAAGAGTTTGGATTTTGTCATTTTGAAGGGAAGGGTTAGTTGCCGGATCATAACTCTGAAACTACTGACCAATCTTTACCATTGTTACTATTGGAGTTCATACTTACGTTTTTTACCATTTTGATTAACTGTCATTGAATTTCATATTGCTTTCACTATTTAACAACTCTGTCCCCCAAAAACCATTATTCTTAAATTGAATCATATGTAGTTTATATTTTGTCAAGCATGCAGAGATTCCCATATGTATTAACAAAAACTTCTTTTTTGTTTTGTTTTATAGAAAGAAAACATATTTTCTTTAAATTTTAAAAATATATAAGGAATTTTCAAAAACAAAATGGTGGTGTATGGGGAGACATTTTATGAGTATGAAACTTTCTAGTTATTCTTGTCTTGCTTGAATTGAAATGTAAGCCTGTCTTGTGATCGACAGCAATTTATTAGATATTCATAAATAGTATCAAAAAGGAACTTTAGTAGATATAAGAGAAAGGCAGATTTGTTAGTTACCACATGAGTGAGTGAGTTAGTGATTAACGCTGCTTGGGAAATATTTCAGCCATTAGCGGCGGCAGTGAAGTGATCTGAAAAAAACATTGACATCTTTGTAAGACTACTGTTGATGCTGTTGTCAAATGCGTATAACTTTTTCTGCACAAAGGATTTTCAGAAATCAACAAAGGTTGATCCAAGCAAGTTTCTAAAAAATTATTGGTCCCTCTTGGTTTTATATTGTCAACAGTGAAGAATCACTGAACATGCTTGTGTTACCTTTGTGTTACCTTAAGGTGATGGTTTAAGTCAGGATGGATGTCACTTTAAGTAGACTTCAGTGGTTTACCAAGGGCAGTTGATTTAGGATTTAGCATTGTTTTATACTTTTAAAACTTACTTGTATTGCTTTGAATTGAAAGGAGTGTTTATCACAATGAAGTTTAGGCTTTCTTTTTAAACTTGATTAACTTATATTCTTTTCATTTGTCATTTATTACTCAAGTTCTTTAGTTAACAATCCACTAGTGTGAATCATGGTAGATTTATAGTAATACAGTAATATTTGATGCAATTTCAACCAGGTATGTCTTAATGTTGAATTTCCTCTATAACATGCTTCCTCATTAATGAAATGCCATAAAATTGAATTAACATCTAAGGTGTTTTGAGATGAATTCTTAACGAAAAATATTCTTACCTCCACAGCTGGAGAAAGGATTCAAAGAGGGACTCACTAGCGCCATCGACAAGTTCGGGGAAACTGGGGAAGGGGAGATAACCACCGCCTACGATGAACTCCAGAAGAATGTGAGTGGAATTTGTATCTTTTCAGGTTTCTTTTTAGTATCAATATTCATATGTATGTTAAGGTGTTTGTGTTATGATTGCCATGGTCAAATGTTTGTTTTTCAAGAAGAGAAGAGATTTACACTTAGGAACTCTCATGAAGAGTTTTTATGAGGACAGGTTAAATACTATACAAATATTTGAATATTTGTCAATATTGACGAGAAATTAGCTAATAATGGCTAAAACATCCTGCTACATCAGCGAACATGGTTCCATCTAGAACACATACCCTGATATCATCGGGCCAAATGCTATGTTTGATTCAAGTTAGTGCTATTAGATTAATCTCAGGCCGCTGCTAAATTTATAAGCAGCACTTTTAAGATTTTCATGAGAGGCATTGCTAAATGAAAACATACAGGCTATGAATATCATTGCCTATCGCTCCAATGGATATCAGGGTATGTTTTGGAGCTTAACGCAGAAACATACACGCATGTTGCAGGGTGTTGCTATCGACATCTTTTCCTACTTTCTATTTGCAAGGCTTTTGGCCTCGATGGATATCAGGGTATGTTTTGGAGCTTAAAGAGCCGCTGTATAACCTTTTTTAAATATATTTTTCATAAGATATTGGTCAAATAACTATATAACATAAATATTAGGCCAAAACAGCAACGATACACAGTTTCTCAATGAAGCTACAGCTAAGTAAACATTGCGTAACAAGGCGTCTGCTCGTCGCCGTCCAGCGACAAACCAAAACAAGGCTGAGAGGTCACGGGCAGGGGATACCGGAAGTGACGTGGCAGTAGGCGAAGCGTTCGTCTGCTTATATGGAAAATGGTAGGCGAAATCCGTAGTTCTGCGTTTTCCAAGCGATTAACAGTATGTCATATCATTGTGTTGCTGTCAACTGTCCTAGAATATCTCCTGATGAAGTTTCCGTAGACAAATTCCCATCACATTGATCGTTTCACGCCAAATTGACCCGCTGTGTAAGGTCAAACAGAGCAATGTGACAATCCGCATCGAACTCACGTGTTCCGATCACTACACCGATTTTCTGTTTCGAGCTCGCATTTTCACTGAATGAATAGTTTAGCATGCAGAGAAAAAAGAGATTAGTAAAATATGAAACATAGCATAGTTTTTGGCTGATTTATGGTAATAATCCGAATTTACAATGCTCACATTTAGATTTGAACGTTGTGTAAAAAGGTTGAATAAACAATGACATTGGTCTGCAGGTGTTATTTACTTTCTTTAGATCAGATACTCACCTATTACACAATTACTTTATTGTCTATAGTATTTCCTGTCTGTTTCCTAATTAAAAGCTATCAAATGATGACTATAGCAGGTAGGTTATATAATGCACAATCATCAACACCTGGCTATTTTATGACATCAGCTTATTAGGTAACATCAAATAGCAATTGTATTCCTTAACGTCCCTTTTTTCTCCGATTGGTAAATTATAACCTGTTGAAATTAGAAATAGTTTTTTGCTCTATCTGATAATTATTTTGAATAAGGTTCATTTAATAAATCTTCATTCTGTTGGGCCATGTATCGGGTATTGTTGTGAACAATATCTCTTCTATGTACAAGAGTGAAAACATTAAGATTGTCAGTGAAGTGCCCTATTCAAATAATGTTTTAAACAAGACATCAGTCATCATCCAATACATGCCTTTCATTGAGAATTGCAACTTATCCATCACAAAATGAAATAACTAAGAAAAACGTATATATTTTTTTATCTTGTTACAAAATGAAGTCAAAGGCATTTAAAAAAAATTGGTTTAAATGTATAAAAAATAGTATTGTATGATAACATCCTTTCTGTTGTGCTACAAAAGTTATATTCAATAACAACAAACAACTGTGCACGAAGATAAAACGGTTCACACGTGAGCAATTGTTTATGACGAAAATACATCCGGGTTCTCACATGCAGTCTTATGACAACATTGCGCAAATCGAGACCATCTACATGCTGTAGCATTATGCGCACAACTTCGTTTTTAATGAGGGTCTTACATTTTCATCAATACAAATTGCCAGTTGATTAAATAAACTACCGATTTATTGAAGGTTTGAGATGTTAGGGTGTTTAATCAACGGTTAAACATTGAGCTGTATTGTTAGCTTGTGTTGTTTTACATAACGAGGGCACACAACGGGGTATCACATCGCCTACTAACACGTCACGAGGCAGTCACGCTTCAGTGCGTTTTATTCTGTTCGCCGGCCTAATTAGGCAGTGTTATGTATACAGTCGTAATTAAGCCGTTTCTAGGTCGATTTCAGTAATTTAAAGTTGAGTCAATGTCAAATTGTAATCACTATTTCACGAATCCTGAAAGTTGCCATATAGCATTTCAGTCCATCTTTAACGCAGAAACATATTCACTGATGTTGCAAGGTGGTGCTTGCTTGAACTGAACCTCTCCTTAACAGATTTATCAAAATGTATATTGATCTATGCTTACCTTGAGTTACCTCCCTTGTCTAGCTGCACTGCTGTGGTATCGAGCACTACTCTGATTGGTTCAACTCCAACTGGGCCAACAAGAGCAACACAGTCCCCGCCTCCTGCTGTAGTGTCGACCAATCAAAATGCAACACCAAGAACCTACCTATGGACAAGGCCAAGGACATCTACACACAGGTAAGGGAGGCAACTCCAAATACATAGAGGGATTTGATATTCTTGTTGAATACTATGAATATCTCATTGAGGTAGTTCTTATGTTTTTATTTGGTATGCAGTTAAGAGTTTTAATATCATTTTCTACTTCAAGAGTTGAGATAAACATGGCAAAATATGTAAAAAAAATTATTCATGACCTTTCCCAAATCAATTATTTGTGATTTTATGAAAGGAATATCAAGATCACCCTTGTGATCTTTTTAAATAATCAATCGTTTAATGGCTTGTTCTTTTACTCAGACTTTATTTTCATCTAGAAATGTCATATTTTACTTGAAGTTCAAACAAAGAAACAAGTAAAATCTTACCGCAACATAATGTCATTGTATTTCAAGGGATGCCATCGTCTCGTAGTTGACTTCATCAACGATCACATCGGACCAATCGGAGGAGTTGCTCTCGGAATATCCTTCTTCCAGGTAGGTCATGGCATCGATATAAAGACATACCAAGCCACTTCCCATTCAATAACAAGCTGGTTGTGTTGGTTTGTAACTAGCAAAAATGTAAGAAAACTTTTTGCCGCTGTGGTCACATTGTGATATCATACCTTGTCAATCTCCCAGAATGACGTATTAATACTACTGTGGTCACATTGAGATGTCATACCTCATCAATCTCCAAGAATGTAATGTTTTTTTGCACAATGTGTAATGAAAATTAATGTAACAGGGATATCTTCAACTGGCATGTAAATAATAGATGAAATGATATGAATGTCAATGAAATCACTATGTTGACAGCTTGAGTGCTTAGATATTAGTTTTTCCTGTTCTATAGAGGATACTTAATGTTGTTTTCCAAATACCAGGTTTATTTCATCGAGTGTCATGGGTAAAGTTGTCACGAGATGAAATAAACCTGGTATTTGGAAAACTACATTAAGTATTCTATATGATTATTTAATGAAATATGCAATTAAAATGACTTTAAAACTGGAAAGTTACCCTCTTTTGTTCACATGGCTGAAAGTAGTTCCGGCACCTGACCAGTGACGATATAATATATCGTCACTGGTCACAGTGAAAATATCATATATCGTCACTGTTGCCTGATAGACAGTTTATTTCACTGATAAAACCCAGTATTTCATCGCTGATCATATAATAAAAACTGATATTTAGACAAATGTTATATTCTGTTAGAGGCGGGATAGTGCAGGGGTTAGTGTGTTCGGCTTCGGATCAAGAGGGGCATGGCAACTTTTCTAGTAACTAATTATTATTTTCATTTTTGAATATCAATACTAAACAAGTCAATTCATGATGCAATTGTATGAATTCTTATTTTTAATCTTATCTTCAGGTGCTCGGAGCAGTGCTGGCCTGTTGTCTGGCTAAATCCATCAACAAGGCCAAGTATGAGCAGGTTGCCTAAGAAGGATACAGGTCAACGGACAGAAGTACACCCCACCACATCGTAGAGTACACTCGGGGGTTATATGTATTCACACACAGACAGAGAAAAACTCAAGGAGTACAGACATATACATATTAGTTAATGAAGAAATCAGTAGCAATTTTTAAAGTAAAAATTCAGGTCACTAATGGCTGAAATATTGCCAAAGTAACTCACTCACTAAGTAAAAATTCATGGCATTACAAAAAGTCATTACTTACCCAAAATCAATCCTGGATAACATGATTTAAAAAAGAGTTGTACTTAACCAGGGCAACGATTTTGAAAGCTCTCTCAGTGCTGGAATAATTGTAAACCAATGTTGATATACGGTACCTTATCTTATCACCTAGGGAGCTTCAAAAATCTAGACCCAGGTTTTTGACTTTACAGTTAATACTTAAATTGTCTATGAACCTGTGACTCGTAGACATATTACTTGTAGGCATACAAGACGGAGTGTCATTGACATTTGGTAGAAACTACAATAAGGGAGACTGGGGTCTCACCAGTTGGTATGAAGGAAGGAGGTTTGGGTATTAGCGATCAAGTGTGCTTCTTGTAGCAATTAAAGTTTCAAAGTTTTTATAGATTAACAGCCCAGTGCAATCACTAGAAAATTTAGAATATTTATGCAGAGCTTTCCTCGCTGTAAAGTAACACAGATTAAGTACATACTGACACATACACTCACTGACACAATGGTCTTTACCTTTAGATGTATACTAGATATTTGCATCCAAGCACGTTGACAATTCAATGTGACTCTTAAATTTAACAAAGGATAAAGACCCACCAATAAAGACTACAGATAATAGACTCGGCCTCCAAAAAGAGAAAAATACACATTTACAACATTTGGTGTCAATTTTCATACACAGGTGAATAAACACATAATTTGCACACTAACATTCACTGTCGTTTGATTAATTAGATTGGCTGAAATTATTAGAAGTAGCCCAACGATAACAGCAAATTTGTAGATCAAAACACGACTTTACCCAAGAATCAAAATTTTATTTATCACAGCAAAAAACTGTTTTCAACATAAGGAAAATCTCCATAAAAATACACATTTGGAAAGGTGAAGTAAATGATGGTTTTACATTAATACAAAATATTTATTAATAATTCACAATATTACTTGTGGATTGTTATACATTTACTTACTATTATTGTTAGATTTTATAGAAAGTATTTGCTAGAATATTTTTCTAGAATAGAACAATCAAAATATTTCCTTTTACTAGTATTATACAAGATTTTTACATATTTCTTTGTTTTTGAATTTATAAGAATTCTATCTTTTCATAGTTTATAAAAATTAACAATTTAAATGTTGTTGGTATATATAATGGCTGTTAGCTGATAGAAGATAAGAAACTGTTGAATGTCTCTTTAACATTCCAACTTTATCAACCAGTGTTTGTGAGTTATTTGAAACTCGAAGTTCTCATTCATCAAATCAGATATTAATAATAATAATAATAATAATAATAATAATAATAATAATAATGTAAATTTGTAAATGCCCTCAATCCATAAACATTAGTATGCTCCCAGCGTGATAGAAGTAAAATAACTCTACATATTAAATCTTTAATTGTTACAAAAGTGAGATATTTATATATCCAACAATTTTCAGTTGAATAAACATGACCGTTTAGATTAATATTTTCTTGATGATCTGCTGATTAAGAGGAGTAAGCAGAACTAAAAAATATATAAGAAGTGTACCAGAATTTCTTATTTTCTTAATTCGGATGTTGTCAATCATTATCTTTGAAAACGACAGCATAGTGTTAGATTTTGATTAAAAGTATTTCATTTCACACCTGCGAAACCAGTAACAAAAAAGGATTTGTGAGTCCAATATCTGGCTTGGAGGTGTGAAGGGGATAATAAGTATATTATGAGTCCATGCACTTACTGGCTAAATGTTGCCTAGCAACGTTAAACAATAACTCACTCACTCACAATATTATGCGTAATTTTTCACTTTTCTTATACTCGTAAACACTGGTTGGAGGCATTAAGTATGAACAAGAGTTGTGAGTCCTCGGACATTAACTCTTTGCTTGTCAAGACAAGGCTGTGCTGTGTTGTTAGCTTCTCTCTGATCTGGACCATTTGTTTATGGCCGGTTACGGGTTAACAACAATTAATTCCTCATGTCTGTATTATGTCATTTTATCTAGAACATTTAATCATCACATTAATTTCTGGTTATTATCTGCAGGATGACGTTTTAGCCAATCAATTTAGGTATGTTTGGGGCCTATGATGCCATTTATTGGAAAATTCAATGATGAGTAATATATACAATTTGTTTACTTGAAAAATCCACGATTTTGCTAAAGCAATAGGTTTGTTCTGAAGAGGATCATATATTGCTACCATATTCCCTAAAGAATACATTGATTTTATTGTACTTTAAAGGGGCAGTAGCACGTTTTTAAGGGTAATATAAGGTGATGTCAGGAAAATGAAAATAAATGATTCCAATTGAAAGACAATGTATTAAAACTAAATGGAGCAGTATCAAATCAAATATATAACGTAAAGTTTAGCCATGCAACTCCTTTTTCTTACACAAAATGAATTAAAGGTGTTCACATAATATGGCCGCCAATGGATTTTATGTGAATCTTCATACTTTGTCCTCTGACTATCAATGATTGGCTTGTGTAATGAGATATTTGACACTGTTAAGATAATACATTAAGCATTAACTTACAATTATTAGTGAAAATTTTAAAATATAAAATTATCAAAAACATCGTGCTACTGCCCCTTTAAAGAAAAATTTAGTTATTTCTTTTCTCCTCTCAATATGATAATTAATCTTCATTTACAATAAAATCTTTATCAGATGTTTTAAAACTTTTCAGTACCTTATGAAAACTATACTTCTGTTAACAATTGTATTTGACATGTAACAGTATATAGAAAAAATGTGATGATTTTATGTTCAGAATCCCGTTTAAATTACCAGATAATCCTGTTATTTTGAATTTGTGTTAGTGTAAATTGGTTGCATTTCAATGTCAGTATTATGGTAATTATGTTAAATTATCATTTCAACTTGCAATGTTTGAGTTATGATATCGTAAACTTTGTTTCACAAATACTTAGTTATACATGAAATCCATGTTGAATTATTATGGAATGTTTATTGTTGTTTACATTTTGACATTTTATGCTAGCTCATTTTACCTCGTGTGTGCTTTTTCACATTCAATCAATCAATTTTGTGGAATTGTAATTCCACTTTTTTTTCTTGTCCCACAAAGTTATATTGTATCTTTTTATTCTTCTTAATCATATAGATACATTGATCAAAGATCATATAACTTATATTTACCTTGTAAGGGAACTATGTTGAAACTTAGATGTTATTGTTAATCCTTTGTGATCAAATTTCACATTACTATAAATGTTTAAGCTTTGCTTCAAATCAGCTGTCAAAATGAAAAAGAAATCAAATTGTTTTTAGACAAGCATAATTTTTTTTCAGTTATGATATTTTTGTGATATATCAGCTTATTCAAGATCATTTGTAAATGTCACTTGATTTACAATGTATTACATATAAAAGACTTTAAAAATAATGTGAACATCTTTTAATTTCATTAATAATTGTTATGTTGGAAAGTTGGTTTTGTCAATAGTCTACTTGCTTAAGTAGTTTGCTGTCATATTGACAGGTGTTGAAATGCTTATGAAGCATATTAGAAGTGGGTTTTAAAATGTATTGATAGAGATGCAATGCATCATCATTGTTTAGTCTTGTGCTTTTATCTTGATTTTGTTTTAACAATCATAGTACAAAAAATGTACTAGAGTGCAATTGATCCCTTTTTGAGAAATGGTGTAATTAGCTTGAAACATACATTTCTGAAAATATTTTATTTGCAATTGGTTTGAGATAAATGTTTGAGAGAATAATGGTTTGAAAACTTTGTACTTTATGAAAATAGATCAAAGAATTTTTTTTTTTATGGCCAATATCTTTCTTACTTTTACTGGAAATGTACTAAAAGTAAAACCATACTGACGTGTAATGTTGACAACTCAAATTGAAAATCACATTAAAAGCTCGGAGGGACTTATTTTTTTCATTGCATGGCATTATGAATAATTATGAACACAAGTGTAATCATCTTCTTAGTTTCATAAGATGAATTGTGATATCAATCTTAGACTAGTTGCAATGTTTGCAAGGTTTCTCTTTAAAAATTATAAATACATTTATGAATAAGTGCAATAGGGAATTTACTGCCATGATACTTATCATTTACGTTTACAGTATTAATCAAACTATATTCTTAGCTAATGAAAATCTTAACCAAGGGAAAAATAACAAGTCACAAATTTATCTAGTGCTAGTTATAAACATTTAAGATATGTAAGAAATGAATATTGAAGTGAAACGTTTGGTGGAAGATGCAAAGAATGTGGGAAACTAAAATGGGTTGACTCTACAAAGGGTGTAGACAACTTCTCAAGGGATGAAGATTTGAGAAATGGTTTTCTTCTAGTTTGTAGAGGGATTCACTTGAGTTGATGCAATGTTTTCAAAGAGATGTGACTTTCCCTTGCAAGGCATGATAAGCACCACTTCCAGTCACTGGCTACTTAAAGTCTTAACGTCAGTCTACTGTGGTTGAACTTGAAATCTTTCAGTAACCTGGCAAAACTCATGTTGCAACAGAACACCGCAGACAGGATGATGGAGTCAAACCAAGAATTGTGGTGCAAAGCAGCAAGGCCCGAACCACTGATTGAGACTGGTCTTGTTATGCTTTGTAGAGAAGGAGGGAGGTGTGATGTTGAAAAAGTTCAACATTTTTAGATAAAGGGGCCTTAGTTGTATATGACTTTCTCCTTTTGTTTTAAAATGATAATGAAATTACGAAAATATCTTTTTTTTAATTCAGTAATGATACAAAAATAAGTCCAAAATTTCACTTGAAAATCTTAATTCTACTATTTTGTTTCAGTTTTTAGATATGGAAGTCAGATAAGTGTTAAGATATTTCTGAAAAGGTTACGTGATTAGTTTACTGATACCATGAAAAACAAACCAATGGCTGGTGGGATATCAGTATTTATCTTATATCTTCTATCCACAATGGTTCTAACATTGTCTGTGATTGGTTCATTCTGCTCAAAGCCTCTATGACACAAGGGAGACGATTGGCTGAGACTGAATGTGTCTCATTCTCATTGGTGCAATCTTTTGTGTTGTGAAGTTCAAAGTTCACCCCATGCTATACTATATTAACATTTTGCTATTTTGCTTATTGATATGTTTATCCAAGTTTCACTCAATAAATGTGCTATGCTCACTCATGAAGTTTTGTCGTCATTTATGTATACCCTCAACTTCTATTCCCCCGAAAACATGATACTGCCCCTTTAAAGTCTCATTTAAGTCCACTACATCATGCATACAACCCATTTGGTTGATCACATCATAACTTTGAAGTTGGTCACCCTGAAAATCCCAGGCAAACTCATGATCAGTATACAGATACTTGCTGAAACTTTTGACCAAGAATTTTCTTCTCAAAACGTTCCCCAGATCTTTTATTTCTTAGTTCTTATCTGTATTAATTAGAGCACTTTCCTGGTTGCAAAGACTGCACTGGTTGAAAAGAATGTAAGTTTTGGCACAACTCTACAAAACACCTGATAATGCGTTGTGCATTTACTTCTTAGACAGGGGTAGCAGATATAATGGTACAAGTTTCACTGGTTATTTTGAAGAAGCCATGGAAAGTTGATAGCAATAGCTTGAGTAGCCTTTCGAGAATATACAAGTGACTTAAAGAAAACGTGCAATGCTACACTGAATTTCAGCACAGTACCACCCATGGTTTGCTAGTCCCAGCCGATGTTCACAGGTTTCATCACAATACATAGCCACAATGGTGTTGCAGGCTTTCTCCCTGCAATAATACTAGCAGCCGCTATATAAGTGAAATACTCTTGAAAGCGGCACTAAACCCCAGATCACCTCACCTTTAAGAAAACAAAGCTCTACAGATAGAAATCTTGGCTACTTGTAAGATCACAAGTGAAAGTCACTTCCTTCAAAATATTTAAAAATAATAATAATAATATATTTATATAGCGCCTAACTTCCATCCAGTAGGTTACTCAGTGGCGCTGTTTGTTAAATTGCATGAACAAATACTTAATGTGGTACCAACCGACTGCTGGTTTATTCTGGATTGTGTGCAACAGAATTTGTTGATGATTAAAGACTTAGTTCAACTCTATGAATACACTAGCAATTAAGGCAGTTGTTAGTCAGCTATTTACATTATGGTGTCAATGACAATCTCCAGTTGACCTTTGTTAAGCCAAGCTTATTCTGACATTTATCTACTAAACAAATAGGTCAGGTGACTTTACTGTAATGATCCTCGTGCCCCTTAAAGAGAAATCTTAATCAACTACCACTATGTCTTCGAAACTTACTACATTATACTCAAATGTGTTTTTAGAAGTATATGAATATTTTCAAATCATCTCATTCATAAGTTTTGTTTTAGGTTTACATATATTTTATAGAATGTTACGCTCGCCTTCTCAACGCATCACTTTTCTTGTATTTGTCAAAGTATAGTTCTATCACATATGTATACTAGTTACTATTCATTTGAGCATAAAGGTACATGCAAGACATGTTCAATGATGAAATGAAGATTACTTGCTTTGAGATTTATTGAGCGCTTCCAGCAGAGCTAACAACGAACCTGCTCGCATAGTCTATAAAGATAATCCACTCATTCGGTTTTCATATTGTAGTAATTTTCCAATTTTGAGTGGTTTGGTTTGGACGCTCTCTCATTACAGTGTTAATTAGTGTTGTGTGCGACTCAATCTAAATAAATTTAGATCAACAGATTTTTTTTTTGGCCTACTGTATGACCAAATATAAAACCTGTTGATCTAAATTTATTTAGATTGTGTGCGACTAAAAAGTCCTTTCAAATGAAATAAATTCAGATCAACTTGCATGAAATACAAGTACAAATGAATCCAGAATAACTAAACTATTATGAATTAATTGTTTTATATTAAACCCTACTTTAAATGCATCGAGTGTTTTATGATCCCTATTGGATGGTGTTTACAGATCTCTACCATTGTAATGCAGTAAGTGAGTAAATGCTTAACGCTGCTTGGGCAATATTTCAGCCATTAGCGAGAGATCGATGTTATTTTTGTAGATTTACTAAATTTGTGAACCTGATTCAAGTCACATGGTCAGAGCCCAAATTATACTTTTGTCTCCAAAGTTTTTTTTGTATGAAATTACAGAAATATCACAATCAAATTTAACAACAATTACAATGGAATCTGTCCCTATGTACTCTAAAGCCATTCTTTTTTAATTCTCACATTATTCACTTAAAAATGATATCAAAGTATGTTTCAAGTTACCGGTATGTATTTTGCAAAATTATAATTAAGAGCTAGCTTTAAATTTACCATGTAAATATGAGGCAATCGAGAAGTGTAATGATCGTAGAAAGGCAGTCTAATCTTCTGTTCATGAATCAACAGTCGACAATGGTATTCTAACAGACTTGAATGAGTTATCTCCCTTTGCCCATGTGTGTGGTTAATCAAGTATTTGTGGATTGAGGCATTAGCTGTGTGTGCATCCTTGGAACAGAATAAGCTTAAAATTTTTCTTTGTTTCTCGCTCATTTTTTTATTGTGACAAACATCACTCCCAAATCAAACTAAAATATCTTTGACATAGTCTGAGATATTAGTTCACAGCTTTGGCCGTGTTTATCTTTAACCTGATGCTACATAGAACTCTTGTTTACAGCCCTGATTCAACAAGGAAAGTTAGCTAAACATTTTTTGGGAGATCTGTTTGCAAGTTTGGTGTGAAAAGCAGTCAAGAATTTTCATCCTTTCAAAGAGTCTGCAAAATAGTGATTTTTTTAAAAATAGGGCCATTGGATCTGTAGCTCATCAGGCTACCTCTTTAATTTACCTTTCAAATGGTTGCCATATGTGGGGCCTCAAGATGACAACATCTCTTGGCTTAAGGACATGGCCCCTTTGACCCTTTTTAGTGGTCAAAGGGTCACCAAATCTTTCAGGCCTGATGAGCTTACATTCTGTAGGTTTCTAAGTGATTGGTTCTATCGGTAATCAAAATATTACATTTGATGTATGGATGTACCCCGGAAAAAAAAGAGAGGGCTTTAAAATGGTTAACCATCAAATGGCAAGAGAAAATGTATTGATATTCTTTATATAAATGCCTTCTTCATATATTAAAAATAAATTAATTGTTCGTAAGATAATCTAAAGTTTAGTACCTCCCTGACATAAATTGATATAGCTCCACTAGCTAAATGGGTAAGGTTTTTGGGATACTCAGTGCTGGTGATCTATTGAACAACTAAGTTGATATCCCACCATCTCAAATAACTCATCTGTTTGTTTGCAGTGTAACTTAGGAGAGAAAATTGTCCTGCTACTGTGAACATACTCGGTAAGCAACATCTAAGCAAAACCTACTTTTTTGGTTAATAATTCAGAAATGCTGTCTATGTTCACAAAATAAGGAAAATGTTGCTCTCTTGATGTTATCCGCTTGTAAATACCTATACAATAAATTGATCGAAAATATAATA
The DNA here is from genome assembly GCA_916613615.1 of Steromphala cineraria. NCBI lineage: Eukaryota > Metazoa > Mollusca > Gastropoda > Trochida > Trochidae > Steromphala > Steromphala cineraria. The sequence continues at coordinate 16,172,175 of OU744734.1, forward strand.
ATAAATGGCTTTTATGTAAAATAAAGCTCTTCATTCAAATTGACTCTGGTGTTGCTTAACATGCCCTTGTAGGATACAGCTGAAATCTTTGAAAACATATCAAGCTAAAAACACATTTCACCGATCCTCTTTTTGTTTGCAAGTTGACAGTGAAAACAAAAGGCAGCTCAGATACAAAAGGCATTTATTGAATCGTAAAATAAAAGATGGGCCAGGCTTGTTTTCACTAGGACATTATGTACACAGCATAGGACAGAGTTATCTCCCTTGGGAGGAATGCACGGTTTATACAGACCTGCTTACTCGACTACTGAGATACTAACTACAATATTTTGGTATGAAGCTATATCTTGTTGGGTACTCAACAATCTTGGCTCAATGAAAGAAGAGTTTGTAATTTACATGTTTGGCTCTAGATATCAAACAGGATAACAAAATTGAAAGAAACCCTCTTGTGAATAGATTTAGTGATCCAGGTCACTCAGGAGAGGATTAACCCTTGACCTGTTGAACAATGACAGTTGAATTGGTTGATGAATTACAGGAATAACTTTTAATTAGAAGAGGAAAGAACTGGAGATTTTGTAATGAATGAAATACTAAAATATCACATTGTGATATGATTTCTTCATTTTAAGTGATTGCTATACATATTGATCAGCATTTTATTACTTTATATATATTACAATTTAACTTGAAAGAAAATAGATGTGATACCATTATTTCTGAGAGCAAATCTACAAGATCAGTGTCATTTATAAATGATTAAGACATTAATTTTGATATATTCATTGTCAAATTGAAGACAAATGTTTAATAATTTCTTTATGTGAATCCTACAATCTTCAGAGTGTAATTGTACCAGCAGGTATAGGGTTAAGGTTCCTGTTAACTGTAGTATCATCAAACGTTGGTTAGCAACTCAATTTGCCCACAGCAGGTTAAAGGTTAATAATGAACAGCACCATCAAGATCTAGAGCCAAATAGTATACGTGATAAATAAACTGAAAGAAATGTGGTATTTTGATTTCTGAATGTTATGCCAGGATATATATACCAATTACCAAATTTGACAGTATATGATGATATACAAAACATTTATCACAAAATGATAATAATGTACATGATTGCCAGCAATTCGTCAAAAGAACACGAGATCACGGATGTATCTCAAATTTCTATTCTTGAATAAAAATATTCTGCACTAAAACATCATGTACCAAGAAATATTTTTTTCATAAAATTATCAAATATTAAATCTAAACTGTTAGAAAAAATGTTTTCAACAAATCTACTAACATCAATCTTCTTAAAGAACATACAATTTCAATGTCTATTAACAATTCACGTTTTGGATTCAACCTCTTAAAGGGGCAGTAGCACGTTTTTAGGGGGAATATAAGGTGATGTCAGGAAAATGAAAATAAATGGTTCCAATTGAAAGACAATATATATCTAAACTCAATAAAGCAGTAATAAATCAAAATTATTATGAAAAGTTAAGTCATGCGATTCCTTTTATTACCCAAAATGAATTAAAGGTGTTCACACAAAAATGGCTGCCAATGTATTTTATGTGAATCTTCATACTTTGTCCTCTCACTTTGGATGATTGGCTTGTGTAATGAGATTTTTGACACTGTCAAAGTAATACATTTAGCATTAAAGGGGCAGTAGCACGTTTTTTGACAATTTTATATTTTCAAATTTTCACTGATAATTGGACCTTAATGCTAAATGTATTACTTTGATAGTGTCAAAAATCTCATTACACAAGCCAATCATCCATAGTGAGAGGACAAAGTATGAAGATTCACATAAAATGCATTGGCAGCCATTTCACCTTTAATTCATTTTGGGTAATAAAAGGAATCGCATGACTTAACTTTTCATAATAATTTTGATTTATTACTGCTTTATTGAGTTTAGATACATTGTCTTAAGATTGGAACCATTTATTTTCATTTTCCTGACATCACCTTATATTCCCCCTAAAAACGTGCTACTGCCCCTTTAAGGTCCAATTATCAGTGAAAAATTGAAAATATAAAATTGTCAAAAAACGTGCTACTGCCCCTTTAATTGTTTTGACAGAATGAAGTGATGTGTGAAATAAATTGTTACTATATCAACATAAATCATCCATATGACATTTTTCAACTCAATGTACTAAGGATTTATAAATATTAAGATGCAAACCTATTTTTCAGTAAAAAGATGGATAATTAATTGGAACATATTATCGAAGAGACAAGAGTCAAGGTAATAAATAAAATAATAAAAACAAAAGAAAGATCATAGCACAAAGTTTCAAAACTCATAATTGATTTGAGCAAAACTACATGTACAGATTCTGTTATTAAATGAAATTGTGTTAAATATCATGTCATTTTACAAAATTATGTTAATTTACAACATAGCATATCGCTATCAATTAGCGTGTCAATATCAGGATTATTGACAACATGACAACTGTACAACAATACAATCAGCCAATCAGGCGCCTGTAGGGCATGGCAATATCAGTGATTGACAGTTCCTTATTCGATACAGATTTTTGCACTGAAATGAACATGAAAACAAACCATTTACAATTCATTATTTTGTTGAAAAAAAAATATCTTAACTTTAGCTAATTTGTAAAGAGGCATTAAGGAGTTGGTTTGATGGATGAGAATGGATTAACAACTTCTTTATTTATGCCAGAAAGTGATTTTGTTTAGAATAAGGATTGTATCCACACCAAAAACATAACCCTGTTACAATCAAAGAAACTGTTCTCTCATTGATATGAGGTTTTTTCCCCGATTCTTTAAAATTGACAGTTACAAAGTATCCAAAAGAATATTCATTAGAAAGTTTTAGACTAAATATCAATACTTAAGGTACGGAAGTTTACCCTATCAGCCAATTTTCCAAAAATCATATACAATTAAGAGGTTTTAAATAATCTTGGAGTGAGTGAGTGAGTTAATGCTTAACGCCGCTTGGGTTAAAAAATTTATCTTGTATACCGTAGGCCAAAATGATCTCAATGCATCTGTGGACACAAAAAATAGATAAGTGCTGATAAAGGGAAAGGGGGCTAATTAATGTCTTCATTAAATGCATACAAAAAGATGTGTATCATTAGTTTTCATGTTCATTTCAGTACATGTTATTGGTTTGTGATCATGTGATCAACAATGTGATCAGTTAGTGATCATGTGATCAACAACTGATCATGTGATCAGTCATAGAGACCATGTGACTAGTTTACTGCGAAGGCTTACAAATATCTAAAACCAAGATTGTAAAAAGTTCTCTCATGCTACAACTTAAACTTACACCAAAGTTTGTATCAAAGCTAAACATTTTACAATTTATTTCAGAACAGTAACTCCCTCCAGTTATCACAGTTATCCATTAGCTTAGAATCCCAAGCGAACAAATTCAGCTAAAGGTATGTCACATGAAAGTAACTTCTTGTAGCCATTTAACATCATAATGGACCATTCGAGAAATGTCCAAGCCATTATTTAAATTCATAACAGTTATGATAACATTGTCATAGATTTCAAGGGCAAGCTCTTATACTGTTGTATTTCTAATCTCCATTGATGAGTAGAAAAGTTTGAATTGTTTCTATTGAAAATCTGAAATTAATTTGCACCTGATGTCAATTAGAAACCATTGTGCGTTGTGGAAATCCTTTTGCTTATTGAAAACCTTTGTTCTCATTGGAAATGACTGTCCTTATCGGAACCTGATGCAAATGAACCCCTTGTATTTATGGAAACCCTTGTGAAAATGGGAAACCCTTTTTCTCAATAGCAGTGACTGATATTATTAGCCCTGCACTTATTGAACCACTTGTGCTTGTTGGAAATCCTTTTGCTTATGGAAATCCTTGTTCTCAATGGAAATGGTTGTGCTTTTAGAACCTGACGCTTGTACTTATGGAAACCCTTGTGAAAATTGGAAACCCTTTTTCTAAATAGCAGTGACTGATATTATTTGCCCTGCACTAATTGAACTCCTTGTGCTTATTGGAAATCCTTGTGCTTATTGAAATCATTGTTCTCCATGGAAATGACAATGCTTATTGGAACCTGTCACTAATTAAACCCCTTGTACTTATGGAAACCCTTGGAAACATTGGAAACCCTTGGAAACATTGGAAACCCTTGTTCTCAATAAAAGCGACTGACATTATTGGCCCTGCAAACTAGATGAACCCCTTGTCCTTGTGATTATGGAAATCCTTGTTCTCAATTGAAATGACCTTGTGCATATTGGAAATCCTTGTGCTTATTTGAAACCCTTGATTTTGTTGGTATATTTGTTTACAACAAAATCTATTGTCATTACATTTTTTAAGGGAAGCATTTAAGTAATTGATTAAAATTATTATTTCAATAGAAACTGAGAAACACAAAATCAAACATGGCTGCCCAAAATCACAATAACTTAAGTATCTTCTACTCTAAAGAGTTCCATAAAGACAATGAAGGCTAATTCCAGTAAATGACTAAAAGAAGACTAAATTGACCTTTTAATGGTCTTTACTAAAGAGATTTGTTCCATATACAAGCGTTCTTTGGTAAATAGGATGGACACATTATGGCAAAATTCTCTTGGGAATTTGCTTGCCCATAAAGATGTCTGCTTTTCTTGCCTTGGGTAAGGTAATTTGACTAATGATCTTCCCTTTTAGAACTTCAGTCCATTTTTTATCCTCATTACTTCATCTTAAAAAACATGAGTCAATTTGCTTCTTTTTGTGTGTGTGTATGTCATTATCAACTAAACTATTTTGAATCTCAGAATTATCTTTTAATTAAGAAAACGAGGTATAATCAATATGCTGATTTACATAAGGTGATATATGCATAACAGGGCAATTACTAATGAAAAAGAAATAGTAAGTATTGTAAGCAAAAATATTGATTTATGATCGAGATTGAACAGTTAGGAAAAACAAACCTCTTTTTCTTTTCATACTCCTCTAAATGATTAGCGTAAAATTCATAAGTTTACTTTGGTATTCCAATATTGATATAATATTTAAAATATATACTTAAATAGAAATAATTGGTCCTTTGACATTGACTGTAGAGAAAAGAACATTTGGGTACAGTTTCATAATATCTGAATTAACTGAAGATTCATGAACTAAATATAAATGATACATTGTATAGAACTTTTAATAAAGTTAACTGATATACATTAAGGGACTAATTACAAAGGCTATGATAAAGACTCAATTAATTTCAAATGATCACAAATCATAATTTCAAATCAAATAGGAGTTTTCATTATTGCTTATGGATTAGACATTAATTTTTTAGTCAATTTGTCCATTGTGGATCACCTTGAAAGTAATTTAATTAAGCCTTGATAATTAAGCAATGAAGTAACACTATAACACTTTAAATAAACAGATAAATAAATATTCAAAATAATGCTAAATTCCATTTGTTTCTTAATAGAAATAACATAAAGATACTTATAATATCTTTAATAACTCATTGACCAATAATCAAAATTTGACTTCACTGTTGTGAATAATGGAACCTTGATAACAACTTAAGTTTTGACTAATGCTGTATTACCATTTAACAGATAACTTTATGGGACCATTTATCAATAATGGTTATCATTTGAGAAAGAAATGATTTTTTGACATTAACCAAGTGACTTCAATTTCATCCAATTTTAGCACATCTTAGTCACTCAAATCAAAACCTAGATAAATATACACAAAAAATTAATGGAAAAAGAATTGTATAAGAAATCTTAGCAAGAGAATTTTGGCACAGTCGATTAATTTTGTACAAATTCAATGTTAAAAACTATGTACAATAAAATAATCTAAGATGACCATTTTGAAATTACTTGAGTAACATGATGAAAGCTAAGTACAATATTGGAGACTTTAAACAGAAGAAATGGATTCAGCAGGATTTTGGAATTTTCTTGGTGAACATACACAATGATACGATCAATAGGTTTCCTTGTGACAGCATTGAAAATTGCAATTAGAGTATTTTAATTAAAATTTCAATCAATTTAAAGTATTTCTCAAAATGATAGGCTAACTGAGATATCAAGTACATCCTGGAAACAAAAGTTGATATATGAATATACTGAAGAAATAAAAAAAGAGACCAACTTGCAGAGAGTTCTCTATGCTGGAGTTTGTCTGCAGTGTTTACAGAGGTTTACTTTTCCCTTAGATTAACAGATCTTTGTGCATGTGGGTCTATTGAATGCAATCAAGGGATCAAGCAGGTTGTGCTGTTTTGGGTATGTTGAACATATTATTTGAAATATAAACATTATTTCAGCTACTATATCAGGTGACATGAAGATGACGATGAATATACATATATTGATTGGAATTTATTGAATGGAAACTTATCAAACACTCTGATTATTATCCATTTCCCAAGATTTGTCATGCATATCTTTGATGATTGTTGTTGTAATGATGGTAACAGATAATCATTTCCATGACAACACAAGATTGCCATGACAACAATGATCGCCATGGCAACTTAAGATCACATCTTCAAAGAGAACTCTTCCAAATTTCTCATTGCCATGGCAACTTTTATTATTCCATGATTTCCTCAGAAAGTACCTGTACCCTTTTCCAGCTGTTTTGATAGAATATCTCTATGGCAACACTATTAAGTCTCCATAGCAACACTGTTTGCATCCATTGCTGGCAAGTTTGCATGAGCTTTGTCCTTGGATGAAATAATCCATTTTGTCACAAAATTGTCTGCAAATCATTTCAACACTTGGCAACACAAGCACACTCTTTGGGTGACAAATCAAAACGCTAAAACATCACAATTGACTTCTGATTGGTTAAAAATGTCAGCCATCTTGTGGGACATCTTGAATGCTGGCTTCCCCATTGGCTGAGCAAGTCACATGACTTAGGTTATGCAACTGGGGTCATCTCCCTGAAAAAAAAGAGAGAGATAATCAATAAATGTCATTTAGGAAGAAATAATAAATTGGAAAGAAAAACTTCCGTGATATTTATTGATTAAGAAACAGAAAAATATAGGTCATTCAAATAATGGATGTATTGGTCGTCAATATTTAAAGGAAACAAAGAAATTTGAGGAAAAGAAAAGAACTTGCTCAAAAACATAATATTCAGAATTAAGCAATCTTATATCAACAATATTTCAAGTAAACAAGATGTGTTTGTGAAACACGAATGCCCCCGGATGCATCCTGCTCGCTGTGTCAAGGTCAAGGTCACAAGGTCAAATGTCATGGTGTCATCTGAAAGGTCTCATCACAAGGGATTCATATGTCAAGTATCAAAGACCTAGCTCTGACCAATCAAAAGTTATGACCAAGGTTAAAGTTTTTGTGGACGAACGGACAGACCGACAGGTGAAAAACATTATACCCCATAAAAACTAAAAATAACACCAGTAGATTCAGAGACTGAAAATGATCCTTTATATATCAGTATACCATAAAAGCCAGATATCAGAAATTTTTATTTGAGAAGCAATCTATAAGAAATGAAAATAAGGAATGGATAGTTCAGACAGACTGGATATATAATAAGTTGTATCAGGAGTAGCACTGACATCCCTATCGTACATATCAATGGCATTCCTAGCTGCTACTGATAACACCTGACAAGCCCAGTGAACCAGATACTGTCTTCCAGCCAACTCATCTACACTGATACACTCCCTGCAGCTAGTTTCCTCACAACTAGCTATTACTCAACATATCCAAACTGTACTCAAAACTAGTTCAATGTCAGGTTGCTGTTTCCAAGTGCATTTCCATGATAGTCTTTTAAGAATTCAAATTCATGCAGAACCATTGAAATCTTAAGCATTCTCCAATGAATAACATACCGTATTTTAGTAATAGGGCATTTTCAATAAACTAAATCATTCTTAGGGGCTCATTTACAGGAATCATAAATAATATGATAATAAATTATAATAAAATAAAGAAATAACCAAGGAATGGATAATTGGTCTGCAGTAACTGTCATAACTATTATTTAACAGCCAAACACATAATCAAAACATTTTCAAACATAAAAACATAATTGAAAAACCCTTAAACGTATTTGCAGGATATGAATCCTTCATACAAGTTTTAGTAATTAGAAATTCTTCCCACTTGATCATTTCAATATCAATACATCAATGAATATTGTCCCTCATAATCCAATGCATTTATATATGCATTTGTCATAAAAGGTAAAGGTAACGACTGAAAATTATTCAACAATAAATGAAAATATATTTCTTAACTCTAAAGTCTAAGGAATTTCAAATAATTGTTGTTTTTGAATTCACACTCCAACAAAGTGCAAAGAAAAACATGTTGAAGTAGTTCCTTTAAAAAGGTTATTAGGTCAGCAAAAACTAAAACATCAAAATGTCTGAAATACCACTAGGCCCAACCTCGGAGGAGTGGCAGTTTCTTATCCACTGAGCATCTCTTACGTCTTGATCTTTCAAGAAGCAACTTCGTACAAACAAATAACCTAATAAATGTTTTATGGGTCATTATTTACATCCTCATAAATAATTCTTCATCAGAATCTGTGAGTTACAAAATCTGTTTGTAATCAGAGGAAATACAGAGGGGAAAACACGTTGAAAATATACCTAAAAATATTGTATATAACTTGTTCACTTAAGAAATACTTCATTTTGTGAATTCAATTACAATTTAATTATGGTTATGAGAAATTGACCAGAGATAATGTAAGAATATGTAATAATACTGGATTGTGAATGTTTGAACTCTTTAGAGATACTAAACTTAATGAATATATTGAACAACAATTTAATATAGTTTTAAACACTAAAGAGAAAGGCTTGATAATTAGAAATTCCTGTAATATTCAAACCTTGTCACTGAGTGCTTTTAAAGTAAATAACTTTGAAAATACAATTTCTATTTTCTAATAACTACATTGGATAATACAAACTCAAAAGCATCATTTTTTTAATAGTGTTAAAAGGAATGATGAATAATGATTAATAATTGATTAATTCATTAAGACCATCCGACCACATACTGAACCATTTCCTGGTAATTAGTTAAATCCAGTGGTTTTTATTTCACAGGTGAGACTGACAGATGAAACACACACTGTGGGTGGCTCGTCGATTTCACAACTGCATGTCTGATATGACACATAACAATGATAGATTACAATTTTTATGGTCTCATACATACTGATGATTATCTTTTACCTGGCTAAATATGTAACTTATCCTATATATGTAATCAACAGGTAATTTTACTTACAGGTGAACAGATAAAGTGTCTTAGATGAAATATACATGATGGGTGATATAATCAAATATCTCATTGTGAAATCTACACAGTGGGTATTATAGTCAAATATCTCATACTGAGATTTACACAGCGGGTGTTAAAGTTAAATATCTCAAAATTAGGTGATAAATAACAAAATACTGGCTGAAAAACAATAACAGGTCATAATGTTTGTTTTTTAAAGCCACATATCCAACAATATCCGGGTAATTATATCAAATTGTTTTCACCTTACAGGTGCGACTTCTTGTATGTGTCATGATGAAATATACATTGTAGGTGAAAAAGTCATTTATTTCACAGGTGGGATGTATGACACATATACTCCTGCCTTTAGGCTTATGTTTAGCACACTTCACTTAACCTACACTTCAATATGGGCCACTCGAGTCACATTACGAATTAATGAGATATTAGTGGCAGTGAAGTATTTTTCTCTTATCATATGTCAAGTTTCTTAAACCTGTATTTTTCAAACCTTAGCTTTTCTGTTCATAACTAGATTTCAAATAAGGTTTCCACAAAATTGTTAACATATTTTATTTGCTATACATAAAAGGGGCAGTAGCACGTTTTTTGACAATTTTATATTTTAGATATTTCACTAAAAATCGTAAGTTAATGCTAAAGGTATTATCTTGACAGTGTCAAAAATCTCATTACACATGCCAATCATACATAGTCAGAGGACAAAGTATGAAGATTCACATAAAATCCATTGGCGGCCATTTTGTGTGAACACCTTTAATTCATTCTGTGTAAGAAAAAGGAATCGCATGGCTAAACTTTACGTTATATATTTGAATTATCACTGCTTCATTTAGTTTAAATACTTTGTCTTTCTATTGGAACCATTAATTTTCATTTTCCTGACATCATCTTATATCCCCCTAAAAATGTGCTACTGCCCCTTTAAGGTAAATAAGTATCCCTATTGGTAAGGCCATAAATTCCACCAGATGCAGGACTAAGCATATAGCTTCAAAAAACATCATGATTTTCACAACAGCTATGATATCCAGATAATCTTCTTGTTCTTGAAAATTTACAAAATATTCACTGCTAACAACATTCCTAGATAATAAATACCCTTACTGTTTTGAATATCATAGTGTCTGAATTATAACAATTGTGAATGTAAACCAAATAGTGCTGGTCAAAAATGATAAATTTCATACCTTGAGTGTAAGTGAGAAGGTACAAATTATGAGTTAATCTTTAATCATGATGTAATGCTAGCCCAGAATATAAATACAACTCATAGGCCCATATTCAGTGCATTTCACTTAACCTAATTAGTGTGTGATGCAATCGTCAGTCTGTTCAAAGTCTAATGAGGGTTTACAGTGTTATCGGTTTCTAATTTGATATTTATTTACACATATGGTTCCTAATGAGCTTGTTAATTGCTTATCAAATGTATATCTGTTTCTAGCTTATAAATGCATGATACAACTGATAATTTGTGCCTTAAACAGTGATTGGGAAAGGCAGCGGCCTGGGCCATTTTGCACATTGGATGAAAAAATGGCCCATTAAAATTTTGAAGTTTACTTATTGACATAATGGGCAATGACCCATTTGAAATCCAGAAAATTACCAAAAACCCTGCTTAAGATTTGGGTTACAACAAGAAATTAATAACAGAGAAGTTTTTTAGTTTGAGTTTAACACTATTAAAGATTATAAAAAACATTGGGCTGTAGAAGTCTAAGAATTATAATAATTTTAGAGAATCCAGGTATAATAATAATGATGATAAGAACTCTATCGTTCAAGTTATATTGTAATTCTGAATATTCATTTTGGGCACCCGGCAGCCACAGTGCAGCGCCAATACAAACTATGTTCTTTACTTTGATGCTTATCACCAAGCAAGGAACCAACATCTCCCATCTTTAAATGTCAGTTGATATGACGCGACCAAGAAACAACCCCAGCCTCCCTGGTGTAGAGCAGACACTCTACCAGCTGAGCGATTTTCCAAAAGCAAAATCTAATGGCTTATCACTAAAATATTTAATCAGATATACAGAGTTTATATGTACATTTTGATTTGACAAAAAATGCAATTTGCAATTCGGCTCATTTGAACTGAAATCAAGGGGTCATTTCTGACAACATTAGACAGCTTGCTTTCATAAATACTTAATTATAAAACTGATGATGATCTTAATTAGTTTTTAAGAGAAAATAGAAAATAAGATATTACAATTTTGATGAAATATTGGACAAAATTACAATGAATTGATAAAAATCCAAATTACAGTCAAAACAAATTCATTAGATATCGAAAATACAGAAAGATTAAACATTTTTCCACCATTCTGAAATCTAAAATTAATCTGAATTGCTAATTAGAGTTATGGATTAGACTGATTACGTCATATAATGCAAAAAACAGAACAAGACAACGCTTTGCATATTTGGCAAGAAAACCTGCACATTTTACAGTATACTCAAAGCTTGAACATTACAAGGTTAAGCAGAGCTACAGATGATGGTTATAAGGTCACACTGTGCAAAATAGACACAAAATGTATTTGACCACAGTCAGCAAAAAACCTGCTCATTGCATGGTATTCTTTGAGCTTGAACAATACACTGTTAAATTCAGAGCTATAGATGAGGGTCATAAACTCACTATGCAAAATATAAACAATTGTATTCTACCAAAGTCAACATGAAACCTGCACATTGCAATGATTGCATGGTATTCTTTAAACAACATGTAACCCCGAGGGGGTACACAATGCAGAAATGGATACATAAAGATATCTTGAGATAACATCGATATTTTGTTTGTTCAAAAACATGCGCAAAATAGTCATTTAATGACTTTGAAAACAAACATCATATTTTCAGTCTGTAAAACTTCTCTCAGCCAATCATAACCTGCCACATCACATCGCCCTTTCTCGCCAAACTGGTCAGGCTATTGCTATTGTTTACAGTATTGAGTCAAACGGTCACTTACTTACTTGGCGTATAATTACTATACAAACAAAGAAAACAACTTTCCAGTATGACGGTTAGTTAGTGAGACATATAAGGAAGACATTTACTAATTTTGGTTGAATCTTTTTGACTTTTGATAGCTTAATCACGGCTTCTACAGAGGGATCTAAAGTCAATTCATCAATGAGACTACATGGTATGTCATAGCCCTGTCATAGAACGTATGTTTCGCATATCTATTTTTAAAAAAGAAACGGGGTATATGTTTATATTTATGCCGGTCCCTAACAAAATAGTGACGTAACGTAAACATGGACAGATCAGTACACATATCATATACAGTGACAGTATTGAAACAACGATTTTCGAAAACATACAACAAAGCAATTAAATGCTAAGGTTATATCTTCATTAATGGTATAAACATAAGGATATTTCATCAAGGCAAAATCTTAATATTCAATCATGTTTTGAAAATCTCTTAATTATTACGGTATAGTTATGTTTTGAATTTAGTAGTTCTTAGTTTACATTTTGTGATGAGTGGCCAGATAAAATTGAAGACAAATTAAACAAGTTTGTGAAATGTTTTAAGGAACTTATGAATAATCCTGAAGTAATTTTATATAATCTGAATGAGGTTTTGCTATATACACACTACGAAATATTCGGAAAGAGAGTGTCATTGAGGCATCATGTCATGAAATTGTATTAAGTTCTCAATACAAGGATATTCTGGATATACACCTTTTGACACCATGTTTCATCATGTCTTGGGCGTTTCTCAATCAAATAAAGAAACAATGTTAGTTTACGCAAAGAGACAACGCATCAGCGTAAAATAAATAACCTTCTATATCTTTGTTTGAGATAAAGTTATTTTAAATTTTAAATATTTGCAAACTTCTAACGCAAACAACTGCCTGAAATAACAAATATGTATACATATAAGTTTGAATGCACAAAGTTTAGTTTACATATCATGTGACCAAAGCCTACCTTATTGAAGTCACTGTAAACGCAAAATATTCCATCTCATGTGTAGGCCTACTGAATGTGTTCATCTCAAGACAGATGCAATGCATATGATAAATTCTAAATGTTTAATTTTTGATTGGATCTAGTTTGTCTTATTGTTGACCAATGTATGACTAGTGCTTTGACAACTGGGCGTGTCATAGATGGGTAGACATGCTTGATCTCTAAAACAACATCCTCTAATTCTTGTAACAACATTGTCAAAGAGTGTGAAATATCCCAAGCGCGACTCCCTAGGCCTGTAATTACACAATCAGTTACGATGTGCCATAACTGTTTTATTACTACTCTGCTTTATTGCCGGACAGATGAAGCTTCTAAATCGTGCTAAAACATGTTTATTCTGTTTATTTACCACCATTGTCTGTTATATTTACATTGATTAGGCCCATTTCCGTTCTGTATATGATGTAATAATACACAATCTGTAAAACTTCTCTCAGCCAATCATAACCTGCCACATCACATCGCCCTTTCTCGCATGCGCAGTAAAGGCAATATCGTTCACCCGGTAGAATCCCTTTTCAAACTGTCAAATTGAGAAGCCTAAAATTTGCGTACTTTGAAGGGCGATATCTTTGTTATTAGAGGACCGATGAAAACGTTTTTTGGTGTTTTTTGAAGTTGACAATGTTTTCTGTACATATTTACCAATTAACATGGGAAAAATTATGAGGTTTCTTGTTGTTTAAGCTTGAACATTACACTGTTAATCAGAGCTATAGATAAAAGCGATAACGTCACACAATGTGAAATAAAACAAGATGTATTTTACCAAACTCAGCTAGAAACCTGCACATTTCATGGTTTATTTATGCCTTTAGTGTTATTCTATTCCCTACTTTCAGTCAGTGCTCTTCTAAATAGCTCATAAAGGGATCTATTTTGGCCAGGGCGCCCATCTTTTATTTCTCTAAGATGCTCTGGCTTTTACATTTATGTGACAGGGACTTATGGCTTTCCACAGGGATTGGGGCAAGAATACATCGTCTTCTTCGTAAACTTAATCAAACCCAGAACAGAGTTCTTTAAGGATCAGGAACTCATAAACATCACTTTCACATATATTACCTTTCTCTTCCTAAAGCCAATGAAAAAGGTAAATCAATGAATTGCTTTCATTTGGTTATCTCTAAAAGTGCTAATATAATCAACAACTAAGAGAACCCACTCTAAAAGGACCCCTAAGCACAAAATCAAAGATAGAGAGAAATAAAATTAAAGCCCTGGCAAGTCTATCTAATGGACAACTTGACCCAATTACTCCTGAATAAACTATCAATTCTCAATGAACTTCCTTTGACCCCAAACTTAATTAGAAGAGACTTAAACTCTTCTGTACAATAGAATGATCACAAATGATACTAGACTGTAATGTAGTCTTCTGGCTTATTATCTTTGTTGCACAAACATCTTAGACTAAACATGATTCTAGACTCTGAAATTAAAATTTGGTCAATAAATCTAAAATTTAAAAAAATATATATAAAAAGAAAGGGAACTGAGATTTCTTCAATTTCAAATTGAGCGTGTGAGTTATTGTTTTAGCTGCTTGGGAAATATTTCAGCCATTCAAAAGCAGCTTTGTCCTCTGTACAATGGAATGATCACAAATGATACTAGACTGTAATGTAGTCTTCTGGCTTATTATCTTTGTTGTAAAAACATATTAGACTAAACATTAATTAAACAATTATACTCTGAAATGACTATTAGGTCAATAAATGTAAAATTTGAAAAAAAAATACATATAAAAAGAAAGGGGACTGAGATTTCTTCAATTTCAAATTGAGCAAGTGAGTTATTATTTTAGCTGCTTGGGCAATATTTCAGCCATTAGCAGCGTTGTCAACTTCAGATTTAGCACCCGATTCTTGTTATAGACTTGCTTAGGCTTTTACCTCATTTTCGGGTCTGGCTGACTGACTAACTAAACATGTACGTAGTCACTGAAAACCCTAATTTTCAATTTTGCACTTGGTATTCAAACACAAGTGACTAGAATGAAGTGCCCTGGTTAATTATCTTGTTACACCAGAATTAAAAATAATATGAAATGTAGTCACTGAAAAGTTCCTAATTTCAAATTTGCCCTAGGGTTTCCATGACATCAGACCTGGGAAAGCAGTGCCTGGTTTATCATCTTTGTTACACAAGCCTCTAAATGAATACTACATTTAGTCACTGAAAACAAACTGAAACAAACTTCTATGAGACCAAAGTCTGTACTGAATTGACAAAAATCTTATGCTATAAATTCTTGACAACAGAATTTTTGATACTGGTGTTTGTACTGATTCATAATTTGTTTATTTTGGGAACTCAATGACAAACTTCTAAGAGAGCCAGATTGGTACTTATTGGTACATTATTTACTCTGTGGACTCAAAACAACTATGTACACACTATAGGAAGGTGAGTACTTATTGTTCTATAGCCTTTGTGATAGAACTACTTCCATACAATTTGGTACTCTTTTTGCATAGGGAATCTGTGATATATTCTATACCAGAACTTGTAGTTATGGACTACAATAAACCTGAACTTGAACTTCCTGGTAATTTATGGGTCTTTGAACTAAGTAACAGGCACCTTTTTAATCAATTTGGAACCAATTGGTTGAATTTAACTCTCAGGACTTGATGACAGTCTATTAGACAAAAATACACCCCAAAAATTCAACACAAAAGTGCAACACTGTCGAACATGTCCAGAAACTGAGACAGTGCAGATGAGTCACTATAAGCTAGAAGCAGTGTATACATGAACACAACACTCAACACCAGAGTATACAACCTTGTGTAGCTCCTGTGTGCACATACACCTAAGCCGTAGTGTGACACGGACAGGACAGATCCGATCCTGTAATACCTGGATCAGACAGATATAAGTGCACCTCTACTCCCCTCCCACTAGCCACAGGTAAACATGCACTTGCATCCCTCCCTCCCATGAAGCCTCTTCTACTTATACGTATATCTATATGTACTTGGCACCTATTGCAGTGATCTCTGAGGCTTCTCTTCTCTTCTCACAGGCATACATGCACTTACATCAATCCACCTTTTTTATAGCTCCTATCCATCCAACATCCATAAAGCTATTAAAACTCTGCTTATTTCCTTGTTATTGATCTATTTGTGCTTGGCATCTTTTCTTGTGCTGAGGATGCTCTTCTTTTTTAACACTTCTCACAGGTAAAAATACACTTGAATCATTATTCCTCCCAAACAGGTCCAACATACCTTTTCTCTCTAAATAGGAAACTTTTTACACAAAAATTCACCATTAAAATCTCAAATGAATACATTGAAAAATCAAGGAAATGAATTGAATTGTAGCACACACTGAATATTCTACTTTCAAAACTATAATCCAAAACTTTAAATAAACTATCAATGTCTTAAAAGCTCCCCTCCCCAGATTCAATTCTCCCTGCCCCTCTATGCCAACATTCCCCTCTGACAAGCCAGTATTTAACACATGTTCAACAATTTGCATTTGCAATTACATCATCCCAGTGTATGTGTGAGCTTATTGTGAAGGGGCACCTCTGTGTTTGTCCTGGCACGTGCCCTTAGATCAGATCTCTCTATATGTTTATACTTGATCCAGCTGAATCAAAACACTGTCTCTTTTCAAGAAACATGACCCAAGTTCAACATAAATCTCCTTGAATACACTGCAAGTGGTGTTATCATGGGTTTGTTGGGAAAAATTGCCTTGTTTCGTGTAAACTGCGATGAGTTTGCATTTTTGTATTCTCTGACAGGTGTAGGATTGAATATATACACTGTTTCTCATGTCATTCAAACACATTATTTTAGAATATTCCATATACAGTATTCGACGTAATAAGCACCCTGTTCCAATAAGCGCCCCCCCCAAAGGGTTTTGTAATTATAGGCCTGATAACTGCCAATGTACCAGCGGTAAATTCAACGTATTCACTTTGTTTCAAGAGAAATCAAAAGAATACAACTTTGGCAATATATGTTACTTTCTACTCAATAATGTGTAAGTATGTTTTGAACGTCTGTATCAGTTATCAAAGACAATCTAAACATAGTTCCATTTGAGTAGTCTATATTTTTCGGTCGTCATTAACACCA
The DNA here is from genome assembly GCA_916613615.1 of Steromphala cineraria. Lineage (NCBI taxonomy): Eukaryota > Metazoa > Mollusca > Gastropoda > Trochida > Trochidae > Steromphala > Steromphala cineraria. The sequence goes on from OU744734.1 coordinate 16,189,614, forward strand.
CTTTTATAAGCGCCCACCCCAGTCGATTTTTTAAGCGCCCTGGGAGCTTATTACGTTGAATACGGTATATCTTAAATGCTTTTGGGTAATTGCGTAAAATGGTAATTCTTTTCGGAAAAGATTTGATATTTAACTTTGTTTGTACCTTTGCAAATTAAGTCAAAAAAGTATTTCAACATAAAAATGACAAAATGTACATTATGGTCTCGTAATTGAGACTTCAAAGTTGTCTCTATATCTAAAAGCAGCATCCATAAAGATCTAAATGAAAGTGGGTCATATTTAAAATGTGTATCAGAGAATATCCTTTTAATCAACAGACAAGATATGGAATGGTTACGGTAACCACTCCAAAGCAAAACTATGCTCACTGTTGCTCAATTTCACCTAAAACATGGCTGCCAATACTCACATTTAATTATTTCTCTTGTCAACTCATAGTAATTGTAAACAATGGAAGTCTCTGAGACAAATACGTCACTGCGCTGTTTCTTACATTAATCCTACAGCCTATGCTTGACTAAACAAGAGAGATCTTCCCTAACACCTGCTAAACAATAGATTCAATAAAGTGGAATTCCAGCTTCTTTGTCTGATCTCATTGTTGATGTGTGACTTGGCTAACAGATGCATACTAAACTGGCAGGATCGGACTCTTTTACAAGCAGTCTTCAAGATTTGTCTTGCCTTAGATTCAAGGCTTGAAATTATTCAAAGTGATCACACAGAAATATATGCATTTCAGTTGATTCTTTAAAAGGTGGATGTTATTCATATATCGTTTTTTCGACAAATTTTTGAAGACCATGAAAAACTATCAAATGATTGCCTAATATTTTCTTGTTCAAAAGGATGTTTGAATCACATTGGAATATTAACTTCAATAATATATGTATAAAAGACTTGTGGACCGCGATTGCTTGAAAAAGAATCTTTATATTTGATTTCAGTATGATGGTTTGAAAAAATTTTTTTCACAATATTTGAACAAGACGTCACTACTGATTTTCAATAAGAAGCAATCAAAGACATCAAAGTTTGTTCCTAATTCTGCAAGTCTAGATTGACTGAATACAGATTTAAGCCTTAAGAAATAAAATAATATAAATGAAGGTACACTTATTCACAATACATAATTATTTCATAGACTAAATTTTAATCAAATGTATACAGATAGACTAAAATTTAGTGTATGCAATATTCAAAATAATTAAAGTACCTTCATTTATAATTTTTTTCTTGAGGTTTTTCATCTCATTGTTTTCAGTCAATCTAGATTTGCAGAATAAGACCTAGACTGTACAAAGGCTCCAATATAATACACAGTCATGAAGCAGGACTAGGATACACAGTGCTTCAGTAACAAAGTTCCAAGGTGAGGATTTTGGACAGAGACCATAGACGTAACCCAAAACCTCAAATTAGGACCTCAGGGTCTAGTGTAGTCTGTCATCCAGACCCCTTAATTGTTAAAGCGCCTAGGCAAGTCTACAACAAGACTCTGAAAATGAACACATCTCAGAGGCTCCTTTTTATTATATTTTTTTTCTTTCAAATTTTGAAATTTTACGAAATATTCATTTCAGAGTCTAAATGTTAGACTAGGTCTAGTGAGACAGACTATACCAGCTACAGTATCCACTCCCCCCTGAACATTGTTCTCATAATTCTGTGGATTGTTCTAACACTTGGTAATTTGTCTACAATCCCAGCTGTCAAAGACAATCAAAGCCTGAGAGGTCCAGCCATCCATCACTGTGTCATGTAAACAAGCCACACATTGTCTCAATGGCTGGCTAACAAGGTGCTTGCAGGTTCTTCTGGCCTGAGGGAGGGGTGAAGGGTGAGGTCAAAAGAGGGTGAGGGAATGAAAGTTTGGTGAACGGAGGTGGGGTAACAAGCTGGACAGAGGTGGGGTAACAAGCTGGACAGAGGTGGGGCAACAAGCTGGACGTTGTCTTGGTATTTGGTGTGCAACATTAACAGGCCTACCAAAGCAAAAATGAAATGCTACAGAAAGTAGCATACAACATTTAAAATATAGCCCGTCTGCCAGGTCCTAAACTGGCTACTTTTTGCCAGGACTGGTTACTTTTTGGTCAGGCATGGTATATTTTCAAAACTTTCCTTTATTTTCCCCCTAAGGTATTAACCAATAAATTTTCAGGACAGGCTAGATTTCCATTCTATTTTATACACATACACATAAATATTATTAAGTAGACGATATATCATCATAAAATAGCTTAATTCATCAAAAAGTTATGAAACAGAACAGTCAAAATTTTGAGAATCGACAAATCAAAATGGATCGAGTAAGAGTGAAGGAATAAAGGTTTGGTGGAAGGAGATTTGGTAACAAGCTAGACATTGTCTTGGTATTTGGTTTGAGACGAAGGGGGATCCGAAAGGGAATGAAACTTAGGTTGTCTGACATGATGCACAGAGCTTGAACTCCCTGAACCCTCCTCTGGATCCACCTGTGTCTAGTCTTGCTGCTGTGTTAGTCTAGCTTAAAACATCATTACTGGTCATCTGTGGAAGCAGCTGGATCGACCCTAAGAAAAGACCATTGCATGTAAGATTGTTTAAGGCATAAATCAAAAAAAATTCTAGGTTGTTTCCGTTTGTAATTACTTAAGATCATCAATCACACCAAGAAGCAGTACTGTTTGACCAATGGTCAAATGTTGAAGCAGCTGGCTTGACACAATGGACTGACCGATACTGACAACCCCCATTATTTACTAACTTGACCACAGCTGCTACCATCTTGATGCTTTTCACTAGACTTACTCAGAAAATATTCATGTTTATATGTGATATACATCCATATAGAGTAACAAATTGTCCTTGAAATTAAGCTTTATGACTGAATTTTCCGTTTTCAATTTAGTAAGAAATATAACAAAAGGAAAATTCAGGGGCTGATGCAACAGTACTTTGAAGACTTACATCTAGTTTCAAAATATGTGTTTCTGTGGAGGTATTCTCAATAAATTAAGTAGATTGAAACATAATATGTTCATATAAATGATTCAATGACGCTCAAATAATGAATAATTACCTTTGATTGAGAGTATAAATATGAAGTTTTATTTATGAAATATGCCTTTTATTTGATAATTACCGGTAACTGAATTTGATGTTGATTTCTTGATCCTGTTAAATCAGCAAAATCTAACCTTGCTGATTTAAAAAGACCTAGACTGTATAAAAGGCTTTTGTGTTGTACAATATGAATTAAAGAACAAAAATTGCACCAGAATCCACCAAATATTTCACAAGAAGGACCAGAAAGACATCTTTCCCAAATAATCTTTCCACTTCAGCAAGTCTTGTCTGGCCTTGCTTGGGAAACTGACCATACAAAGATACAAAGATACAAAGTTTATTGCATATACATTCCATGAAGAAACAGATGCAAATATTAACACATAGATAACAACAATTAAATGACATGATAAAAATGACACAATTAATAAAGCTACATACTAAATAGCATGATAACACAATAGCTACACATAGATCAAATGAAAACAACTGATTGAAAAAATATGGCTATTATCTAAATTGGTAAAGGAAATGACAAATTATATTAATATAATCAGGATCATCATTCCTAAGTATAAAATGGAAAAGTTCATCATCCGTAATTTTCAGGCTTTTCAAACTATCGAGCAATAGCTCTCGCTGATGAAAATGTTTTTTACAAAATAATATATAATGTCTTTCATCCTCTAATATTTTACAAGTATCACATACTCTATCATTTACTGGGGTTGGTGGTTTAGTATGTCTGCCGGTTTCAATTCTAAGGTGATGGTTACTCAATCTGAGTTTAGATAAATGGATCCTGTATTTTCTTATTTTACAAACCATATGAATGACCGGTCTGGCCTTACTTGACCACACCAGCTGGTGTCCGAGTGAGTGAGAGCTTTGTACTGCTGACCAGTTCTAGACCATCTTCCAGTCTCTAAGTACTTCAAATCCATCATGGACCAAACTGCTACCCAGGCATAATTCTCTGGGTATCGTTCCTCATTTCTGTATTGCAATATATTGCCATACAAGAAAGCGTATTGCAATACATCTTGCAATATATTGATACTTTTCAATAACAAGATTTTGCATGCTATCTTGTCTAAAGTATGAGCATTTAGAACAATCACCATTGATAAGCTTGAGCCTTTTAGGAAAGGGATTATTTTCAATATTTGCTTATGACCTGTTTACATATTTAAGCTACATGTATTTTCACAACACACTTTCCGTAATATCATGTTCTTTCTGGTTGTGCTATTTTAGCAATTTTAGATGGAAATTGCTCATTTTCAAACGCTCAATATATTGGAGATTTTCAGAAGTGAGTCCTGATTTGTATCATGATGTCCCTGTATTGCAATATACCAATATCTGATAATGCCGCGCATCCTTACTTTTTTATAAGGGTGTTAAGATGAAAAGGTTATGGGAGATTTGATCTTGAAAGGGAAAGTGTGTGTTTGAGATGGAAGGGCAAAACAAAAATATATTGTGTTTCAGGTTATCCTACAGACCAATAATTTTTTGTGCTACAAAAAAGTTTTTATCTGAGATTTTATGTCAGTTAACAATGACCTATACAGGCAACACATATCTTTATCAATTAATTACCCTTTTACATGACATAAATCAATATGTACTGATATTGAAGAAACAGGGATTGTCAAAGGCAGGGGCAATGGGCCATTTAGAAAAGCAAGTCTAGTTTTAGGTCAACCCTGAGAATCCTTTTAAATGTTGAACTCAATAGAAATACTCTCAGAAATCAATAACAAAAAGTCATATTTTTCATGAATTTACGTAGCATATTTTTAGGGGGAATAAAAGGCGATGTCAAGAAAATGAAAATAAATGGCTCCAATCTAAAGGCAACGTATTGAAACTAAATGAAGCCAAAAAAATCAAATACATAATGTAAATCTAAGCCATGCGATTCCTTTACTTACACAAAATGAATTTAAGGTGTTCACACAAAAATGGCTGCCAATGGTTTTATTGTGAATTTGTGGTTTGTGTAATGAAATTTTTTACACTATCAAAGTAATACATTAAGCATTAACGTACAATTATCAGTGAAAAATTGGAAATATAAAATTGTCAAAAAACGTGCTACTGCCCCTTTAATGTCAGTAAACCAGTTTAGGGTATGAACAATGTTATTTTCTTTTCCAGTTTCTACTTTATCTACAGAACACATTTGTCATGTATCCCTACACCTTGGGACTATAGTGTGTTGGTGGCAAAAGGCAAACAGTCACATTGACAAGGAAGTGGGAGAGACCTCGTATAAAATACAAATTTACAAAAATAGCAACCCACTCGGTATCAGTATAATAAATCTCAGTGGGTTGGCTGTTTCATGTTGTTCAGGAAGTTACACACTAAAATAGATATTATGCATATGACTTATTCAGCAAAAAATATTTTTTCTTCATCTGAATTATTTCACTTTATCCAAGGGAATTGATAATATTATTTCAAATAATTTAAAATTTTACAATGGATAATATACTGATATTTCGATCTCATATGAATAGTTAATCAAATAGGAATTCTTTCCTATAACACTTTTTTTTCAATATTTAAAAAAGGATAAAGAATATGTGAAATTGTTTACAATCTAATCATAAATTGTCATTAAAACAAATCAGGTCAAAATACCAATCCCTTATAATTTTTTTGATTGAAAAATACAAAGGCAAGTTACACTCAATTGCTCAATAAAGGAGTGCTTTTCAAAACAATGTAACATATGCATAACATTGTCATAAAATACAAACAATCCTTCATTTAATGGGTAAAATATTTGATGGGCCTTGTCAATACTAAACTATGATATCTAATATTCAGTAACACAAAAATTATAGGGAGCATTACAACAAACATATGAATTTTTCTAAATTTTCATCATTGATTTTCAAATGTTAAAATTTTCTACACTGGAAGGTTTGGAATTTTTTTACAAATTTGAACAAATATATAAGATTATAATTTCAATACATTAATAATTCATCATATTAAAATCTATGACGTTTTTCAAAATCACAGTCTAACTGCTCCAAAAACCTACCCTACATTGTGAAGACTCTATTGACCTACTAGTGCTTCTCATCAATCATAATTATATCGGGATTCAATGACTTAGATGTTTCAAGGTCTTTCTATCTCACTGGCAGCCAAATTTAGAATCTCATCTGGGACAAAGACTGAGGTGGACCATGAAAGGATTCCATCTAAAAATGGCAGCAGATATGATCTTTTATGATGAGGCTATCGATAAATTTGTCTGGATCTGTCCTTTGGAATATACCATAGCCTTCGTCACAGTTCCTTGAAATTTTTTTCAAATGTCTTTTTGTCATTTCTAAGATCTTTTACTTTTTGCCTAGTTTTCAGATTTCTCTTAGAAACGTGATGGTGCCTTATATCAACGATTGGCTTATGACTATAAATGTCACCTTTGACATTTTTAAAGATATTTTACTCTTTGTCTAGATTTCAAATTTCTCAAAGAACTATGACAGTGCCTTACATCAAAGTTTACCTTAAGACTGTCTTAGCGCTAAAAGCTTTGCAAGTCTTGGTCATTCTTTTTATAAGATCAGTCACCTTAGCATCTTTTTGATCACTGTATCACAGTTTCTCAATTTGTTAAAGTTCTCTATGTACTCTCTAAGTGATGAGTATCCATAAATAGAACCATGGCTTAAGACTATCTTACTGCGAAGAGATTTAGAAATCTATGCCCATCTCAAAGCCAGAGACCATGGTCTGGTACCTTTGGATATATTGGATCACCTTTTCGTAACCTTCAATAACTAAGAAATAACGAAGGAAAAGCAAAGGCTTGCTGTCACAGAGAAAAGTAACTTATTTCCTCGAATATACGCCGGGGGTTACGATGGCTGTTATAAGTAAATACATGCCAGGTCTCGAATAAACGCCGGGTGATAAGTTGATTAATTAATGCTACCGTAGTTGAATTTAAATAAAGTATTCCCCCTTTACACCATCTATAATATTTGTTTCCTACTAAAAAATAAATAGACGCCGGCCTCGAATAGACACCAGGTCTCGAATACACGCCGGGGGTACAGAGGGTCTGAAAAAATACACGCCGAGGGCGTCTATTCGAGGAAATACGGTACTGTCAGATTGAAGTGCAGTACACGTAAAACTTCGGCTTGAGTCTATCTTGGTGCTAAAAGCATTGGAATTCTAGGTCCTGCTTTTTGCATGTAATCGAAGTCAGTAACACCTTTCGCCATATTTCAGATAACTTACCCCTTTTGTCTAGATTTATAAAGTTCTCTATGCACTTTTGTAGTAGTACCATAAACAAAACTTGGCTTTGGACTATCTTAGTACTAAGAGTGCTTTGAAAATCTGGGCCCTGCGTCTAGGCAGGGATCTATGTCTGTCACCGTTGACATCTTTGGATCACTATTTTTCCATTTTAATATATATATGGCCCACTAGGTATGTGATATTTTCAAATATTTAAAACAAAAGACAATTCTGTTCCAGATTTCAATACCTACACATGTGTAAATCAACAGTGTCCTAAAATCTTATTTTTGATGCTTAGCTGATGGTTTAAAATTTCCATTGACAAGTATCAAATATTCAGTCTATATTTTAATATTTGCTAACATATCATTCAAACTCCTCAGAGACTAAGTGTCAGTTTACAAAAATAGCTGCCAATAAACTTCTTTCAGGAAGCTATCGAATACATAATGTCTCGACCTTTTGGAAAAGGAATAAAGGGATATGACATACAGCTGTATGGGTTCATGGTGATCTTATCGTAGGTTATTTTGGTGTGTCTATCACCATTTAGGTTATTTATGAGAGAGAGATCACTCCTTATTCAGAGAAACTGTCTGCCCGACCTTCCAAGAATATTTCCTCATCAAAAAGAACAGATGTGTTTCCAAAAAATGGTCGATTGATTATTCAAAATGACACTATTTTAGCTGTTTGAGTGGCATTCTAGAAGTTGATGGTATAAGGAAGACAAGAGTAATTCTAAGGATTAAAAACATCTTTATTTGACAATAGAGATGTTTCGGTATAGCTCCTGATACCGTTTCCAAGCATATGAGGCAAAAATGAGGAGTATAGAAACTTTTAATTTTTGTTTTCTCATTATCATACCAAAATGTATAAATTACTGTACCCCTCAGTTTCCTCATATGCTATTATACAATGATAGACTGGTGACGAAGTCAATACCTGTTTTTATAGACCTGAGGAAAACAATATTGACCGAGGACGAAGTCTGAGGTCGATATTGTTTTCCTCGAGTCTATAAAAACAGGTATTGACCGAATTCACCAGTCCATAATTGTTTTATTATGTCTTGGTTAAAAAAAGAACAGGAAATAGAAATCTACAGATGTGAGCGGCATTTCAGCTCGATTGTTGGCAAGGACAAGTCAATGACGTCATGATAACAATAGCATGTCGTCATGAAACAACGGTTTGAAGTCATCAGCTCTATTTTCAGTAACTCAAGTCAATATCACTTTTGGTCGGGCTCGGGGTCACGGGGGTCAAGTCAATATCACTTTCTGTCGACTGTCATGTGACGGGTTTTCGACAAATTTTAATGCCGGAAAATTACGCTGACATAATAACGTCAAATAAAGAAGTTGTTCATCCTCAGATTAACTCTTGTCTACAAGGCACTATTTTTGTGTGTAAGTATTTGTACAGTCGTTTTTTTCCTAGAGGAGCTTCTTGAGAAGTACATCCACTTATCTGGCTTGGTGTGCCTTAAAATAATACCAGTATTGATATTTTGCTTATAAGGTTCTTTTACCAAGGGTTTCACTGATCAGATGTCCACTTTGGCTGATCCCCTAGGAACAACACGTACTGTATAGTTTTGTGAGAGAAGACAATAGAGTCAGCTTTGACAATTTCAGACTAATAGACAATCATCCTATTAATGTATGATAACATGACAGGCTATAGTAACCTTAAACTAATTTGTCAGTCTAAAAAAATTCAAGGTTTCCTTTAATTTGCTCTCCAGTTATATGGCTATGTGCATGCTATAAAGTCTCCAAAATATTCACATAAACTGTAATTAAAATTCCCAACAATGTCATCATACCAAAAATACAAAATATTACAGATTCAATTATTTGTGAATAAAACGTAACAAGATTTGTCTATTCCAGCATGGTTTACTAAATTGAGTATTTGTGCAAAAAAGGATCATGTCTTTCCAATATTGCACAAGCACTGATATAATCAACATAAGAAGGACGATATCATCAGGAGGCAGCCATTTTACAAAATGGACGCTTGATTCATTGAACATAAAGAAGACAAAAGTGACTCTTCAATATCATTGGTTGAGAGAATGACCTACTTTATTCCTGATTACCTTAGCATTTTCCGATTATCAGACAAAGTATAAAGCAAAAAGAAAATATCAATGTCTTGATAAAAGGACAAGAAAAGTTATGATAACAAACATGAAAAAGATCATGTTAAGGTTATCTGGAATAACATTTTCAGACAATATTGATCTCAATACATTTATTTTTTTATATTGTTTGTGAACTTCAAATACCCAATCTGATTTACTGTTTTTATATAAATAGAAAAGTAATCATATTCACAGTCATGTTTAATTGAAGTCTTTTATTAAGAATTAATCAAATCAGGTAAAAGGAATACCTTGTGTATTTATTTGAATTCACAACCTCATTCAGATCAAATATAACTGCAATAACAATATTCCCAAATCAAATTTTTTTACAAATATGAATAAGGGGACAATAAAGAAAATTGGCATGCTATAGTAGAACTTCCACATTCACAGTTCAAATGAAGAGCTAACTTCACAATCTGCACTATTTTTCATCTATCATTAAACTTGGGGAACTATACATATTTATGATAATTAAAAATTAAGCAAAATGCTTCATACTTAGATTGTGTAGTAATTATTCATTAATTATCAAATAATAACCATAATACAAATTATGAAACATGAACGTTCAATGGAATTTAGTTTCCGCATAAATACTCCCATAAAGACATCTAGGGAAGGTATCTTAATTTGAAAAACATTTATTTCTCCAAAAGACATTATCTATCATAAACTAAAAGGATACCGAATTCTGTGCTTGCAATTTGTGCTCTAATCTATTTCTCAGCTGGGAATATTCATTTCTCTTCAAATCTGCCTATTCTATTAAACATGATACTTTTGATGTCTCAATGCAGCAAATTATACCCCATGTATATCTGAAATAACAGCACAGAACAAAAATCGATACATAAATGAGAATGCTGCATCAAATGTTGTTTTTGCTCAAAGCTTGAGTTACAGAATCTATTAGAATGTACATTTTGTGTATCATTTATTTACCTATACTTAAAGTGAGTATCTTTCTTAAAATTTTATTTGGTTTTGATAAGCTACAAAATATCTAATATGCTGATTGAAGTTCATATCTCATCACTGGACTTGCATATATATCCATTTATGCATAATATCTCTAAAGTGCCTGATTTTAGGGAAAAATCAAGAAAACATCTCAAATACGTTTAATATTCGAAATTATGCATCCAATTAATCTACCTATTAGTAACTATACCTCATAAATCTATCGAATCGAATATATCTTCAGGGATTGGGAACGACATCTTTGACAATTGGCCATTTTCAGGGTTTTTGGGCCATTTTCAGGGTTTTTGGTAATTTTCTGAATTTCAAATGGGCCATTGCTCATTATATCAACAGTAAACTTCAAAATTTCAATGGGCCAATTTTTAATCCAATGTGTAAAATGGCCCATGGCCCCTGCCTTTCCCAATCACTGTATCTTCCTGTCAGCTTATGACAAGGTTTCAAAATTATGTTTTGAAATTCCTAAGAATTATATATATTCGGAAATGTCAAATTCACACCCCCAACTAACATAAATACTAGTTATATAATTCAAACATGGTCAATTCATACCTTTCATTCTGACTGCTTTTTATAAGTTTCCAAAGTTACGTTTGACTGTTTGAATCCGACTGATTGTCTGGTACGGATAGACGGACAGACAAATTGACACCGGCCACCATGCAATGCCATTTAAATGATAAAAGCTGGTTTTCAATGAAATTCCTAAGAAATATATATATTCGCAAATGTCAAATTCACAACTACAACTTACATAAATAATGGTTATATTAGTCCGGAATGGCAATGGCTTTAAGGCCAGATGATCGAAAAATCTGAAATCAATTTATATGATACAACTGGTCCATCTTGGAGAAAGATATTTAAACATGCTGTATCAAACTTGCAAGCGGTTCAGGATGAAACTTAGCTATTGAGAAATGAAATACATCACTTTGTAGAAAAATCTTTCGTCGAAATTTTGATATCATATTTAGATTGTTAAATCAACGATAACATACTTATTTCGACGCTTCAAGCACAGTACCCCTCATAGAAAGGGCATGTCATTTCGGTGACGTAATCATTATGCTTGTAGGATTTACACCGTGTCTCAACTACCGTAATTGCGTTCGATGGGTATCAACTTTGACAGCAACGAATACCTAATTCGGAGAAAAAGAATATAAAATCTAGTTGAGCGCGACAAAGACGGTTTTCAAGCGTACATTTAGAAACCGGAAGTTGTGAAATGGCCACACTTGAATCGCCCTTTTGTCGACTGCCGTTTTGGTATTTTTTGGTAAATTATCTCTTATTTGATGGAATTTGGTCCGATTTTCTCAAGGTTGGTCGCTAAATTTTTCTAAAAATACAATGTATACATTAAAAATACTTTTAAAATATTGCAAGTATGATATAGCATCTTTAAGTTGCAAACAACGAATTGCCACGGTGCAGAGGAGCAACTAATTCATATTTCTGTAGTTTGGCCAGAAGAATGGTATTCCAGTTATAGATTCATTCATTATCTATTTTGTCATAAATCAAATCTACAATGATCAATCTACAGATTTTACTTGCTGAGTCCTGGGACTTGCTAACACAAACTCTTGTGAGTACCAGCAGAATTAAATGAGTCCTTCAATAAGTAAGCAAATATTACCACAGAAAAATATTGCTTCCAAGGACTCACAGTTTATAATTCTCTGAGTCCTTTCTAAGTTTTATGAGTAATTGAAGCATGACTCGGGGGTAGATTTATCACTGAATCTATCATGCTGAAAAAGTGTGGTAAGGAATGAATGCAAGGAAATACAATATGTTTACCGAAACCATACAAAGAGTTTTGTAAAACAACATTCTCTCCAACTGAAAATTCTAAAAAGCAAAAAAAAAAAAAAATTACTGGGTTTGGATAAAAGCTACACTGCTCAGAAAGTAAGAATGGAAAAACTATCAGTAGTTATTCACGAATAGCAACCAAGTTTACTCAAAAACCTACTTAGGAAGGAATTGCCACAAAAACCCATTAAAATGCAATTTAAAGAAAGTTGTTTTTAACCCATCAGAAGTATATGTGGCTTCCTGTTGAAACAATCATATTCTCCGCAGTAATATATGATGAGTTGCTACAGTTGGGCAAGGAAAAATAGATATAAACTTTAGGTGCTGTAATAATTTGAGATTTTTGATCATTGGTAGATAAACTGTATATCATTTTGACATAACAAAACCTCTATAAAACCAAGTCTAGATCTGCAGTGAACTACAACTCTGAAATTCCAAATTGCCCATGGCTCCTTTCTTTTATTTAAAATAATTGTTTTTGTTAATTTATATTTTTCAGGGACTTAAGGAGGTTGGATACAAAATATCGAGGTATTAAGAAATAGCTAAATTTGGTCTTATTTTGTTGAAAAATATGTCTTGAATCAAATTGTGTCATAAAAATACCATGTCACCACAGTTTTTGTTCGAAAAAGGGCCAATCCGTTAGGGCACCCAATTATGAAAATACAATAATTTAAAAACTCCTTTTCAAGATAACTTTTGAATATTATTGTTATTTAAATGTTTTTCTATTAAGGCATTGCAGTATGGAAATAAACTAAGTCAGAAAAAAGGGAACTTGAAAATAATATGAAGTAAATTCATACAAATAACCTCTTTTTTTTGTATGATTATTTTTGTAAAAAATTATTCTTTTATGAAAAAAATTGATTTCTTGTATTAAGATTTTTTTGAAAATTATATATTTTATAGTTAATACACACTAGAATAAGATTAAAAAGAAAAAACAATATGTCACCAGGGGATAACAGAGATATTCACATTCAATTTAGTCACATCAATGAAAATTAACATTCAGGGGAGATAACTCTTCATTGTCAACAATACCCTTTTTATAAATTTTCATTAGTACTTAAGGTTAATTAGTGAAATAAATTTTATCATAAAACAGATACTTATGTTCACAAATATAACATAGTCATTGTTTTTTATTAAACTAAATCATTATTTAATTCTTCAATTTTTTTATCTCACACTTTCAGTGAAAAATAAACAAAACAGCATAAACTTTAAAATAGCACAATCTGACTGTTGCGGATGTGCAGTAGCAAAGGTATCCAACCTCCTTAATATAAGTTTAATAGGTTTTTCGACATCTTGTATAATTTCTTTGACAATTTATAAGTTTATCCCGCATATATATGCATCTTTATTTTGTGTTAATCCCGCATATGTATCTATTATTCGATTTTTGTCATGTAAATGGATGATTTCATTACTTCTTGAAATACATGTTATATATTTGAATTGTTAGTATCTTTCAAAATGGTTTTCCTGATAAAAATTTTCAGTCGCACACAAAAAAGGTCTCTGGATACCTTAAAGAAAACATTTATGTTTTGGCCATTGCAGGTAAGACCTTCTCCTGTCAAAATGGTTAGTGATTTGAAAATTATTAAGAAAAACATCTAGCGACCATAAGATATTAAAAAAATTAAACCTACCAAGACAAAGAAATATCGCACCTGTCAAAATTTAAAATCTTATGTAAATAAACTTCTTTACCACAATCTCCATGACCTCAGGATGAAAAAGTAACAAGATACTGTAGAAACACAAACTTAGATCAGATTATCCGCCCACAAGAACTGAAAACGGTGTATCACTTCAAAGGCAAACATTCATTATCTTTATCTGTGACTAGTTGTCAGGAATATACTACCATAAGTAAACATAAACCAAGATGGCTGCTGGAAGGGATACAGCCTAAGAGTGCTTGCCATACAACTAATGTTTACTTAACAAGGCTTGTAAGCAGAATAAACTTTGGAAATAAGCTAAGAATAACATTTGAACTTGGTAAACTTTGATAGTCCTTGGATTTGTTAGTCTTATTAGTTAGTAGATGTCAAGAATGTTTAATATGATGTCTAACAAAGATAGGATAATAAAGTCATAAAGATTTGGTTTGTTCCACTAAGTTCTTAGAATAGAACAATTGAAAAGATCCATATGTAAATCTGTAATTTTCTTAGAGTTGATTTAGGTAGCAAAAGTGCATAACTACATCTTACTGTTAGAAAATAAATTTTATTGTTATAATCACAATACATATATTATTATTACATAAAATAACAATATATTATAATACATTTAAAGAGAAGGCAATCTAACTTAAAAAACTTGTTCCTCATCCTTTTCTTCATGAATAACATGTTTTCCTATAAAATACCTGAAAATTGTGCATCGTGACATTAATCTATTGAATCGTATCATTCTTTATTATTATGTAAGCGTAATTTTCCGGCAAACCGATTGGCTGAGAATGGGTCGTGTGACAGTCGACTTGACCCCCGTGACCCTGAATCCGACCAGAAGTTATATTGACTTGAGTTACAAGAAATAAACCGGATGACGTCAAACCGTTGTTTCATGTCGTCATGCTATTGTTATCATGACGTTATTGACCCGTCCTTGCCAACAATCAAGCAAAAATGCCGCTCATACCTTCAGTTTTTATTTCCTTTACGATTTTTAAAAGAGACAATATAAAACAATTATGGATTGGTGAATTTAGTCAGTATCTGTTTTTATAGACCCAGGGAAAACAATATCGTCCTCAGACTTATACCTCGGTCAATACTGTTTTTCAAGCGTCTTTAAAAACAGGTATTCCCCCAATCCTACCAAGTGTATTTTATGCTGTCCCATCCTCCCCATGGCCCCCCCATCTTCCCGCCATCCTAACAAGTGTCCTATCTGTTGTCCAATCCTCCCCATGGCCCCCCATCTTCCCGCTATCCTACCAAGTGTCCTTTCTGCTGTCCCATCCTCCCCATGGCCCCCCATCTTCCCGCCATCCTACCAAGTGACCTTTCTGTTGTCCCATCCTCCCCATGGCCCCCCATCTTCCCGCCATCCTACCAAGTGTCCTTTCTGTTGTCCCATCCTCCCCATGTCCCCCCATCTTCCCGCTATCCTACCAAGTGTCCTTTCTGTTGTCCCATCCTCCCCATGTCCCCCCATCCTACCAAGTGACCTTTCTGTTGTCCCATCCTCCCCATGGCCCCCCATCTTCCCGCCATCCTACCAAGTGTCCTATCTGTTGTCCCATCCTCCCCATGCGCCCCCCCCCCCCCCCCCCCCCCCCCCAATCTTCCCGCCATCCTACCAAGTGTCCTTTCTGTTGTCCCATCCTCCCCATGACCCCCCATCTTCCCGCTATCCTACCAAGTGTCCTTTCTGCTGTCCCATCCTCCCCATGGCCCCCCATCTTCCCACCGTCCTACCAAGTGTCCTTTCTGTTGTCCCATCCTCCCCATGGCCCCCCATCTTCCCGCCATCCTACCAAGTGTCCTATCTGTTGTCCCATCCTCCCCATGGCCCCCATCTTCCCGCCATCCTACCAAGTGTCCTTTCTGTTGTCCCATCCTCCCCATGTCCCCCCATCTTCCCACCGTCCTATCAAGTGTCCTATCTGTTGTTCCATCTCCTCACCACCTCCCATCTTCCCGCCATCCTACCAAGTGTCCTTTCTGTTGTCCCATCCTCCCCATGTCCCCCCATCTTCCCACCGTCCTACCAAGTGTCCTATCTGTTGTTCCATCTCCTCACCACCTCCCATCTTCCCGCCATCCTACCAAGTGTCCTATCTGCTGTCCCATCCTCCCCATGCCCCCCCCCCCATCTTCCCGCCATTCTACCAAGTGTCCTATCTGCTGTCCCATCCTCCCCATGTCCCCCCATCTTCCCACCGTCCTACCAAGTGTCCTATCTGTTGTTCCATCTCCTCACCACTTCCCATCTTCCCGCCATCCTACCAAGTGTCCTTTCTGTTGTCCCATCCTCCCCATGGCCCCCCATCTTCCCGCCATCCTACCAAGTGTCCTATCTGTTGTCCCATCCTCCCCATGGCCCCCCATCTTCCCGCCATCCTACCAAGTGTCCTTTCTGTTGTCCCATCCTCCCCATGGCCCCCCATCTTCCCGCCATCCTACCAAGTGTCCTATCTGCTGTCCCATCCTCCCCATGTCCCCCCATCTTCCCACCGTCCTACCAAGTGTCCTATCTGTTGTTCCATCTCCTCACCACCTCCCATCTTCCCGCCATCCTACCAAGTGTCCTTTCTGTTGTCCCATCCTCCCCATGGCCCCCCCATCTTCCCGCCATCCTACCAAGTGTCCTTTCTGCTGTCCCATCCTCCCCATGGCCCCCCATCTTCCCACCGTCCTACCAAGTGACCTATCTGTTGTTCCATCTCCCCACCACCTCCCATCCTACCCAGTGAACATAATGCAGGATTTCCAGGCTCTACCTTCAATGTTATGGAAGAATAATTGCTTATCAAGCCAGTTAACCAGTGGTTTTACGTCTCATCACTTCATTAAACAAACTTGATAACACTGTCAGTCTTGCTTCATAATAATTACATCAACACATGAGTAATTAGGGTAATTAGAAGCCTTTGCCTGATGACTTAATTACTGCTTTATCAAGCTGTCTGTTAGATTATTCTTCTTTAGGCAATGTTCAGTCTCATAAATCTAATAAAGTTGGAATAATATCTAAACCTTTTTGATATCTTAGGTTCATGGATATTGAACTTAAAAAATAAAATGCCATTTTTGATTATTTAAATGTACCATAAGCAATGTTTTTATTAGTAACCTTTCAATTATTTTCTTTATTAAATTAAAATTGTTAAAAAACAAGAAATTATTTTATATTTTTTTTCACAAGGGAAAATATTATCCAAAAGAAGCTGTTACTTGAGGTTATCATTGATTTTAATTGCTCAAATCATAGAGATTGCAGGTTTGCATTCCTATCAAGGTCAAATATTCCTTATCCAACAATCGTAATCGATAAAAATTCATTCAAAAATATTCTGACACCAAAACAAATTTTCTGATCTGCGACAATGTTCTGGAGCGCCAGACAAAGGGTTAATATACTTTCAGAAACTGGGCAGTGGGCAGCTTGCTGTTTTGAAAGAGAAAGTTTATCTTTAAATTGTCCTAATCAAGTTAACATTTACAAAACACATCACCAGTATGAATTATTCATGCAGGAAGTCCACTTCGCCAGCTAATTTGCTGTTGAACCAATTTTCATTACCGCTCAAATACTTATGGGTTTAGCTTATTGAAAAAACATTTCCACACTTGAAATATACTTAAGAGGGGAATGGAATTGATTTGAAACAACAGCATGAACAAGGCCTTTGGAAGTATCATCATGATAGGTGAGGTGAGGTGAGACGATGTGGGGTTTAACGCTGCTTTCAAGAGTTTTTCACTTATATCATGGCTGCTAATATTATTTCAGGGAGAAAGCCTTCAATACTACTGAGACTATGGAATATGTTTAGGAGCAGAAATATATTTTTGGAAAAAATCTAAAATTTTGATGAAAAAAATTCAGGGAAGACTGAACTTTGTAGAAAATGATTTTTCCTTTTTAGTCTAAATTGCAACTCACAAAATGACAAAGTGACTAAAACTCATGTTTCCAGTGAGGCAAATGAAGACTTCCATATTTGGCAGGTTTCCATGACAATAAGAGAGTTCAAATAGCCAATGAACACATATCATAACCATGTGTCATATAATTGCCCTTCAAAAGTGGAATGAAATTGACATAATTACACATAATCAGGATGACTTCAAAATCTAAACATCAGAAGTAGCTACAAATTGAAAGGAAACCATGTTTTATTAACATTTACACAGTTGGATAAATATCAACTTGAAAATCGTGCCCACAAAATGGCTTGAAATTCAACACTTTGAATTTAAAGCAATCAATTGAAGCTCAAACATTGAAATTATCCATGGTCATAATTTAATACTTTGATATCAACTTACTTTTAAATATATTTCCAGGGATCACTTTGGACAGGGATTTGGGGATATTTACCCATTGATGTATCAAGAAATCACATTATCAATACAAATGAGGGGAGAAAGTCTCATTGCAAAAATGAAAACTATTATTTTTCTCCACAAACATCCCATTGCTTGCTCTAAAAATCCCATTATATTAGGCTAAGGTAAGATTTTTCTCCCTTTCATACTTTGAACCAGGGTGATCCCTGTATTTCAACATTTCAACATTTCTCTCCATCTCATAACTTGATATTTTTAGCATAAAAGATAACAACAAAACAGGATCTAGATTTTCGAAGCTTTCTTAGTGCTAAGATAGTCCTAAATACCTGGTACGGTAATACATTAACATTCGCCTACGACTATCTTAGCACTAAGACAGTTTTGAAAATGTAGGCCCTGGACTATATCTTTTATAGAGAAGATCTAATGATAATGAAAATAATAAATACCAAACTAATTGCTGATTATGATGAAAATTCAAAACTTTAGATATTTTTCATTATTATCTATAAACATATTTTATATATCCATTCACTTAAATTAATATTATGCTTTATTATGTAAGATAATATCCTAGAAGAAAATGGAAAATCACAACATATCCGGTTTAAAAATAGAAAACCATTCAACTGTCCCTTTAATCAGAGAAAACCTGTTGACAATGAACCGATATCCCATAGCATGACTAAGTAAAGGGTCAACTTCATGCGTTATATAAGTTGACCTTTGACCTAGTGTGTTATCAACAATTACGAACCAGGAAGTCCACTTCTGATTGGATGACATTGCATACTTACCCTCGAAGCAAACCTATACCAGACTTTATTCAATGTGGTCAAGCAACCATGATATTGTCCAGGGGCTATGATTCATTAAAATGGTCATGGTGGATTGACCAGTGGTCAAAAATACCCCTGGTTTGTGGTAGAGTTTAAACAATACAGACATTTCACAAAATAATTTGCATCAAAGTGATGGTGAATGGCTCCTCTCCAAAATTGATAAAATAAAAACAATTTTGAAGATTTGTTTTGTCTAAGCCTCGGTTCCTTTTATGCTGTTAAGATACATTCTCATGCTATTACAAAGATTATGTTGTTAGATCTTTCCAAAAAGTTATATTTCTCATGGATTACATATCTTATCATACTAGTTAAAAAGAAAAGGAATAGAAGCATGAACTCTCTAAGAAAATTTGTCTGATTATGTTCATGACTTTTAAACATAAGACACATATCCTGATACCATTTGAATTCGACAAAAAACGTGCATAATGTGAAGAAATACATGTGAATTATCACATTTGCTTATTACAAGCTGAATGAACAATGCTTTTTAACAATTTTCAAATAATTCATCTAGTATAGAGTTTAGATTTGAGTTTTCAATTTAATTGATTTATTAATTATTTTTATTATATAATTAATCCATTTTCAAATTTTGGACAAATGACAATGCAAAGAAATCAAAGTTTGCCTTAAATATGACTCATCAAAATTGGCGAGTGATGAAGCAAATCATGAAAATAATCCACAAAAGAATTAAAAAACATCTTTTCTCCGCATGTGTACTTGATTAAAGACTCCATGATGTCTTGTGTTAATCAAAGAAACAAAACATCAAAAAGATATCATATGATCAAACTAATTATTTAAATCTATATTTGCTTCATAATTTCTTAACCCTTTTCCTACTGAACTGAAAGAAGGACACCATAATGAACATTTCAATTATAGAGAAAATCAAATTATTTCTAGAAAAGAGAATAAAAGGTTAGGACAAGAACAATAACAATCCTATGACCAAGGCAAAGTATAAACATGTCAAGAAACATGATCGAGCCAGCATTGTAGCATGAAAAAAGAACTGCTCCATAATACATCTCTTCTAAAGGCAACATAAGTTCATCAGATCACAGTATATATGAATACAGCAAGGACCATTGTAGACATTGGAAAGAAAGGAGACAATCAAATAACCAAGTCGCAGCATAAATCCAAAACAATTCAGGGTATTAACCAGCTCAATGAGCCAAGGTTTGCTTGCGAGAGGCTCGGCCCACAATTGTTAATGACTTTCTATGGGCAATATAGGTCCATCAAAGCAAGACTGGACTCTTATAAATGTCCATCACTGCACAAGAAGAATAGCCAAATGGTCCAGCCATTCAGGTGTGAAATACTCCCACTCTCAATTTACTAGTACTTACAAGCGACAGAGCACTCTCAAGTGTGATTAACATTTACAAAGGGCCAGACAGGGCTGTCTTCTATGTCCCTCTGTATTTAGCCAAATTATGTATGACCTGTCCTCAAAAGTAATATTCCAAGAATGGTCTACCAGACCAGTTTCAGTCAAAAGCTGCTATGTCCCTCTGTATTTAGCCAAATTATGAATGACCTGTACTCAACAGTAATATTCCAAGAATGGTATACCAGACCAGTTTCAGTCAAATGTAGCTGCTTTAATCCTTATCTTATGGCTATTAAGTATTACTTAGCTTTTTTAACTTATCCCCAAATGTAACAAGTTATGAAACTTATACTTTCGCTCATAGACATCATATATAGCATATGTTTCTTTTATCTCATCTCCTGTGAGACATCTTTGACATCTAATGAAAAGAAAACCACTTGAATAAAGCAATAACATCATTATGGTCATTAGCATTCCCATCAAAGTAGAATGACTTATCTGTAATACAGAAATAACTATCTATCATAATGTATTTCTAATCCAATTGCACAATAGCAATGCAATGGCACTATTTGCATTCTGCAATTCTCTGAAACAATTTTGTTATTTTTCAAATTCTTTCACCCTTTAAATTATCTTGTCCAAAATTATGTGATTAATCAAGCATATACATAGGCCATATGGTTAATCATCAAAATGTTATTTATGCTGCAAAGCACAAAGATGGGCGACTTATCAAGTCTCTAGGAGGGAGACAGTTAAAGTTGGAAACTACTGAATCAAAAGGAGTTTGCTTTTTCAGCTGGTTTAAGGTTAATCTAGGTCCCATTTCCTATGCCTTAACCCTTAACACATCAAGTTAAGCAACTTATCTGTCTCCAGTCGATATACAGTTAAACTTCAAATCAAATGTATGTAGTAAAGTCAGCAGGTTCAATTTGGCCTTCAATGTTTGGCAAATTCTATCAAAAGAGCACATAAATGGTAAACCATCAAACTATTTCCTCAGCTGCAAGGCACAAAATGGGGCAACTCCTTAGGTTTTAATTCATTTCCAGCAGGTAGACAGTTAAAGTATAAATGGCCAAATTGTGGTTAATTCAACCAGACAGGGGTTAACCTTCACTATCACTTGTGCTCTTAAACCAAAGTTCGGCAAACCAATTCATCTCCTGCAGGGGGAGAGTTAAAACTAGAAGCAACTTTACCTAACAGCATGTGATGTAACCCTTGATATTTGCTAATAGACACCGATTCCAACCAGTAAAGTGTAAGTCTATCTATCAAAGTGCACAGGACACTTCTCTCAACAGTCAGCGTTTAATTAGATCTTTGTGGCCTGAAACGCTTAACATTAGACTCCAACCTAGGCTAGACAATTCTAATGAAGATAAGTAATCAATAATGCTGGTATCAAAATTCAATAGACTTTCTCATCTTCCTACGCAAAGCCTAAAATGCCAGTTTTCGAACTGTCATTTTATGCTTACTGCAGACCCTTTACTTTTCCGTGCTGCTATAGTGCCCCAACAGGCAAAAGAGCAAGCCCAGAAAGCTCAAGGGTCAGCAGAAAGGTATAAAACTGACTTTACGAAACTGGCCTTTAGACTATGAGTGGGCAGATGATTTGCTCCATCTATAATGATTCAAGCTAGAGGTTATGACAAATCAAAGCTACAATAAGCAACGAATCTGCAATTATAAGCATTACATGTAATAGGGTTACGTTTTGTATCCATGTAGTAGACTTCTGTTGTTTTGCTAGAATAGACAAAATTATTGACTTGACCAGTGTAATTAAGGACAGAAAATATTGATTCTTTCAATTGATTAATACTTAACTAAGCAGCGTTACGCATTGTCTTCACCATACCTACATTATGTTTTGCTCATAAATGGGTTTGTCTGTACACATTAGGGCTGTAACGATTCATTGATACCTACGATACAATCGTAGTTTGGGAAATCGTGATTATTGTATCGTGAGCTTCCTGTATCATGACACTCTAAAATTAGATTTCACTTACTTAAAAGAAAACCTAAGTGAACACTATAAAACCAGCAAGTGTTGTGCAGTAACTGTAACTACAGTAAGCATTAAGCAATCTGATTAAAAAATAACTGTTTTTGAAGAAAGGAAAAACGTTTTAATCTTCAATTTTCGATCTTCTCATAACAAAAAATGTTCACCATCTTGAATATTTCACAAAATATGCACGAAGTTATACTTTAAACAATGAATCGCGATACATTCTGTATCGCCGGTCTGTATCGTGATACATATCGAATCGTGAGATTTCTCATGATACTCAGCCTTACGGTGCATACAGCCAAAACAGAATAAAATTACATTACTTTTCAAGGACATTTCAAGGAAACTTTACCATTCTTCAAGTACATATATTCGCAGTTCAAGTGACAAAACTTTCAGTTTCGATGCCGCCATTTTCCAAAGTGCCGCATTGCAACATCGGAATTTCCTGAAAGAAATTGTTTGTGAGAAGATGAAATAACTGATTTTATTGAATGATTGGAATCTTGCAGACTGCTTTCGTTTCTATCAATTTGCGCAGTTATCAGACCGATGATACTTCCGTGTTTTACATTGTGATCAATGTCAGTAAAATTTCAAGGATATTACAGCAAAATTCGGCTTTTTCAGGGCATTTAGTAAGCATTGTAAATTCAAGTACTTTCCCAGTATCAACACAAAATTCAAGTACTCTTCCAGGCCCATGCGAACCACGGTACAGACTAAATATACCTTGTTGAGACTATTGGATCACACAAATGATTAAAAGAGTCTGATGAAGGGGTAACCCCCGAAACATGTAACTGCAAAATTCAGCCCCCCCTGTTCCTTTGGCGGCTTCAGGGGTTGATGACAGTTATCCCCCTCTTCTTTTTTAATTACTACCAACTTTTGTTGGTCCCATTTATGCATCCTTTAGTGGATCCTCATGCTGTCATCCCTACCAGAGCCTTTTTGGATAGGACGTCGAGCGTCTCATAAAACATTGTTAACACAAATGATTTGTGATGTTTTGCATCCTATCCACCTCCAAAGAAACCAAATCATTCCTTCCTTGTTGGTTTACAGGAACCACAACTCACTGACAGAGAGATTCTGAATTGTGCCATGGTTTTCAGCTTTTAATACTCTTGAATGAGAACAAGTTATATGGATTTACACCGAAACGTCGCACTCTTGCAATAAAGAAGTTGTAAATCCATATAACTTGTTCTCATTCATCTTACCAACTTCTAAATGCCTCTTAAAGAAGTTTAATACTCTTATGTTGTACAGCCCTGAATAGTGACTATTATTGCATAGGTAAAGGGTTAACCGATGGCAGCCATTGATATATTTAGGAAATATAATACAAAATCCCAGCAGACCTTTTGCTGCTGATCAAATATGGTTTTCATTTGACATCACTTACAATATATACATATTGATTTTAACTATCATTTCAGGCCTTAAATAAAAATCTACATTCAAAACTAAAAATCTAACCTCAGGACATTATCCAGACATTTCTCATCTCAAATTCCTTTAATATTTAATGCAAAAGTAATATTTTCTTGAAAATCCATCAAGTTAGTCTACAGTCTTCTATTTTAAGAAAAAAAATAACTAGACTCAGGTTTTAATGATAAAAGTCAAACTCAACATCTTAACCCTTTCTCTGGCACTTTTTTTCTAAAAAACACCAAGGATGAATAAGCCAAAAAGGGGTGTTCATTTCTAAGATTATGCCATATGTTATGAGTTTTTTGCTTAAAGTTGTCTAAGAGATTACATAGATTTTGTACAATAGCATGTTTTCTTAATGTTCCTTTGGTGCAATCATCCTCAATGAATTTAAGTTTATACAAATTAACTGTCTTCAACAGCTAAAAACAGCTGACTTTCCACTGTCACAGTAGAATAAGGTGCATGAAATGAAATGCCATGCGGCCATTTTGATGTGAACACCTTTAATTCAATTGTGTTACTGGGAAACGTATTCATGTATCTAAAGTCTAACTTTGTAGTTCCGGTAAAAACTAATTTTATTGAAAACATTTGTTTTTCTTTTCATAAAACTTTATTTTATAAGACAATGTGTTTTACATTGCCATTAAGCTGAAGGCCTTACTTCATGACATGCTAAAACAGTAGCATTTCTGCTTTTCTTAAGATTTACTGTGAGTTACCTTAGATTTTTAACATGAATCCTCCATAAAAATTGCTGGATGCCAATTATTACCATAGGAAAAGGGTGAATATATGTAAGTCATTCGTTAAGATCATGGGATAGATAGGACTCAGGAATATTTGATGACAAATCTGAAATTAACTGTTTGTAATCCAATGCCAGGCTCCAGCATGTTAAGATTTTATCTAATGATTCCATGTCAGAGATCATATCAAAGATTTTTGGCAAAAAATGTGAGGGAAAATGTTAGAAAAACATTCTATTACATAAGCATGGTTAATAGTTTTCCAGATCTTCAAAGCAATTCTATTTGTTACATATATATATCATCATCAAAAGGGCTTGCCATACTAATACAAGTGGGACGAAAAAATATATCTACAAATCACTAAATAACAGAAAACATGTTATTTAAATAGGACTCAGCCCAAGGGGAAAAATTGGATGGGGGAGTGGGCTGGCAAAGAGGGTTATGCAACATACACCAGGTAAACTTGACCATACCTGTACATGTCAGGTAAATCCGATTGGATAATCTTATAATGCTGACACAGCTCTATTATCCGAGTTAATCTTGTAAACAATGAGCTTAATGGCATGAATTAAACTTATTCATAGGGTACAGGGGAATTACACTTAGGATCTGTAATTATTGTTGTGTTGACAGATTTATTAATTACTATAATTGGACATTATTTGGCAGGGGATATATGAGCCTTGTCTTTTGAATAAATCTACTTAAATGATTATATGAATAGTCGGATTTATCTTTTAATTATAATAAGAGTCAGCATTAATGAAATAAGAGTTCCTGGGATTCGGAAAGGGAAAATTGATATAAGGGCAAGAGCACAAATTCAAATTCAGAAAATAACCAAAAAAACTGAAAATGACCTATTGTCGAAGCTGTCTTTCTAAATTCCTAGAGATAATTAAGTCAGGTTTAGTGTTAGAAATTGAATAAATATATTAATTAGCACAATGCGTAAGGACAAAGACCCATTTCAAATTCAGAAAAAATTGTAAGCCTGTAAATGGCTAATTTTCAAAGCTGTCTTTCTGAATCCCTGAAGTTCAATCAGGTCATGTGTTTGAAAAATGAAGAAATCTATGATTAGAAAAAATTACAAAAGAAGTTGACCAATCAGTACTTCTTGTTTTATCATAGAAATAAACAACGTTGAAGTTCAATCAGAATTGTCTTTGAATAGAAAAATATTTGAAGTGATAAGCATGGTTCGTCTAACTGACAAAGATTCTACAGAGAAACAAGCTCATGAATTTAAGGTAATTTTCTTAAAAATCAGCTTTTTTTCATATATATGATTTTTACTTTCAGCATCAACAGTAACAATGTTTAGTGTTTACCTCTGTTTTAACACACAGAAGGCACAGCCTTTAAACCTTCCTAACAAAGAAAGTTTCTATATGCAAATATGCATATTGTTAAAGAAAATACTTTAAAGACCTTTACAAATAGGGATAAATATTTGCAAATTTGGAGAACAAGAAGAACTTGTGTCTCAATATACACAATCGGAATATAATGTAATAAATTAACAAATTGAATAATTATTCTAAATATGTTGTCAAAATACAATTATTCACATATGGTATTTGCCTTGGTATTAAAGTACAAAAAATAAAAAAATAAATACTAATGATCTGATAATGGGGAGGAAACAATCCTCCATATCATCTTTGACTGCCAAGCTCTTCAACATGCAAGGGCGTTTGACACAAGTGCCACCTTGACTGAACAGAACTGCTCACAAATCAGAACAATTCATGGAATAGTATTGTGCATCTATTCCGAGAGAGAGGGAAAAGAGGATACGTGCCAGAGCTAACTAGCTGATGCACGATCTAACTCAATAATAATAATAACATGATCTGATAATTCTTATTCTAACAAATTTTTGAATGCGTTTATGGAAAAAAATCATCTATTTGAAATAACTGACTCAAAAAAAATTGAATAAATATTTTACTTCATTTCGACACAATTTTAAATATAGGTCACCAATGAATTGAGAAAATATGTCAACTAGGCATACAGCTCGATGGTATCAATACGGCCTCCCTATTCAAATACAGACAAAGCTGGAGTTCAGTGACTTATCAGAAAGGAATCTCATTTATTGTGGTGTCTTATATAAACATCTTGACTTCAGGAGTCTGGAAAAATCAATTGTGGGCTCTCGCTGGTGATTTACACAAGAAAACAAAGTCAGCAGAACACAAGATAACATTCCACATACTGGCTGTTATTATTCGTAAATCATTGAAATAGGGATTGAGCTCCAATATTCAAAAACATTTATCTGTAAACTGTCCTGTGTGCAACATTTTGTTAATTACAGGGTAACTGTACAGCTAGGCTTACCACTGATCATTTTGATCATCAATGATTTTATGCTTATATATATGCTTATCAAGATATCGTCAAAAGTGTGTAATCCTGTTTTACAACATTCTGAAATATATAGCTACCAGTCTACCATATTGTCCCAAGTCAATAATATTTTAGAATAATAATTGCTTAATCATATCTGAACATGAACTATTACCATTATTATTTCTGGAAAAGAATATTCTTTTTTGCTCTCTATTTATGCAATTAGACCACATGCTCTTCAGAATGGTGATTTTAAATAGGATTGCATCATATTAATCATGTTATAACTGTATAAATTCAACATGCAGCATGGCAAGCCGAGCCCTGATTGGTCAGTTCGATAAGTCGGCTGATGTGAGCCTTTACTACAACTAGCTAGACTCAGTATGAGGATAGCGAGTATTATTGAGGCTAGGTTTAGATCTCAAACAAAAAATAAGAGACAGAAATATCTTAAAAACATGTATGACAATTTTATTACTTTATATCTAAAATCATACATAAATGTCAACAAACATGCTGCCAAAGGGTTGCACATTCTTAATATGCTGACAGCGACACATTAAAATGATTATTAATTTTATAAAAGAAATATATATCGTTAATTGACTTCATGAGTAATTATGACAAACACATATTAAGAATTTGCTATTAAATTTTAGCAACTATTTGAATATCTTAAAGGACATTTACCATGTTGAAAAATTTATTTTCAAAATAAATGATGAAATGTATAAATTTAACAACAAATGGAAAACTCTAGTGAACAAATTTGATAAATAACATCCTCCATAGCTCCATGCTCATGATTTTTATACTACAGTTATATTATGTTATACCTTTTTGTATATCTTACTTTATTGTATTGTAACTTAACATTATATCATGACGATGCATCATATTTGTCTGTACGATCTTACCATTGGGAACAAATAAAAAAAAAAAAAAAAAAAAAATAAAAAAAAAAAATGACAAACATGTACTGCCTGAAGTAACTCAGCTATCAAATATGATAATCATATTCACTATGAATGGGGTCAGAACGCCTGATTAAAGTATTCCATTTCATTCAAAACCTAATTATTCAGAATGAGTATAAAGTACCAGTTTACTATACTACTGAACAATGGCAGGCATAAAATATTTAAATCCATTATCTATAAAAGTTTTTGCTTGATGGGTCAAGCACAAGTTTCTCAAGCATGAGTATCATTCAAGAATAAAATACACATTTTCGTTTTGCATCACCGTACTACGTAAAGAAATCCAGTGCAATATAAATATTCCTTTGTACATAAATGGGTCAATCGCTTTATTGGGTCACTTGAAGTATGTATAACTGAATAAATACTCATCTAGTTTACAAACATTTTCGTACACAAGTAGCTTTGGTTGGTAAAGAATAATTGAATTAATGTATGCTAATATTATGTATACAGGTCCAATGTTTAGTCACAATTCCCTTAGTTATCACAAATTACAAAAATATAATACATAGAGGATACAAATGATCTTCCATTTAATATTTTTATTAAATGAGTTAATGATGTTGCATAAAACGAGCAAAAGCTAGTTTCATAAAAAACTCATTCACAAGTTTGACAATAGTCTTAAATAGAAGGAAGTTTAGTATTCTGTTTATTACTTTCCATAAACTTCAAGCAAACTTGACGACAGAGTTCTGAAACTAACATTTCCGCTGGTAAGTCTGCCATTGTGATGTCACTTTTACATTGTGACGTCATAACAACACATTCAACGTCATACTTGAACTGTGGTAACACAAGTTTGATATTGCCGTATAAATATTACACTGCGGTATCTTACACGAGCGAGTAATTAAGTTCTTTATATGCTTGTTGGAGTTTATGCATGAAGTTAAACAAACAAATATATTCACTATAGCAGATTAATATTGTGTGTGATACATGAGAAAAAAATTGTGGTTGCATTTTATATTCACACATCCTTATTTCCTTTTCATTCTGGTTTTGAAATAAAGGGCATATATGCAGACATTTATCAGTGGTAAAAGCAACACCAATATCTTATATTTAATGGTGACGTTAGAACTCAAATACTAGCAGAACAAACACACTAACTTTCAGACAAAATAGAAAAGAAAAAGAAAATATTACTTAACCAAAGATTTTGTTTTCATAGATTTATGTCTTTATTCATAAAGATAATGCAGCATTGTTCCTAGGTGATCAGGTAAGGGGGTCATTTTTGTCTATTCTGAGCTTTTGGGAACCTTTGCAATGGTAGTAGTATACTAATTCTAAATTTTATAGGGGACACAAAAGAAATAAAGGTGGGTAAATTTCCCAAGGACTGCACCCACCCCCCTTTTCAGGAACAACACTGTTATGTGACACAGTTTGACAGGAACAAATTTCTTTCAAAAACCTTTGGGATTAGTATTAGTTTTTTCTTTTCAAGAAAGAATACATTATAAATAAATATGTAAGAAAACACAAGATCTCAATCCAATTGATTTGTTACGTTATAATAAAAGATTTTCTTAAATGAATGTTGACACATCATGCACTTTTTCACTTTATAACACCATTAAAAGGTAATTATGATACTGGACCATCCTTTTTTGCCATGTCAGATCATCAAGAACAAACTGTTAATCTAAGGTGAATATGAATGTAAGTAATAAGTATATACAAAATATGAATCAGGTTAAACAGCTGTGTATCCTCTTGAAATCATTCAACCTGTTTTTGGCCATGTATATCAGTCATATCCGTATTAAACAAGAATATATCAAAAACATCATCATAAAAGTCATGCAAGTCCATATAAATATGAATTTATATACAATGTATGCTGCATACCTTAGAGTATACTGCAACACCCTTGGCTTTCTTTCACTGGACTCGTATTCATCTCTCGAACAATTTCAATAAAAACTTCATTGACATTTTGTGTACTTTTTGCCGATGTTTCTAGAAAGGGGCAGCCCCAATATTGAGCTAGGGATGACCCTTCTGTCGAAGGAACCTCCCTTTGGTGTTCCAAGTCCACTTTATTTCCGACTAAAATCATTGGGATTTTATCTACTCCTTTCACTCGCTGAATTTGTTCTCGCATTGTTTTTATATCTTGAAAGGTCTGAAGGCTGGTAATGCTGTAAACTATCACAAATCCTTGTCCGTTTTTTATATACAAATCCCTCATGGAAGCAAATTGTTCGGTCCCCGCTGTGTCCAATATTTCCAACACTGACGGCGCAGAATCAACTTCTATTTCTTTTCGATAGAAATCTTCGATCGTTGGGTCATATTTTTCCATGAAATTTCCTGACACAAACTTCACGGTCAGGGCACTTTTCCCAACACCCCCGCTCCCCAAAACAACGACTTTGTATTCCTTCATGACAGTATATATCCTGTGTGGAGAGAATAGACTCTGTTGTGTTGTTTATCCAATGGAATATGAAAATGATCTCTATGGTATATATCAATCCCAGTCGGGTGTGGGAGAATGAAAGCACGCGACAATCGCCACTCCTCAAACACTGGGACACCCTCTCATCAGTTTGACGAAGATTCGGTGTTGACGAAAAGTCATCAGCTTCCGGAAATGTTTTTGGGTCAAATTCGCTACACCAAACGAATTCGTTGATAAAATCAATATCCAAGTTGAGATCGGTTGGTTTAATGTCAATAATTGAGTTATTATTGTCAAATTGTACGACCTGGCCTCGCTAATTCGTTTTTGATGACCAGTCAAATTTAAAGGCGATCGGTCTCAAAACCACTGTCTGCCTTGATGTCTGTGATACAGTCGTGATTTCCGAATGGAAAATACACCGAAATCCGGCAACCATGACACGATCAACTGACAGAATATAAAGTTCATATAATTCACCTCCAGATGGCAATGTTTTTGGCCAGCCTTACTAAGAACTGCTCATATGACAGCCGTAAAAACACACAGTCATCTCACCAAATTGTTCGCGGTCGCCATTTTGGGTGGGCCATTCATGAAGCTCTTTGCTAACTCTAAGCCTGAAGAGTGAGCTTTGTCGGCTACCGGCCTAGTCAATGAGATCGGCGCTCGGTCACTTTTCGGTGTGCTGTGATATCGGGTTACTGATAAATGCGTATCAACAGGTTAAACTGTATACAACCACAATGTGATTCATGCATGTCATTCTTTTTTCTTATTCAATATTAATGTTCTGTTATGCTCTTTCTTCAAGAGAGGTTTCAATTGACTCGTATCTTGAAATCTCTTTAAACTCTTTAGGCCTACTACTCTATAAAATCTCTGTTAACATTTAAAACATTTAATTTGTAAAGAAATATTTGCATAATTCATGAAATTATATCCTTTATGACTGACGCACCTGGTTGTCAAATAAATTTTTTAAAGAATCAAAATAAAAAGGCCCATTACTTAGTTTACAAACATCAAGTGAATAGTTTATAAAGTGATATTACTTTTCAATTAGTCTTAATATTCAAACATTTTTTGAAAAAAGTGTCTGTGTAAATAATTTATTTATTTCTCCTTCGTTTTATTATTGTGTTTTAAAGAACTAACAAATAAATGTAAAACCAATGTATAAATTTGAAGTACCTAGGCCTAACTTTTTTGAAGGACGATCCGCCATCTATTAGTCGGAAGAAATGTTCGAGAAACATATAAAAAAAGTGAAGCATTTAGTTCAAAGTTCTATCGGAGTAGCTAACACACATGATTGGATTAACAATATATAATGAATATTTGTAGGCCAATTTTAAATGTGAAAATATGGAAAACACCCTTTAAAAATCAAACAAATATTATCACATATAAAACCAGAGACTCTTATAAAATGTCTCTGATAAAACCTAATGAAATTATGTACATTCTGTTATTGCTCGTAGGTTAGAGTACAAGCTGTCAATTTGATGCTTTTTATGTTGGTTACGACAGAAACTTTGTAGTCGCCTACTTCATAGAACTTGTAGTAGTGCAAGGGTTATCTCCCATCTTTAACGAACGATTTCGTACATTTTATGTACGCTTCGGAGATTAAGTGTATTTTTAAACGAATTGCTAGGTTTGGCGTTGCGCCGTGTTTTCTATTTTAGCCAAATTTTGTGTCTACTCAACATCTTTCAGCTCTCCATGGCTTTCAATGATGAAGTAAACAAACATGTTTGCTAAGCGCGCTTCACAAAGTATGCAGGCCTTGGTTGTAGGGGAAAGTGGGGGATTGCCTAGTGGAATTAAACGGAAAAAGGTCTAAAATGTAAATCAAATGAAATTAACAGCTCAAATTGGATGTACAACAACGCTCAAGTGAAATCACACCAGCTGCCATAAGCAATACAAATTTCATCTACCGGGATTTCTTATGATCTTCTTAGATACGTTTCAATCGTTTTTAACGCTTTTGAGTGATTTGATAAATAGAGAAAACTAAACGAATGGTAATGTGATAACGAGTGTATAGAATTGGTATCAGACGAACGAAAGTGAGTCTGATACCAAATTCTATTCACGAGTTGCTTAAAAATGTTATCACATTACCATGGGTTTAGTATTTTATTTATTACTCAACTCCCATATCAACATTTATGTTAACAAATCGGCAAAACAAGAATCAGCTGACTTGGAACAGTCGGGGAAGCCAGCGTATGAATTTCCAAATGAAATAGTTCGCTATGTTTTGGATGTTTACACATATCGTAAGCCTATAAACATGATACAAAGTAAATTGGTGAAAAATATTTCATTATCAAAAGATGCATTGATAAACTAAAATAATAAAATAGTCGCCACTTATAAGCCACGTGGTTGGACAATGTCATGTGACGTTCAAAAGTAGTTTCGTTTCTTCGCACGAGATGGTAACACCAACTCATTGTTATCTAATGAGTGATCTCACCACGGTTGAGTAATAATTTGCTATATATATATTTTTTCACCAATGTTACAGAATGATAATTATTGGTTAATGTGGAATGAAATTTTTTTTAGCAAGGTTTAAGGAAATATCCTTGTATTATAAGTATTTTTACATGTTCATTTGTCACGTTGAGCAAACATCACATGGTTTTTAGTGAGATAAATGGATGGTGTAACATACATAAAATAATCGGGGCTAGATCATTACAAAAAACAATTAAAACAGATATGTCTGGTTGAAAGATTTATTTTCATAAGAAATAATGAAACTGAAAAATTACCAAATAAATGGTTGCCTTTCATCCCATTATTCAACAACCAACTATGATTTCTATACCTTTTATATATTGCTTAGACTATGTCATACCATGCTGTGTAACCATATGGGAACAAATTAAAAAATAAAATAAAATAAAATAAAATAAACCAAAAAATCGGGGCATTTATATAACGCTCCACAATTCATAAGTATTTTCTAAACTCAAGCTCTAGAGTTAAGGAAATTTATCCTACCTAATGTAAGAATCTCGATCTCTGATTGGTCCACGTGACCCTGAATAAATACCGATATCACTCTCTTGAGCAGGGTAATACATCATTTATACCCGGCACATAAAAAACATGAAAAAAGCGTGCAGATTGATCGTCTTGAAATGTACAATGTATGTTACCGCGAACACATGATCAAGCTGGTTACTTTTGATCAACCGATATGTAGCTTTGAACAAACTATAAAAATTACTTACGCAGTCCTTACTCTTTATCTTCACATTATATGCGTTTTGTTTAAACATTCGCTAAGATAAATTCGTTATACCATTCATTCTCGCTAGGTGTAATGAAACTCGCCTTCGGCTCGTCGCATCTACCTGTACCTGTATCTACCTGTATATCTATCTACCTGTAGCCAATGAAGGGACTTGAGAACTGATTGAATGTGATATCTTATCTTTCAAGTGATTTCCCTTGATGCAGTGTTTACTATTTTGTGCAAAAGCTGAAATTGATCTTTATTCACAAAATTAAATTGTATAATTTATTCAAAATTTGATCCTTTTTTTTTATATTAAACATCCATATATGCCTGCCAAATATTTTTGAAACAGTGGGAGTATCATCCTTTTTTGTATAGTTGTGAAATGTATTAGTTAAATGGATCTAACTTTAGCGTACACCGTATTAGTTTTAATTTGTGTACATTATGATGATAAGACAATATAAAAGATGGTAAGATACAATAAGAATTTTGTTGTCAAGCTGCTGATCGCCTGTGTAGAAATTTATGATTTTAGCTACCTTTCTGAATTGAGATTGCAGGAACATGTAGTTAATATAGATTAAAAACTCTGGTTTGAATATCTAATTCAAATTTTCTAATATTTTTTATTTTTCACTGAATCATCAGGAGCATAATCTTCTTTGGGAAAGTTGCAATATATCTTCTTTTTGTGGTTCTTAATGGGATCCCCAGAACCGTATATAATTTTATAAATGAGTGAACGTGGCAGAATTAGATATTTTACGACACTTCAGAAGGAAATCAAAGTCAGTTTGTTAACCAACGAAATAAAGAAAACGATTTTCTAGAACAGGAGATAATGTGATACAATATAATTTAAAACAAAACAGTACGATACGATACAATACAATACAATACAATACAATACAATACAATACAATACAATATGATATAATGTGATAAGAATAAGGAATATACCTAAATAAAAAAATATGATTCAATTTCCGTTTGAGGGTAATTGGGATACATAATATATATATACATATATATAATTTATATATAATAATATAATATGTTCTAAACGATAATAGGCTATATATTCTTCCATTTTTCCTTCGTGTACATGTAATCCTTCATGCATGTAACATAGGCCGATTTGGAATCCAACAGACAATACGACTGACTTGAGTCTATTCCAAAGGTGGCATCATATTTCAGCTCTACCTTACCTGTTTCTATTGTAATCGGCACTGTTTGCTGTAGTTATAGGAACTGACTAGGAGACCGTTACAAACTCAAAGGGAAGACGCCATGTTATGCAGGCAACAAGAGAAACTGCGCCCTCAAAATGTACACCTCGCAACGATGTAGGATGAGAAGTCAGGTTGATTAAGAACTAAGAATAGTGTAAAAGGGTAGGTAAACTATTTTCCTTCGATAATTCGTTTATTTGTTTAATTACAGTCATTTCAAATGTGATTCATAAAATTGATACGTTTTCTGTTAACACTACTTAAATAATTTTATAGAGTTAGTGTCCACATTAAAATTAATCAATTCAAATGTGATTAATTTAGTCACTTAGGCTTTTGTTAAACAACCGACATCTCAACTCTTGAGAGTCAGGTATGTTGCAGATAAATTATGTTACTTCATTATACTATAATATTGTTATCATGCTGCTTAAAGTATTTACGCAATCTTGCTAAATATATGGTAGGCATTTCTTCTGCCCGGAAGTGTAATATAGATGAAAAACTCTGGTTTGAATTCATCTGATTAAAATTTTCTAATATTTTATTATTTTTCACTGAATCCCAAGGAGCATACTCTTCTTTTGGAAAGTTGCAATATATCTTCTTCTTGTGGATCTCATTGTGATCCCCAGAACCGTTTTTAATTGTATAAATGAGTGAACGTGGCAGTATCAGATATTTTACGACACTTCAGAAGGAAATCAAAATCATTAATTAGTTCCAATTCGTAAGCCATCGAAATAAAGAACATGTTTTCTTAACAGGAGACAACAATACAATACAATACAATACAATACAATACAATACAATACAATACAATACAATACAATACAATACAATACAATACAATACAATACAATACAATACAATATGATATAATGTGATAAGTATAAGGAATATACCTAAATAAAAAAATA
Organism: Steromphala cineraria; assembly: GCA_916613615.1. Classification (NCBI taxonomy): domain Eukaryota; kingdom Metazoa; phylum Mollusca; class Gastropoda; order Trochida; family Trochidae; genus Steromphala; species Steromphala cineraria. Next base: position 16,225,601 of record OU744734.1, read on the forward strand.
TGATTCAATTTCCGTTTGAGGTTAATTGGGGTACATAATATATATATACATATATATAATTTATATATAATAATATAATATGTTCTAAACGATAATAGGCTATATATTCTTCCATTTTTCCTTCGTGTACATGTAATCCTTCATGCATGTAACATAGGCCGATTTGGAATCCAACAGACAATACGACTGACTTGAGTCTATTCCAAAGGTGGCATCATATTTCAGCTCTACCTTACCTGTTTCTATTGTAATCGGCACTGTTTGCTGTAGTTATAGGAACTGACTAGGAGACCGTTACAAACTCAAAGGGAAGACGCCATGTTATGCAGGCAACAAGAGAAACTGCGCCCTCAAAATGTACACCTCGCAACGATGTAGGATGAGAAGTCAGGTTGATTAAGAACTAAGAATAGTGTAAAAGGGTAGGTAAACTATTTTCCTTCGATAATTCGTTTATTTGTTTAATAACACAGTCATTTCAAATGTGATTCATAAAATTGATACGTTTTCTGTTAACACTACTTAAATAATTTTATAGAGTTAGTGTCTACATTAAAATTAATCAATTCAAATGTGATTAATTTAGTCACATAAATTATGTTACTTCATTATACTATAATAATGTTATCATGCTGCTTAAAGTATTTACGGAATCTTACAAAATATATGGAAGGCGTTTCTTCTGCCCGGAAGTGTAATATAGATGAAAAACTCTGGTTTGAATTCATCTGTTTCAAATTTTCTAATATTTTTTTAATTTTTCACTGAATCCCAAGGAGCATACTCTTCTTTTGGAAAGTTGCAATATATCTTCTTCTTGTGGATCTCATTGTGATCCCCAGAACCGTTTTTAATTGTATAAATGAGTGAACGTGGCAGTATCAGATATTTTACGACACTTCAGAAGGAAATCAAAATCATTAATTAGTTCCAGTTCGTAAGCCATCGAAATAAAGAACATGTTTTCTTAAACAGGAGACAACAATACAATACATTACAATACAATATAATACAATACAATACAATACAATACAATACAATACAATACAATACAATACAATACAATACAATACAATACAATACAATACAATACAATACAATACAATATGATATAATGTGATAAGTATAAGGAATATACCTAAATAAAAAAATATGATTCAATTTCCGTTTGAGGTTAATTGGGATACATAATATATATATACATATATATAATTTATATATAATAATATAATATGTTCTAAACGATAATAGGCTATATATTCTTCCATTTTTCCTTCGTGTACATGTAATCCTTCATGCATGTAACATAGGCCGATTTGGAATCCAACAGACAATACGACTGACTTGAGTCTATTCCAAAGGTGGCATCATATTTCAGCTCTACCTTACCTGTTTCTATTGTAATCGGCACTGTTTGCTGTAGTTATAGGAACTGACTAGGAGACCGTTACAAACTCAAAGGGAAGACGCCATGTTATGCAGGCAACAAGAGAAATTGCGCTCTCAAAATGTACACCTCGCAACGATGTAGGATGAGAAGTCAGGTTGATTAAGAACTAAGAATAGTCGAAGGGGTAGGTAAACTATTTTACTTCAATAATTCGTTTATTTGTTGCATTGAACTGTCAATTAATATGTGATTGATATAATTGATACGTTTCTGTTAACTTAAATAATTTTATAGAGTTAGTGTCCACATAAGAAATAATATCAGAATTTATAGTCATATCAAAAAGTTATTATAGTCATAACCCATTAGTTTAAAATGTTGCTTTTTTATGTCGTGTATACTTAAAAAATGAAAATTATTCTCCGAAGTATCAAACGTTAAAAACGCAAACAAATTTCCATTTGTCGAATTCTACCATAATTCATACACGTTTTTTACTGGCTTCTTCGAAATCAGTGGTTGTCAAATCGTGATTTTAACTTTTTTCTATAACATTTTGATGTTGCATCCAACTGCTAAGAAGTGGTTGCTAGGAGACGGAAATGGAGTAAGCATGTTTTGACTAATATAGTACGAAACCATAAAACACTATAAAAAAAGTTTTATCAAGTCTGATTAAACACGACCCAGTAATAAAACTAAAAGAATATCAAAATCATATTTAACAAGAAGACATGGTCATCAACATCCCCCGCCAAATAAGTTTTCATCAAAGCTCCAAATATTTTCCTAAATGGGCTGTAACTCTGTAATAAGTTATTTCATTTACCTCATTTTTGAACTCCATCAAGCTATTGATACCCTTAAGACACAGTGCAATAGTTGTTATTCTATCTTAAATAGTTTCTGATAAAAGTTGTCCCTTTTGACGACTCCCTCGAACAGAGTCCAAAATCTCGAAACAAGGACAATAACTCCGTAAAAATTATTTTGCGGTCTGATTTTTGAATTCCATCAAGATATTGATACCCTGAAAGACACACAGCAAATTTGGTTAGCCTGTCATAAATAGTTTCGGAGAAAATTTGTCCCCTTTAACTTGGACGGACGGAAGTATCATCTTTTTATTTTTATTTTTCGATGCTTGAATCATACTCTTCTTATGAAATTTGATTTTGATCTGCAGTCCTTAAAGGCACAGTAGCACGTTAGTTGATAATCTTATTCTATATTATTTATACTATATTATATTTTTTCACTGGTAATATCACGTTAATGTTAAATGTATTATTTTGATAGCGTCAAAAATCTCAGAACACAAACCAATTATCCATAGTTAGAGGACAAAGTATGAAGGTTCACCTAAGATCCATGGGCGCCAGGTTAAACTTTACATTATACATTTGGATTATAACTGCTCTATTTAGTTTAAATGCATTGTCTTTCAAATGGAACCACTAATTTTTATTTTCCTGGTATCATCATATATTCCCCCTAAAACGTGCCACTTCCCCTTTTATGTGATCAAATTAATCGTATTTAATTTTATGAGTGAATGAATGTGGCATTATCAGATATTTTACAACATCGAAATACAGAAAGTGTTTTTAATATGATATGATAAGATATGATGTCATGTCATATTATACGGTAAGTAACCATGTGTTCGCGATTTGATATGGAGATTAGTCATGTGTCCGAGTTAAATATCAAACCCGAACGAGTTTGATATTTAACTCGGACACATGATAAATCACCATATCAAACTCGCGGACACATGGTAATGAATTTATCTCGACGAGCACCTTTTCTAAATGCTTTAAATCTGGCTTGAAAGATGAGAAAAAGGCCAAAATGGCGTCTGATCAGATCAGTGTTACTCTTTTATCTAGGTATTTACAAATATAATTTTTTAAACCATCGTGTTAATGACCAAAAGTATGGTCTAGTACCGGAGCGAGGCGAAGGATTAACGTAAAAACAAAATACCGAGCAATGCAGGTATTCCTAAATTTTGATTGTCTGGTCAAGTGACCTCGTGCAATCGCATTCGATTTGAAGCGGCCGTAGAAACCCCGTTACTGTCATGGCGGATTGTCGAGTGGGGCCGAGCGAGTTTGATAATGTCGGAGTTATAGATATTAAAGACAGGCAGCATAGCATAATCTACAGGTTGGTTTGAGAGCTAATAAACAACTAGCGGTGACTTTGAACTTAACTGTTGTTCATAGATCGCCTTTCTGTTTGCATAATTTGAATCTTGAGCTCGCTGATAGACAACCTCGCTGCGAGTGAGCGGATCAACATGCCGTCGAGATGCGGTATTTTTGCGTAGGAAACTCTGAGTTGAAAGGATCTAACGACTGATCCATTATTGTTATGAGGTGTTCGCAGCTATAAAGAAAAGGGAATTCCCAGTGTTTAAGACATTAAAGAGGAGCTGAAATGCTATATGGCAACTTTCGGGATTCATGAAAAAGTGATAACAATTTCACTCGGACTCAACTTTAAATTTCTGAAATCGACCTAGAAACGGCTTAATTACGCCTGTATAAATAACACCGCCTAATTAGGCCGGCGAACAGAATAAAACGCACTGAAGCGTGACTGCCTCGTGACGTGTTAGTAGGTGATGTGATACTCCGTTGTGTGCCCTCGTTATGTAAAACAACACAAGCTAACAGTACAGCTCGATGTTTAACCGTCGATTAAACACCCTAAACAACATCCAAACATCTCAAACCTTCAATAAATCGTTAGTTTATTTATTCAACTGGCAATTTGTATTAATGAAAATATAAGACCCTGATTAAAAACGAAGTTGTGAGCATAATGCTACATCATATAGATGGTCTCGCTTTGCACAATGTTGTCATAACACTACACGCGAGAACCCGGGAGTATTTTCGTCATAAACAATTGCTCACGTGTGAACCGTTATATCTTCGTGCACAGCTTTTTGTTGTTATTGAATATCACTTTAGTAGCACAGCAGAAAGGATGTTATTATAGAATTCTTCTTTTTTTACATTTAAACCAATTTTTTTAAAAATGCCTTTGACTTCATTTTGTAACAGGATTAAAAAATACGTTTTTCTTAGTTATTTCATTTAGTGATGGATAAGTTACAATTCGTAATGAAAGGCATGTATTGGATGATGACTGATGCCTTGTTTAAAACATTATATTTTAATAGGACATTTCACTGACAATCTTAATGTTTTCACTCTTGTACATAGAGGAGATTTATTTTTCACAACAATACCCGATACATGGCCCAACAGAATGAAGATTTATTAAATGAACCTTATCCAAAATATTATCAGATAGAGCAAAGACAGTATTCCTAATTTCAACAGTAATTAATTCATAATTTAAATTATCATTTACCAATCGGAGATAAAAGGGATGTTAAGGAATATAATTGCTTTTTGATGTTACCTAATAAGCTTATGTCATAAAATAGCCAGGTGTTGATGATTGTGCATTATATAACCTACCCGCTGTAGTAATCATTTGATAGCTTTCAATTAGGAAACAGACAGGAAATACCATAGACAGTAAAGTAGTTGTGCAATAAGTGAGTATCTGATCTAAAGAAAGTAAAAAAACACCTGCACACCAATGTCATATTTTACTTATCTCTTTTTTCTCTGCATGCCAAACTGTTCATTCAGTGAAAATGCGAGCTCGAAACAGAAAATCGAAGTAGTGATCGGAACATGTGAGTTCGATGTAGATTGTCACATTGCTCTTTTTGACCTAACACAACGGGTCAATTTGGCGTGAAACGATCAATGTGATGGGAATTTGTCTACGGAGACTTCACCAGGAGATATTCTAGGACAGTTGACAGCAACACAATGATATGACATACTGTTAATCGCTTTGAAAACACAGAACTACGGATTTCGCCTATTATTTTCAATATAAGCAGCCGAACGCTTCACCTACTGCCACGTCACTTCCGGTATCACCTTCCCGTGACCTCTCAGCCTTGTTTTGGTTTGTCGCTGGACGGCGACAAGCAGACGCCTTGTTACGCAATGTTTATTTAAGAATTGACTTCAACATTTATTAAGTTCATGGAGGTATCAACTTAAAAACCGCTGTGTAAACTGTGTAAATCCGCGTAGCGGATTTACGCGAAGTTTGCACAGCGGTTTTTAAGTTTATACCTCCATGAACTTAATAAATTTTGAAGTCAATTCTTATAAATAAATATACACATATTGGATGTTTTAATACGTTAGTTTGCTCCAAATATACACATTCGCAACAAATAGAGCTGCACTATTTACGCGAACGAATTCAACGCTCAACAACATGAGAAGGACAAAATGTCAATCAAAACGTCATCATTCTTTTAGCTCCGCCTACGACTAGTTCACCAACCAATGAAAATCCACAACGGAATCACGCAACGTCTTGTCACGTGGCCTTGACATTCCTAGTGTAAACCGTTGTACATAAACACAAACCCGCGACTGTGGGTTTCGGTAGGAAAATACCTGAGTAGATTATCATACGTGTCATAGGGTTTAGCTAAAGCTTGAAGACAAGCAATCAGATCAAATCAAATTAAGTTTATAGTAAAACTGCATAGTTCTTGAGAAAAAAAGCTAGAAACTGTTAACGAACTAAGCGCCATTTCAATGGCCGATCCCCTTGCAACAGCCGCGACTTCACTGCTGATATGCCTTCTGAGAGGGATGATTTTTTGTGAAGCCATGCCATTTATCAAACAAACTTTATTTGCGTTTGATTATTTGTGTCTATTTAGCTTTTACCGAAATCTCGCAAACTTGTACAGGATAAAAACGTTACTTGTTTACGAATAGCTCCGTCATTTGGGGCGTGGCTAAGTGTGAATGGGCGTGGCTACATGTGATGTGACGTCACGAAATTAAGTTTATACAGGTATGAACTGAATTTCTGTTACAGTGTTCAGCGAATCATATGCACGGATAGCAAATGACATTTATTTATTTAGCTGTAGCTTCATTAGGAAACTGTGTATCGTTGCTGTTTTGGCCTAATATTTATGTTATATAGTTATTTGACCAATATCTTATGAAAAATATATTTAAAAAACATTATACAGCTCCTCTTTAAAATAGTGTTCTTATATTGCAAACCAGTTGAATTGGTAACGATGAGATCTTGAGAGACAAAACAGTTGTATAATTCATAAACCAACAGCAACAACCCGACTGAACAATTATCTTAAACTCGCCCAGACCATTGTGACGGTGACGCTCTCATTATGACGTCATAACCGTTGGCCTTTGTGACTTCGTGCCATGGGAACGGCATTCGAAAGAAACTGGCCGCATGCCACAAGGCGGCAAATTAGGAAAAACGTAACCAATAAAGAAAGTTTAGTTACATAAAACTAAAGCAAATAGAAAAGTATTTTTGGCATCTATGGGACTGCACAAGTTAGAAAATCACAACGGCAACAGTAAAATTTTAATCGGGTATGAATATTGGGAGAATCAGAACATTTCAATGTTGAGGCTGACCAAATAATGTATCCTTTCGCGGTGATTCGCCTAAGCCAATTTGCGGGTGTTCATTGCCATTCAACACTGGGAAATCCTTCGAATCAATCAATCAGAAACGAGTATCATACCCAAGAATACGAGACATTCGCAAGGGACGCAACTCGTACTCGTAATTAAAGCGCTATAAAATCCCTACAAGGGCCATAACTCCTTTAACCTTGTTGAACAACAAAAAAATTCTTAAGTAGGCTCCCCGTTGTGACCCAAACATAGTAGAGAGCATGGGGTATTATATAACACCATGTGTCAGGGTCGGTAGTCTTACTGATTATTGTAAACATTCCCCATGCTGCAACACAACTTGTTATTGACCCACATTCATTTGTTATTTTGGAGTAAACAGCTTAAATGCTTTTGTATTGTTATCCCTATATAAAGTTTTACCACAATCTCAAAACTTATCAGTATTCTTCGTATACTTCTCAACACAAAATCCTTATGAAACTTAACTGTACATTCCTTGACATATTTTATCAGGTTATAATCAACTTATGCCTTTGGTTATGTTTGCACTACTTTGTGCGTTATGCTAGTCTGTTTGTAGTTAGGACCATATGAAAACGATACCAAATCTAAAAATAAGACTTGACTATCGGAAATGATAATGTTAAACATTGTTGGATAACTACGATGTGACTTTGTGTGCACGTGAACCTTCCTTCAGTTTCATCTATTTTTCTGGCAAACTTGGTTCTTTATCTTAAAATCCTGAAAGCTGTTTTCTGACTCTGAACGAGCAGTCAATATCTGACGGGTTTGTCTTTGGAAAAAACAACTCTTAAAATATATCACATGTTGATTGTTTCCCGTATAAAGTTATAACGATTTAAGTCGAAGTTTCAACAATAAAAAGTATTTTCCTATTCCTAGAATCAATAACAAAGGCAACTCTCTTGTGACAGTATTTAGTTTTAACAGCATGTCAGTTGTATCTGATCAACAACTAAAAATACTCATACTACAACTTTAACATTGAACCACATTTAATCCCACATCTATAAGTGCATCCTTTGTCCTCGGTCTATCCTTAAAGGGACACTGAGTATTTGAATGTTTCTGATACAACATTTTATTCAAAACACCAATAAATTGTATCAATTTGTAGATAAATCTTTTAACTACAAATAGGTATATGAGAGTTTACTCACAAATCACAACAAATCGGTGTTATTATGCTCAAAAGAAATTGATTGTAAACGGAAGCGCGCGCTAGTGAATTGTGATGTCATTGAGCAGATTTATTTAGAGATTATGTTAATATTGAAAAACCAATTAACATAACCATTTTCTAAACATTCCATGTAGCTCTCCTTTTTCTTTTCATTCGTTATTATCTGTGTTTACATTTAGTGTGTAAGCAGACTACGTCATGGATATAGTAAATTCGTAACCAAACGAACTCGCACCGGAAACGTTTCCTCATTTTATTTATAAGTTTCGATAATTCAACATCAATTTCGTCTAAATATGTAACCATAACTATGTTGACACCAAGATAATACTAAATGTGAACAAAAAATTACAGAAAGCTTTCTTGTCGATATCATATTAGACATTTCTATGCAAATTAGGCAGTTCTTCATTCCGTTAAGGACCGAGTTATTATAACTCAATTCGTCATCGGTTGTATTATAATCAAGTTATGTAAATTACTTCAACATGTTCTTTCAAATTCGAAAGATTATAAACGATATCAGGAATATTCGTTCACGTGACTCAACAGTCAGCCATATATGAAAGAGCGACTGCAATACTCGACTTATCGAGGTCTGTAATCCACGTGATTTTGACTCTGAATTTTGATTTCATACCTACAGAATTATGTTTGGAAGCTAAATATTTATTAGGTCTTCAAGACAAAGTCTGGAAGACCTATTGTTATTATCCGATTTCAAGTTCTTATTATTATTTGTACAATTTTGTGAACGAGCTACAGCACAAACGGCTACTCCAAATTCCACCAAACTTGGCATGCAGTTAGCCCTTACCCTGGAATCGACATGCTAAGCTTTTGGGCAAAATCGACTCGTACATTAAAGGTCCAGTTCGATTCCAAAATCGAAAATTTAACATTGATTTTTTTTCAAAATGCACTTAGAGACTTGAAATTTTTTTTAAAAGAAGCGCAATCAAAAATGATGAAAAAAAGCGAATCAGGACAAATTCGTAGGTCACGTGGTTTGGCCGCCATCTTGCTTTTAGTGCATTTTTGACTGTTTCCGACCCCACCCGCCTTTCACAATCTTCTCCTCTGTAGATACTAACACCAGAGATCTGAAATTCATACTGAATGTAGCTGAGGTATTGTTTTCTTCAATTCCTAATTTTCAAAGACCTAAACTTGATACTTTCTGTGCTGTGACCTTTCAAAGTTGACCAAAATCGAAAAATCGCGAACTTCAAGGGCACATAGCTCAAAAACCAGACCGTAGAATTGAATGATTTTTGTATGAGAGGTAGACATTGGCAAGGTCTTTAAGATAAAAGAATAAAATCGCTCGCGGGGAAGGTTCAAACTTTGCATATGGAAAAGTGCTGTTTTGCTGGGTATGTTTGAACCCTCTTTAACAAACATGCATGTGAAGGTCAAACGTGCATGTTAAGGTCAAACAGTATGTGAAGGTCAAACAGGAATCTTGAAGATCTAAGTACTGCCGCGGCAGTCCTAGTTCACAATAATTATATTGAGGGTAAATATAGAAAATTTCTACACATTGAAATAATTTCAAAATCAGAACGTGCGATGTATGTTATAATGGGTGTAATTTGCTTAAATAGCCTTTATTGTTAAGAAAGAATGCTAAAATGATAAACATATCACTAATGACTAATAAACCATATAATTGGACTGCGGATACGTGTTCGTCATTTTGTTATAGGCACGAGTTCTTTTCGGTACGAATTCCCGATGTGAAAAGCTTCGTTTGGAGTACGAATTCACCAAAAGCAACAATGACCACAATGCTTTGCGAGAGAAAGTTATAAACTCGATCTATTTAGATCCTGGGGAACCCCCTCTTGTAATTATTTCGGTTTCTAAGCTTATTTCAGGTCAATCTAAATGGTGGTAAATTTGTGTGTATATGTTTTATATATGTATATGTGTATATGATATAGATTTTTAGCAGTGTTCTTAAATTCGTATCAAAATACTCTATGTCCCTTTAAAGAAGGCTCACTCTACATGTATATATGCCAGTGCACTGCATTGCAAGTTTCGAAATGTGGTAAATCGTCATTTTTTTATGCTAATGTATATTGATGAATCGAATTATTAACATAGTTTTTCTGCGTTACACATTATTTTAACTTGTACATATGTTTAAGTACCCAAATGGCAGTTTCTCACATTGTCATGCTACATGTAGGCGTTTTAAATTCTTTGATATAGCCAATGTCATAGCCAAGCTTATTTCAGGTCAAACTAAATGGTGATAATTTGTGTGTATATGTTTTAATGATATAGATTTTTAGCAGTGTTTTTAAATTCGTATTAAAATACTCTATGTCCCTTTAATGAGAAACATGTGTTTCCCGTGATTCAGGCCATTGTTGCGAGGTTACGGTGTAGGTCAGATTATAACTATTGGTTTTCATTGTCGCTTTATACAATCATCCACAGTGAAATGAAGTAACTTGATTTCTAAATTGATAAGGTCAACATAACAACGACTTAGGAAAAGTGCATATTGATGTTCTACATTGGACTGCATATTCAATTTAAGTCTTTATTGAAATATGAACAGTTCTGTTTTTAAAATTATTGTTTTATATCAATTTTTAGAAAAAAATCACTTGTTTGAATGTCATTTATTCCTAAGTCAATAGAATTATTTCGGCCTATGCACACCAGGTTTATCCTTATTACATAATCGGTTACAAGTGGGTTAAATGTTTGTCTGTCAGTTTTAACTGTTTAATCGGTGTTACATTTACACATTTTAAAAAGTAAATTTATGTATGAATATATATAAACTTTCTTTATCTGTCGTGACATTTATATAATGGCAATTCATGTTTTTCTTAAAGACTTTTTAAAAGTAATTTTGACTGTTTATATGCAGTGAAAACATCTTAATGTCCGTCTGTCGGATATTCCTATTCAAAGTTCGAATAATGTCATCCCTCTTGATGCAGACAACAGCAGCAGTACCTTACATCTCTATACACACACTTGACCAGCATGAAGCTTGTATCATACTGTGCTCTCTAACTCAAATGTCCACCATCTGTTCAGAATGATCCAACTGACCACGGCTAAGGGCCAGTGATTAAAGGGAAGCAACTCGGCAAGGTCAATTTCTTGCCTATAATTCTAAATTATACCATTTTTGTTTCTTCTCGCGCAACTTCAGTTGTCATCACAAACTGTATGTTTTTGGCTCATCATATTCACAAGTACGTCTAGTTTGGGAATTGATGTTGGATGGGTTTGTAGAACGTATATATATTTGGATAATCCGCATCGAAAATGGAAAAAATCGTTTCAATGACCTGTTGCATGATCAAATGTACTAGGCAGGACATGGGTATTTGTTTTATAAATGGCAACACCAATATTCAAGTGAAAAATATGTAAAAGATATCACCATATGGCCAGGAAATTGAACTCAGAGAATTGATGTTGGATGATATCCTAGCTATAAGCACCGAGTTAACGCAGACTTTTTAAAATCGATCCTTCAGTAATTATCATCATGTCACGCATCACTGATATCACCGCCAGCGTAAGGTTATGTCCGAGATTCTTGGACATGTTTACCGAAGTCATGTTACAATATACAATTATAGACTGGACGAAGTCCAAGGTCGATATTGTTTTTCTCGGGTCTATAAAAGAGATATTGACGGAATTCACCAGTCTATAATTGTTTTATTATGTCTCGGTCCAAAAAACAAAAGATATTGGAAAACTACAGCAATGGACAGCATTTGGGCACGATTGCTGGCAAGGACGGGTCAATGACGTCATGTTAACAATAACATGACGTCATGCAACAATGCCTTAACGTCATCGGCTCTATTTTTAGTATCTCAAGTCAATATCACGCTTGGTCGGACTCTGGGTCACGGGGGTCAAGTCAATATCACTTTCTGTCGACTGTCAAGTAATCGGTTCTCGACCAATCGGATTGCCGTAAATGTACGCTTACATAATAAAATGTAATATTGACTTGACCCCCGAGTCTGACCAAAATTGATATTGACTTGAGTCACTCAAAATAGAGCCGATGACGTCAAACCGTTGTTTAAATGACGTTATGCCTTTTTTATCATGACGTCATTGACCCGTCATGAAGCAACGGTTTGACGTCATCAGCTCCATTTTAGTAACTCAAGTCAATTTCACTTTTGGTCGGACTCGGGTCACGGGGGTCAAGTCAATATCACTTTCTGTCGCCTGTCAAGTGACCGGTTCTCGACCAATCGGATTGCCGTAAAAGTACGCTTACATAATAAAATATGATATAGTTTATAAACCTTTAGTGACGTCACTCCATTGTTCAAGGTCTGAACATATTTTAATTTTCTTTGTACGTAAAGGGAATTATTCGAGTTATGTCCCTCGGTTGCAATGATTTTTGTTAAAGTCAAAGTGTCAACTAAGTATCACTTTTGAAAAATCACAAATGTAATTTTGACACTTCAAATGTTTTGGCGATACGCCGTCTCGAACTTGCAGAGTTTTTGAGCTATGATGACAGCGCTGACAGAGGTCTGTTGTTAGGTCCGCTTAAAACAAAGGCCTTAGTTGATATTTTACGGCTGCCTCTGTTATTTCTCATCCTTTCACGTTATCAGTCATATCAATGTTATTATGACTAGTTCGCGGTTTTAAAAATAGATAAGACATGGTCTGTATGCATTATCAATAATAAAGGATGTTTGCCCTCGTGATTTACCGATGGGCCTACGGCACGTGGACAATTCCCGTGGGCAAACGTCCTTTATTATTGATAATGCCTTGATAATGACCATGTCTTATCCATAATATAATAAAATGTAATGTAATGTAATGTAATGTAATGTAATGTAATGTAATGTAATGTAATATAATATGGCCTCCATGTACATTTATTCTCTCAAACGTAGAACTGGATTTGGACAATACAACTACCTCGTATCTATCTCAACGTTAGTATCATATTTCCACTTGATTCACCTGTTTCTATAGTCATCAGCACTGTGGTTATACGGACTGACCGCTACCGCAACAAACTTAAAGGGAATACCACACCCACCACAGTACTCCACTCCCCAATCACTGTGATAATAACAAAACACTATTCTCACCTGCAACACCAGTGTTCTCTACTACCACTCCACTGTGCTCCACTACCACACCAGTGTTCTCCACAACCAAACCAGTGTGCTTTACTACCACAACAGTGTTCTCCACAACCTCACCACTCTACTCCTTTTCCTCCCAACTGTGTTGAACTACCACACCACTGTGCTCCATTACCACACCAGTATGCTCCACTACATCACCATTGTGCTCCACTACCACATCACTATGCTCCACTACCACATCACTGTGCTCCACTACCACATCACTATGCTCCACTACCACATCACTGTGCTCCACTACCACATCACTGTGCTCCACTACCACACCACTGTGCTCATTTACCACAGCAGTATGCTCCACTGCCTCATCACTGTGCTCCACTACCTCACCACTGTGCTCCACTACCACACCACTGTGCTCCACTACCACACCACTGTGCTCCACTACCACATCACTGTGCTCCACTACCACACCACTGTGCTCAATTACCACAGCAGTATGCTCCACTGCCTCATCACTGTGCTCCACTACCTCACCACTGTGCTCCACTACCACACCACTGTGCTCCACTACCACATCACTGTGCTCCACTACCACACCACTGTGCTCAATTACCACAGCAGTATGCTCCACTGCCTCATCACTGTGCTCCACTACCTCACCACTGTGCTCCACTACCACACCACTGTGCTCCACTACCACATCACTGTGCTCCACTACCACACCACTGTGCTCAATTACCACAGCAGTATGCTCCACTACCACATCACTGTGCTCCACTACCACATCACTGTGCTCCACTACCACACCACTGTGCTCAATTACCACAGCAGTATGCTCCACTACCTCACCACTGTGCTCCACTACATCACCACTGTGCTCCACTACCTCATCACTGTGCTCCACTACATCACCACTATGCTCCACTACCACATCACTGTGCTCCACTACCACACCACTGTGCTCAATTACCACAGCAGTATGCTCCACTACCACATCACTGTGCTCCACTACCACATCACTGTGCTCCACTACCACACCACTGTGCTCAATTACCACAGCAGTATGCTCCACTACCTCACCACTGTGCTCCACTACATCACCACTGTGCTCCACTACCTCATCACTATGCTTCACTACCACACCACTGTGCTCCACTACCACACCACTATGCTCCACTACATCACCACTGTGCTTCACTACCACACCACTGTGCTTCACTACCACACCACTGTGCTCCACTACCACACCACTATGCTCCACTACATCACCACTATGCTCCATTACCACACCAGTATGCTCCACTGCCTCATCACTGTGCTCCACTACCACACCACTATGCTCCACTACATCACCACTATGCTCCATTACCACACCAGTATGCTCCACTGCCTCATCACTGTGCTCCACTACCACATCACTGTGCTCCACTACATCACCACTGTGCTCCACTACATCACCACTGTGCTAAATTACCACAGCAGTATGCTCCACTGCCTCATCACTGTGCTCCACTACCACATCACTGTGCTCCACTACATCACCACTGTGCTCCACTACATCACCACTGTGCTAAATTACCACAGCAGTATGCTCCGCTACCACATCACTGTGCTCCACTACCACATCACTGTGCTCCACTACCACACCACTGTGCTCAATTACCACAGCAGTATGCTCCACTACCTCACCACTGTGCTCCACTACCACACCACTATGCTCCATTACCACACCAGTATGCTCCACTGCCTCATCACTGTGCTCCACTACATCACCACTGTGCTCCACTACATCACCACTATGCTCCATTACCACACCAGTATGCTCCACTGCCTCATCACTGTGCTCCACTACATCACCACTATGCTCCATTACCACACCACCGTGGTCAACTATCACTACACTCTGATTACTACCACACCACTGTGTTTCACTCCCAAATAATTGTGCTTCACTACCACACCTATGTGCTCCACTACCTCACCACTGTGCTCCAATTCCACACCACTGTGCTCACTACCACACCGCTATGCTTCACTCCCACATAATTGTGCTCCACTACCACACCACCATGCTCCAATACCACACCACCATGCTCCACTACTGCATCTCTGTATTTCACTACTACACCACTGTGCTCCACTATTTCTCAACTGTATTCAACTGCCACTCTATTTAGCTCGACTACCACATCATAGTGCTCCACTGTTTACCACTACAACACCACTGTGCGTCACTACAACACCACTGTGCTCCACTAACACATCACTGTGCTCCACTAACACACCAATGTGCTCCACTACAACACCACTGTTCCCCACTACAGCACCACTATGCTCCACTAACACACCACTGTACTCCACTACAACGTCACTTTGATTCACTACCACATCACTGTCCTCCACGACCACACAAACGCGCTCCACTACCAAACTACCGTGCTATTTTACCACACCACTGTGCTTCAATACCTCATCACTGTTTTCCAATACCACAATACTGTTTTCCACGACCACAATACTGTTTCACCACCGTGTTCCACTTCCTCACCACTATGCTCCACTACCACACCACTGTGCTCCACTACCACATCACTGTGCTCCACTTACACACCATTGTGCTTCACAACAACACCACTATGCTCCACAACCACAACACTGTGCTCCACTACTGCACCACTGTGCTCCCCTACCACACCACTGTCCTCCACTACTTCCCCACTGTGCTCCCCTGCCACACCATTGTGCTCCACTACCACACCACTGTGCTCCCCTGCCACACCATTGTGCTCCACGACCACACCACTGTGCTCCACTACTGCACCACTGTGCTCCATTACCACACCTCTGTGCTTCACTTCCTTACCACTGTACTCCACTACTACAGACACACCACTGTGACTTCTTCTGTGTGTCAAAGCTTTATATTTGAATTACACTTCATAGCTTTACATTTATCAAATCATTTAAACGCTACAAAACACATAGCTATTCAATTTAACAAAATTTGTATTTTATGATACAGATAAATTCTGCTAATAAATTTATCCATTTGATATAGCTTTAATTTCATAAGCATATTATCTCCAACTGTGTCTGAAAAAATGCCTTTATCTGATAATGTTTTCTCTCATGCGTGGAGTGACTTGGTGGATTTGGAAAACTACAGACAATAAGTATATCTTAAGTCTAATCTAATATTGGCGTCAGATATCGCCTCTGACATTCTTGTTCTCATTTGTAGCACCGAGTTAGTCCTTCAGAGCGAATGAAAACACACCAATTGTATATCGGAGAAAACTGTGACTTCATGAGGATCACATTTGGTAGGTGAACAAGTTTTCAAAGGCATTGTATTTGAAGTGGTTCATTGATTAACATAAAAGCTTATTTTGAGAACGAATTTGGAAGTTTGAAATATCGAGGGAACTTTATGGATATCCAATAAGGATGTGTCAAAATATACACAAAGAACTTAATTAAGCACCGCCCATTTTGTAAAATGAAATTGGGAGCTCTTTGAATATTGTGATATGTTTGATGTATTGACCACTCTAGATATAACAATTGCCGTTTTATTTATTATTTAATTGACGTAAAAGTCCTTATAATACGAAATAATTGAAAATATGAGAAAAAATGTGAGACCACTGAAATTTGGCAAAATATAACTATTGTCTTTGGTGAGAAACTACGCATGAAACTTTGGATTTTTTCAATCAAAAATAACATTTTTGATCCCTAGTTGACATTCAATTAGAGAAACCTTTTTTATCATGCACGATAAAAGCCTAGCAGGCCATTGAAATTTCAGTACTTTTTTCAACCATAATTGAGAAAATTTCGGAATTTTTCAAATCTGTGAGTAAATTCGAGATTCTTTGAGTTGGACTTGTGGGTCAAACACTTCTTCTACCTTTAGATAAGCCATTATCTTAAAGAGTCGCCAGTTTTTTCTTAGGGAAGCTTTTTTCAAATTTGATATTTGATAATTTTGTGATTTTGAAGGCTCATACTGCTCTAACGACTAACATTTCTTAAGAGGTCCTTACTTAAAATAATCAATTCAGACAAGAGAATTATCATTACCATATTGCAGCAAAAAATATTTATTTTTATTTTCAGTTATAAGTAAACTTGGATTTTCAAAAATACCAAGTCGGGGGAAATAAGTTATCCAGAGACAGTGAATCGTAAATTGAATGAAGTTTTCATTTCTACACTGCTAAATGATCGTTCTATCGAAAAACCCTAATTGTTTGTCTGGAACCTTATATGGTTTATTAGCAGAAGCTTATTTACTGAAAACATTGGTGGTGCTTAACTAAGTTCTTTGTGTATAGATATAAGTGATTAACTTAAGCAATATTTGTTCATAAACCTTATCTGAAGATGTATTCTCTCATGCATGGGAGATCTAGGTAGATTGAAATATTACAGACAATGGCAATATCTCAAGTCGAATCTATTGGTGGCGTCAGATTCCGACTTTGACAAACATGTTCTTATCATTGGCAGCACCTTTTGCTGTGGCTATGGGGACCGATTGAGAAGAAGAGACACAGACTTGGAGGCCAGACACCATGTTTTGTAAGCCAACAAAATGAACTTTTCAAGTACCTCAAGACGAAGTAAGAATCAGTACATTACAACACAGAAAGAATCAACTTAAGAAGATTAGGTGTGGTAAGGTCAGATGTTTTAACAGGGTGTTCTTTGATTATAACTGCGAAGAAAGGTGTCGGTCAAGTTTGTTAAAATTAATTGTGTTTTTGGACTAAAATCTTAAAAATGTTCCCTCTCCTGTAATATGAACCCAATCTAACGGAAATTTCCTTTTCACAACGATCTAAGACGAATATGATTAGTCGCATGTTCTGACGTTAAGTCACTTGAGAATGTCAACAAATTTCAGAAATCATGTACAAGTCACTCTGTTGATCAATCTTGATCGACATTGTTCAAAGTTTCAATCTGACTGCTTATGATTTGGTTTTATCAACGTTTAGGTGGTAAAGGGACATGCACCTATACGGGATGTGGTCAGTCCACGTGAAGAGTATACATGTAACGAGTTCTTACTCTGGCAGAGGCAATTTTGAATCATTTTATTTTGATCACGATCATGTAAATCAAACTTCAAAATCAATGCCGTTTCTAATCTGAACGCTTCCTTTGCCTGATGGCCTTTCACATTCAACATTAAGTTTTCGCATGGTTTGCTTTCAAACTAACTACAATAGACTCTCTTTGATACAGGGCGCTTACAAAATATTATCAAACAAGAAAGACTTGTATATTGTGTGACTCCCCTGCAAAACCACTAACTGAATGGTGTATATGCTGATAAGCTGACAGGCTGATGTTGTCTCACAATTGGGGAAATATTGATATTCATTGTTTAAACCAGATTCGCTCCATGTCAACGAGTGTTAGTAAATCGTAAGCAAGAAACTGATTGAATATTTATCTTTTAACAATATGTATTACAGGAGATCACATACATGCTCTATGGGCAACATCTCAGGACATATTGCGCTGAAGGTTGAGACAGTGACACCGTTTTGCTGTACAGATACCTCCATGACAACGTTATCAACGATCAGTTTTACACTTCCACGGGATCAGTAGGTATGTTAGCAAAAGAGATACAACCTTTAAATAAGCGTGTTTGGTCAATGCCGACATTTTTTTACTGTTACCAATGACGCAAAAATCTGAGGAATCTAATGTCTTTTATGTACGTTGTGTTTCCAGTTAAGCTGTACCATAGAAACCATGTAATCATGACATTTCAAAATGTAAACTTTCATTTTGGCCTCCATTTCCACAATTTCTAAAACTCTTTGTCTGTTCTCCGTGTTTTTTCTCCGCAGTTTTCATTTAAAATCCAGCTAAATGAATGAACCTCACATCCTAGATATCCTGTCTCAAATAACTTTTGCTCACATTATATTGTTCTTCCTATCTAAAATTCACATTTTGTTTTCATCTTTTTGTCATACAAGGTTTAAATTCAGTTTATTTATCATTTTATCCATTTCTTTCAGAATACTTCTGTCCATTTTGGAAGATCGTCTCTTCTATTTTCTGTCAACGCTTGTCTGAAGATCAAACTTACATTGAGAGATGTTAGGTGTCAACGCTGCCTTGTTGTGACTGACGAATCAAGGTGAGTACTTATGTCAAGAAAAGTGTAAGTGGTATCAACACTCACTCTTCGGAGATTGTGTAGGTCTCTTGTGTACTTCCTGTGTTAGTGGCTTAAATTCAAACTATCAGTTCACTCAAAAACTCAGTTCAAGATTTTATCCTGAAAGATCAAATATAATAATGCTTATAATATTTTCGAAAAAAGTTATAACATGTCTTCCTATTTTTCGGCCAATCGTAGATTTACTGGTTGTCTTGCCCAAAATCAATTTTGTCCTAATTGGGATACCTTATGATTGGGATCTTATGCAATTATGTTGTGTTTCTTAAGTTTGTGTTGAACAAGTGGTAACGTCATGAAAACTGAATTTTATTTTCTTCATCCCCCATCAGGAAACCAAAATCTTGTGAATAAATTTTTAATCCAAGGGAAATTTAAATGTGATTCATAAAATTGATACGTTTTCTGTTAACACTACTCATATAATTTCGATGCTTTAATTATACTCTTCTTTTGGAAATTTGCATGTGATCTGCAGTCCTTAAAGGGGCAGTAGCACGTTAGTTGATAATGCTACATTATATAATATTTATTTCACTGATAATGTACGTTAATGCTAAATGTATCATTTCGATAGTGTCAAAAATCTCAGAACACAAACCAATTATCCATAGTTAGAGGACAAAGTATGAAGGTTCACCTGAAATACATGGGCGGCCATTATGTGTGAACACCTTTAATTCATAATTGTTAAGAAAAAGGAATTGCATGGCTAAACTTTATTTTATATTCCCCCTAAAAACGTGCTACTGCCCCTTTTATGTGATCCCATTAACCGTATATTATTTTATGAGTGAATGAATGTGGCAGCATCAGATATTTTACAACATGTCATGTCATGTAATATAAAAAACACAACATAATATAACATGCTTGTAGACTTGTGATGAGGTCTATAACTGTTTTAATAGACCCGAGGAAAACAATATTGACCGAGGACTTAGTCCGACGTCCATTTTTTTCGGATCTATTAAACAGGTATTGGCCGAATTCACGAGTCCAAAATTGTTTTAGTATGTCTCGATTAAAAAACATAAACTACAAGTATGCTGGGCATGTCGGCTCGATTGTTTGCAAAAACGGGTCAATGACGTCATGAGAACAATAGAATAACGTCATGAAACAACGGTTTGACGTCATCGGCTCTATTTTTAGTTACTAAAGTCAATAACACTTTTGGTCAGACTCTGGTTCACGGGGTCAAGTCAATTGCACTTTCTGTCGACTGTCACGTGACCCGTTCTCGGCCAATCGGATTGCCGGAAAATTACGATTACAAAATAAATTTCCTTCTGACTCGTACTGCAAAGGGAATTATTCGAGTAATGTCCCTCGGATACAGATTATTATCAACATAATCGCCCATTATGGTATATCCCTCTTTATATAGTTATTTCGGAACGATGTAACTAATCATTTTTGTTAAAGTCAAAGTGTCAACTAAGTATCACTTTTTTAAAAATACAGCAGTGACGTCACTCCATTGTGTCAATCGTACATTATCCTTCAGGAATCTACTGCAACTAAATGGAAAGTAAAGATTTGTGAGACGGTCCCTTCGACGTTCTCATTATTAGTTTGCATAATTTGATTACGTATCATTTCATTCCATTTGGCGTTTAGTGTTAGTCTACCGTTGTTGGGTGAAATCGATTCCAAGAAGATTCAGCAGTGTTTTTAGTATCTTCTGATCATTCTCATTCACAAGTATATTGCTGGTCAAAATAATAGTGTCCTTATTTATGTAGAATACTTGAGATATCCAATATAAAAACATTTCCACACTGTTGTTGATGTCAAAATTACGAGAAATACTATCGTTCACATTCTCCTCTTTTAATGTTTTCTTGAAAGAACGTCTCTTTTCATGGCATTGGTAGGTTTTCCTACTTCGTCCCATTTTTGCATGTTTGTACAGTCCATTGTGACCGTCTTAGTTCTCTTGGAAAATCTGGAAAACAAACAAAATTATTATCAACTATTGTTCAGAAAATGGTTGAACTCTGCACTAACCTTGTTTAGTTTGGTTGACAAATTAACAAAAGTAGAGTGACAGTATTCGTGTAGTTCAGTCCCTTTAAAATATCCTAAATATATGTTAAGAAAACTTAGAATTTGGATAATATGGAACATGAAAATAATAATCATCTAGAATCACTTTCCTGTAAAGAGACTTATTCACTTTTCTCAAATAAAACATAACACTAACGTTAATCATCAGTATAGTAGATGAAAATAAAACTTACCGTCTTCAACAGGTCACTTTGGTTTCACTCTTTGGCACAGCAAACTGTCCGTTGCTTCCTTCGAATTCATGTGGACATTTTTTTGATATTCGTTGTCATTCGATGAAATAATTTAGTCTACGCCGTACATACATGAGCATGAAAACGATTTGACCCTTTCTGTGACGCTTGTGTTGAAACATCATCGTCTGATAATATTTCATCAAATTGAAGACGTTTTGTCCCTCCAGATACACCAAATTACCGCACTTAATGTCAAGGCATAACAATCACAACGTCCCTTTTATACCAAACGATTACTCTCGTCTTGAACCATTTGCACGTGGATTAAGAATGTACTGGCTATATGGTTGGGTCGCACGTGCATTTAGAATGTTCTTTTTGAACAGTTTACTCTTGCATTAAGAATGTACTGGACATCTCAAAGGTTTTTAAGGAATTTTTTTTATTGAGCTATGCCTCTTGTTTGTTTGAATTTCTGTAAAATTTGAGCATTTATCATAAAAAGCAAATGTTGAATGTTATAAAAACCTATGCTGTATTTTAAGTCAGATAACATACGCGTAACCGTCCATTCGAGAAAAACAATGAACTCGCCGTTTCGCGGACGGTTACTTGTTTGTTATCCTTAAGGGTGGCTTCACACTGTCCCGATTTTGACCAACGACAGAAACACGAATGAGAAAATTTGAAATTCGTACGATTTGACCTGAATATGGGTAAAAGACAGTCATAATCGCAGGTACTTCTAATAAAGAGAAAAGGCAACACGATGTTAAAAGAATGAGCCACGACCACAAAACGAACTCAATGCGAATGGATGCACGATCGTAAAGGAGATTTAGCTTAGGTCGAGTTCGATTGGCCCGGAATTGATAACAATTGGTCTGGATTTGAATTTTTGCCCATGCGTAAAAGGTGGCTATGTGGTTGAACTAGAAGTGGATTGCCAACACGTCTAAGATTGGCACAACGTAAGATAACCAGTAATGTTGTTAGACTATTTTATGTGGCCTCTGGGTAACATATTAAGGCAATGGACCTATAATATAATTTTCAACTGACTTGCTAGATAACAATCGTTAACAACTGGAAATTATTCAAAGCTTTCGAACTCAGCCTTTACGAAGTCTGTACGACGACAACACGGTGGCAACACGAGGTCGTAACGGGACTACGATGCATGTACGATGCCTCTAACCAGGTGCCGGTAAACATCACGTGACCTCTGGAAGTCAGCTGGAAAGAGTATCATGGCTGCACAATTCGATTGTATTAAACCACCTTACGACTATTTATCATCCGGAAATTTGTTTTATTCTTCTTGGGCATCATATGAACTTTTAAAAATCAACTTTGTTAAACGGTGCCGTGTGCATCGAGAATGAATTGCAAAGTTACCGGGGCTATTGTGATACATCTTAATGCTTCGTTTTACAGTCGGTAGAGTTTTCATAGCTCCGGCAGCAAAATCGGCAGTGCAGGGACGTTTTTTGGTATGTCAAAAATATTCTGATAATCTATGCGAATATACATTTTCTTGGTGCAATCGTGTCTCCATCTTGTCGTTCGTACGACAATAGCTACGAATCCGTGTCGTCATCGTATTACCTTCGTGTGATCGTCTGTTCAATGGGCGAGTTTTACATGCAAATAAAATCGAATGACATCATCGTACTGATCGATATACGAAGGCAATACGAACCCAGCACGAATTCACACGACGGTACCTCGATAGCAATGCGAAGGGTAAGATGGAGACCATGAAGCAACACGAAAACGGCATGATAAACAATTTGCTTACTTCCCCGATGTTGCCCCCGAAGCCAGAAAAACTATTGCGGCGGCCAAAAGATGCATTTACGAATGGGCCGATTGCTTACGATCCTTTGCGAATTTGCATATTTTGAAATTCGTGTTTCCATCTTTGGTCAAATTCGGCTAAGTGTGAAGCGGCCTTTACAGAAATGCGCTGTCTCGAGTTTTTACACTCCCGAACGCTAAACCAGACTCTATGACTACTGAGCTATTATAAAAGCGCTGACTGAGGTCTTTTGTTAGGTCCGCTTAGGTCTTAGTGTGTGTTTTTTGATATTTTACGGCTGCCTCTGTTATATCCCATCCTTTCACGTTATATGTCATACGAAGTAAGCGGGTGTATATAGCGGTCATTCCGTCCGTCCTTCCGTCCGTCCGTCCTTCCGTCCGTCCGTCCTTCCGTCCGGTCACATATCTTCACAACTACTTGGTCTACATAAACCAAACTTTGCAGAATTGTTAAGCGTGTCATTCTCATCAATTCTTGACCATCTGTAGCATGCTGGAATTTTAATTTTTGGCCGTTTCCATGGAAACGTCACTTTTTGGACTTAGTTTAATAGAGTTCAATGGGGACTAATTTTCTCAGAAACTATTGGACCTTTTCGTTATTGGTGCTCCTGATGAAACTCTTGATCGAGTTCGAAAGCAATTTCCGAAATTTTATTTTTGACAGAGTTATGGCCCTTGTTTCTGAAATTGGACTTGGAGCGATTAAAATTCTGATGCTCCAATGGGGACAGATTTTCTCACACACTATAACACCTAGGTGTATGAAAGTTTGGTTATAGATACACCTGATGATACTCTTGATCGCGTTCGAAAGGCATTTCCGAAATTTTATTTTTGACAGAGTTATGGCCCTTGTTTCTGAAATTGGACTTGGAGCGATTAACATTCTGATGCTCCAATGGGGACAAATTTTCTCACAAGCTATAACAACTAAGTGTATGAAATTTTGGTTATAGATACACCTGATGATACTCTTGATCGAGTTCGAAAGTCATTCCCGAAATTTTATTTTTGACAGAGTTATGGCTCTTGTTTCTGAAATTGGACTAGAGGCCAGAAACAGGTCTGATGCTCCAATGGGGACTGATTTTCTCACAAACTTTAATACCTAGATGAGTGAAAGTTTGGTTATGGATACACCTGATGATCTTGATCGAGTTCGAAAGCCATTTCCGAAATATTACTTTTGACAGAGTTATGGCCCTTGATTGCGCAACTTGATTTGGAGCGAGTACCAGGTCTGATGCTGCAATGGGGACAGCTTTGCTCAGAAACTATAACACCTAGGTAAATGAAATTTTGGTTATGGGTACACCTGATGATACTCTTCAGTCACTTTGAAAGAAATTCCCGAAATATTATTTTTCACAGAGTTATGGCTCTTGATTCAGCAATTTGGCTAAATATGGATCGACCTGATGATACTTTTCATTGAGTTTGAAAGCTGTTGGTGCAAATGACTAGTCTGATGCTCCAATTTGGACACGTTTTATCTGAACAGTTAGGTAGATGAAATCGGCTTTTTTGTTTCACCTGATGATACTCTTGCAAAGGACCACAGATATTCCCAAATGGGTCTGGAAAGAAGTAGGAGAAATCAGACGGGATAAGGGGGTATGTGAGCCATGCTCACTTCTTTCATGTTATAACTAGTTGGCGGTTTAAAGAATTAGACAATATATGGTCCGTATGCACTATCAGGAATAAAGGATGTTTGCCCTCTTGATATGCCCGTGGACAATTCCCGCGGGCAAACATCCTTTATTAAAGATAATGCCCGTTGGCCATCTCTTATCCATAATATAATACTATGATATGCTATGATATGATATGCTATGCTATAATATGATATGATATGATACAATATGATATTATATGATATGATATGACCTCCTTGTTATGTATTACCTCAAACATAGAACAACCTCACCACTGTACTCCACTACCACATAACTATAGTATCAAATTTCAAAACACTACTCTCAACTGCAATACCAGTGTTCTCTACTACCACTCCACTGTGCTCCGCTACCCAACCAGTGTGCTGAACTACCTCACCCCTTGGTTCCACTACCTCACCACTGTGATTACTACCACACCACTGTGCTGCACTACCACATCACTGTGCTCCACTACCACACCACTGTGTTCCACTACCACACCCCTGGGTTCCACTACCACACCACTGTGCTGCACTACCACATCACTGTGCTCCACTACCACACCACTGTGTTCCTCTACCACACCCCTGGGTTCCACTACCACACCACTGTACTCCACTACCACACGACTGTTCTCCACTACCACACCACTGTGCTCAACTACCACACCATTGTGTTCCACTACCACACCACTGTACTCCACTACTACACCACTGTTCTCCACTACTTCCAAATGTGCTCCACTTCATCACCACTGTGTTCCACTACCTCACCACTGTGCTCCACTACCCAACCAGTGTGCTGCACTACCACACCCCTAGGCTCCACTACCTCACCACTGTGCTCCTCTACCACACCCCTGTGCTGCACTACCACATCACTGTGCTCCACTACCACACCACTGTGTTCCACTACCACAGTAATGTTCTCAACTACCACACCACTGCGCTCCACTACCAAACCAGTGTGCCTCACTACCACACCACTAGGCTCCCCTGCCTCACCACTGTGCTCTTCTACCACACCATTGTGCTGCACTACCACACGACCGTTCTCCATTGCCACATCACTGTGCTTTACTACCTCACCACTGTGCTCCACTACCTCACTACTGTGCTCAACTACCGCACAACTGAACCCCACTACCCCAGCACTGTGCTCCAAAACCACCTCACCACTGAGCTTCACTACTTCACCACTGCGCTCATCGAACCCACTAGTGTCCTCCACTACTTCACTACTGTGCTACACTACCTCGCCACTGTGCTCCACTACCACACCACTCTGCTCCACTACCACACCACTGAGCTCCACTACCTCACCACTACGCTCATCGACCCCACCAGTGCCCTCCAAAACCTCACTACTGTGCTCCACTACCATGCCACTATGCTCCACTACCACCCAACTGTACTCCAGTACCTCACCACTGCGTGCATCAACCCAACCAGTGTTCTCCACTACCTCACCACTGTGCTCCACTACGTCGCCACTGTGCTCCACCAGACACCACTCCGCTCCACTACCACACCACTGTTCTCCATTACCACACCCGTATACTCAACTACCTCACCACTGCGCTCTCCACTACCACACAACTGTACTCCACTACCCCAGTACTCTGCTATAAAACCACCTCACCACTGAGCTCCACTACCTCACCACTGTGCTTCACTACCTCACACTGTACTCCACTACCACACCACTGTGTCCCACTACCTTATCACTGTGCTCCACTACCTTCCCACTATCCTCTACTTCCACACCACTCTGTTCCATTACAACACAACCGTTCTCCACTGCCACACCACTGAGCTTTACTACCTAACCATTACGCTCATCGACCCCACCAGTGCTCCTCACTACCTCACTACTGTGGTCCACTAACAAGAAACTGTTCTCCATTATCACACAACTGTACTCCACTACCACACCACTGTGGTCGACTACCTTACAACTGTGCTCCACTACCTCACCACTGTCCTCAACTACCACACCACTGTGCTCCACTACCACACCACTGTGCTCCACTAACTCACCCCTGTCCTCAACTACCACACCACTGTGCTCTACTACCTCACCACTGTCCTCCACTCCCACGCTAATGTGCTCCACTACCACACCACTGTTCTCTTCTACCTCACCAGTGTGCTCCACTACCACACCACTGTTCTCTACTACCTCACAACTGTGCTCCACTGCCACACCATTGTGCTCCACTACTACACCACTGTACTCCACTACTACAACACTGTGCTCCACAACCACACCACTGTGCTCCACTAACACACCACTGTGCTCTACTACCACACCACTGTGCTCCACTACCACACCACTGTGCTCCACTACCACACCACTGTTCTCTACTATCTCACAACTGTGCTCCACTGCCACACACAACCGTTCTCCACTGCCACACCACTGTGCTTTACTACCTAACCACTACACTCATCGACCCACCAGTGCTCCTCACTACCTCACTACTGTGGTCCACTAACAAGAAACTGTTCTCCATTATCACACAACTGTACTCCACTACCACACCACTGTGATCGACTACCTCACCACTGTGCTCCACTACCACACATCTGTGCTCCACTACCACACCACTGTGCTCCACTACCTCAACCCTGTCCTCAACTACCACACCACTGTGCTCTACTATCTCACCACTGTCCTCCACTCCCACACCAATGTGCTCCACTACCACACCACTGTTCTCTACTACCTCACCAGTGTGCTCCACTACCACACCACTGTTCTCTAATACCTCACAACTGTGCTCCACTACCACACCACTGTACTCCACTACTACACCACTGTGCTCCACTGCCACACCACTGTGTTCCATTACCACACCACTGTGCTCCACTACCACACCACTGTGCTCTACTACCTCACAACTGTTCTCCACTCCCAAACCATTGTGTTCCACTACCACACCACTGTACTCCACTACTACACCACTGTGCTCCACTACAACGTCACTTTGATTCACTACCACATCACTGTCCTCCACGACCACACAAACGTGCTCCACTACCAAACTACCGTGCTCCACTACCACACCACTGTGCTTCAATACCTCATCACTGTTTTCCAATACCACAATACTGTTTTCCACGACCACAATACTGTTTCACCACTGTGTTCCACTACGACACCATCGTGCTCCACTACCACCCAACTGTACTCCACTACCTCACCACTGCGTGCATCAACCCAACCAGTGTTCTCCACTACCTCACCACTGTGCTCCACTACGTCGCCACTGTGCTCCACCAGATACCACTCCGCTCCACTACCACACCACTGTTCTCCATTACCACACCCGTATACTCAACTACCTCACCACTGCGCTCTCCACTACCACACAACTGTACTCCACTACCCCAGTACTCTGCTATAAAACCACCTCACCACTGAGCTCCACTACCTCACCACTGTGCTTCACTACCTCACATTGTACTCAACTACCACACCACTGTGCCCCACTACCTCATCACTGTGCTCCACTACCTTCCAACTATCCTCTACTTCCACACCACTCTGTTCCATTACAACACAACCGTTCTCCACTGCCACACCACTGTGCTTTACTACCTAACCACTACACTCATCGACCCCACCAGTGCTCCTCACTACCTCACTACTGTGGTCCACTAACAAGAAACTGTTCTCCATTATCACACAACTGTACTCCACTACCACACCACTGTGATCGACTACCTCACCACTGTGCTCCACTACCTCACCACTGTGCTCAACTACCACACCACTGTGCTCCACTACCACACCACTGTGCTCCACTACCAAACCACTGTGCTCCACTACCTCACCCCTGTCCTCAACTACCACACCACTGTGCTCTACTATCTCACCACTGTCCTCCACTCCCACACCAATGTGCTCCACTACCACACCACTGTTCTCTACTACCTCACCAGTGTGCTCCACTACCACACCACTGTTCTCTAATACCTCACAACTGTGCTCCACTACCACACCACTGTACTCCACTACTACACCACTGTGCTCCACTGCCACACCACTGTGTTCCACTACAACACCACTGTACTCCACTACTACACCACTGTGCTCCACAACCACACCACTGTGCTCCACTAACACACCACTGTGCTCTACTACCACACCACTGTGCTCCACTACCACTCAACTCCACTACCACACCACTGTGCTCTACTACCTCACAACTGTTCTCCACTCCCACACCATTGTGTTCCACTACCACACCACTGTACTCCACTACTACACCACTGTGCTCCACTACAACGTCACTTTGATTCACTACCACATCACTGTCCTCCACGACCACACAAACGTGCTCCACTACCAAACTACCGTGCTCTTTTACCACACCACTGTGCTTCAATACCTCATCACTGTTTTCCAATACCACAATACTGTTTTCCACGACCACAATACTGTTTCACCACTGTGTTCCACTACGACACCATCGTGCTCCACTACCACACCACTGAGCTCCACTACCTCACCACTATGCTCATCGACCCCACCAGTGCCCTCCAAAACCTCACTACTGTGCTCCACTACCATGCCAATATGCTCCACTACCACCCAACTGTACTCCACTACCTCACCACTGTGCTCCACTACCTCATCACTGTGCTCCACTACCTTCCCACTATCCTATACTTCCACACCACTCTGTTCCATTATCACACAACCGTTCTCCACTGCCACACCACTGTGCTTTACTACCTAACCACTACGCTCATCGACCCCACCAGTGCTCCTCACTACCTCACTACTGTGGTCCACTAACAAGAAACTGTTCTCCATTATCACACAACTGTTCTCCACTACCACACCACTGTGATCGACTACCTCACCACTGTGCTCCACTACCTCACTACTGTGCTCAACTACCACACCACTGTGCTCTACTACCTCACCACTGTCCTCCACTCCCACACCACTGTGCTCCACTACCACACCACTGTTCTCTACCACCTCACCAGTGTGCTCCACTACCACACCACTGTTCTCTACTACCTCACAACTGCCCTCAACTACCGCACCACTGTGCTCTACTACCTCACCACTGTCCTCCACTCCCACACCAATGTGCTCCACTACCACACCACTGTTCTTTACTACCACACCACTGTGCTCCACTACCACACCACTGTTCTCTACTACCTCACAACTGTGCTCCACTGCCACACCTTTGTGCTCCACTACCACACCACTGTACTCCACTACCACAGCACTGTCCTCCACTACCACAACACTGTTCTCCACTAGGACACAAATATGATCCACTTCTGCATCACTGTGCTCTACTACCACACCACTGTGCTCCACTACCATACCACTGTTCTCCACTAGGACACAAATATGATCCACTACCACACCACTGTACTTTACTACCACACCTGTGTACTCCACTACCACATCACTGTTCTCCACTAGGACACAAATATGATCCACTACCTCACCTATGTGCTCCAACTCAACCCGACTCTGCTCCACTATCTCACCACAATGCTCCACAATGGTTGAAGCCAAAACTGAAGTGACAATGAATGCAGTAATTTATCAAAGCAAACCAATTTAAATCAAGTCATAAACTTAAATTGCACAATCCTACTCAAACCTTTTCAATATGTGCCGCATTGTGTCGATGGTCATCTGATAGAGGAGAGAATTTTCTTTTTTTACATGTATAAAATGGTTATGTGCACAAAAAACTAAACAAGAGGCAAGTGTTGCGACAAGTGTTGCGATAAGTGTCGCAAATATCATTTTCCCCCTCATAATGACCAACGGCAGTAAACTGTCAGCCTATATATCTCCCGAACCATTGGAGAAATTTTCATAATTGTTTCACCATCGTGTAGAGTAGAAAATTGTTTTTGTTTTCATGTATAATAACCTTTTGCTCAAAAATAAAAGTGTTGCGGGGAAAAATTGGTGGAAGTATAGACTTTTGAAGTCTGAAATGTAAAAAGGCTGTTTGAGACCTCTGTGTGATTTAATAGAACCTAACACTGTAACTATTTATAATTTGTAAATAAAGTATATCAGAAAACATTTGGCATCTATCATACGCATACACAGATATAGATGGTATAGATAACTTCCATTTTAAAAGAGTATTTTTTTGTAGTACTTTAATCAAAAGACTTAAAAAAAATTTGGACTCCTACTCGATGTTTTTCTCATCAACTATTCTGTGAAATAACGTGATATAACTATGATATAACAGAGCATATATAGAACTAAAATAGCGCATGTGTAGGTGTAAATAATTGAAGGATGGCTTAATTAGTAAGGAAATTGTTCCTTAATCCTTGCTAACCTTTAACTAACTAACTAACGTTTAACTCTCATGCAAAAATCATTTCAATTCCATGGCCAGGTTTTAGAGTTATGTGCCCTTGAAGTTTACGGTTTTAAAAATTTTGTCAGCTTTAAAAGGTCACAGAAAAAAAAAGAATTCACGTTCAAATTCTAAAGTGCAATAGCTACATTCAATTTGAATTTTAGGTTTCTAGAGAAAGTATCTTCAGAGAAGAAGATTATCAAAGGCGGGTGGGATCGGAAACCGTCGAATATGCACTAAAAGAAAGATGCGGCCAAACCATGTGACCTACAACTTTGTCACGATTTACTCTTTTGCATTATTTATTATTGTGCACCTTAAAAAAAAGTCTCTAAGTGCATTTAAAAAAAACATTTTAGATTTTCGATTTTGGATCCAAACCTCGCCTTCATAATAAAGGCTACCACATTGTAAAGTGGTTTTGGTTGAAAGTTGTATACAAGAAGCTGGTGGGGTGGGGGAGGGAATAAAAAACACGCCAATATCAATAAGGATTTAGCCTAAAAAGGGCTGAATCCTTAACTAGGGAAAACGCTAAAAATCTATTTTTCTAGAGCGAGCGTACACATGACCGTTTGCTTGCTCAATAAACTGCAATGATGTGCATTTACAATGTTCACTTGATCACGTTAAATAAACTTTCCAAATGTATTCAGCCATTGGAAAGCACAGCAGTTGATTCTCATAAGATCAGATAATCGAGCCTTTCAAGCTGATGGACGCATCCTACTTTTATGATATCCAAAACCATGGCATGACAGTTCAAAAAGTACATAGATGGGTTAGTTACGCTTCAAGATTGTTCCTTAAGAAACTCCAAGCATTAACGATCTATCTCTGGTATTTGAGAAACAATTGGAACATTCTAGACTCAACCTTTTTTACACAGACAACACGTGTTTGTGATCAAGTAAACCATACAACAATGCTATAAAATATATATATAGTGAATAATTACAAATGTCTGAAGGAAATATTGATCTTTCATATGAAAATGTCATTTTGGGTTTTCAAGGGCAAAAATAATAATTCGTTAAATTCTGTCCTTTTAATAGTGAAACATACTAAACAACATAACAACATAAATATAGTGTAAAAATATAAAGTCAACTTTCAAAGTTTTTCAACGGGAAATACTGGAGCTACAAAATACATTGCATTTTCAAATGAAAATCCAACAAACTCTTATTTTTCTGGTCTTCCTTCCATAGACTCTTCTAAAGGTTGAGGATAAATGAATCAGATACTAGGGTTAAACTACATAATCGTTGAAAATGTTCTTAAGCCATGTAAAATTATATTTTTATAAGATATCTGTACTAGCATTAGATTTCCAATTTCATGTCTGTATTAGTATGTGTTTATGTCATTGTGAATAAATTTCTCAGCCTTATGAGGATTCAAAGAAACAGCTGGCTGTATGTATCTTTATTTATCATACAATGGATAGTGATCTCGGCATAATAAAGCCAACGGATATTTTCGATATCCGTTGGGCGTGGCTAAGGGTCATATATGGATACCGATGCAAATTTCAAAGGTCAAGGTCAAGACATATATAAGGAGGAATTATATTTTGTCACTTCACCGTCAGAGTCATTGCTCTATTCATTTGCATATATCAATGCGGGAATCTTAAAACAATTTCAACTATTTAAAATGGTTTTATCAAGCATTTTAGCTCATCAGGACTGAAAGTCCAGATGGGCTTATGGCATGGCCCGTCGTCTGGCGTCCGTCCGTCGTCCGTCCTTCCGTCCGTCCGTAAACGTTTGACACTTTCGACTTCTCTTCATGAACCATACACATTAGAGATCTGAAATTTTGTGTACAGGTACCTTAGCATATGGAGATTCTAATTTGGTGACCCTGTGAGCCCAAATAGGGTCACAGGGGTCACAACCTTAAAAACCTATTTTCATCTTCTTCTCCAGTTCCAAAAGGAGTAGAGAGTTTAAAATGATATGTGCAGACTCCTTGGCCAATGGGGATTCTTAATTGTAAATTTCGTGACCCCATGACCCCAAATAGGGTCACAGGGGTCACAACCTTAAAAACCTATTTTCATCTTCTTCTCAAGTTCCAAAAGGTCTAGAGAGTTAATAATGATATGTGCAGACTCCTTGGCCAATGGGGATTCTAATTTGTAACTTTGTTGACCCTGTGACCCCCAAATAGGGCCAAAGGGGTCACAACCTTAAAAACCTATTTTCATCTTCTTCTTAAGTTCCAAAAGGAAATTATATGTGCAGACTCCTTGGCCAATGGGGATTTTAAGCTGTAGATTTCGGGACCCCATGACCCAAATTAGGGTCACAGGAGTCACAACCTTAAAAACTTATTTTCATCATCATCTTCAGTTCCAAAAGGTCTATTGAGCTGAAAGACTGCATGTAGACTCCTTGGCCAATTGGGATTCTAAACTGTAGGTTTCGTGACCAAATGACCCCAAATAGGGTCAAGGGGTCACAATCTTAAAAACCTTTTTTTCTCCATTAGATGACAGTCTATGGCAAATTTATTTCTCCCCTGATATTTTAGTGTGGACTTCTTTCACAGTCATTTGGCTAAGGAAATTTATTCCGAAATCGTTACATTTGTCTTGTATTTTTTTATATGTTTTCTTGCAATAGATAACATCAGTTTCATTTCTAGCTCATCTTGCCTGTATAAAGCAAACTTTATATGATGCCTGATGAGCTACAGAGCCCATGGCTGTATTGTTTCGAATTAAATTTTAAAATGACATTGTATGATAAAGAAGTTTTCATGCTTGTGTGTTTTGGGATTGTAAATATCCTGCAATAGGAATAAACACTATGTATTTAGCTCGCCAAGGCTCGCAAAATACACATGTATGATAACCTCTATGTATGTGCTATTGGGAAATAAAGCATATCTAAAAACACAAAACATAACTAGTCAATAAAACATAATGTTATTTGCATGATATGAATCTATTCTGCTTATGAATTAATCTATTTGTCATAGCTTAAATTTCATAAGTATATTATCTCTTACTTGCAGCTGTGTTTGAACAAATATCTTTATCTGTAAATGTATTCTCTCATGCGTGAAGTGACTTGGTGGATTTGGAAAACTACAGACAATAGGTATATCTAAAGTCTAATCTAATGGTGGAGTTAAGATTTCGTCTCTGACATACTTTTTGTTCTCATTTGTAGCACTGTTTGCTGCAGCTATGGGGACCAACTGAGGCGGTCAGACTGCTTGGAAGTCAGGCAGCATGTTAAATGGTCAACGAAAACCGAACAACGTTAGTCCTTCAGAGCGAATGAACACACACCCATTTTACATCGAAGCATAGTGTGCCTTATGAAGATTTGGTAGGTGAACAAGTTTTCCAAGGCATAATATTTGTCAAGTTGTTTATTGATTAACATCAAATCCAATTATGAGTTTGAGAACGAATTTGGAAGTTTGAAATATCAAGAAAACTTTATGGATATCCAATAAGGATGTGTCCAAATAGGTATACCTACACGTAATGCTATAAAGGTGCTTAACTTAAGCAATATTTGAACATAAACTATACAAGAGGTATTCTCTCATGCATGGAGACCAAGGTAGATTGAAATACTGCAGACAAAGGCAATATCTCAAGTCGAATCTAATGGTGGCGTCAGGTTTCGACTTTGACAAACATGTTCTTATCATTGGCAGCACTGATTGCTGTGGCTATGGTACCGATTGATAAGTAGAGACAACAAACTTGGAAGTCAGGCACCATGTTTTGTAAGATAACAAAAGGGAATTTTTATCTCACAAGTGGCGAAATGTTGATATTCAAAGTTTAAACCAGAATCGTTCCAAGTGAACGAGTCTTAATAAATCATAAACAAGAAACTGATTGAATATTTATCTATTTCCAATAGGCATTACAGGAGATCACATACATGCTCTATGGGCAACATCTCAGGACAAATTGCGCTTAAGGTTGAGACGGTGACACTGTTTTGCTGTACAATTACCTCCATGACAACGTTATCAACGATCAGTATTACACCTTCTCAGGATCAGTAGGTATGTTAGCAAAAGAAATAGAACCTTCACATAAGCGTTTCTTGTCAATGCCGACAATTTATGTCTGTTACCAATAACGTCAAAATCTGAGGAATCTAATGTCGTTAACATACGTTGTGTTTCCAGTTAAGCTATGCCATCGAAACCATGTAATCAGGACATTTCAAAATGTAAATTTTCATTTCGGCCTCCATCTCCACCATTTCTAAAACTCTTTGTCCGTTCTTTGTGTTTTTTTCCCCTCAGTTTGTCTTTCTAAATCCAGCTAAATGAATGAACGTCACATCCTGGATATCCTGTCTCAAATAAATTTGTCTCACATTATATTGTTTTTCTTATCTGAAATTAAATTTTTTGTTTTATTTTTTGCCATACAAGGTTTAAATTCAGTGTTTTTATCAGTTTATCCATTTCTTTCAGAATACTCCTGTCCAGTTGGGAACATCGTCTCTTCTATTTTCTGTCAACGCTTGTCTGAAGATCAAACTTACATTCAGATAGATGTTAGGTGTCAAAGCTGCCTTGTTGTGACTGACGAATCAGGGTGAGTACTAGTTTCACGAAAAGTGAAAGAGGTATCAACACTGACTCTCAGGAGATTGTGAAGGTCCCTTGTGTACTTCCTGTGTTAGTGGTTTAAATTCAGACTACAAGTTCACTTAAGTTCAAGATTTTATCCTTAAAGGGGCAGTAGCACGTTTTTTGATAATTTTATATTTTAAAATTTTCAGTGATAATTGTAAGTTAATGTTAAATGTATTATTTTGACAGTGTCAAAAATGTCATTACATAAGTCAATCATCCATAGTCGGAGGACAAAGTATGAAGATTCACATAAAATACATAGGCCGCCATTTTTGTGTGAACACCTTTAATTCATTTTCTGTAAGAAAAAGGAATCGCATGGCTAAACTTTACGTTAAATATTTGAATTATTACTGCTCCATTTAGTTTAAATACATTGTCTTTCAATTGGAACCATTAATTTTCATTTTCCTGACATCACCTTATATTCCTCCTAAAAACGTGCTACTGCCCCTTTAAAGGTCAAAACGTTGTCCTACCTTCCTTCATTCTTTACCTTATGATATTTTCGAAAAAGTTCTAAACATGTGTTCAGTTTTTTCAGCTTATCGTAGATTTACTGAGTGTCTTGCCCAAAATCCCATTTCATCTAATTTGGATACCTTAGGATTGAAATGTTATGCAATTATGTTGTGTTTCTTAAGTTTGTGTTGAACAAGTGGTAACGTCATGAAAACTGAATTTTATTTTCTTCTTCATCCCCCATCAGGAAACCAAAATCTTGAGAATAACTTTAGGGATTGATAATCATAAATAATGTGACTTTAAAGGGGCAGTAGCACGTTTTTTCGGGGGAATATAAGGTGATGTCAGGAAAATGACAATAAACGGTTCCAATTTAAAGACAATCTATTTAAACTAAATGAAGCAGTAATAATTCAAATATATAACGTAAAGTTTAGCCATGCCATTCCTTTTTCTTACACAAAATGAATTAAAGGTGTTCACACAAAAATGGCCGCCAATGGATTTTATGTGAATCCTCATATTTTGTCCTCTGACTATGGGTGATTGGTTTGTGTCAAGAGATTTTTGAAACTGTCAAAGTAATACATTTAGCATTAACTTACAATTATCAGTGAAAAAATAAAAATATAAAATTGTCAAAAACTGTGCTACTGCCCCTTTAATAACATTCAAAATTCATTGATGAATATAGAATTTCATAGGCTAAAATCGTTAAAGTGAAAACTTTGAAAGGGTCTCCTATTTGAAGTTGTATATCTGTGTCCTAAAATACGGTAAAACCTTCAATGTTTAATGAATCATTAACTTGATTAATATCAACTACACTACGAGGTATAAGGGTCATAGCGGTGACTGTCTTGAACACATTTGATAATGATTATGAAATATTGAACACTTTAAAGTATAGTTTATTTGTTATTGATAACATTTTTTGTAGGGGCCACGGTTTTATCATTTATTTCAGTAGTTTCTAACTAAAGTTAGCACCCAATCTCATGGGGTACTAGATGATGGTTAGACAGAAGAAGCTTGAAAAAGTTGGTAAACCGAGATCAGTTGCTTGGTGTAATGTTAGTTTGTTGATGGTAGACCGAGATCAAATGCGTGATGTAATGTTAGTTTGTTAATGGGAGGCCGTGGTTAGATGCTTGATGTAATGTTAGTTTGTGGATGGTATACAGAGGTCAGATGCTTGATGTAATGTTAGTTTGTTGATGGTAGGCCGAGATCGGATGCTTGATGTAATGTTAGTTTGTTAATGGGAGGCTGTGGTTAGATGCTTGGTGTAATGTTAGTTTGTTAATGGAAGGCCATTGTCAGATGCTTGATGTAATGTTAGTTTGTTGATGGTAGGCCGAGATCTCAGATGCTTCATGTAATGTTAGTTTGTTGATGGTATACAGAGATAAGATGCTTGATCTAATATAACTTTGTTGATGGTATACAGAGATAAGATGCTTGATGTAATGTTAGTTTGTTGATGGTAGGCCGAGATCATGATGCTTGCTGTAATGTTAGTTTGTTGATGGTATACAGAGATAAGATGCTTGGTGTAATGTTAGTTTGTTAAAGGTATACAGAGATCATGATGCTTGATGTAATGTAAGTTTGTTGATGGTATACAGAGATCAGATGCTTGATGTAATGTTAGTTTGTTGATGGTATACAGAGATCAGATGCTTGATGTAATGTTAGTTTGTTGACGGTAGGCCGAGATCATGATGCTTGATGTAATGTTAGTTTGTTGATGGTATACAGAGATCAGATGCTTGGTGTAATGTTAGTTTGTTGACGGTAGGCCGAGATCAGATGCTTGGTGTAATGTTAGTTGGTTGATGGTATACAGAGATCAGATGCTTGGTGTAATGTTAGTTTGTTGATGGTATACAGAGATCAGATGCTTGATGTAATGTTAATTTGTTGATGGCAGGCCGAGATCATGATGCTTAATGTAATGTTAGTTTGTTGATGGTATACATAGATCAGATGCTTGGTGTAATGTTAGTTTGTTGATGGTATACAAAGATCAGATGCTTAATGGAATGTTAGTTTGTTGATGGTAGGCCGAGATCATGATGCTTAATGTAATGTTAGTTTGTTGATGGTAGGCCGAGATCATGATGCTTGACGTGATAATAGTTTGTTGATGGTGGGCCGAGATCATGATGCTTGATGTAATGTTAGTTGGTTGATGGTATAAAGAGATCAGATGCTTGGTGTAATGTTAGTTTGTTGATGGTATACAGAGATCAGATGCTTGGTGTAATGTTAGTTTGTTGATTGTATACAGAGATCAGATTCTTGATATAATGTTAGTTTGTTGATGGCTGGCCAAGATCATGATGCTTGGTGTAATGTTAGTTTGTTGATGGTATACAGAGATCAGATGTTTGGTGTAATGTTAGTTTGTTGATGGTAGACCGAGATCATGATCATTGCTGTAATGTTAGTTCGTTGATAGTATACAGAGATCATGATGCTTGATGTAATGTTGGTTTGTTGATGGTAAACAGAGGTCAGATGCTTGATGTAATGTTAGTTTGTTGATGGTATACAGAGATCAGATGCTTGATGTAATGTTAGTTTGTTCATGGAATACAGAGATCAGATGCTTGGTGTTATGTTAGTTTGTTGACGGTAGGCCGAGATCATGATGCTTGATGTAATGTTAGTTTGTTGATGGTATACAGAGATCAGATGCTTGGTGTAATGTTAGTTTGTTGACGGTAGGCCGAGATCAGATGCTTGGTGTAATGTTAGTTGGTTGATGGTATACAGAGATCAGATGCTTGGTGTAATGTTAGTTTGTTGATGGTATACAGAGATCAGATGCTTGATGTAATGTTAATTTGTTGATGGCAGGCCGAGATCATGATGCTTAATGTAATGTTAGTTTGTTGATGGTATACATAGATCAGATGCTTGGTGTAATGTTAGTTTGTTGATGGTATACAAAGATCAGATGCTTAATGGAATGTTAGTTTGTTGATGGTAGGCCGAGATCATGATGCTTAATGTAATGTTAGTTTGTTGATGGTAGGCCGAGATCATGATGCTTGACGTGATAATAGTTTGTTGATGGTGGGCCGAGATCATGATGCTTGATGTAATGTTAGTTGGTTGATGGTATAAAGAGATCAGATGCTTGGTGTAATGTTAGTTTGTTGATGGTATACAGAGATCAGATGCTTGGTGTAATGTTAGTTTGTTGATTGTATACAGAGATCAGATTCTTGATATAATGTTAGTTTGTTGATGGCTGGCCAAGATCATGATGCTTGGTGTAATGTTAGTTTGTTGATGGTATACAGAGATCAGATGTTTGGTGTAATGTTAGTTTGTTGATGGTAGACCGAGATCATGATCATTGCTGTAATGTTAGTTCGTTGATAGTATACAGAGATCATGATGCTTGATGTAATGTTGGTTTGTTGATGGTAAACAGAGGTCAGATGCTTGATGTAATGTTAGTTTGTTGATGGTATACAGAGATCAGATGCTTGATGTAATGTTAGTTTGTTCATGGAATACAGAGATCAGATGCTTGGTGTTATGTTAGTTTGTTGATGGTATACAGAGATCAGATGCTTGATGTAATGTTAGTTTGTTGATGGTATACAGAGATCAGATTCTTGATATAATGTTTGTTTGTTGATGGTATACAGAGGTCAGATGCTTGATGTAATGTTAGTTTGTTGATGGTATACAGAGATCAGATGCTTGATGTAATGTTAGTTTGTTGATGGTATACAGAGATCAGATTCTTGATATAATGTTTGTTTGTTGATGGTATACAGAGGTCAGATGCTTGATGTAATGTTAGTTTGTTGATGGTATACAGAGATCAGATGCTTGATGTAATGTTAGTTTGTTGATGGTATACAGAGATCAGATGCTTGGTGTAATGTTAGTTTGTTGATGGTATATAGAGATCAGATGCTTGATGTAATGTTAGTTTGTTGACGGTAGGCCGAGATCATGATGCTTGATGTAATGTTAGTTTGTTGATGGTATACAGAGATCAGATGCTTGGTGTAATGTTAGTTTGTTGACGGTAGGCCGAGATCAGATGCTTGGTGTAATGTTAGTTGGTTGATGGTATACAGAGATCAGATGCTTGGTGTAATGTTAGTTTGTTGATGGTATACAGAGATCAGATGCTTGATGTAATGTTAGTTTGTTGATGGCAGGCCGAGATCATGATGCTTGATGTAATGTTAGTTGGTTGATGGTATACAGAGATCAGATGCTTGGTGTAATGTTAGTTTGTTGATGGTATACAAAGATCAGATGCTTAATGGAATGTTAGTTTGTTGATGGTAGGCCGAGATCATGATGCTTAATGTAATGTTAGTTTGTTGATGGTAGGCCGAGATCGTGATGCTTGACGTGATAATAGTTTGTTGATGGTGGGCCGAGATCATGATGCTTGATGTAATGTTAGTTGGTTGATGGTATACAGAGATCAGATGCTTGGTGTAATGTTAGTTTGTTGACGGTAGGCCGAGATCAGATGCTTGGTGTAATGTTAGTTGGTTGATGGTATACAGAGATCAGATGATTGGTGTAATGTTAGTTTGTTGATGGTATACAGAGATCAGATGCTTGATGTAATGTTAGTTTGTTGATGGCAGGCCGAGATCATGATGCTTGATGTAATGTTAGTTGGTTGATGGTATACAGAGATCAGATGCTTGGTGTAATGTTAGTTGGTTGATGGTATAAAGAGATCAGATGCTTGGTGTAATGTCAGTTTGTTGATGGTATACAGAGATCAGATGCTTGGTGTAATGTTAGTTTGTTGATTGTATACAGAGATCAGATTCTTGATATAATGTTAGTTTGTTGATGGCTGGCCAAGATCATGATGCTTGGTGTAATGTTAGTTTGTTGATGGTATACAGAGATCAGATGTTTGGTGTAATGTTAGTTTGTTGATGGTAGACCGAGATCATGATCATTGCTGCAATGTTAGTTCGTTGATAGTATACAGAGATCATGATGCTTGATGTAATGTTAGTTTGTTGATGGTATACAGAGGTCAGATGCTTGGTGTAATGTTAGTTGGTTGATGGTATACAGAGATCAGATGCTTGGTGTAATGTTAGTTTGTTGATGGTATACAGAGATCAGATGCTTGATGTAATGTTAGTTTGTTGATGGCAGGCCGAGATCATGATGCTTGATGTAATGTTAGTTGGTTGATGGTATACATAGATCAGATGCTTGGTGTAATGTTAGTTTGTTGATGGTATACAAAGATCAGATGCTTAATGGAATGTTAGTTTGTTGATGGTAGGCCGAGATCATGATGCTTAATGTAATGTTAGTTTGTTGATGGTAGGCCGAGATCAAGATGCTTGACGTGATAATAGTTTGTTGATGGTGGGCCGAGATCATGATGCTTGATGTAATGTTAGTTGGTTGATGGTATACAGAGATCAGATGCTTGGTGTAATGTCAGTTTGTTGATGGTATACAGAGATCAGATGCTTGGTGTAATGTTAGTTTGTTGATTGTATACAGAGATCAGATTCTTGATATAATGTTAGTTTGTTGATGGCTGGCCAAGATCATGATGCTTGGTGTAATGTTAGTTTGTTGATGGTATACAGAGATCAGATGTTTGGTGTAATGTTAGTTTGTTGATGGTAGACCGAGATCATGATCATTGCTGTAATGTTAGTTCGTTGATAGTATACAGAGATCATGATGCTTGATGTTATGTTAGTTTGTTGATGGTATACAGAGGTCAGATGCTTGGTGTAATGTTAGTTGGTTGATGGTATACAGAGATCAGATGCTTGATGTAATGTTAGTTTGTTGATGGCAGGCCGAGATCATGATGCTTGATGTAATGTTAGTTGGTTGATGGTATACATAGATCAGATGCTTGGTGTAATGTTAGTTTGTTGATGGTATACAAAGATCAGATGCTTAATGGAATGTTAGTTTGTTGATGGTAGGCCGAGATCATGATGCTTAATGTAATGTTAGTTTGTTGATGGTAGGCCGAGATCATGATGCTTGACGTGATAATAGTTTGTTGATGGTGGGCCGAGATCATGATGCTTGATGTAATGTTAGTTGGTTGATGGTATACAGAGATCAGATGCTTGGTGTAATGTCAGTTTGTTGATGGTATACAGAGATCAGATGCTTGGTGTAATGTTAGTTTGTTGATTGTATACAGAGATCAGATTCTTGATATAATGT
Organism: Steromphala cineraria; assembly: GCA_916613615.1. Lineage (NCBI taxonomy): Eukaryota > Metazoa > Mollusca > Gastropoda > Trochida > Trochidae > Steromphala > Steromphala cineraria. The sequence goes on from OU744734.1 coordinate 16,268,483, forward strand.
TAGTTTGTTGATGGCTGGCCAAGATCATGATGCTTGGTGTAATGTTAGTTTGTTGATGGTATACAGAGATCAGATGTTTGGTGTAATGTTAGTTTGTTGATGGTAGACCGAGATCATGATCATTGCTGTAATGTTAGTTCGTTGATAGTATACAGAGATCATGATGCTTGATGTAATGTTAGTTTGTTGATGGTAAACAGAGGTCAGATGCTTGATGTAATGTTAGTTTGTTGATGGTATACAGAGATCAGATGCTTGATGTAATGTTAGTTTGTTCATGGTATACAGAGATCAGATGCTTGATGTAATGTTAGTTTGTTGATGGTATACAGAGATCAGATTCTTGATATAATGTTTGTTTGTTGATGGTATACAGAGGTCAGATGCTTGATGTAATGTTAGTTTGTTGATGGTATACAGAGATCAGATGCTTGAAGTAATGTTAGTTTGTTGATGGTATACAGAGATCAGATTCTTGATATAATGTTTGTTTGTTGATGGTATACAGAGGTCAGATGCTTGATGTAATGTTAGTTTGTTGATGGTATACAGAGATCAGATGCTTGATGTAATGTTAGTTTGTTGATGGAATACAGAGATCAGATTCTTGATATAATGTTAGTTTGTTGATGGCTGGCCAAGATCATGATGCTTGGTGTAATGTTAGTTTGTTGATGGTATACAGAGATCAGATGTTTGGTGTAATGTTAGTTTGTTGATGGTAGACCGAGATCATGATCATTGCTGTAATGTTAGTTCGTTGATAGTATACAGAGATCATGATGCTTGATGTAATGTTAGTTTGTTGATGGTATACAGAGGTCAGATGCTTGGTGTAATGTTAGTTTGTTGATGGTATATAGAGATCAGATGCTTGATGTAATGTTAGTTTGTTGACGGTAGGCCGAGATCATGATGCTTGATGTAATGTTAGTTTGTTGATGGTATACAGAGATCAGATGCTTGGTGTAATGTTAGTTTGTTGACGGTAGGCCGAGATCAGATGCTTGGTGTAATGTTAGTTGGTTGATGGTATACAGAGATCAGATGCTTGGTGTAATGTTAGTTTGTTGATGGTATACAGAGATCAGATGCTTGATGTAATGTTAGTTTGTTGATGGCAGGCCGAGATCATGATGCTTGATGTAATGTTAGTTGGTTGATGGTATACATAGATCAGATGCTTGGTGTAATGTTAGTTTGTTGATGGTATACAAAGATCAGATGCTTAATGGAATGTTAGTTTGTTGATGGTAGGCCGAGATCATGATGCTTAATGTAATGTTAGTTTGTTGATGGTAGGCAGAGATCATGATGCTTGACGTGATAATAGTTTGTTGATGGTGGGCCGAGATCATGATGCTTGATGTAATGTTAGTTGGTTGATGGTATACAGAGATCAGATGCTTGGTGTAATGTCAGTTTGTTGATGGTATACAGAGATCAGATGCTTGATGTAATGTTAGTTGGTTGATGGTATACAGAGATCAGATGCTTGGTGTAATGTCAGTTTGTTGATGGTATACAGAGATCAGATGCTTGGTGTAATGTTAGTTTGTTGATTGTATACAGAGATCAGATTCTTGAAATAATGTTAGTTTGTTGATGGCTGGCCAAGATCATGATGCTTGGTGTAATGTTAGTTTGTTGATGGTATACAGAGATCAGATGTTTGGTGTAATGTTAGTTTGTTGATGGTAGACCGAGATCATGATCATTGCTGTAATGTTAGTTCGTTGATAGTATACAGAGATCATGATGCTTGATGTAATGTTAGTTTGTTGATGGTATACAGAGGTCAGATGCTTGATGTAATGTTAGTTTGTTGATGGTATACAGAGATCAGATGCTTGATGTAATGTTAGTTTGTTCATGGAATACAGAGATCAGATGCTTGATGTAATGTTAGTTTGTTGAAGGTATACAGAGATCAGATTCTTGATATAATGTTAGTTTGTTGATGGTATACAGAGATCAGATTCTTGATATAATGTTTGTTTGTTGATGGTATACAGAGGTCAGATGCTTGATGTAATGTTAGTTTGTTGATGGTATACAGAGATCAGATGCTTGGTGTAATGTTAGTTTGTTGATGGTATACAGAGATCAGATGCTTGATGTAATGTTAGTTTGTTGATGGTATACAGAGATCAGATGCTTGATGTAATGTTAGTTTGTTGATGGAATACAGAGATCAGATGCTTGGTGTAATGTTAGTTTGTTGATGGTATATAGAGATCAGATGCTTGATGTAATGTTAGTTTGTTGACGGTAGGCCGAGATCATTATGCTTGATGTAATAATAGTTTGTTGATGGTATACAGAGATCAGATGCTTGGTGTAATGTTAGTTTGTTGACGGTAGGCCGAAATCAGATGCTTGGTGTAATGTTAGTTGGTTGATGGTATACAGAGATCAGATGCTTGATGTAATGTTAGTTTGTTGATGGTATACAGAGATCAGATGCTTGATGTAATGTTAGTTTGTTGATGGCAGGCCGAGATCATGATGCTTGATGTAATGTAAGTTTGTTGATGGTATACATAGATCAGATGCTTGGTGTAATGTTAGTTTGTTGATGGTATACAAAGATCAGATGCTTAATGGAATGTTAGTTTGTTGACGGTAGGCCGAGATCATGATGCTTGATGTAATGTTAGTTTGTTGATGGTATACAGAGATCAGATGCTTGGTGTAATGTTAGTTTGTTGACGGTAGGCCGAGATCAGATGCTTGGTGTAATGTTAGTTGGTTGATGGTATACAGAGATCAGATGCTTGGTGTAATGTTAGTTTGTTGATGGTATACAGAGATCAGATGCTTGATGTAATGTTAGTTTGTTGATGGCAGGCCGAGATCATGATGCTTGATGTAATGTTAGTTTGTTGATGGTAGGCCGAGATCATGATGCTTGGTGTAATGTTAGTTGGTTGATGGTATACAGAGATCAGATGCTTGATGGAATGTTAGTTTGTTGGTGGTAGGCCGAGATCATGATGCTTGATGTAATGTTAGTTTGTTGATGGTATACAGAGATCAGATGCTTGGTGTAATGTTAGTTTGTTGACGGTAGGCCGAGATCAGATGCTTGGTGTAATGTTAGTTGGTTGATGGTATACAGAGATCAGATGCTTGGTGTAATGTTAGTTTGTTGATGGTATACAGAGATCAGATGCTTGGTGTAATGTTAGTTTGTTGACGGTAGGCCGAGATCAGATGCTTGGTGTAATGTTAGTTGGTTGATGGTATACAGAGATCAGATGCTTGGTGTAATGTTAGTTTGTTGATGGTATACATAGATCAGATGCTTGGTGTAATGTTAGTTTGTTGATGGTATACAAAGATCAGATGCTTAATGGAATGTTAGTTTGTTGATGGTAGGCCGAGATCATGATGCTTAATGTAATGTTAGTTTGTTGATGGTAGGCCGAGATAATGATGCTTGACGTGATAATAGTTTGTTGATGGTGGGCCGAGATCATGATGCTTGATGTAATGTTAGTTGGTTGATGGTATACAGAGATCAGATGCTTGGTGTAATGTTAGTTTGTTGACGGTAGGCCGAGATCAGATGCTTGGTGTAATGTTAGTTGGTTGATGGTATACAGAGATCAGATGCTTGGTGTAATGTTAGTTTGTTGATGGTATACAGAGATCAGATGCTTGATGTAATGTTAGTTTGTTGATGGCAGGCCGAGATCATGATGCTTGATGTAATGTTAGTTTGTTGATGGTATACAGAGATCAGATGCTTGATGTAATGTTAGTTTGTTGACGGTAGGCCGAGATCAGATGCTTGGTGTAATGTTAGTTGGTTGATGGTATACAGAGATCAGATGCTTGGTGTAATGTTAGTTTGTTGATGGTATACAGAGATCAGATGCTTGATGTAATGTTAGTTTGTTGATGGCAGGCCGAGATCATGATGCTTGATGTAATGTTAGTTGGTTGATGGTATACATAGATCAGATGCTTGGTGTAATGTTAGTTTGTTGATGGTATACAAAGATCAGATGCTTTATGGAATGTTAGTTTGTTGATGGTAGGCCGAGATCATGATGCTTAATGTAATGTTAGTTTGTTGATGGTAGGCCGAGATCATGATGCTTGACGTGATAATAGTTTGTTGATGGTGGGCCGAGATCATGATGCTTGATGTAATGTTAGTTGGTTGATGGTATACAGAGATCAGATGCTTGGTGTAATGTCAGTTTGTTGATGGTATACAGAGATCAGATGCTTGGTGTAATGTTAGTTTGTTGATTGTATACAGAGATCAGATTCTTGATATAATGTTAGTTTGTTGATGGCTGGCCAAGATCATGATTCTTGGTGTAATGTTAGTTTGTTGATGGTATACAGAGATCAGATGTTTGGTGTAATGTTAGTTTGTTGATGGTAGACCGAGATCATGATCATTGCTGTAATGTTAGTTCGTTGATAGTATACAGAGACCATGATGCTTGATGTAATGTTAGTTTGTTGATGGTATACAGAGGTCAGATGCTTGATGTAATGTTAGTTTGTTGATGGTATACAGAGATCAGATGCTTGATGTAATGTTAGTTTGTTCATGGAATACAGAGATCAGATGCTTGGTGTTATGTTAGTTTGTTGATGGTATACAGAGATCAGATGCTTGATGTAATGTTAGTTTGTTGAAGGTATACAGAGATCAGATTCTTGATATAATGTTAGTTTGTTGATGGTATACAGAGATCAGATTCTTGATATAATGTTTGTTTGTTGATGGTATACAGAGGTCAGATGCTTGATGTAATGTTAGTTTGTTGATGGTATACAGAGATCAGATGCTTGGTGTAATGTTAGTTTGTTGATGGTATACAGAGATCAGATGCTTGATGTAATGTTAGTTTGTTGATGGTATACAGAGGTCAGATGCTTGATGTAATGTTAGTTTGTTGATGGAATACAGAGATCAGATGCTTGGTGTAATGTTAGTTTGTTGATGGTATATAGAGATCAGATGCTTGATGTAATGTTAGTTTGTTGACGGTAGGCCGAGATCATGATGCTTGATGTAATGTTAGTTTGTTGATGGTATACAGAGATCAGATGCTTGGTGTAATGTTAGTTTGTTGACGGTAGTCCGAGATCAGATGCTTGGTGTAATGTTAGTTGGTTGATGGTATACAGAGATCAGATGCTTGGTGTAATGTTTGTTTGTTGATGGTATACAGAGATCAGATGCTTGATGTAATGTTAGTTTGTTGATGGCAGGCCGAGATCATGATGCTTGATGTAATGTTAGTTGGTTGATGGTATACATAGATCAGATGCTTGGTGTAATGTTAGTTTGTTGATGGTATACAAAGATCAGATGCTTAATTGAATGTTAGTTTGTTGATGGTAGGCCGAGATCATGATGCTTAATGTAATGTTAGTTTGTTGATGGTAGGCCGAGATCATGATGCTTGACGTGATAATAGTTTGTTGATGGTGGGCCGAGATCATGATGCTTGATGTAATGTTAGTTGGTTGATGGTATACAGAGATCAGATGCTTGGTGTAATGTCAGTTTGTTGATGGTATACAGAGATCAGATGCTTGGTGTAATGTTAGTTTGTTGATTGTATACAGAGATCAGATTCTTGATATAATGTTAGTTTGTTGATGGCTGGCCAAGATCATGATGCTTGGTGTAATGTTAGTTTGTTGATGGTATACAGAGATCAGATGCTTGGTGTAATGTTAGTTTGTTGATGGTAGACCGAGATCATGATCATTGCTGTAATGTTAGTTCGTTGATAGTATACAGAGATCATGATGCTTGATGTAATGTTAGTTTGTTGATGGTATACAGAGGTCAGATGCTTGATGTAATGTTAGTTTGTTCATGGAATACAGAGATCAGATGCTTGGTGTTATGTTAGTTTGTTGATGGTATACTGAGATCAGATGCTTGATGTAATGTTAGTTTGTTGAAGGTATACAGAGATCAGATTCTTGATATAATGTTAGTTTGTTGATGGTAGGCTGAGATCAGATTCTTGATATAATGTTTGTTTGTTGATGGTATACAGAGGTCAGATGCTTGATGTAATGTTAGTTTGTTGATGGTATACAGAGATCAGATGCTTGGTGTAATGTTAGTTTGTTGATGGTATACAGAGATCAGATGCTTGATGTAATGTTAGTTTGTTGATGGTAGGCCGAGATCATGATGCTTGATGTAATGTTAGTTGGTTAATTGTATACATAGATCAGATGCTTGGTGTAATGTTAGTTTGTTGATGGTATACAGAGATCAGATGCTTAATGGAATGTTAGTTTGTTGATGGTATACCGAGATCATGATGTTTGATGTAATGTTAGTTTGTTGATGGTATACAGAGATCAGATGCTTGGTGTAATGTTAGTTTGTTGATGGTAGGCCGAGAACATGATGCTTGATGTAATGTTAGTTGGTTGATGGTATACATAGATCAGATGCTTGGTGTAATGTTAGTTTGTTGATGGTATACAGAGATCAGATGCTTGGTGTAATGTTAGTTTGTTGATTGTATACAGAGATCAGATTCTTGATATAATGTTAGTTTGTTGATGGCTGGCCGAGATCATGATGCTTGATGTAATGTTAGTTTGTTGATGGTATACAGAGATCATGATGCTTGATGTAATGTTAGTTTGTTGATGGTATACAGAGATCATGATGCTTGATGTAATGTTAGTTTGTTGATGGTAGGCTGAGATCATGATGCTTGATATAATGTTAGTTTGTTGATGGTAGGCCGAGATCATGATCATTGCTGTAATGTTAGTTCGTTGATAGTATACAGAGATCATGATGCTTGATGTAATGTTAGTTTGTTGATGGTATACAGATGTCAGATGCTTGATGTAATGTTAGTTTGTTGATGGTATAAAGAGATCAGATGCTTGATGTAATGTTAGTTTGTTGATGGTATACAGAGGTCAGATGCTTGATGTAATGTTAGTTTGTTCATGGAATACAGAGATCAGATGCTTGGTGTTATGTTAGTTTGTTGATGGTATACAGAGATCAGATGCTTGATGTAATGTTAGTTTGTTGAAGGTATACAGAGATCAGATTCTTGATATAATGTTAGTTTGTTGATGGTATACAGAGATCAGATTCTTGATATAATGTTTGTTTGTTGATGGTATACAGAGGTCAAATGCTTGATGTAATGTTAGTTTGTTGATGGTATACAGAGATCAGATGCTTGGTGTAATGTTAGTTTCTTGATGGTATACAGAGATCAGATGCTTGATGTAATGTTAGTTTGTTGATGGTATACAGAGATCAGATGCTTGATGTAATGTTAGTTTGTTGATGGAATACAGAGATCAGATGCTTGGTGTAATGTTAGTTTGTTGATGGTATATAGAGATCAGATGCTTGATGTAATGTTAGTTTGTTGATGGTATACAGAGATCAGATGCTTGATGTAATGTTAGTTTGTTGATGGAATACAGATATCAGATGCTTGGTGTAATGTTAGTTTGTTGATGGTATACAGAGATCAGATGCTTGATGTAATGTTAGTTTGTTGATGGAATACAGAGATCAGATGCTTGGTGTAATGTTAGTTTGTTGATGGTATACAGAGATCAGATGCTTGATGTAATGTTAGTTTGTTGATGGTATACAGAGATCAGATTCTTGATATAATGTTAGTTTGTTGATGGCTGGCCGAGATCATGATGCTTGATGTAATGTTAGTTGGTTGATTGTATACAGAGATCAGATGCTTGTGTAATGTTAGTTTGTTGATGGTATACAGAGATCAGATTCTTGATAAAATGTTAGTTTGTTGATGGCTGGCCGAGATCAAGATGCTTGATGTAATGTTAGTTTGTTGATGGTATACAGAGATTAGATGCTTGGTGAAATGGTTGTTTGTTGATGGTAGGCCGTGATCATTATGCTTGATGTAATACTCGTTTGTTGATGGTATACAGAGATCAGATGCTTGATGTCATGTTAGTTTGTTGATGGTATACAGAGATCAGATGCTTGGTGTAATGTTAGTTTGTTGATGGTATACAGAGATCAGATGCTTGATGTAATGTTAGTTTGTTGATGGTAGGCCGAGATCATGATGCTTGATGTAATGTTGGTTGGTTAATTGTATACATAGATCAGATGCTTGGTGTAATGTTAGTTTGTTGATGGTATACCGAGATCATGATGTTTGATGTAATGTTAGTTTGTTGATGGTATACAGAGATCAGATGCTTGGTGTAATGTTAGTTTGTTGATGGTAGGCCGAGAACATGATGCTTGATGTAATGTTAGTTGGTTGATGGTATACATAGATCAGATGCTTGATGTAATGTTAGTTTGTTGATGGTATACAGAGATCAGATGCTTGGTGTAATGTTAGTTTGTTGATGGTATACAGAGATCATGATGCTTGATGTAAAGTTAGTTTGTTGATGGTAGGCTGAGATCATGATGCTTGATGTAATGTTAGTTTGTTGATGGTATACAGAGATCATGATGCTTGATGTAAAGTTAGTTTGTTGATGGTATACAGAGATCATGATGCTTGATGTAATGTTAGTTTGTTGATGGTAGGCTGAGATCATGATGCTTGATATAATGTTAGTTTGTTGATGGTAGGCCGAGATCATGATCATTGCTGTAATGTTAGTTCGTTGATTGTATACAGAGATCATGATGCTTCATGTAATGTTAGTTTGTTGATGGTATACAGATGTCAGATGCTTGATGTAAAGTTAGTTTGTTGATGGTATACAGAGATCAGATGCTTGGTGTAATGTTAGTTTTTTGATGGTATACAGAGATCAGATTCTTGATATAATGTTAGTTTGTTGATGGCTGGCCGAGATCATGATGCTTGATGTAATGTTAGTTGGTTGATGGTAGGCCGAGATCATGATGCTTGATGTAATGTTAGTTTGTTGATGGTAGGCCGAGATCATGATGCTTGATGTAATGTTAGTTTGTTGATGGTATTCAGAGGTCAGATGCTTGATGTAATGTAAGTTTGTTGATGGTAGGCCGTGATCATGATGCTTGATGTAATGTTAGTTTGTTGATGGTAGGCCGTGATCATGATGCTTGATGTAATGTTAGTTTGTTGATGGTATACAGAGATCAGATGCTTGATGTAATGTTAGTTTGTTGATGGAAGGCCGAGATCATGATGATTGATGTAATGTTAGTTGGTTGATGGTAGGCCGTGATCATGATGCTTGATGTAATGTTAGTTGGTTGATGGTAGGCCGTGATCATGATGCTTGATGTAATGTTAGTTTGTTGATGGTAGGCCGTGATCATGATGCTTGATGTAATGTTAGTTTGTTGATGGTATACAGAGATCAGATGCTTGATGTAATGTTAGTTTGTTGATGGTAGGCCGTGATCATGATGCTTGATGTAATGTTAGTTTGTTGATGGTATACAGAGATCAGATTCTTGATATAATGTTAGTTTGTTCATGGTAGGCCGAGATCATGATGCTTGATGTAATGTTAGTTGGTTGATGGTAGGCCGTGATCATGATGCTTGATGTAATGTTAGTTTGTTGATGGTAGGCCGTGATCATGATGCTTGATGTAATGTTAGTTTGTTGATGGTATACAGAGATCAGATGCTTGATGTAATGTTAGTTTGTTGATGGAAGGCCGAGATCATGATGCTTGATGTAATGTTAGTTGGTTGATGGTATACAGAGATCAGATGCTTGGTGTAATGTTAGTTTGTTGATGGTATACAGAGATCTGATTCTTGATATAATGTTAGGTTGTTGATGGCTGGCCGAGATCATGATGCTTGATGTAATGTTAGTTTGTTGATGGTATACAGAGGTCAGATGCTTGGTGTAATGTTAGTTTGTTGATGGTAAAGAGAGATCAGATGCTTGATGTAATGTTATACTGTTGATGGTAGGCCGAGATCATGATGCTTGATGTAATGTTAGTTTGTTGATGGTATACAGAGGTCAGATGCTTGGTGTAATGTTAGTTTGTTGATGGTATACAGAGATCAGATGCTTGATGTAATGTTAGTTGGTTGACGATAGGCCGAGATCATGATGCTTGATGTAATGTTAGTTTGTTGATGGTATACAGAGATCAGATGGTTGGTGTAATGTTAGTTTGTTGATGGTATACAGAGATCAGATGCTTGGTGTAATGTTAATTTGTTGATGGTATACAGAGGTCAGATTCTTGGTGTAATGTTAGTTTGTTAAAGGTATACAGAGATCATGATGCTTGATGTAATGTTAGTTTGTTGATGGTATACAGAGGTCAGATGCTTGGTGTAATGTTAGTTTGTTAAAGGTATACAAAGATCATGATGCTTGATGTAATGTTAGTTTGTTGATGGAAGGCCGATATCATGATGCTTGATGTAATGTTAGTTGGTTGATGGTATACAGAGATCAGATGCTTGGTGTAATGTTAGTTTGTTGATGGTATACAGAGATCAGATTCTTGATATAATGTTAGTTTGTTGATGGCTGGCCGAGATCATGATGCTTGATGTAATGTTAGTTTGTTGATGGTATACAGAGGTCAGATGCTTGGTGTAATATTAGTTTGTTGATCGTATACAGAGATCAAATGCTTGATGTAATGTTTTATTGTTGATGGTAGGCCGAGATCATGATGCTTGATGTAATGTTAGTTGGCTGATGGTATACAGAGATCAGATGCTTGGTGTAATGTTAGTTTGTTGATGCTATACAGGGATCAGATGCTTGGTGTAATGTTAGTTTGTTTATGGCTGGCCGAGATCAGATGCTTGGTGTAATGTTAATTTGTTGATGGTATACAGAGATCAGATGCTTGATGTAATGTTAGTTTGTTGATGGTATACAGAGATCAGATTCTTGATATAATGTTAGTTTGTTTATGGCTGGCCCAGATCATGATGCTTGATGTAATGTTAGTTTGTTGATGGTATACAGAGATCAGATGTTTGGCATAATGTTAGTTTGTTGATGGTAGGCCGAGATCATGATCATTGCTGTAATGTTAGTTCGTTGATAGTATACAGAGATCATGATGCTTGATGTAATGTTAGTTTGTTGATGGTATACGGAGGTCAGATGCTTGATGTAATGTAAGTTTGTTGATGGTATACAGAGATCAGATGCTTGATGTAATGTTAGTTTGTTGATGGTATACAGAGATCAGATGCTTGGTGTTATGTTAGTTTGTTGATGGTATACAGAGATCATGATGCTTGATGTAATGTTAGTTTGTTGATGGTATACAGAGATCAGATGCTTGATGTAATGTTAGTTTGTTCATGGTATACAGAGATCAGATGCTTGATGTAATGTTAGTTGGTTGACGATAGGCCGAGATCATGATGCTTGATGTAATGTTAGTTGGTTGATGGTATACAGAGATCAGATGCTTGGTGTAATGTTAGTTTGTTGATGGTATACAGAGATCAGATGCTTGATGTAATGTTAGTTTGTTGATGGTATACAGAGATCAGATTCTTGATATAATGTTAGTTTGTTGATGGCTGGCCGAGATCATGATGCACGATGTAATGTTAGTTTGTTGATGGTATACAGAGATCAGATGCTTGATGTAATGTTAGTTTGTTGATGGAAGGCCGAGATCATGATGCTTGATGTAATGTTAGTTGGTTGATGGTATACAGAGATCAGATGCTTGATGTAATGTTAGTTTGTTGATGGAAGGCCGAGATCATGATGCTTGATGTAATGTTAGTTGGTTGATGGTATACAGAGATCAGATCCTTGGTGTAATTAGCAGCCCCGTCTAAGGACGGGGCTGCTATCAGTTTTTGTGAAGTTTCCATCGCCGCCGCCGCCGCCGCCGCGTCCGCCGCCGCCGCCGCACTCGTACTACTAGCTATAACTTTTTTCCCCTAAGCTTTCCAGAACTCTTATTCATACCTTACTCCTCATACCTCGGGGGAACGATTTTGACACGTTCACTTTCAAGGTCAAAGGTCAAGGTCACGAGCTATGTAATCACACTAAGAATTCCTTGTAAACGCGATAACTTGAAAAGTTTTTGTGCTATGAAGCTCTAACTTGGTATATATCATCCTTGGAAAAGTAAAAAATTTTGAAAAGGTTTTGGTTACAATCCGTCAAAGGTCAAGGTCACAGCAAGGTCATGATGTAAGCATGTTTTAGCGAAAATGCTTTATTTTAACTATGAACACTTTTAATCAATACATGATTGTTATACTAAAAAAAAAGTGTTCAATGATTGTGTGACCTTGAAGGTCAAAGGTCAAGGTCATGAGATATGAGTTATTACAAAATGCACTAAATTGGGGTATAACTTTATCCCATTTAGCTTTTCAGAACTCATGAACATGTCTAAATGTTAATACTTCCAGGGAATCATTATGACATGTTCACTTTCAAGTTCAAAGGTCAAGGTCACGAGTTATAAAATCACCACAAAATTCTTTGTAAACACGGTAACTTGAAAAGTTTTTGTGCTATGAAGCTCTAACTTGGTATATATCATCCTTGGAAAAGTAAAAATTTTTGAAAAGGTTTCGGCTACAATCTGTCAAAGGTCAAGGTCACAGCAAGGTCATGACTTAAGCATGGTTTAGCGAAAATGCTTAATTTTAACTATGATCACTTTTAATCAATACATGATTGTTATACTCAATAAAAAGTGTTCAATTATTGTGTGACCTTGAAGGTCAAAGGTCAAGGTCATGAGATATGAGTTATTGCAATTCCTTCTAAACACAATAACTTGAAAAGTTTTTGTGCTATGAAGTTTAGATTTTGTATATATTATCTCTTGAGAAGTTCAACATTTTCAAAAAGTTTTGGGTACTAACTGTCGAAGGTCAAGGTCACAGCAAGGTCAACATATATGGAGAAAATGGATTAATTGTAATTTTAACACTTTATTTCATTACAATAATGTTATACTCAATGAAATGTGTTCATTGATTGTGTGACCTTGAGTGTCAAAGGTCAAGGTCACGAGAAAATTCCCAATTTGGTGAGGCCTGTAAAAGGCGGAACAGGGTAAGGCGAAACCCAAAGTTCCGGGGCTGCTCTGCTTTTGCGGTATCCCGCAAACGCTAATCTAGTGTTAGTTTGTTGATGGTATACAGAGATCAGATGCTTGATGTAATGTTAGTTTGTTCATGGTATACAGAGATCAGATGCTTGATGTAATGTTAGTTGGTTGACGATAGGCCGAGATCATGATGCTTGATGTAATGTTAGTTGGTTGATGGTATACAGAGATCAGATGCTTGGTGTAATGTTAGTTTGTTGATGGTATACAGAGATCAGATGCTTGATGTAATTTTAGTTTGTTGATGGTATACAGAGATCAGATTCTTGATATAATGTTAGTTTGTTGATGGCTGGCCGAGATCATGATGCACGATGTAATGTTAGTTTGTTGATGGTATACAGAGATCAGATGCTTGATGTAATGTTAGTTTGTTGATGGAAGGCCGAGATCATGATGCTTGATGTAATGTTAGTTGGTTGATGGTATACAGAGATCAGATGCTTGGTGTAATGTTAGTTTGTTGATGGTAGGCCGAGATCATGATGATTGATGTAATGTTAGTTCGTTGATAGTATACAGAGATCATGATGCTTCATGTAATGTTAGTTTGTTGATGGTATACAGAGGTCAGATGCTTGATGTAATGTTAGTTTGTTGATGGTATACAGAGATAAGATGCTTGTCGCAATGTTAGTTTGTTGATGGGATACAGAGATCAGATGCTTGATGTAATGTTAGTTTGTTGATGGTATACAGAGATCAGATTCTTGATATAATGTTAGTTTGTTGATGGCTGGCCGAGATCATGATGCTTGATGTAATGTAAGTTGGTTGATGGTAGGCCGAGATCATGATGCTTGATGTAATGTTAGTTTGTTGATGGTAGGCCGAGATCATGATGCTTGATGTAATGTTAGTTTGTTGATGGTATACAGAGATCAGATGCTTGATGTAATGTTAGTTTGTTGATGGAAGGCCGAGATCATGATGCTTGATGTAATGTTAGTTGGTTGATGGTAGGCCGTGATCATGATGCTTGATGTAATGTTAGTTGGTTGATGGTAGGCCGTGATCATGATGCTTGATGTAATGTTAGTTTGTTGATGGTATACAGAGATCAGATGCTTGATGTAATGTTAGTTTGTTGATGGTATACAGAGATCAGATGCTTGATGTAATGTTAGTTTGTTGATGGTAGGCCGTGATCATGATGCTTGATGTAATGTTAGTTTGTTGATGGTATACAGAGATCAGATTCTTGATATAATGTTAGTTTGTTGATGGTAGGCCGAGATCATGATGCTTGATGTAATGTTAGTTGGTTGATGGTAGGCCGTGATCATGATGCTTGATGTAATGTTAGTTTGTTGATGGTAGGCCGTGATCATGATGCTTGATGTAATGTTAGTTTGTTGATGGTAGGCCGTGATCATGATGCTTGATGTAATGTTAGTTTGTTGATGGTATACAGAGATCAGATGCTTGATGTAATGTTAGTTTGTTGATGGAAGGCCGAGATCATGATGCTTGATGTAATGTTAGTTGGTTGATGGTAGGCCGTGATCATGATGCTTGATGTAATGTTAGTTTGTTGATGGTATACAGAGATCAGATGCTTGATGTAATGTTAGTTTGTTGATGGAAGGCCGAGATCATGATGCTTGATGTAATGTTAGTTGGTTGATGGTAGGCCGTGATCATGATGCTTGATGTAATGTTAGTTGGTGATGGTAGGCCGTGATCATGATGCTTGATGTAATGTTAGTTTGTTGATGGTAGGCCGTGATCATGATGCTTGATGTAATGTTAGTTTGTTGATGGTATACAGAGATCAGATGCTTGATGTAATGTTAGTTTGTTGATGGTAGGCCGTGATCATGATGCTTGATATAATGTTAGTTTGTTGATGGTATACAGAGATCAGATTCTTGATATAATGTTAGTTTGTTGATGGTAGGCCGAGATCATGATGCTTGATGTAATGTTAGTTTGTTGATGGTAGGCCGTGATCATGATGCTTGATGTAATGTTAGTTTGTTGATGGTAGGCCGTGATCATGATGCTTGATGTAATGTTAGTTGGTTGATGGTATACAGAGATCAGATGCTTGATGTAATGTTAGTTTGTTGATGGAAGGCCGAGATCATGATGCTTGATGTAATGTTAGTTGGTTGATGGTATACAGAGATCAGATGCTTGGTGTAATGTTAGTTTGTTGATGGTATACAGAGATCTGATTCTTGATATAATGTTAGTTTGTTGATGGCTGGCCGAGATCATGATGCTTGATGTAATGTTAGTTTGTTGATGGTATACAGAGGTCAGATGCTTGGTGTAATGTTAGTTTGTTGATGGTATACAGAGATCAGATGCTTGATGTAATGTTAGTTGGTTGACGATAGGCCGAGATCATGATGCTTGATGTAATGTTAGTTGGTTGACGATAGGCCGAGATCATGATGCTTGATGTAATGTTAGTTTGTTGATGGTATACAGAGATCAGATGCTTGGTGTAATGTTAATTTGTTGATGGTATACAGAGGTCAGATTCTTGGTGTAATGTTAGTTTGTTAAAGGTATACAGAGATCATGATGCTTGATGTAATGTTAGTTTGTTGATGGTATACAGAGGTCAGATGCTTGGTGTAATGTTAGTTTGTTAAAGGTATACAGAGATCATGATGCTTGATGTAATGTTAGTTTGTTGATGGAAGGCCGAGATCATGATGCTTGATGTAATGTTAGTTGGTTGATGGTATACAGAGATCAGATGCTTGGTGTAATGTTAGTTTGTTGATGGTATACAGAGATCAGATTCTTGATATAATGTTAGTTTGTTGATGGCTGGCCGAGATCATGATGCTTGATGTAATGTTAGTTTGTTGATGGTATACAGAGGTCAGATGCTTGGTGTAATATTAGTTTGTTGATCGTATACAGAGATCAGATGCTTGATGTAATGTTATATTGTTGATGGTAGGCCAAGATCATGATGCTTGATGTAATGTTAGTTGGCTGATGGTATACAGAGATCAGATGCTTGGTGTAATGTTAGTTTGTTGATGCTATACAGGGATCAGATGCTTGGTGTAATGTTAGTTTGTTTATGGCTGGCCGAGATCAGATGCTTGGTGTAATGTTAGTTTGTTGATGGTATACAGAGATCAGATGCTTGGTGTAATGTTAGTTTGTTGATGGTATACAGAGATCAGATTCTTGATATAATGTTAGTTTGTTTATGGCTGGCCGAGATCATGATGCTTGATGTAATGTTAGTTTGTTGATGGTATACAGAGATCAGATGTTTGGCGTAATGTTAGTTTGTTGATGGTAGGCCGAGATCATGATCATTGCTGTAATGTTAGTTCGTTGATAGTATACAGAGATCATGATGCTTGATGTAATGTTAGTTTGTTGATGGTATACAGAGGTCAGATGCTTGATGTAATGTAAGTTTGTTGATGGTATACAGAGATCAGATGCTTGGTGTAATGTTAGTTTGTTGATGGTATACAGAGATCAGATGCTTGGTGTTATGTTAGTTTGTTGATGGTATACAGAGATCATGATGCTTGATGTAATGTTAGTTTGTTGATGGTATACAGAGATCAGATGCTTGATGTAATGTTAGTTTGTTGATGGTATACAGAGATCAGATGCTTGATGTAATGTTAGTTTGTTGATGGTATACAGAGATCAGATTCTTGATATAATGTTAGTTTGTTGATGGCTGGCCGAGATCATGATGCACGATGTAATGTTAGTTTGTTGATGGTATACAGAGATCAGATGCTTGATGTAATGTTAGTTTGTTGATGGAAGGCCGAGATCATGATGCTTGATGAAATGTTAGTTGGTTGATGGCATACAGAGATCAGATGCTTGGTGTAATGTTAGTTTGTTGATGGTATACAGAGATCAGATGTTTGGTGTAATGTTAGTTTGTTGATGGTAGGCCGAGATCATGATGATTGATGTAATGTTAGTTCGTTGATAGTATACAGAGATCATGATTCTTCATGTAATGTTAGTTTGTTGATGGTATACAGAGGTCAGATGCTTGATGTAATGTTAGTTTGTTGATGGTATACAGAGATAAGATGCTTGTCGCAATGTTAGTTTGTTGATGGGATACAGAGATCAGATGCTTGATGTAATGATAGTTTGTTGATGGTAGGCCGAGATCATGATGCTTGGTGTAATGTTAGTTGGTTGATGGTATACATAGATCAGATGCTTGATGGAATGTTAGTTTGTTGGTGGTAGGCCGAGATCATGATGCTTGATGTAATGGTAGTTTGTTGATGGTATACAGAGATCAGATGCTTGATGTAATGTTAGTTTGTTGATGATATACAGAGATCAGATGTTTGGTGTAATGTTAGTTTGTTGATGGTAGGCCATGATCATGATGCTTGATGTGATATTAGTTTGTTGATTGTAAGCCGAGATCATGATGTTTTATGTAGTGTTAGTTTGTTGATGGTATACAGAGATCAGATGCTTGGTGTAATGTTAGTTTGTTGATGGTATACAGAGATTAGATGCTTGGTGTAATGTTAGTTTGTTGATGGTATACAGAGATCAGATGCTTGATGTAATGCTAGTTGGTTGATGGCATACAGAGATCAGATGCTTGGTGTAATGTTTGTTTGTTGATGGTATACAGAGATCAGATGTTTGGTGTAATGTTAGTTTGTTGATGGTAGGCCGAGATCATGATGATTGATGTAATGTTAGTTCGTTGATAGTATACAGAGATCATGATGCTTCATGTAATGTTAGTTTGTTGATGGTATACAGAGGTCAGATGCTTGATGTAATGTTAGTTTGTTGATGGTATACAGAGATAAGATGCTTGTCGCAATGTTAGTTTGTTGATGGGATACAGAGATCAGATGCTTGATGTAATGTTAGTTTGTTGATGGTAGGCCGAGATCATGATGCTTGGTGTAATGTTAGTTGGTTGATGGTATACATAGATCAGATGCTTGATGGAATGTTAGTTTGTTGGTGGTAGGCCGAGATCATGATGCTTGATGTAATGGTAGTTTGTTGATGGTATACAGAGATCAGATGCTTGATGTAATGTTAGTTTGTTGATGATATACAGAGATCAGATGTTTGGTGTAATGTTAGTTTGTTGATGGTAAGCCATGATCATGATGCTTGATGTGATATTAGTTTGTTGATTGTAAGCCGAGATCATGATGTTTTATGTAGTGTTAGTTTGTTGATGGTATACAGAGATCAGATGCTTGGTGTAATGTTAGTTTGTTGATGGTATACAGAGATTAGATGCTTGGTGTAATGTTAGTTTGTTGATGGTATACAGAGATCAGATGCTTGATGTAATGTTAGTTTGTTGATGGTATACAGAGATTAGATGCTTGGTGAAATTTTTGTTTGTTGATGGTAGGCCGTGATCATTATGCTTGATGTAATGTTAGTTTGTTGATGGAAGGCCGTGATCATGATGCTTGATGTAATGCTAGTTTGTTGACGGTATACAGAGATCAGATGCTTAGTGTAATGTTAGTTTGTTGATGGTAGGCCGAGATGATGATGCTTGATGTAATGTTAATTTGTTGATAGTATACAGAGATCATGATGCTTGATGTAATGTTAGTTTGTTGATGGTAGGTCAAGATCATGATGCTTGATGTAATGTTAGTTTGTTGATGGTATACAGAGATCAGATGCTTGATGTAATGTTAGTTTGTTGATGGTATACAGAGATCAGATGCTTAATGTAATGTTTGTTTGTTGATGGTAGGCCGAGATCATGATGCTTGATGTAATGTTAGTTTGTTGATGGTATACAGAGATCAGATGTTTGGCGTAATGTTAGTTTGTTGATGGTAGGCCGAGATCATGATCATTGCTGTAATGTTAGTTCGTTGATAGTATACAGAGATCATGATGCTTGATGTAATGTTAGTTGGTTGATGGTATACAGAGGTCAGATGCTTGATGTAATGTAAGTTTGTTGATGGTATACAGAGATCAGATGCTTGGTGTAATGTTAGTTTGTTGATGGTATACAGAGATCAGATGCTTGGTGTTATGTTAGTTTGTTGATGGTATACAGAGATCATGATGCTTGATGTAATGTTAGTTTGCTGATGGTATACAGAGATCAGATGCTTGATGTAATGTTAGTTTGTTGATGGTATACAGAGATCAGATGCTTGATGTAATGTTAGTTGGTTGACGATAGGCCGAGATCATGATGCTTGATGTAATCTTAGTTGGTTGATGGTATACAGAGATCAGATGCTTGGTGTAATGTTAGTTTGTTGATGGTATACAGAGATCAGATGCTTGATGTAATGTTAGTTTGTTGATGGTATACAGAGATCAGATTCTTGATATAATTTGAAGATCTTTGAGTGCTGTTTATGATGAATCAAAACTACTCTTGTCATATAAATATTAATGTTCAAACTATAATTATCAGCTTTAGTTAATGATTATTTATTTGTTGTTTTTATATTTCTTATTGTGAAGTGACATTCTTAAATAACAAATTTTGTATTTACTTTAAAGCAGTTTCGTTTTAATTTCTGATTATTCTTGTATTTCTATTTTTAGTAATCTCCATATCATTTCTGAGCATGCGCAATGTATCTGAGCATGCGCATATGTTTCTTTTATAAACAAAGACAATTCCTTGTTCAAAAAATTTCACGTGGTCAGTACGTACATTGAGCCAGTGATAAAACTTCTATTTGTGGGTCAAGCTTTTGGTCGATCATGTCGGCACGAAGAACCCGTCGAACCCGTCAATCACGCGTCATTCACGATGACGAATCAAGTAGTGCCGAAGATCAACCAGACACCAATGCTGCCTTGAGTACAGATGAGGCACGAACTCGTTACCAGTCCCACAACCCGGGTGTATTTGACAATAATCCACGGAACTGGTACGCAGCTCAGCTACGCCGTAAACTTGCGTCTGAGTTTGGTATTGTTGTACCAGCATCCTTGACGAAGGCCCAAATGCTGCACATCTACACAAACAACCAACGCAACACCATCGGTACCCGGGAACCTGACGGAAGTTCGACCAGCCAATCACAATCGTTCTCGGCCGCCATTACGAGTGATGCCACCCCCTCGGCTAGCGGTGTTTCGCTGCAGGGCCTTGCAGATTCGGTCAACAGCCTTGCATCTATCGTGACAGCAATGCAAGAGCAGATGGCAACCCCTTCAGCAACAGTGACCAACACCAGCAGTGTTACCGAACCATCACAGACAAGTTTCACGTTGGGCACGGCTATGCAACAGAACGCACATGGAACGAACCCCAACAACGTGCCCCGATTGGACAATACGTCTACGAATCTACGCAACCAAATCGTTGAAGGTAAAGACGTTAATTTAGCCCTGCTGTTAATGTCTGATGAGGTGCTTTGTCCACAACGTACGATTCAGTTAGGGAATGGGGAACTTCAAATTAAATCCAACCCCGACCCCAGGCTTCACAAAGCTTTGAACTTACAGCAGTTTATTGTGGCCTTCAATCGGTACAAGCGGATAATGTTAACACGTTGGCCCAACAGACAGGATGAGCTGGACAGGTACTTGGAACTGATCATCCAGTTGAGCAATGAAGGGGGACAACTCTTCTACTCATACCACAAGTTGTTCAGTGCTAAATCAGCGATGGCACTTCAGCAACTGAACATCAAGGTCGACTGGAGTCGCCTTGATCAGGAACTGTACCTAACTGTGTTCAATTCCTCCAGCAACAGATGCCGCCAGTGTCAGGAACTGACACACACGACAGAGTTTTGCCCACTGTCTACAGATGGGAGCAGATGGGACAAGCAAGACAGACGCCAAGGAGGATTGAGTAGGAACAGCTATCAAGTTCGTCAGAGGGATAGTGATTCTCTTGGGAGGAAAATTCTCTATCACCAAGGCCGCCCACTGTGTAACAATTACAATGATCGGGGATGTTCACATGACCTATGCAGATTCCTCCATGTGTGCGCCGAGTGTAAAGGAGAGCATCCCATCAATCGCTGTTCAAAACTGTCTAACAAGAATAAAAAACACAAGTGACTGTCATTAGGGGCAGTACCGTCTCCTATCAAGGTTGATAAACTCCAAGAGTTACTACTACTTCACCCGGATCGACAATTTGTGCATGAACTAGTGACAGGATTATCTGAGGGATATCTCACTGGTATTGACAATCCACCACTGCTGTCTTATGAGTGTAAGAATCTATTTTCAACCAGAGGGGCAAATGTACAGGCGGTGGATGCATTAATTGAGAAGGAGAAAACTAAGGGTTACCTCATTGGTCCATTTACTACCTCACCGTTCCAAGTCCATAGGATCAATCCAATAGGTTTGGTGGAAGGGAAGTACTCTAAGAAACAGAGACTTATCGTTGATATGTCAGCTCCACATAACAGCGATGAACACGACAGTCTAAACTCTCTTATTGACAAGGACAAATTCTCATTAACTTATGTGAGGGTTGATGATGCAATTGACATTATCAAACGTAGGGGCAGAGGTACCTTGATGTGTAAGACTGACGTTACAGACGCGTTCAAACTCATTCCCCTACATCCTTCGATATGGCATCTACATGGTATTCAATGGAAGAAGACACTCTTCTATTACACCAGATTGGTATTTGGGTGTCGATCAAGCCCCAAGATATTTGACAAACTATCCATAGCAGTGTGTTGGATTGCAAAACAGTGTTTCGGCATTCAAGACATCTTACATTTATTGGATGATTTCATATGTTTTGAGAATGGTACAGAGCAAGCAAACCATACTATGTCACAACTTCTCCTAGTGTTCAGGCTACTTTCAATACCTCTGTCCGCTCACAAGACGGCAGGTCCATCAGTCTGTATGGAATACCTGGGTGTGATTTTAGATTCAGAGAAAATGGAAGCAAGATTGCCGGAAAACAAAATTGATAGGATTGTAGCCACTATAGAAAACTTGAAGCAGAGATCACGTGTGACTAAGAGAGAACTTCTAGTGGTGCTGGGTCATATGAACTTTGCTATGCGAGTTATCCGTCCTGGTCGTAGTTTCATAGCCTATCTACTGAGAGTGGCACACTCCGTGCCTAACCTAAAAGATAAAGTCTCTTTGTCTGTGGAGTGTCATCTAGACTTTGACATGTGGAAATACTTCCTAAAGAGTTGGAATGGAATTTCTATGTTTACAGCAGAGTATGTACAATCCCCAGACTATGAACTCTACACTGATGCTTCAGGGTCATTAGGTTATGGGGGATATTTCCAGGGCTTGTGGTTCTCTGGTGTATGGCCAGAAGAATTGTTTGTACTTGCAGGAGAGAGCATGTCTATAGCTCTCATGGAACTGTTTCCTATTGTTGTGGCTGCCATTGTGTGGGGTGATAGGTGGACAAGGAGGTCTGTGTGTTTCCATTGTGACAACAAAGCCACTGTATCTATGATTAACAAAGGCAGATCAAAGATCCCAATTATCATGAGTTTTCTTAGACGTTTAACGCTAGAAGCTGTGCAGAATAACTTTGTGATATGTGCTAAACATGTGCCAGGAATTCATAACTCTGTAAGTGACGCATTATCTCGTTTACAGATGGACAGGTTCCGCAAACTAGCACCCGCAGCCAGCCCAACACCAACCCCCTGCCCTCCACTTCGCAGACTGATGTTCCCATGACTGGTGCTGACAACGGATTGGATCTCTTGTGGACGGCAGCAGTCTCCAAGCAGACGCACACAGTATACATGGCAGGATACCAAGCCTTCCTTACCTTCATGCTGATGACTGGCGTTGTGTGGGAAACAGAGTTACCACCTATATCTGAAGACATACTCCTGAAGTTTGTAGCACACTCCTTCAATCAACTGAAACTCAAGTTTGCAACAATCAAATCCTATTTGTGTGGTGTTCGCTTTGTGTACCTTAAAGCTGGTGTTAGTAATCCGTGGACGAGTGGATCTATGCTGAGACTACAAACCATCCTGAATGCAGTTAAAAAATCTCAAGGGATGTCTGTTAATCAACGTTTGCCTATCACCAATATTGTTCTGAAAAGGATGTGTGAAGTCTTAAATGAAGGTGTTTTTTGTGATCAGATAACCATTATGATGAAGGCAGTATGTAGTCTAGCCTTTTTTGGTTTTCTAAGATGTGGTGAATTCACATGTGACGCCTTTAATCCGCATTATAACCTGTGTGTTGATTCCATTGTATTCGCTGAAGATAAAACCAGTTTGCAACTTCGATTGGCATCGTCCAAGGTGGATGTGTTTAGGAAAGGTGTTGTGATTACCCTGTATGCTACAGATAGTATCATTTGTCCAGTGACTAATATGTATACCTATTTAGAATTTCGCCGTAGTCGAGGTTGTGCACCCAAAGATCCTTTGTTCCTAACTCTTGAAAACCAAGCACTGTCCAGGGCTGTATTCCTTAGGTTTCTAGACACTCTTCTCACCCGAGCTGGGTACGAGGCTAAAGCCTATAGTGGACACTCGTTCAGAATAGGAGCAGCCACTTCTGCAGCCAAAGCACATGTTCCAGACCATCTTATACAAGTTCTGGGCAGATGGTCCTCGCAGTGCTATACTCGGTATATTCGCACTCCCCAGCAACAAGTAGCTCATGCACAACAAAGAATGGCTAACTTATAGAGTTTACAGAGTTTAAGACTTGAGGCACATACCCAGCTCGACGAGAGACAAGTGTCAGTGCTACAACTCTCTTGGTTGTCTCTAACATCAGATTTACTTGAATGTCTGAATGTAGTATCTATTATTTTAGTATAATTTCATTTTGGGGGATTCTCAGTTCTTTATTTATCACTGATCATTTGGGGATATCCGCATCATGATGGCGGATCTTTCCCAAAATTCATTCCTAAGTATAGCACTCTATTATTTAACAGTGATTGATATCAACAGAGTGACTATTTTATCTCATTGTAATGTGTACCGAGAATCCCTCAACCCCAATTCAATAAATATTATTGACTAAAAGTTTGTTTTGTTTTGTTTCATCATAAATTGAAGATCTTTGAGTGCTGTTTATGATGAATCAAAACTACTCTTGTCATATAAATATTAATGTTCAAACTATAATTATCAGCTTTAGTTAATGATTATTTATTTGTTGTTTTTATATTTCTTATTGTGAAGTGACATTCTTAAATAACAAATTTTGTATTTACTTTAAAGCAGTTTCGTTTTAATTTCTGATTATTCTTGTATTTCTATTTTTAGTAATCTCCATATCATTTCTGAGCATGCGCAATGTATCTGAGCATGCGCATATGTTTCTTTTATAAACAAAGACAATTCCTTGTTCAAAAAATTTCACGTGGTCAGTACGTACATTGAGCCAGTGCCAAAACTTCTATTTGCCCACCACCATCCCCGTTCTCCTCCACGTTCGAGTAAATGTATAATTTGGAGATACCATTACTATCTTCATTCAGTATTAATCTAATAAATACTACACTTTCTTCACAGGGGGATTCTCGGCTGAAAGATAATCTTAGTTATTCATCTTTATCTTTTCATATATTTAGCTTCATAAATGCGCTGTGTATTATTTGTCTTCTTCAAAGTTATCTTCTTTGTCTTTTGTTGAACTAGGTCTTTTTTTATTCCCTGCAACAGACAACACATTTGTTAGACATTTATTGGACATTGGACACTGTTGACAGGTTTGCAAGCGTTTATAGTTACTTCATCTGTTAGACAACGCAAACATCTGTCAAATATCTGCATTTGTAGCTAAACAATTCGCAAGTTTGGGTAAAACTTCTTTTCCTGTCAATGCCTGGTACTCTACACCTAGACAACCTCTGCTTGTTGCAGATTGTCAGGTTGGCATAGTTCTCTTTCACAGTATTTAGATAGATTATTGACACAACCTATGCCATTTATCACAGAGGCTGTATTACAATTGCTAGAATAACCACTGCCCGTTGTCGCAGTTTTTTATATCTCAGGAATGCCTTTTATGTTTTGCACTTGGACCCTCTGCCCGTTGTCGCAGAGTTTTGTATTCATGAATTCCTTTTGTTTTAGTGTACTTGTATACTCTGCCCGTTGTCGCAGAGTATCGTTTTAGTGTATTTGTACACTCTGCCCGTTGTCGCAGAGTTTTGTATTTCATGAATTCCTTTTGTGTTTTTGTACTTTACACTCTGCCCGTTGTCGCAGAGTTTTGTATTTATGACTGCCCTTTGTTTTGTAATACTACACTTCTGCCCGTTGTCGCAGAGGTTAACAACTACTATGTTGATAAACCAATGCCCGTGGTCGCAGAGGTTGCTCAGTACAACTATGTTGATACACCACTGCCCGTTGTCGCAGTTTTAAGACTTCCTTTGGTATTTTGTGTTAGGACACTTCTGCCCGTAGTCGCAGAATTTTATATTCATGACTTATTTTTTGGTATTTTTACTAGTACACTTCTGCCTGCTGTCGCAAGATTCAGTTATGACTACCATGTGGATAAACCATTGCCCGTTGTCGCAACTGGTTTCTAGCATTGTACTTCTGCCCGTTGCCACAGAAGTCATATTTTATTACTTGCTTTGTGTTTTTGTATTAGTACACTTCTGTTTGTTGTCACAGAGATTGTAGGGGGGATATCCGCATCATGATGGCGGATCTTTCCCAAAATTCATTCCTAAGTATAGCACTCTATTATTTAACAGTGATTGATATCAACAGAGTGACTATTTTATCTCATTGTAATGTGTATGGCTGGCGAAAATCATGATGCACGATGTAATGTTAGTTTGTTGATGGTATACAGAGATCAGATGCTTGATGTAATGTTAGTTTGTTGATGGAAGGCCGAGATCATGATGCTTGATGTAATGTTAGTTGGTTGATGGTATACAGAGATCAGATGCTTGGTGTAATGTTAGTTTGTTGATGGTATACAGAGATCAGATGTTTGGTGTAATGTTAGTTTGTTGATGGTAGGCCGAGATCATGATGATTGATGTAATGTTAGTTCGTTGATAGTATACAGAGATCATGATGCTTCATGTAATGTTAGTTTGTTGACGATAGGCCGAGATCAGATGCTTGATGTAATGTAAGTTTGTTGATGGTATACAGAGGTCAGATGCTTGATGTAATGTTAGTTTGTTGATGGTATACAGAGATAAGATGCTTGTCGCAATGTTAGTTTGTTGATGGGATACAGAGATCAGATGCTTGATGTAATGTTAGTTTGTTGATGGTAGGCCGAGATCATGATGCTTGGTGTAATGTTAGTTGGTTGATGGTATACAGAGATCAGATGCTTGATGGAATGTTAGTTTGTTGGTGGTAGGCCGAGATCATGATGCTTGATGTAATGGTAGTTTGTTGATGGTATACAGAGATCAGATGCTTGATGTAATGTTAGTTTGTTGATGATATACAGAGATCAGATGTTTGGTGTAATGTTAGTTTGTTGATGGTAGGCCATGATCATGATGCTTGATGTGATATTAGTTTGTTGATTGTAAGCCGAGATCATGATGTTTTATGTAGTGTTAGTTTGTTGATGGTATACAGAGATCAGATGCTTGGTGTATTGTTAGTTTGTTGATGGTATACAGAGATTAGATGCTTGGTGTAATGTTAGTTTGTTGATGGTATACAGAGATCAGATGCTTGATGTAATGTTAGTTTGTTGATGGTATACAGAGATTAGATGCTTGGTGAAATTTTTGTTTGTTGATGGTAGGCCGTGATCATTATGCTTGATGTAATGTTAGTTTGTTGATGGTAGGCCGTGATCATGATGCTTGATGTAATGCTAGTTTGTTGACGGTATACAGAGATCAGATGCTTAGTGTAATGTTAGTTTGTTGATGGTAGGCCGAGATGATGATGCTTGATGTAATGTTAGTTTGTTGATAGTATACAGAGATCATGATGCTTTATGTAATGTTAGTTGTTGACGGTAGGTCAAGATCATGATGCTTGATGTAATGTTAGTTTGTTGATGGTATACAGAGATCAGATTCTTGGTGTAATGTTAGTTTGTTGATGGTATACAGAGATTAGATGCTTAATGTAATGTTTGTTTGTTGATGGTAGGCCGAGATCATGATGCTTGATGTAATGTAAGTTTGTTGATGGTATACAGAGATCAGATGCTTGTTGTAATGTTAGTTTGTTGATGGTATACAGAGATCAGATGCTTGGTGTAAGGTTATACTTGAATTCAGGTTGAGGTTTAAAATTGAGATAAAATTCTTGCTGTAAGGTTAGTTGGTTGATTGTAAGGCCAGATAAGATTTTTGATGTAATGTTAGTTGGTTGAGGGTAAGGCGAGGTCAGACACTTGACGACAGTAAAGTATATTTGTTTGCTTGTTGAAAATTTAGTTGCTCCATGAAAGGTGAGGATAAATGGTTTATGAAAATATTGGTTGATAGTGACAAGGCGAGATCAGATGTTTGACGAAGGTTTAGATGGTTGATTGTCAGCCGAGGTCAGATGCGTGATTTCTTACCCAAGCAAGGATAAAGTTTTCATAATGGTCATGGGAATTTTTTTCTAAAAATAAGTAGCATTTTGATTGATTGACAGAACTTCTTGCACCCATTCATGATTCGATTGGATCTTCTGTTTCAGTTGAGAGATATAGAGCAAAAATCTGATACCTAAATTGTGAAAGTCACACGATACGATAACATTTTTATCCCCCGCAACAACGAAGTTGCGGGGGTATTAAAATGGGTACCGTCCGTCCGTCCATTACACTTTGTGTCCGGCTCATAACTTTGTAACTAATCAACCATTTCAATTCAAATTCGCCATGGAACTGAAGAAACATGTAATAATGTGTCATGAGTAACAATTTTATGAAAATCTACATAAAATATTAAGATTTTGGAGATAAAGTGAAAATTTTATAAGAAATCTGTTACAAGTCCTGTCCGGCTCACAACTTCTAAATTAATCATCACATATTGATCAAATTTGAAATTTTGGCAAAAAATTAAAACTCAGTTCTAAAACTGTTACAAGTCCTGTCCTGCTCACAACTTCTTAACTAATAATTCAATTCAATCAAACTTGATAAGGAGATACATACCGGTAATCATATGAAGGTGTGTCATGAAGAACAATTTGTAAAATATGTTTGTTTTCATATGATCAAATTGATCTTGCAGATCCAAATACGTGATACATAAATTCATTCGTTTGATTTTAATTTTGTCAGTTTATACGAATCATGCCTACCATCATTTCGTTTTTTTATAAGAACAGTTTCCTTCATATCCTGGAAAATTTTTGTTATTTTGTGTGACAAAAATTAATCGGCAATATGATAAGGAAAACCAATAAATATTGTGCAATTTGCGGGGGATATAGCTCGACCATGTCAGCTGCTTGTTAATAGATGTTCTGATGTTCTCTTTGCCGTGAATACAATATAAAATCTTCAAGGTGGCGCTGTGTGAGAGAGTTGCTTGCCGAACTGTGTTTACATCATAGCTCTATGAAGTCATACCAGAGACGTCATAACTTTCCACACTAGGTTTGTCAAACGCAACAAAGCTAGTGACGTCTTATTTTGTCTTTCTGGTTTTGTGCGATAAATAAAAACGATTTTTCATCATAAAAGACAATAGTTCGATTTTTCATCATAAAAGACAATAGTTCTTGGAATAAAATTATAAACTGTTTCAAATTAGAGGTTAAGTTGCAAACTACAAGAGCCGCCCATCGTGAAGTAGTGAGCAAAATTATGAATGGCCTATGAGTACATATTGTATTTATCAAGCGAGCGTAATTTTTTAATGTTACTATTTTCCCCCGTTTTGACGCATCAAATTATCTTTGATAAGAAAAAAATAGCCAACTCGGTGCTTGGAAATACGGATTATCTGTCCCTCGTGAACTATTGTGTCACTGAAGCTCGGGGTTTTATCACAATAATTAACTCAGGACAGATAATCCGTAATTCCTTGCAGCTCGTTGATTATTGTTATAATATATACGTTTAGTTGCTTATAGGCAGTTCGAAGTCGGATGCTCGATTAAGTTTAGTCGGTTAATGGTAAGCCGAGATAAGATACTTGATTAAGTTTGAAAGTTAGGCTGAAAGCAGAGTTCGTCTGCTTGAAGGGATGTTGGTTCATTGTAAGGCGCTGAAAATATAGTTGGTCGATGGAAAGCCGATGCCAGGTGTTTGATGTGAGTTTAGTTGCTTGATGGTAAGGCTTGGTCATTTGATTGTTAAACTTAGAGTTGTTTAATGACAAGACGAGGTCAAGCGATTGATGAAATTCTAATTGGCTGATGGAAAGCCGAAGTCAGATGCTTGATTAATGTAAGTTAAGTTGATTGAAGGCAGGTCGAGGGTAGATGCTCGATGTGAATGTATTTAGTTGCCTGATGTTAAAGCGAGGTCAGATGCTTGATGTAAGAAAAGTATTATACACCGGGGGCATAGCTCAGTGGTAGAGTCTCCACTCGTCACCCGGGAGACCGGTGTTCGATTCCCGGTCGCGTCATACTAAAAGACGTTAAAAGGAGGTAGTTGTTGCTGCCTTGCTTGACACTCAGCATTGTAGAGGCTGCCGGGTGCCATGGGCACAAATCAAATATCCAATGTACATGTACTGAGGACAATAAAGTGTTGTTATTATTAGGTTCTTCAATAATAATAATAAATATAACCGCTAAGCGGCAATAACAGGATTCAGCCAAATCTATGAGCTCCATTTGAAGCCTTTTGATGCATAAAAAATCATAATGCATAAAAAAAGATATTTCATGCCATTTAGCTGTAATGTGACCAAAATATGTTCTACCTAAGCAACAGAATAACAAGTTCAATCTGCAAAAGTTTGTCGGCTGAACAGGATTTGAACCCTGAAAGTTAGCACTCTGGATTCAGAGGCAAAGGCTTTACCACGAGACCACGGAAATCACTGAGGTTTGAATAGAATTTTAGCACTAAGACTTTAGGTTCATGAAGGCAAAACAAGAAATCTTGCATCCAAGAAGGAGTTCATTGACGTAGTTGTGTTTGGATGTTCCTTTTGAGCTTTCGTATGTGTTGTTTGAGGTCAGAGCGTGCTTTTGACCATTTCGAGCTCTTTGGTGTTGTTTTAGGTGGAAAATACGATGTCTAGCGAGGTTAGCGCTATTCTTAGTACACTTCCTGTGTCCCGTGGCGAAAGGCAAGGATTTAGTAACCAAAATCGAATGTACATGACTGGACAGCGTGTTTGGATGAAATGTCTTTAAGCACAAAGTGTAGAACATGCGGCCGGGAGGAAATGCATATTTCAAAGTTCAAGAGGACGACAGGCATTTTGGAAAAAATAGTTAATCGAGGATGTCACACCCTTGCGAGTGGAATCTGCCGAGCACTTAGGCAGGAATCAGGACGACCTCCTATATCTATTGACCAAGAGCCCAAGAGCTGATAGTGGCCGTCATTATGCCCTTTTCCTTAAGGGAAGGTACATTTGCTTGTACCTACGCACCCACCCGTGCCTTTGGTCTTGAAGCTAAATCTTGACCATAAAGGCTATCACAGTTTATTGGGTCCACTTGCACTTGTACAGTTTCTCTGACGGAGCTGACCCCATGTTGGAAAAATGTGTCATGGCGACCGGAAATGACTGTTCGCGATCAATGTTTTGATAGATTCTTATTGTATATATACTAGTCTTACATTCCTGAAAAAATTGCATAATTCTGAGTCTAACTTTTTGAATTATCGCCCTTTGAAAGTTGCACATTGTACTAAGTCGCCCAACTTTGAACGCTTCTAGAGACAAAACTATTTGAGATACAGTCTTCGACGACACCAAACTTTAATGTCCAATGCCTCAGCTACAACATACTCAAGTGTCAGCTCTCTGTAGCAAGTATCTTCAGAGGAGTTGATTCTCAAAGGTGCAAGGGGTCCGGAAATCCTGAAAAGTTGAAAAATCCAATATGGCGACCAAACCACGTGACCTACGACTTCATCCTGATTGCCTTTTTTGCTAAGAATGTCATTGTCCATCTCTATGTAAAATTTCAAGTCTCTAGCTGCATTTTGAAAAAAAAAACCCATGTTAATTTCTCGATTTTGGATTCGAACTGTACCTTTAATGCGACCTCTGATTTGAAAAACGAAACGTCATATTCGAAGTCTCAGTAAGGGCGAGCATCATGCAAAGTTTCGTTGTAAAAGCTTCAGCCGTTTTTGCTAAAAGCTGCGCCAAAAATCGGTGGAATAAAATAATAATAATAAAACACGCCAATAACAATAAGGATTCAGCCTGAAAGGCTGAATCCTTAATAATAATAATATGTGTTCTTATATAGCGCGCAAATCAAATCACTAAGCGATTTCTCTAGTGGCGAGTCAGAGTGGCGTTTTTATGATGCATTAGGTGGTTAACAAATTCGAAGTTAACACTTTTGCAAACAAAAGCAAACCGGGACATTCTAACACTCAACTGATGACTGATGATAAGTTTAGGAAAGTATATGTTCAATATACTTCTTATTATCCCCTGCCACGAAGTAGAAGGGGAATATAGGTATGGGCTCCGTCCGTGCGTCCGTGCGTCCATGCGTCCGAGTTAATGGGGACAGCTTTTCTCAGAAACTATTTAAGATAGGCTAAACAAATTTGCTGTGTGTTTTCAGGGTATCAATATCTTGATGGCGTTCGAAAATCAGAACTGCAAAATTATTTTACGGAGTTACTGCCCTTTTTCCGTGTTTCTGGACTCTGTTTGAGAGTGTCGTCAAAGGGGACAACTTTTCTCAGAAACTATTTAAGATAGCTTCACCAAACTTGCTGTGTGTTTTCATTGTATCAATATCTAGATGGTGTATGAAAATCAGAACCGCAAAATTATTTTTTTGACAGAGTTATTGTCATTGTTTCGAGATTTTGGACTTTGTTCGAGGATGTCATCAAATGGGACAACTTTTCTCAAAAACTATTTATGATAGAATAACAACATTTGCATTGTGTCTTAAGGGTTTCAATACCTTGATGGAGTTAAAAATGAGGTAAATGCAATTACCTATTACAGAGTTACAGCCCATTTAGGAAAATATTGGGAGCTTCGATTAAAACTTATTTGGCGGGGGATGTTGATGACCATGTCTTCTTGTTATACTTACTATTATAGAATTTACTTCATATCATATTTCAGATGAGAAAGGCCGTTAGCAAACCAAAGAGAAAGAACGTGGCGTCAAGATCTACAAACAGAAGTGATGAGGTCACTTTTGAGGACACCACTCTTTCCTCAACTCAAGTTTCAATCCATCCCAGGCATATGCCGCCAAGAAGGAGTAACAATGGGGCTTTGCAACATACAGGTATATAATTTTGAGATAAAAAACAATAAATAAAGGTTTTCTTATTCGTTCCAAACTTTGAATTATTAATTTTTAACTTTTTAGGAATCTCCAAAATGATATCTCAGAAAACGAACTCAGTTTTATTACACCTTTAGTCTACTTTGATTTATTTTAAGCAGAATCATTCATTAACCTTATACCCACGTGAATGAAGTTTTATGTGGTATTTTTTATTTGTTTTTCGGACAAAGACTCGCATGCATTCATGTGCGACCATTCAATAAGACTTGCATCAAATAGTCAACAAGCTTAAGTATTGCCTACTGTTAATGGCAGCAAAATAATTCATGCATTCGATTCTTTGTATTTTTCTGAAACACTATACATTTGTATATGTTTCGATCCGAATGGTTTAAAAAAATTGTGGTAATGTTTTTTGTTGGGAATGGCAGGGAATTTGACATTTACATATCGTACATTTAAATACATTTCAATTCTTTTCTCTATTGTTCTATATATGAGCTTAATTCTATGGGTTCGGTTATGTCAGATTTTGTTATTTCCTGACAACTCTAGTTTATAAGATATTGTGTTACAGGGGATCAGTCACTTTCAACATCCCATGCAGCAGCTGGAACTACCACAATCCAGGCAGGTAAGAAAACATAATAGTGAAATATAAGAAAAAGAATTAAAATTATTCATATTATTTAAACAAAGACCTTATATTTGAAATGATACACAGGCCCGATTTTGTGAATTTAAGAAGTATTCATTAATATCCATAAGAAAATGCCTGTTAAGATTATATTTTTGTTGTTGCAGATCATCTTCAAGTCACGTCCAATACATTCCAAATAGCAGCTGGAGCCACAAGACTAGGCACTCTGGATTCAGGTAAGATAAAATAAGAATAAGATAAAATGGAAATTGGATATGGATAAGGTAAAATCAGAATAAAGTTATTGATAAGGTGATCTGGATAAGAAAACATCAGGAAGAGATAAATGGAAATTGAATATGGATAAGGAAACATCAGAATAAAGTTATTGATAAGGTGATCTGGATAAGGAAACATCAGAATAAGATAAATGGAAATTGGATATGAATAAGGAAACATAAAATTAGAGAACATTGAAATTGAATATGGATAAGGAAACATCAGAATAAAGTTATTGATAAGGTGATCTGGATAAGGAAACATCAGAATAAGATAAATGGAAATGGTGAACATAAGTTTCCGAGGTCAATAAACCATTGGATTCACCGATAACTGAAGTCAACAACTGTTTTATTATATGATTTACGAAAGTTTCAGTTATTTTGAAAACTATTCAATTATTTTAGGTTTTTTTGGAAGCCAACTCTTTTGGGCGCTCCTTGTAGTGGCGATCTATTTTTAGCTACAGGTCATCGGATTGTTATGTTAACCTCGCGTGACGTTTCCCGCGGTCAACATAACGTTTGATCACTGTCATGACCAGTTGCCTCGACCAATCAGAAGACAGATCACTCGTCCATCATATAATAATAATTAATAGTAATTGGAAGAGTTGATCTGGATAAACAGACATCAGAATAACATAAAGGGTAAATAGACATGCATAAGGAAACAGAATAAGATGAATGGTAATTGAATATAAATATGGAAACATTAGAAAAAAATAAATGGTAATTGGATTGAATAAGGAAACATCAGAAAAGATGCTTAAGAAAACATTGAACTAGAATGATTCAAAATGGGTATGTATAAGGAAGCATCTAAGAGGGGCAGTAGCACGTTTTTTGATAATTTTAAATTGCAAACTTTTCACTGATAATTGTAAGTTAATGCTAAATGTATTATTTCGACAGTGACAAAAATCTCATTACACAAACCAATCATCCATAGTCAGATGACAAAGTATGAAGATTCACATAAAATCCATTGGCGGCCATTTTTGTGTGAACACCTTTAATTCATTTTGTGTAAGAAAAAACAGTCGCATGGCTAAACTTTAAGTTATATATTTGAATTATTACTGCTCCATTTAGTTTAAATACATTGTTTTTCAATTGGAACCATTAATTTTCATTTTCCTGACATCACCTTATATTCCCCCTAAAAACGTGCTACTGCCCCTTTAATAAGATAAATGCTTATTGGACATGAATAAGGAAACATTAAATTAAAGTAATTGGAAATTCTACCATAAATGTGCAAAATACTCGTTTCTGATTGGCTGCTTTGAACAATCAGAGGGCGTATAATTTGGTTATACAGTGCTCTGTTTACTTGGCTAATGAGCAGGAATTCATTTGTTGCCTAGCAACAAGTAGTTCTGAAATATTGCTGTTGTGTCGAAAAATTTCCGAACACAAAATATGCGTTATTTGTACACTATTTATAGAATTTATTCAAATTTTCCACAAACTTAACGATTGCAGTCTGTCAGAACCGGTAAAATATGCGACACTGACAACAGTTCAAGTTTCCCGATCGCACGGTCCATCATCTTGTAGCGTTAAACACGAAAAGGCTCGACAAAGTTTAAGCGGAAAGAATTCATACGAATTTGAATCGAAATGCGGCTTACACTTACCTTAAATTTATTTAGAATACAAACGCAATTATACCGACGTCAAGTTTGTGAATATATGCATGCGCAGAACTGAACATTACGCTAGCAACCGTCACGAAATGATAAAGCGTCTACTGAATAGAGTGAGCTCCCTTTGCATCATTCGGATAATTGTCGGTAATCTCCGAGGCCTTCATTTTGTAACGTCATTCGAGGTAACCAAATCCGTCAACACTGTGTGAATGTCGCTCCGTGGAAATCGTGCACCATGACACAGCACACATGAGTCAATGCGAAAGAATATAGTTCAGTTTTAAATCGCTATTATGGTAGAATGGAGATAAACATACTGTGTTTGGAAATCAGCGGCATATAATAGAATTATTATAGCTCTAAATTAACCATTTAAAGCCTCACACTACGCGTTCGACTTTAAATTTAATTTAGAGCTATAATTCCGTTATATGCCGCTGATTTCCAAACACAGTATGTTTATCTCTTAAGTGGATCTAGATAAGGATACATAAGAAATAGATAAATGGAATTGAAATGGATAAGGAGTCATCTGAATGAGATAAATGACAATTTGATATGAATGAGGAAACGTCAGAATAACAAAAACGGTAATTTGACATGCATAAGGAAACATCAGAATAAAATGAATGGAATTGATATGGACAAGAAATAAGGAAATGTTAGATTAAAGCAATTGGAAAGGGATCTGTATAATGACCCATCAGAATAAGGTAAATGGTTATTGTAAATGACGTCAAAAACTATACATATTCTACAAAATGGTAAATAAACTTGTTCCCGACTACTTATCTAACTTAGTTCCCGAACATGTATCGGATGCAAGTCGATATAATTTGAGAAACCGCTCCGATTTACAAAGTATCAAATGTAATACTAATACTTATTCCAAATCGTTTCTACCGGACACTGTAAAAATCTGGAATTCACTCCCGTTAGACACTGTAAATGCAACCACTTTTGGAGAATTTAAAAACAAACTAAAAGAGATAAATGTATCCCTAACCATTTTAATCTTTATCTTGGATCAAGATTTTGTCAGGTAATCCACTCTCGACTTCGGCTTGGATGTAGCGATCTAAACGGAGACAAGTTCGCTCGATTTATATCCCACACATCTGCATGTGGATGCGGACACCACTTGGAGGATGCACTCCACTTCTTTCTTGTTTGCCCCAATTACAGTCATTTAAGAATTAACGAATATTTTTATACCCCCGCCTTACAGCGTAAGCGGGGGTATATAGCGTTCATTCTTTCCGTCCGTCTGTCCGTCCGTCCCAAAACTTTGTGCGGAGCAGATCTTCAAAACTATGCATGCTAGCCTCATCAAACTTCATACACATGTCAACCATGATCCCTAGTTGTGCCTTTTGAGGGTTAGAACTATTTCTGAATTTTCATTTTTGCGGTTTCCATGGAAACATGACTAAAAAGTGACTCTTTCAGGAAGTCATTTTGTGCGGAGCATATCTCCAAAACTATGCATGCTAGCTTCATCAAACTTCATACACATGTCAACCATGATCCCTAATTGTGCCTTTTGAGGGTTAGAACTATTTCTGAATTTTCATTTTTGCGGTTACCATGGAAACGTGACTAAAAAGTGACTCTTTGAGGAAGTCGTTTTTGCAGAGCAGATCTCCAAAACTATGCATGCTAGCTTCATCAAACTTCATACACATGTCAACCATGATCCCTAGTTGTGCCTTTTGAGGGTTAGACCATCAAATTTTTTTGATTTTTGGCTATTTCCATGGAAACATGACTAAAACGGTGACTCTATGACCAAGTTCTTTGTCCGGAGCATATCTCCCAAACTATTTATGCTAGCTTCACCAAACTTCATACACTTATCAACCATGATCCCTAGATGTGCCATTTGAGGATTAGACCATCACATTTTTTAAATTTTTGGCGGTTTCCATGGAAACATGACTAAAACAGTGATTCTATGATAAATTACTTTGTCCTGAACATATTTCCTGAAATATACATCTCAGCTACACCAAATTTGCTACAAATGTCAATCGTGATTGCTGGATATGCCTTGTGAGAGTTAAACAATATATATGGATTTTCTTCTCTGTGGTTTCTTTGGAAAACATAACTAACAAAGTGACTCAACAAAAATAGTTTTGTCCTCAGTGCATCTCGTAGAATATTCATTTTAACTACCTCAAATTTGAAACAAAGATCAACCATTATCTCTAGATGTACCCTTTTAATTGTAAAACCTATCAATGAATTTGGTATTTGGGTTTCCGTTGAAAGAAGACTTACACAATGACTTACTGTATACTCAACTATCATACTTTAACCAATATTAATCAGTTTTACTATTTGAAATTCTTTGAACAAAGTGGGGAGCGGGGTTATGTGAGCTTTGCTCGCTTCTTCACTTGTTTTACTAAGGGTTTTAATTTACAATCAATTCTTCATGGAAATGCTGAGGCAACTCAGCAAGTAAATGATGAACTATTAAAGTCTATTCATAATTTCATTAAGAAATCTCGTAGATTCTTGGAATTCTACTAACTATAGTTAACCACTGCCTTGCCATTTCACTAAACAATTACCGATTAAATATCATATTTATGACTTCAACTGCATCTGTGTAACTTTCATTAATATCTGCCATATTATTTGTTCTTTCTAGAAATGCTTGCATTACATGAATTTTTGTTTGTGAACGTCACGCATTTTATTTAGTCATGATTTGTAGGGAGCGGCATTAACATTAGCGCTGATTTGCTTGTTTGCCAATCCCATCACACTCAGTGAATAAAATATGTTTAAACCATTGTAATTTGAATAAGGGAATATTCAATTTGGACAAGAAAACACCAGAATGAGATAAATTGTAAGAAGATATGAATAGTGGTAGTCATTTCTTACGATTAAATATTGCATTGCACGACATTGACACAACCAATACTCAATCAATAAAAACTTATTATGATACTAACAAGATAGCATCACAATACGGGTACTATTCACAGGAACTGCCCAATTCAAAATTCTTGCAATATGTTGAATTGAGTTTTCCTCCCTCTCGGCAGAGCCATTTACAGACTACATAGAGATGGAAAAGGGTTCTGTTAGTGCTAGGAGGCAGGTAAAAAACCTTGCAGCTTTGTCTGCAGCCTCCATGATCACCTTTCCGCCTCCACAAAGCGTTGTGTAGGAGGACGTCGGGGAGACCAGGACAGGATGGGTCAGGACAGGATGGGGTAGGACAGGATGGGGTAGGACAGGATGGGTCAGGACAGGATGGGGTAGGACAGGATGGGCCAGGACAGGATGGACCAGGACAGGATGGATCAGGACAGGATGGACCAGGACAGGATGGGGTAGGACAGGATGGACCAGGACAGGATGGACCAGGACAGGATGGGGTAGGACAGGATGGACCAGGACAGGATGGACCAGGACAGGATGGACCAGGACAGGATGGACCAGGACAGGATGGACCAGGACACAGGACAGGATGGACCAGGACACAGGACAGGATGGACCAGGACAGGATGGACCAGGACAGGATGGACCAGGACAGGATGGGGTAGGACAGGATGGACCAGGACAGGATGGACCAGGACAGGATGGATCAGGACAGGATGGACCAGGACAGGATGGGGTAGGACAGGATGGGCCAGGACATATGGGCTAGGACAGCAGACAGTCCACACCTCCACCCTGCTCCAGCTGGCATCTGTTCCTGTCAGGGTCAATGGCTGCTGCGTGTATGTTTCCTCAACCTGTACGAAAGAAGAGAAGGACACAACTCGCTGTGTCATCATAGGTCGGGGATCAGGACTTTGTTGATCCTACAGACCCTGCCAAATTACGATTTCGCAATCAGTGGCAATGGGAGTCTGAACAAGGACATTACAGATTAGGTGAGACCGTGTCTGAGTTGGGGAGATTTTCCGGTTCAGTTGGTGCCCAGGTTTTCCTTTTAGGTCAAGCGGTTGTGATTTGAGACATCCCGTGAGGAGGTGGCTCCGTACCAGTCAAGGTAGATATTCCACAATCGTCCCAACCGCCTTATCTAACTGCTGGTCCTCCCA
This sequence comes from Steromphala cineraria, assembly GCA_916613615.1. NCBI lineage: Eukaryota > Metazoa > Mollusca > Gastropoda > Trochida > Trochidae > Steromphala > Steromphala cineraria. Next base: position 16,307,477 of record OU744734.1, read on the forward strand.
GTTCCTGAGCCATCTATTCCATTTCTCCTACGTCAGACGTAAAGTGTGGGACGCCCATTCCATCTGGCGCACCTGAATAAGTGGCCCGTTCAATCTATAGGACGGTAAACTCAATGGCACACACAGGCTGGACCATGACAGCGATCGGTGGAGATAGGATAAAGGAGCTCGTCCTTATCTTCATGACAGGGGGGCCTGAGGCAGGTTATGGACAGTGCTGAATGATCTATGATGAAATCGTCCCACCTCTGTATGACCTGGTTCCGACATGCGGTCGGAGATCAACAATAACCCTGAGTTGGTCGGCACCACCCTGGAAGTTAGTTTGTTTGTCCCCCGACGCCGCGAAGTGCGAAGCGGGGGACATAGTATTCAGCTCCGTACGTCTGTCCGTAAGTCCGTATGTCCGTACGTCCGTCACGCTTCTTGTTAGCGTGATATCTAATGAACTGCTCAACCGAGAATCTTCAAACTTGATACCAGTCTTCATCTGTGGAATACGCAGACCTGAAAAGTTTTTGGTGACCTTGACCTCATTCTCAAGGTCACGGCGAGACTTTGACCAGTTTTGAAAATGTTGTTAGCGCGATATCTAATGAACTGCTCAAACTAGAATCTTCAAACTTGGTACCAGTCTTCATATGGGGAATACGCAGACCTGAAAAGTTTTCGGTGACCTTGACCTCATTTTCAAGGTCATGGCGAGACTTTGACCAGTTTTGAAAATGTTGTTAGCGCCATATCTCATGAACGCTTCAACCTTGAGTCTTCAAACTTGGTACCAGTTTTCATCTTGATAATACGCAAACACCAATCGATTTGGGTGACCATGACGTCATTTTGAGCGTTTTTTTAGATGTTGTTGGCGCGATATGTCGTGAACCATTGCATTAAGTATCTTCAAATTGGTACCAATGATTTGGAGAATACGCAAGCACCAATCTGTACTAATCTTTATTTTGGAATATGTTAACACCAATCAATTTGGGTGACCTTTCATGTCAAAGATGCTGAAAACCAATGACATTCTCATAAGAATAATAACAATTGAATGAAATATTCTTGATTGCGGTGGGGGACATGGTCACGTTTGTGACAATTACTTGTTTTTATTTATCATCATGTTTACAGTGCAAAAGAAGTGTGTGATGAAATACTATTCTTACAAGTTCAATACATGTACAAATGCACTGTTTCCGCGGAAACTAATGCTGATAGTGGATTTAAGTGTTATGGCTAAAACTGCACCGTGGAAAAACAACACCAAATTTGCGAAATCGGTACCGAAACCACTGATGGGGAAAATGGAACACAGAACAAGACGAGACGGAAAGAAATATTATATTGTTATTATATATAATTTTTAGCTCATCAGGTCTGAAAGACCCGATGGGCTTAAAGCATGGCATGCCGTCTGGCGTCCTTCCATCCGTCCATCCGTCCATTCGTCCATCCATAAACTTTTCACATTTTCGACTTCTTCTCAAGAACCAATGACTCTAGAGAGCTGGTGTCCGGCGTCCGGCGTCCGACTGTCTGTCCGTCCATCCGTCTGTTAACTTTGTGGAATTTCAACTTCTTCTTTAAAACCATAAGGCCTAGAAAGCTGAAACTTGGTGTACAGACTCCTTAACTAACGAGCATTATAAATTGTAGCTTTGGTGGCCTTTTGACCCCTATTAAAGAGGGACTGATATGCTATATGACAACTTCTGGGATTCATGAAATAGTGATAACAATTTCACATGGACTCAACTTTAAATTTCTGAAATCGACCTAAAACGGCTTCATTGCGACTGTATAAATAACACCGCCTAATTAGGCCGGCGAACAGAATAAAACGCACTGAAGCGTGACTGACTCGTGACCTGTTAGTAGGTAATGTGATACCCAGTTGTGCCCTCGTTATGTAAGACAATACAAGCTAACAGTACAGCTCGATATTTAACATCCCAAACAACATCCAAACATCTCAAACCTTCAATAAATCGGTCGTTTATTTATTCAACTGGCAATTTGTATTGATAAAAATGTAAGACCCTGATTAGAAACAAAGTTGTTCGAATAATGCTGCAGCATGTAGATGGTCTCGCTTTGTGCAATGTTGTCATAAGACGGAAGTATTTTGGTCATAAACAATTGCTCACTTGTGAATCGTTATATCTTCGTGCACAGTTATTTGTTGTTATTGAATATTACTTTAGTAGCACAGCAGAGAGGATTTTATTATACAATTCTATTTTTTTTACATTTAAACCAATTTAAAAAAATGCATTTGACTTCCATTTGTACCAGGATAAAAAATATACGTTTTTCTTAGTTATTTAATTTAGTGATGGATAACTTACAATTCTCAATGAAAGGCATGTATTGGATGATGACTGATGTCGTGTTTAAAACATTATTTCAATATGGCATTTCACTGACAATCTTAATGTTTTCACTCTTGTACATAGAGGAGATATTTTTCACAACAATACCCGATACATGGCCCAATAGAATGAAGATGTATTAAATGAATCTTATCCAAAATGATTATCAGATAAAGTAACAGTATTCCTAATTTCAACAGGTTATAATTTACCAATCGGAGAAAAAAAGGGATGTTAAGGAATACAATTGCTAATTGATGTTATCTAATTACCTGATTTCATAAAATAGCCAGGTGTTGATGATTGTGCATTATATAACCTACCTGATATATCATCATTTGAAAGCTTTTAATTGGGAAACAGACAGGGAATACGATAGACAGTAAAGTAATTGTGTAATAAGTGAGTATCTGATCTAAAGAAAGTGTATGAACACCTGCAGACCAATGTCATTGTTTATTCAACCTTTTTACACAACGTTCAAATCTAAATGTGAGCATTGTAATTTCGGATTATTACCATAAATAAGTCAAAAACTTTGTGCTATGTTTTACATTTTACTAATCTCTTTTTTCTCTGCATGCCAAACTGTTAATTCAGTGAAAATGCGAGCTCGAAACAGAACATCGGTGTAGTGATCGGAACACGTGAGTTCGATGTAGATTGTCACATTGCTCTATTTGACCTAACACAGCGGGTCAATTTGGCGTGAAACGATCAATGTGATGGGAATTTGTTTACAGAGACTTCATCAGAAGATATTCTAGGACAGTTGACAGCAACACAATGATATGACATACTGTTAATCGCTTGGAAAACGCAGAATTACGGATTTCGCCTATCATTTTCCATATAAGCAGACAAACGCTTCACCTACTGTCACGTCATTTCCGGTATCCTCTTCCCGTGACCTCTCAGTCTTGTTTTGGTTTGTCCCTGGACGGCGACAAGCAGACGCCTTGTTACGCAATGTTTACTTAGCTGTAGCTTCATTGAGAAAGTGTGTATCGTTGCTGTTTTGGCCTTATATTTATGTTATATAGTTATTTGACTAATATCTTATGAAAAATATTTAAAAAAGGTTATACAGCGCCTCTTTAAGGGCCAGAGGGTCCACGCCCTTAAAACTTATTTTCAACTTCATCTACAGAAGCCAAAGGCCGAGAAAGCTGAAACTTTGTGAATATACTCTTTAACTAGTGAGGATTATGATTGATAGCGTTTGTGGCCCCGTGGCCCCTGAAAAGGGGCCTCAGGGGCCACACCCTTAACCTTATTTCATTTTTTTTCTCCAAAAGCATCAGGTCTAGAAAGCTGAAACTTTCCTAAGTAAGATAAGGAGGATTCCAAATTGTACATTTGGTGACCCTGTGGTCCAAAGTAAGGGGGGAACCACATTTGCCACACCCTAAAGCAAAATTGATATGAAGCCTGATGATCTACAGACCCACTTGCTCTATTTTTATTCTGTATTGTATACCTGTAATATCAGCGCATGTCACTTTATTTCATCTTTAACTATGATCCCTCATAAAAGGTTCACTGTGCGATAATCAAGCTCACAGCTTGCCTCATATCAATTTATCATTGGTAAATGTACTATATATTCGCCATGTTATTAAAACTCCACACTGTTGAAAAAAAAATGTTCAAACAAGTCGAAATGCGACCACCCAGTCATACATATATATATATTTATATTTATGTAAAAATTAAATGTTCATGGTTTATGTATTAGATAAACATCTAAAATACAATTTGAAATACATGGTTTATGTATTAGATAGACATCTAAATTACAATTTGAAATTTTCAGTTTGTTATTTTTAAAGAATATATATATATATATATATATATATATCTATATATATGGATAAAAACCAAAAGTCTGGAAATGATTTGAATTCCCGACAGGTTTCACACTATTCAGTGATCATCCTGCGGTCTTTATGATGTTGCCATGCTATGACGTCACAGAACAATGGGCGTATAACTCATGAAAATCGATGCGTACCCACAGATTAATAACTTTTATCTTTTACGTCAATCTCATGTAATAATTGTTAGGTGACATCAATTACATTTAGTTGTAGCTTTAAAACGTTTATTAAATAATGTTCTTTCAATTTTCTCTTTTCGTCAATGTTTGACATGAATTTATAGATGGGGAATTTTGAAATCTGGAATTGTAACCCCGAGGCATCGTTCTATATGCCGAAGATTACATAGGACAGACGATGGACACACTTAGATCAAGAGAAATGGTCCATAAACAGCAAATCAGGGACCCGTCCTGCAGCAACATTGTACTGAGTACACATATAGAAAGTTTCTTATATATTTATTACTTGAACCATGAAGAAGTTTTTTTAGTGAAAACCATTTAAAAGGCTGATGCACCAAAAGAAACATATTTTCTCTGACACTATCACACTTTACTTAATGAATTAAATTTCGGTTTTTGATTCACCCGATGATACCTTAAAACGAGTATGAAAGCTATTTCAGAAAAATAATTTTGACAGAGTTATATATCTTGATGTAACAGGTCAAATGGGAACTAGTTTTCTCAGACACTATTGCATGCTAGGTGAATGAACATAATTTAGTATTAGATTTCATCGACTTATGACCTAATAGCTTAGTTTTTATCTATTGTTTTAATTCATTGAATATTTACAGAAACTTTAAAGCTGAAGCTGACAGAAGCCAAGACAACTTTCGTCCCCACAAAGTCATTCGAGGACATCAGACATTGCCTGGATCAGAACTGCCATGTGACCATCTGTGGAGCATCAGGAGAAGGGAAGACCACGATGGCCCTGATGCTCGGGGACAAGTACAGAAAACAGGGGTATGAGCTGGTCTTTGTGGACAGGCCAGAGGTGTTTGATCTTGGGTCTTGTATCAGTTCAGGTCAAAAGATTTGTCTCATTTTTGATGATATTTTTGGCCCAGATGGTCAATCAACTAACTTCAGTCACGTAAACAGGTTGTGTGATACATTGAAACTGCATATTGACAATTGCCTCAAATTAAAGCTGAATGGCGCAGCAGACAGGAAGAAGGAAGAGCCAGACCATATCAGAAAAGGAAAGAAAAAGGAAGTTCCAGACCAGGTCGGAAAAGAAAAAAAAAAGGAAGTTCCAAACCAGGTCAGAAGAGGAAAGAAAAAGGAAGTTCCAGCCCAGGTCAGAAAAGGCAGCAAAAAGGAAGTAACAGACCAAATCAGAAAAGACAACAAAAAAACGTTACATCAAACTACAAGCTTTCAATCGAAACAAATTCGAGTTATTTTCACAACTAAAACTTATAACTTCAAAGACGGAGTTTCTAGAATGCAATTTGAACCTATGTTCAACAAATCAGTCGTAGATGTCACAGTCAATCCTGAATGTTCTTACTCAAAGCAGGAGAAGAGGGCAATTTTCGAAAAACACAGAGAAATGAATCCTCGAAGAAAGCTTGAAGACAAAGACATAGAAGCAGTCATCAACCAAGATTCATCTCTGTTTGGTTTCCCATTGACTTGCAGCTTGTTCTTTAACTTTTCATCATTTACTGACAAAGCAGCAGACTTCTTTAGAAGACCCATACACTATCTCAGAAGAGAATTGAACCCTATCATAAAGAGGGGCAATGAACAAGCAGCAGCACTGATGGTTGTCTTGTTGTGTGAAGGAAACGTCAAACTTTCTGAATTGGAATCTCAGAGCGAGAGTGAGAAAGTTGACAAAATGCTGATGCATGTTTCAAGCTTTACAAACTCTGCTTCCCGATCAAGTATAGCTAGTGCTGCACGGAGCTTCAGAGGAACTTTTCTATCCAGGGGAGACAACCTCTGCTTTGCTCACTCTTCTATATATGATGCATGTGCTTGTGCTTTGTTTCAAGTCAATCCTACGTTTGTGATTCAGTATTGCAGCTTAGAGTTCTTGTATGATCGGCTGAAACCAGGAGCAGGAACTGTAGTTGAAACTGGAATATCGGACAAATTACACTATCTCTTTATATCTGAAGAATATTTCCCCTTGGTTATTAAAAGATTTGTGTCCTCTTTGAAAGAGGGTGTCTTTTCAAAGACAGTTGCCCATCCTATAATGCAAAATGAATTGTTTGTTAAAACGTTTTTGGAAGAGGCTTGCAAATACACAGCTGACAACAGAGCCTTGATCCAATGGAAAGAACTTGGAAAAGGTTTCCTGTACTGGGTTGTGAAAAGTAAGAGCATTTATTTGGTTGAAAATATTGAAAAGATTCTTGAGGTCACCTTAACAGATAACGACATCAGAGAGGCACTTCTTGCAGCTGTTGAATGTGACAGTTTGAGTCTCTTTCAACTCCTCATGGGTAAACTAGAAGAAAAACTAGATATGACAGACTTGAATAAGCACCTTCTTGACAGTGCAAAAAGCAGTGGTGAAGAAATGGTGAAATATTTGCTTCAGATCGGAGCAAATGTTTCATCAATTGACCAAAATGGACAAACTTTCCTACATCTTTTATGTATTTATGACAGGCCTTTTATACTGGAGTTAGTAACAAATCATGCACAGAAGGAGGCTCTCGATTTAGCATATACAATGCTTGATGATGACAAGAGAACTCCACTGATGTTGGCAACTTTACACGGATCATGGGACTGTTTCAAGCTGATTAAAGATTATGTCAAAACGTCTGTCAAGGAAAGTTTGATTCACCTTGCATGTAAAGGTGGAAATATGGAAATAGTCAAAAATGTGCTGACACATGAAAATCTCAATGAGAGAGATGAGAGTGGAAAAACACCAATAATGGTAGCCGCCAGTCTGGCAAAGTCAGATATATTTGAGCTACTTTTGTCTCAAAATGCTAATATCACACTTGCTGATGAGGATGGGGACAGATTGGTACATCATGCATGTTTTGGAGGTGATAAACACATCGTTGAAAGTGTTTTGACACCTCAGAATATAAACAGTAGGGGGCGCCTTGGTAGGACACCTATCCTGGTAGCTGCTCTTGCAGCGAAGGCAGATATATTTCACTTACTCTTGCACAAAGCTGATAAAACACTTGTTAATGAAAATGGACAAACATTGCTACATTATGCATGTGCTGGAGGTAATATACACATCGTTGAAAGTGTAATGACACCTCAGAATATGAACATTGAAAGTCACTATGGATTGACCCCCATAATGAGGGCAGCTCAAGAATCAAAGCCAGAGGTTTTTGACCTTCTTTTGTCTAAAGGAGCTGATGTCACACTTGTTGATGAGAATGGGGACTCATTGATACATCACGCATGTATTGGAGGTAACACACACATTGTTGAAAGTACCCTGACACTTCAGAATATCAACAGAAGAGGTATGAATGGATATACACCTGTAATGTGGGCAGCTCAAGAATCAAAGCCAGATGTTTTTGACCTACTTTTGTCTAAAGGAGCTGATGTCACACTTGTTGATGAGTATGGAAACACATTGCTACATCACGCATGTATTGGAGGTAATACACACATTGCTGACAGTGTTCTGACACCTCAGAATGTCAACAAGAGAGGTAGGTTTGAAGGGACGCCTATAATGGTAGCAGCTCAAGAATCAAAGCCAGATGTATTTGACCTACTTTTGTCTAAAGGAGCTGATGTCACACTTGTTGATGAGGATGGGGACTCATTGATACATCACGCATGTATTGGAGGTAACACACACATTGTTGAAAGTGTTCTTACACCTCAGAATATCAACATAAAGGGTCGGTTTGAAAGGACGCCTATAATGGCAGCAGCTCAAGAATCAAAGCCAGATGTAGTTGACCTACTTTTGTCTAAAGGGGCTGATGTCACACCTGTTGATGAGGATGGAAACTCATCGCTGCATCTTGCATGTATTGGAGGTAACACACACATTGTTGAAAGTGTTCTTACACCTCAGAATATCAACAAGAGAGGTAGGTTTGAAATGACGCCTATAATGGTAGCAGTTCGACAGGCAAAACCAGATGTTTTTGACCTACTTTTGTCTAAAGGAGCTGATGTCACACTTGTTGATGAGGATGGGGACTCATTGATACATCACGCATGTATTGGAGGTAACACACACATTGTTGAAAGTACCCTGACACCTCAGAATATCAACAGAAGAGGTATGAATGGATATACACCTGTAATGTGGGCAGCTCAAGAATCAAAGCCAGATGTATTTGACCTACTTTTGTCTAAAGGAGCTGATGTCACACTTGTTGATGAGGATGGGGACTCATTGATACATCACGCATGTATTGGAGGTAACACACACATTGTTGAAAGTACCCTGACACCTCAGAATGTCAACAAGAGAGGTAGGTTTGAAATGACACCTATAATGATGGCAGCTCAAGAATCAAAGCCAGATGTATTTCACCTACTTTTGTCTAAACGAGCTGATGTCACACTTGTTGATGAGTATGGAAACACATTGCTACATCACGCATGTAATGGAGGTAACACACACATTGTTGAAAGTACCCTGACACCTCAGAATATCAACAGAAGAGATATGAATGGATATACACCTATAATGGTAGCAGCTCAAGAATCAAAGCCAGAGGTTTTTGACCTACTTTTGTCTAAAAGAGCTGATGTCACACTTGTTGATGAGTATGGAAACACATTGCTACATCACGCATGTATTGGAGGTAATACACACATTGCTGACAGTGTTCTGACACCTCAGAATGTCAACAAGAGAGGTAGGTTTGAAATGACACCTATAATGGTAGCAGCTCGACAGGCAAAACCAGATGTATTTGACCTTCTTTTGTCTAAAGGAGCTGATGTCACACTTGTTGATGAGTATGGGGACTCATTGATACATCAAGCATGTAGTGGAGGTAACACAAACATTGTTGAACGTGTTCTGACACCTCAGAATATCAACAGAAAGGGTATGAATGGATATACACCTATAATGAAGGCAGCTCAAGAATCAAAGCCAGAGGTTTTTGACCTACTTTTGTCTAAAAGAGCTGATGTCACACTTGTTGATGAGTATGGAAACACATTGCTACATCACGCATGTATTGGAGGTAATACACACATTGTTGAACGTGTTCTGACACCTCAGAATATCAACAGAAAGGGTATGAATGGATATACACCTATAATGATGGCAGCTCAAGAATCAAAGCCAGAGGTTTTTGACCTACTTTTGTCTAAAGGAGCTGATGTCACACTTGTTGATGAGTATGGAAACACATTGCTACATCACGCATGTATTGGAGGTAATACACACATTTCTGACAGCGTTCTGACACCACAGAATGTCAACAAGAGAGGTAGGTTTGAAATGACACCTATAATGGTAGCAGCTCGACAGGAAAAACCAGATGTATTTGACCTACTTTTGTCTAAAGGAGCTGATGTCACACTTGTTGATGAGAATGGGGACTCATTGATACATCACGCATGTATTGGAGGTAACACACACATTGTTGAAAGTACCCTGACACCTCAGAATATCAACAGAAGAGGTATGAATGGATATACACCTGTAATGTGGGCAGCTCAAGAATCAAAGCCAGATGTATTTGACCTACTTTTGTCTCAAGGAGCTGATGTCACACTTGTTGATGAGGATGGGGACTCATTGATACATCACGCATGTATTGGAGGTAACACACACATTGTTGAAAGTACCCTGACACCTCAGAATGTCAACAAGAGAGGTAGGTTTGAAATGACACCTATAATGATGGCAGCTCAAGAATCAAAGCCAGATGTATTTCACCTACTTTTGTCTAAACGAGCTGATGTCACACTTGTTGATGAGTATGGAAACACATTGCTACATCTAGCATGTAATGGAGGTAACACACACATTGTTGAAAGTACCCTGACACCTCAGAATATCAACAGAAGAGATATGGATGGATTTACACCTCTAATGTGGGCAGCTCAAGGAGGACATATCAACATCGTGGACTACCTGTGTGAGAAGGGGGCTGACCTGACATGTCTTGATTCAGATGGGAGGGATGTTGTAGCTGTAGCTGAGGATGCTGACAAGGAGGAGGTTGTCAAATATCTGAAAAGTCGCATCAATTGATATGAAATTCAAGAACATGTATCGTCTTGATATCACGAGTGTTGATAGTGATAAAGATTTGAATTATTCTGTGAATATCAATCAAAATCACATTCTGTTTTTCTAACACTGATATTTCAAAAAATATGCCAACAGTACAACCTTGATACATATTCATTAACTGTTTTGTTAACTTTTTTGGCTTAAACTTCTCCACCATAGTTTCTATAATAAACCTGGTTGAAAAGGAACAATAGATACATTAGATGATCAGTTTTACGTTTTGTTCCAAACTTAAAGATCTACACCCCATGCTCTTAAACTTATTTTCCCAATGTTCTTATAAAATGTTATAGCTAAATATTGCGTGCTGTTTGCATATATTCTTTCAGGTTTATTTTAGACATGGAATTTTTGAATTAATAAAGTAATGTACATTATAAATGTTTACATTTGCCCCTCTGTTAGGGTCAAAGTAAGCCTCTTTTATTATTTAGTTAATAAAATGGTTTGAATCTTGGGAAACGTTATAGTACTCTCGGAAATCCTAAAACTATACTAACTGAAAAGTACAATGCAAAAAGGCACTCATAAACAAAAATCAGGTGACACGTAAAATAAAATATCTTTTTTTAGAAATAAGATTTAAATTTGAATTATTGTATATCACAGTAAATGCTTTGATTATCAATGAGATCCATCTGTAAAATCGACAATCATAGACAACACAATTTCTTATGGTTTGTTATGTAAATAAATTATAATAGTATTTATATATTTATTTTGTATGATATTATTTTGTACAGCTGTACATAGTATTCTACAGTTTATATAGGAGATCAGTGAATAGTGAGACAAGTGTTTTAGAAAATAATGTTTTGTATTGAACAAGTGAGCCTGTTTTTTTTGGATAGAAATATAGCGTCTGTTTATGTATATTATCATCAATTTCATCGTTCCTGTAATGTACTTGTTATGCAAGATTGGATGTACCGAGTTTTGAACCTATATAGAATGTATATCCTGTATTTTAATGAGAAATATTTAATGAAATGTCCTTCCCGGGAAACTTCGTGATTATATGCCCTGTGTGGTTGATATAATGTAATACCCTACCGCCGTGGTTCCTTGGTTCCGAAATGCTTTTATTTCCGGGCCATATCTAAAAAACATTCATAATTTTTTTACGAAACTAGGTATTGGTTAATTGTAATGGTTGCCTGGTGCCTTTATAACTTTGGATATTCTGAACTTTTTCCCGGTTTAAATGTTAACAATTTGAACTGAGCGTATATACGAAGAAGGGTCATTTTCCGGCGGCTATCTAAAAATCTATTGCGAATTGTATTACTAAACATCGCTTGTGGTTAGACGAAGTTGGGAAGTGGTGCCATTTGCTTCTTATATATTCTAAACCTTTTTTCTGGTTTACATGGAAACAATTTGATATATGGTGGATAGTGTCCTTTCAGACCTCTTTCTTAAAATCTAAGATTTGTTTACCAACGCCTTACCTCATAAGCGGGGTTATAAAGTGTTCATCCTGTCTATCGTCTCTCCATCACAAAACTTTATTCTAACATACAAAGACAAAGTATGATTTCATTTTCATAGACAATGTATGATTTTATGTTCATAGACAAAGTATGATTTCATGTACAAGGATAAAGTATGATTTCATGTACAAGGATAAAGTATGATTTTATGTACGAAGACAAACTATAGTTTCATGTATAAAGAAGGAGTATGAGTTCATGTAGATGGATCAGAATGTTTCATGTACAAGGACAAAGTATGTTGACAGGTCAGTGAAGAAAGTTTGTCAATTTGTCTATTCATGAGGTTTCATGACATGTATTCATATATAATGATGACATTTTTATATAGGTAAAGTATACATTGATAAAGTATGAAATGATGTACATAGATAAAGTATAGTGACAGGTTTTTGGATACAGTTTGATGACGTATTCATTGATAAAGCTTGGTGACATGTGAATATAATATAAAGATTGCTTGTGTATATATGGAAATTAAGAGTTCATGAACAAAGACATAGTATGATTTCATGTGCATGATTGTATAAGGTAGTAGACAAAGTATTTTACATATATAGAGTATGGTGGTAAATCAATAGATATGGTATGATTTCATTAAAGTATGATGATAATATAATTTCAAGTATATTTCATGTTCATTGATAAAGTATGATTTTATGCAAATAGACAAAGTATCATATCACATGCATAGATAAAGGTGATATATCATGTGCAAAGATAAAGTATGATATCACGTATCTAAATATAGAAAGAAAACCTATCGTTTGGTAAAGTAGGATATTATAAAGGTTAAGTATGTTTTCATGTACAAAGACAATGTATGGTGACAAGTCTATTGATAAAGTTTGCTGGCATGTGAAAATATGTAAAATGATCTCATGTGTATATAGGTAAAGTATGGTTTCATTTACAAAGACCAATAAAGGCAAATAAAAGGACAGATAAAGTGAACATTTGAAAAAAGATAAGGGATGTACATCAGTTTGGTTTTAAAGGGGCACTAGCACGTTTTAAGGGGGAATATAAGGTAATGTCAAGAAAATGAAAATAATGGTTCCAATTGAAAGACAATGTATTTAAACTTAATGGAGCAGTAATAATTCAAATATAAAACGTTAAGTTTAGCTATGCGACTGCTTTTTCTTACACAAAAATGAAATAAAGGTGTTCACACAAAATGGCGCCAATGAATTTTATGTGAATCTTCATATTTTGTCCTCTGACTATGGATGATTGGCTTGTGTAATGAGCTTTTTGACATTGTCAAAATAATACATTAAGCATATATTTAAAATTATCAGTGAAAATTTTAATATACAAAATTATCAAAAAACGTGCTACTGCCCCTTTAATAGACAAGTATTATATCGTGTACAAGATTACATCTGAATTTTATGTACATGATTGTATGTAATAAGAAAAAATGTATTGTGCATAGATAGAGTATGGTGATAAATCTATAGATAGGTTATGATTTCATATACATGGTTAGAGTATGATTTCATGATTTGATTATAGTATAATGATATATAGGTATAGTAGGATTTAATGTACATTGTCAAAATATCATATCATATGATGACACTTTATAAAATATGGAATTATGTTACTGTATTATACTTATGTAAAGTATGATCACGTATCCTTTGATAAAGTATGATAATATATAAGTGAAACGTGGATGTATGTTAATAGATAAAGTATTATAACGTATCCTTTTATAAAGTATGATGAGATATTGGTAAAGAATGTGTTCCTGTACATATGAACTATAATTAGCTATCCTTTGTTATCCCACTGGTATACATATACCAGGGATTATAGTCATCGCCCTGTCCGTCTGTCTGTCCGTGATTATTTTGTTTTCTGACCAGAATTAAAAAAAATATCAGACTTAGGTCAAAGAAACTTAGTTTGTGGATCAGTCAGCATATGTACACGTGGCTTTTGGTATTTTCAACTTCTTCAAATTCTATTTTGGACGGTTTCAACGGAAACGTAACAACGGACCAGAACTAAAAAAACTGTACATGTTGGACCTTGATCAATGAAACTTGCTATGTAGAATAGTAAGCATATATATATGAGCCTTTTGGTATTTTCAACTTCTTTGGATTCATATTGTTGGTGCTTTCCATGGAAACCTAACTTTATTTGGGACCGGTGGGATATGTGATCTTCTGAAAACTCTTGTTAAAGAATGATAATGTATTGGTAAACTATGCTTTCATGTACATAGATCAACTGTGATTATGTATTTTGTTATTAAGTATGAGATATAGGTAAAATATACTTCATATACATATATGAATAATAATGATATATAGGTAAAGTATACTTTCGTGCACATCGCTGTTTAAGTAGTCGACATGGTATTGTCAGGTGTACATAGATAACGTTTGGTGATAAGTATGGATATATATGTAGTATATACATGCAGTATATATTTTGATTAAATTGTCATTGCGGTCAAATAAATATTGATTTGTTTTGGGATCAATGTTATCATCTACAATATATTTAGTTTATGAGCATTAATATTGTTTAAGATTCAGAAGTTTGTTGTAAATTTACATAGTTCTAAAAAATGTGAAGATAATTGTTTGTGTAACTTGATATGTCATTGTTAGCTTTTTAGCTCATCTGACCTGTAAGGACAGACGGGCTTATGGCATGGCATGGCATGGTGTCCGGCGTCCGTCCGTCCGTCCGTAAACTTTGTAAATTTTCAAATTCTTCTCCAGAAGCATAAGGACTGGAAAGCTGAATCTTTGTGTACAGACTCCATCACTAGTGAGGATAATAAATTGTAGGTTTAATGGCCCTCTGGCCCCTAATAAGAGCCACAGGGACCACGCCCTAAAAACTTATTTTCATCTTCTTCTCCAGAAGCATAAGGCCTAGAAAGCTGAACCTTTGTGCACAGACTTCTTGACTAGTGAGGATTATAAATTTTAGCTTTGGTGGCTCTGACGCCCTTTTTAAGGGCCACAGGGGCCACGCCCAAAAACATTTTTCATCTTCTTCTCGGCAGCATAAGGTCGAGAAAGCTGATACTTTGTGTACAGACTCTTTGACTTGTGAGGATTAGAAATTGTAGCTTTGGTGGCCCTGTTGCCCCTAATATGGGCCACAGGAGCCACGCCCTTTAAACTTTTAAAAATCTTTTTCTCAAGGAGCGGAAGGGCTAGACAGATTCCTTGTACAGACTCCTTGACTAGTGAGGAATACATTTTTTAGCTTTCGTGGCCCTGTGACCGCTAATGAGGACCACAGTGGCCACGCCCTTAAAACCTATTTTCATCTTCTTCTCCAGAACCATAAGGCATAGAAAGCTGACACTTTCTGAAAAATCTCCTTGAATAGCGAGGAAGAGAATTAATGGCTTTTGTAGGCCACAACCTAAAACATTTTCCCTCTTCTTCTCCAGAAGCATAAGCCCTAGAAAGCTGTAAGCTTGTGTACATACTACTTGTCTAGTAAGGAATGTAATTCATGACTTGGTGACCCCTTATAACGGCCACACCCTTAAAACCCTTTGTCATCTTTTCTCCAGAAGCTTAAGACTTAGAAAGGTGAAGCCTTGTAAACAGTCACCTTAGTAAGAGAAGAAGGATTTTAAATCGTATATTTGGTGACCATGTTGACCCTACTTAAGGGGAAAACCACTTAAGCAAAATTGATTTGAAGCCTGATGAGCTACAAAGCTAATGGCTATATTTTTTGTTGCAAATTTGAGTTTTATGTAGTTACTGAGATACTATCAATAGCAGACAATGAAAAGTGTAATTATCAACACGAAAATCTCACTTTTGAATATTTCATTGCATATTAAACTGTGTATGATTTCAAACTATAAAACATGTCCGTGCAAAAATAAATTAGTTTTATTTGTAAATGTTTTTGTCGTTTGCTTTCATACATGTACATTCCCCAAGCAATTTCACTTTTGGGAAATCAAATCTGTAACCTCAATTACTTTATTGCTTGATACAACGCCATTGATTTACTTCTTCTTAAAGGGGCACTAGCATGTATTTTTAAAAAATTCATATTTTCACTGATTATTGTATGTTAATGCTAAATGTATTATTTTCATAGTGTCTAAATTTTGTATATACAAACTAATCATCAATAGTCAGAGAACAAATTATAAAGATTCACATGAAGTCAATCGGCAGCCATTTTTGTGTGAACACCATTCATTTTGTGTAAGAAAAAATAATCGCGTAACTGAACTCTACATTATACAAACTCGAATATAAATTAATTGATTACAGCTTCATGTAGTTTAAATACATTGTTTTTCAAATGGAACCTTTTATTTTAATTTTCCTGACATTGCCTTATATTCCCCCTTAAAACGTGCTACTGCCTCTTAAAGAGCCACACCGTCAGTTTTGGTCACATATGCCAAGGTCTATCAATAGGATCATTTAATCGAGAAGTATCGACTGGAAGTGATAATGATCGAAAACAGGACGAACGTGTGCATTTGAATTACACGAACTTATATGCCTGTTTAAGGATTTCATTAGAAATTAGAAATTATTAGCTCATCTGGCCTGTAAGGCCCGATGGGCTTATGGCATGGCATAGTGTCCTGCGTTCGTCCGTCCGACCATCCGTACGTCCTTAAACTTTTAAACTTCTTCTCCAGAACCATAAGGCCTAGAGATCTGAAACTTGGTTTACAGACTCCTTGACTAGTGAGGATTATTAATTGCAGCTTTGGTGGCCATGTGGCACGTAAAAAGCGCCAAAGAGGCAACGCCCATAAATCCTATTTTCATTTTCTTCTCCAGATCCATAAGGCCTAGAAAGCTGAAACTTTGTGTACAGACTCCTTGACTAGAAAGGATTATAGATTGTAGCCTTTGTAGTCCTTTGGCCCTTACTAAGGGAAAACTACATTTGCCACACCGTAAAGCAGAATCAATTGTAAAGCCTCATGAGCTACCGAGCCAAAAGCTCTATTTTTTTATAACTGTCGTTAGCGGATCTACGTTAGTTTCAAAACAAAGGGGCTCTTTAAATGGGCAGTAGCAAGTTTTTGATAATTTTATATTTTAAAATTTTCACTGATAATTGTACGATAATGCTTAATGTATTATTTTGATTTTGATTTATGACAAAAAACAATTATCCATAGTCAGAGGACAAAGTATGAATATTTACCTAAAATCCATGGGCGGCCATTTTGTATGAACACCTTTAATTCATTTTGTGCAAGAAATTGGAATCGCATGGCTAAACTTTACTTTACATTTTTTTTATTATTACTGCTCTATTTAGTTAAAATGCATCGTCTTTCAATTTTAACCATTATTTATTCATTTTCCTGACGTCACCTTATATTCCCCATAAAAACGTGCTATTGCCCCTTTAAGGGTCTTTTTGTCTACAGTCAAAATTACTAATTTTATCGATTAGAATATGTCCATGGTCTTTTTACATTCCTAGATCAATTTTGGCCCGATTGGTTCACCTCATTGTGTGGCGTCCCCCTGAACCCGTACGATTTCAATTTTAATGTTATAGACTTACTGAGGCCTGTTTTATAGTTAAAGGGTTATAGTTGTTATAGCTTATCTTCGCTCTTCAGAAATAAAATCCCTGAACACTTTAATTCTTAAGTGTTAGTTTACCTTCAAGATGTGGCGAAAATATGACTACAATAAGTGACAGGCCAGTGGCATATATTACAAAACGACTTCCACTCAAATACCCCCGTCCCTTAAAAAATATAAATAATACTCTGAGAGTAGATACGAAAACGTTTGTAAAGCGTACGTAAAATGCCTTTTGGTGCCTAATTTGGTGTAAGCACTCCATACTGTTCAATGTTATCAAACGATTTCAGAGAATTAAACGTTCATAATTTGTCACAGTGACATGAATTAAAGCAGTGTTAATGCAGATTGACGAACTAGTTTCATTTGACGTAATTAACATATACCCTGGAAGACTATAACCCTGATTGAATGTTGGACGGAATGAATATGTTTACATACACACGAACATATGGAATTGCGCATTCCTCGCTGTCACTTAGCCACACACACACACACACACACACTGGTTCTCCAAAATGCTTTCAAGATAGTAAGTCTTATTTAAAGACTGATAAAAATAAGAGCTCATATGTGCGACCAACAAATTCAAGCATTAAATATAATTATGATGAACAAAAATAGCTAGGGATAAATGTAAATTTTGAAACTATCATATAGTAGACTTGGACTATCCCGGACTTAGTTGTACGGTACATTGTCTCTTATATTTTATTATTTCATTTGTACTCACGTATCTTTAATATGTAACACAATATATATACACGTATCTTTGTTACACATATAAACTATTATCACGAAAGCAAAGTGTTAAGAATGACATTTTATCACCGAATATGTACACTCTAGTTACCCAGACCCCTCTCCTAACAGAAATAACATTTTACGAAAACGCTGACAGTCCAAATCGAAAAAAGGAAAATGAAGAGACTTCACAAAAAGAATAATAAATATCAAATAATAGAAAGTAGTGGTTATAAATCAAACGCACCATGTTAAGTAAAACTACCCGTATACATTCCCCTATCTCAAATGACTAAAGTGTTTTCACACAAAAATAGCCGCCAGTATTTACTTATCTTGGTATCAGATAGTTTATCTTTAGACTTAGGATAATCAAGTTTATTAATGCGATGTATGACTTTGTAAACATGACACATTTTATATAAACCGATACTTTTTGATAATAGGAACATAACAAAATAAGTAAACTAAAGCTACCACTACTCCCTTAAACATGAAACCCTCGATCCATGTTTCCATTCACCTAGACTCGAGAGTATACATGAAGAACGTGCACTGTTTAGGGCGAATCTCCTTCCAAACCGCGTCTATGTCTGACTGCCGCTGTTAGTTGTTAAACTCGTCTATTCAATGCAACGTCTCTTCAGGTACAAGTCTCGGTGTTGTACATAACGACATGTCTGCAGTACAGACATATAAACAAACCAATTCACTAATGCGACACTTTATAGCATTCGTTCTGTTGTAAAGGAAAATTGGCTTATGTAATTAATCGAGCTCAGTAAAATTTGATACACGCTTTCTTAAGGGGCAGTAGCAAGTTGTGCTTATAGCATGGAATATAAGGTGATGTCTGGAAAATGAAAATAAATGATTCCAATGGAAAGACAATGTATTCAAATTAAATGAAGCAGTAATAAATCAAATATATGATGTAACGTTCAGCCATGCGATTCCTGTTTTATACACAAAATAAATCAAAGGTGTTCACGCAGAAATGGCTACCTTGACTTAAAGAGCAGTAGCACGTTTTTAGGGGGAATATAAGGTGTTGTCAGGAAAATGAAAATTAATGGTTCCAATTGAAAGACAATGTATTTAAACTAAATGGAGCAGTAATAATTCAAATATATATTGTAAAGTTTAGCCATGCGATTCCTTTTTCTTACTCAAAATGAATTAAAGGTGTTCACACAAAAATGGCCGCCAATGGATTTCATGTGAATCTTCAAACTTTGTCCTCTGACTATGGATGATTGACTTGTTTAATGAGATTTTTGACACTGTCAATATAATACATTTAACATTAACTTACAATTATCAGTGAAAATTTTAAAATATAAAGTTATCAAAAAACGTGCTACTGCCCCTTTAATGTGAATATTCATAATTTTTGTTCTCTGACTATTGATGATTAAATTATGAATAAGGTTTTTTACACTATCAAAATAATACATTAACGTGCATAATCAGTAAAAATAGTAAATTAATATTCTCAAATACGCGCAACTGCCCCTTGAAAGGAGAATTTGAACGTTTTAAGTACCTATAATACACGTATAACTGTCAATGTATTTTCTTAAGAGGGTCAAAAGGCCGTAACTCCTTAATTATCAGTATTATAATAAGTAATTATCAGTACTTCAAGTGGAAAGCATCAGGTATCAAGCGAAAACTGCTGTAGTCTCTTCTACCGTGAACACCTTTTAACAATTTGAGAAAGGGTAAACTACGCCAATCAATTTTCGTATAATTTTTTTCATTTGATTTAAAATTGAAGAAATTAAAAAACTTTTTGCATTAGATAACATACAATTTCGTTTTCTCCCTGGGAAGACCCTATTGTTAGCAAGATCATGCGACTGTTCAGTTTTCAAAACTCATTTAAGAGAATAAACATCGATTTTAACTGTTAACGAACTTTTGAACATATATTTTCATACAACTTCATCAGAAGAAAGATTGTTATAAAGCAGCTTTATCAAAATCAAATCTGTTCTGGGAAGAAAGTTTTAAGATGCGTTTCATACTTGCATGCGGTTCAGGCTGAAATTTAACTATTGAGAAAATAAATACATCACTTTGTAGAAAAATCTTTCGTAAAAAATTTGATATCATATTTAGATTGTTTAATCAACAATAACATACTTATTTCGACGCCCAAAGCACAGTACCCCTTGTAGAAAGGGCATAGCATTTAACGAACCTGCTTTCGTATTCCATTATATCACGTGACCTGCACCAATTTCATTAACTCTCGTGGATATCTGGAAAAGTACAAACACGTATTTCTTTAGAATAATACATTTTAAAACTTGTTTTGGCACAGTTTAAAAAAAAACCCACTTATTATGATAATGTTAAACGACCTCTTCTATTACATTTTCCTTAAATTACCTTCAGGATTCGTGAGCCATCGATGTAGAGAAAAAACATTCTGGATAATATAATATAATATAATAATATAATATGATATAATATAATATAATATAATATAATATAATATAATATAATATAATATAATATAATATAATATAATATAATATAATATAATATAATATAATATAATATAATATAATAATATAATATAATATAATATAATATAATATAATATAATATAATATAATATAATATAATATAATATAATATAATATAATATAATATAATATAATATAATATAATATAATATAATAATATAATATAATATAATATAATATAATATAAATGTCCTCCGTGTACACGTATTCTCTCATGCATAGGATGATTTGGAACACTTCAGATACAACAACTACCTCTTTTATTCTAAATGTGGCATCATATTTCAGCTTTGACTTACCTGTTTCTATGGTAATCGACACTGTTTGGGACTGACTATGAGGCCGTGACGAACTTTGAGGAAAGACGATACGATGTTATGCAGGCAACAAAAGCTGAGCTATCAAAAGCGCCACCTCACAACGATGCAGGAGGAGAAATCATATTTAAACTATATAATTGAAAACATCCAGGTGGCATTCAGGATTCTAAAATATGGCTTCTCACTGAAAGTACTGGAATCATTGCTAGAATAAAGGAAATCCGTTTCATTTTTCAATTGCTGTATCCTTCCAACAGTAGACACTAGCATCTGAATAGTCTCAGACTGGCATCTTGTGGATTCCGACCATAACATTTGACAATAATTAACTATATTATTATAATTTTTATTTAAAAATTGCATAACCCGAACCACACCTACAGTTCAAACAAACGCATACCGTAATCAATACTCTGTAATCAGGCAAATGTGTGATCCGCTAAAACAGTTCAACAATAACCCTAGCAATGAGCAATTCCAATCAATGATCTTAAAGGGGCAGTAGCACGTTTTTTGATAATTTTATATTTTAGATTTTTCACTGATTATTGAAGGTTAAAGCTTAATGTATTATTCTGACACTGTCAAAAATCTCATTACACAAACCAATCATCCATAGTCTGAGGACAAAGTAGGAAGATTAACACAAAATCCATTTTTTGTGAACACCTTTAATTCATTTTGTGTAAGAAAAAGGATTCGCATGGCTAAACTGTAAGTTATATATTTGAATTATTACTGCTCCATTTAGTTTGAATATGTTGTCTTTCAATTAGAACCATCAATTTTCGTTTTCCTGACATCACCCTATATCCCCCTATAAACGTGCTACTGCCCCTTTAATTTACTGATCCAAACAAGCTTGTACAGCTGCGACTGCAATTGGCCCTTTCAAAACAGACAGACGGACACACAATATCAAATACCAAAAAGAATACACATCTTAAATGGCTGGTCTCATCTTACTTGAGTTTTCTCGGCTGAATTTCTTGGCAACACATGCTTTCTACCTTCCACGTGTTACCTCATTTAAGGTATTATCACGGTAGTTTGATTTTTGTTGTTGCTACAGTTCAAGTACCACAATTCGCCGTTTATTAATTTATTGGATATTAGATCTTAATCAGTATTCCAAATATCGATATGCTTTCTAGAACAAAGTACTTGACTAACTTAGTGTAGAGGGGCCTACATTCAAAGTTCACATTTTGTTAAATCCGCCAGTAACTTTTAAAATGGCAGTAACACGTTTGGGGGGTAATATTAGGTGATGTCAGGAAAATGAAATTGATAGTTCCAATTGAAAGACAATGTATTTAAACTTAATGAAGCAGTGATAGTTCAAATATAAAACGTAAAGTTTAGACATGCATATTTCCTTTTTCTTACACAAAATTAATTAAAGGTGTTCACACAAAATGGCCGCCAATGGATTTGATGTGAGTCTCCATCCTTTGTCCTCTGACTATGGCTGATTGGCTTGTGTAATGAGATTTTCGACACTGTCAAAATAAAACATTCATCATTTACTCACATTTATCAGTGAAATATTTAGAATATAAAATTATCAAAAAAAGTGCTACTGCCCCTTTTAACTAAAAGTTTACAGTTTTCTTTTGCATAGTATACCAAAGTTTCTCAGTTTTGACAAATGATGTTCAGCTATATCTCAAATTTCAATTGGTATAAATTCATAAAGACGAATGTTATAAGGAATAGAATCATGGTAAAACTCTGTACAACTGAAATTGAAACTAACAAATAACGTTATCATATATATTGGGAATGAAAAGAAGGAACAATAATCCTGTAAATGCAATCATTTTAGTTCAACAGTACATCTATAGATGCAGCATTTATGGTTTAAATCGAAGTTAGAATATGTGAAAAATGAAATTTTACGGTACTATGATTTATCAAATTTTGTTTTTCTATCGACAGAAACTGAAGAAATGTTTTTAAATATTGGTCATCTTTCCACTTGTTCTTTAGAAATAGTCTTGATATGCTAAAGTAATGAGTTTATCAGCCACCTGTGGATTTATGTATTTGATCATATATGTTGTTTATGTATAATGTTTATTTTGCCTGTAACACAAAATATGAAAAAAAAGAGTTATTTATTCCAGGTGGCTGAAATTCCAATTTGCCGTCGCTATTCGAAGAAGCCATAGTGATATTACGAACATATAGAAATGTCATCTAGGTTTTCAGCCTTTGCATTACCTGACAAGTCTCATATTACATTATATCACGTGACCTCCGCCAGTTTTATTAACTCGTAGGGATTCCCGGAAAACGACTAACCCCGGACACGTTTTTCTTTAAAATAATGTAGTTTTTAAAAAAACTTGTTTTTGGCACACTTTGCTTTAAACAACGCTTAAAAACATGTTTAACGATTGTTTCTATTACATTTTCCTTAAATTACCTTCAAGATTCGTAAGCCATCGATGAAGAGAAAAATATTATGGATAATATTATATGAAATAGAATAAAATAATAAACATGAAGTAATGAAATACATATAATAAGATTTAACATAATATAATTAAATATGATATGATATGATATGATGTAGGTGAAATAGCGACCTCAGCACAAGATGTTAGCTGATATCACACGAGAGCGGTAGCGAGAGGTGATATCACAGCTAACGCAAAGTGCTGAGGTCGCTATTTGCATAACACAACAAGGCCTACTTTATCTTCAATGACTATGACTGAATACATGATATCAATGATGTTCAATATATCGTCTATCACATGATTGCAAAAAAAATGTCAGGTTGCTGATTGAAAAAATAGATTACAGTAAATTCATAGAGGTAAGATATGGATATGTGTATCTTCTGACAGAGGCTAAAGTTCTTTACGAAGTGCGATACTGATAAACAAGTGATGCTTTTCCGAGGCAAACGACAATTCAAGTGTCAATTTGTTGAACAGAAGGTCGATCTTTTATCACATATCGGATTTCATCATACTAATTGCATGTTTTCTTCTTTGTTTTATATTGTATATTTGTGTACGGTAAATATTAGCTAATGCACAAAATGTTATGATTCGGAATACATTCCTATAAACTATATATAACAATATATCACATACCGTACATGCTTTGAGGTAAGAAATTGATACTGTGTGGGAAATGATCTTCCCGCGGTGCGATATTGAAAAACATGCGAGGCTTTGCCGAGCATGTTTATCAGAATCTGATTGAAATGATACAAAATTCAAACATTTTATTTTGCATATTGTTATCACATAATCATTGAACATTGAACATTCACTCAAACGTTTAAAGGGGCAGTAGCACGTTTTTTGATACTTTTTTATTTTAAAATGTTCACTGATTATTGTAAGTTAATGCTAAATGTATTATTTTGACAGTGTCAAAAATCTCATTACACTAGCCAATCATCCATAGTCAGAGGACAAAGTATGAAGATTCACATAAAATCCACTGGCGGCCATTTTGTGTGAACACCTTTAATTCATTTTGTGTAAGAAAAAGGAATCGCATGGCTATAGTTTCCATTATATATTTGAATTATTACTGCTCCATTTAGTTTGAATACGTTGTCTTTCAATTGAGAATTGATCACCTTATATCCCCCCTAAAAACGTGCTACTGCCCCTTTAATGACATTGATGATTTTTCTATTAGGTATTTAGAGCAGAGGTTATTTCTAACCAATCTTTGAGGTTATCCCATTCTTTTCTTTCATTTAAACATACATAATTGAAATTATTTTTTCAATCCGATCTTTTTACCAAGGTTTTTTTAGAGACTTTATATATTTGTGATGTTGTTTTACCAAGTCTCGGAAGTATAATAGTGTGTGGCAGTGTTTAGATTTTGTTTGCTATTTAACACTGTCATAAAAATAAATAGCAACGAAAGTTGTCAAAAAAATATAGAAGTACTGCTTTGTTTCCCTGTAATAGAATCTTTGCTATTTCAACCATTTGAACAAACAATGCTCACTCATTTCAAAATCTAAAAAAACACTTTTTCACGCCTTTGGTTGCAACATCGGCTTATTGCATTCACTTTATGAAATGTATGCAAATGCTTAAATGAATTATTGGGCCCCAAACAAATAATTATATAAAGGTAACGACGTATTAACCAACAGCTTATACAATACTCTGCATGTGCCAAAAAAAGTTTAGAAGTTGCTAGGATTTCCTTTAAGGTGTTAAAATCGACTAATGCAATTAAAGTATTATTGATTATTATTGATACATGTAAATACATATACCGATTGTTAATACGTCATGGCTTTGAAATCCGTTGAATATTAACAGTTCATATCGTTCAGTAAACGTCATTGAAATATACAAATAGAGCCATTGGATTTGTATCAGGCTTAACATTTGATTTTGCTGAAGGACCAAAGCTACAATCTATAATCCTCACTACTCAATGAGTCTGTATACAACATTTCAGCATTCAAGGCCTTATGGTTCTGGAGAAAAAGAGGAAAAAAGGCTATTAAGGCGTGGCCCCTGTGGCCCTCATTATAGCTGCAATTCATAATCCTCACTAGCCAAGGAGTCTGTACACAAAGTTTCAGCTTTCTAGGCCTTATAGTTCTTGAGAAGAAGTCAAAATAACACAAAGTTTACGGATGGACGGACGGACGGACGGCCGCCGGACGCCATGCCATGCCATAAGCTTATCGGGCCTTACAGGCCAGATGAGCTGAATAACAATCAAAGGTAGGTTTATTTTTCTGTTTCAGTATCAATTAGTATTTTAGATATTTCAATATTACTTGAAAGCTTTTACAAACTGATTTGACAAGATCAGCAGGGTATGTATTAACCAAAAATTTCGTAAATGAAAATAATGATGCTGAATAATGTTCTAGAAAAAGGGTTACGTTCATTTTCAACGTTCAATTCCCATCAAAACGAAAATTTTAAAACCAATGTTTAAAGTTTCTATTCAATTTATCATCTGAAAAAAGTTTAACGAAAACCCGTTTAACAAGCTTTTGTCTGACGTCACTGTCGAGGTAGCGCAGTTGACAAGGTGCTCAGCTATGAATCCGAGGTTCGGTGGTTTGATTACCAGCAAAGACAAATAGATTTGTGAAAATTATCTCAGATTCTTTACTCGGGTATGATATCTGATAACGTGCAGATAGTTTAAAATATCAGGTTGAAATCGTACCCAATGGTACAGTTGCATGAAATCAAGAACCACAACACCGTGTCTTATATGATATAATATAATTCAATTTGTCCTCCGTGTACACATATTCTCTCATGCATGGAACATAGCCCGATATGGAACACTACACACAAAACAACTACCTCTTGTATATTCTAAAGGTGGCGTCATATTTCAGCTCTGACCTACCAGTTTCTATGGTAAGCGACACTGTTTGCTGTAGTTATATGTCTGACTATGGGGCGTGACGAACTTGGAGGACAGACGTGATGTTATGCAGGCAACAAAGCCTGAGCTCTCAAAATACCCACCTCGCAACGATGCAACCAGGATGAGAAATCAGGTGTACCAGGTATACCAAGAAAAGTGAAAACTGGTAGGTAAACTATTTTCCTTCGATTTTTCTCTTTGTTGCATTAAATAATCATTACAAATGTGACATATATAAACTGTTAACACTAATCGTTAGTATTTTCTGTTATAGAGATATGTCTCCACATTAAACGTTATCTCCAACTTTAAAACCATAACCCATCAGTTTAACATGACTAAGATAAGAAATGAGTATTATTCTCTAAACAGCCAAACGTTAAAACAACAATGTACTACATCTCATATACTCGTTTTTCATTGGCTTCTTTGAAAGTCGATGGTAAGATGGTAAGACAGTGTTGTTAATTGTACAAGACTATACAAGCTGCAAAAGGCCTGGTCACGCATGATTAACGTATGAAGTATGTCAGTTTGTCAGTTGAAAACTGTCCATGGACGCGATGGCGACAACATGTTCATGAACGACCACTGACATTCCACGCATATTTCGCGCTCTGTTCATGTAAGAACTATGTAAAAAACACTTAGTAAGAACGGATTATGGAATAAGCGATTAATGTGACTGTATTGCAAGAAATAAGAAAATAACAAGATGTGTTTGTTAAACACTGATACCCCTTGATATTTCGAAATATGTGTCAAGGTTACGAGGTTAAAAAAATATGACCTCATCTGAAAGGTTTTATCATGATAGATGCACATTTGAAATATTAGAGGTCTGCCCCAAGCAATTAAATGTAATGAGCAAGGTTAAAGTTTTTCGTGACAAACAGTTTGACAGACAGACAGAAGGGCAGGACAAAAACAATATATAGACATTACAAAGCGAGTGGGTTTTGAATATCGAAAATGTTTTCATTTCATCACCACACCACTCGGCTCCACTCCCACACCACTCTGCTCCACTACCTCACCACTGTGCTCCGCTACCACACCAACCTTCTCCACTACCATACCACTGTGGTTATCTACCACACCTCTGTGCTCAACTACCACACCACTGTGCTCAACTACCACATCACTGTGCTGCACTACCACACTACTGTGCTCAACTACTACACAACTGTGCTACACTACCACACCACTGTGCTCCAGTACCACACCACTCTGCTCCACTCCCACACCACTGTGCTCCACTACATAACTACTGTGCTCAACTACCACATAACTGTGCTCCACTACCACACCATTGTGCTCAACTACCACACCACTGTGCTCAACTACTACACAACTGTGCTACACTACCACACCACTCTGCTCCACTACCACAACACTCTGCTGTACAACAACACCATCCTGCTCCACTACCACACCACTGTGCTCCACTACCACACCACTGTGCTCCATTACCTAACTACTGTGCTCAACTACCACACCACTGTGCTCCACTACCACACCACTGTGCTCAACTACCACACCACTGTGCTCCACTACCACACCACTGTGCTCCATTACCTAACTACTGTGCTCAACTACCACACCACTGTGCTCCACTACCACACCACTGTGCTCCACTACCACACTACTCTGCTCCAGTACCACGCCACTGTGCTCCACTACCACACTATCCTGCTCCACTACCACACCGCTCTGGTAAACTACCAAACGACTGTGGTAAACTACCACACCACTGCTCAACTACCACATCACTGTGCTCCACTACCACACCACTCTGCTCCACTACCACAACACTTTGCTGAAATGCCACACCATCTTGCTCCACTACCACACCACTGTGCTCCATTACCTAACTACTGTGCTCAACTACCACTTCACTGTGCTCAACTACCACTTCAGTGTGCTCAACTACCACACCACTCTGCTCCACTACCACACCACTGTGCTCCATTACCTAACTACTGTGCTCAACTACCACTTCACTGTGCTCAACTACCACTTCAGTGTGCTCAACTACCACACCACTGTGCTCAAGTACCACATCACTGTGCTCCACTTCCATATAACTGTGTTAAACTACCAAACCACTGTGTTTACTTACTACACCACTGTCCTCAACTACCACACCACTGTGTTCCACTACCACACCACTGTGCTCCACTACCACACCACTGTACACCACTACCACAACACTCTGCTCCACTATCATATCACTTTGCTCCACTACCTCACCACTGTACTCAACTACCACATCATCCTTCGCAAGTACCATACCACTGTGGTACTCTACCACACCACTGTGCTCAACTACCACACCACTGTGCTCAACTACTACACAATTGTGCTACACTACCACACCACTGTACTCCACTACCACAACACCCTGTTGTACTACCTCAACACCCTGTTGTACTACCACAGCATCCTACTCAACTACCACACCACTGTGCTCCATAACCTTACCACTGTGCTAAACTACCACATCACTGTGGTAAACTACCACACCAATGTGATCAACTACAACACCACTGTGCTTCACTACCATACCACTGTGCTCAACTACCAAACCGCTATGCTTACTTACTACACCACTGTGCTCCACTATCACACCACTGTGCTCAACAACTACACCACGGTGCTACACTACCACTCCACTGTGCTCCACTACCACATCACTGAACTTCACTACCACACCACTGTGCTCCACTACCACACCACTGCTCACTGAAACATCGTAATAAAGTTATATCGGCTGTTCGTGCTGCGAAGAAAAAATATATATCTAAAATAGACAGAAAGATTAACGACTCCTGCGGTAGCAAACTTTGGTGGCGTTTAGTAAAGAATTATATGAAATCAACTGGTAATACTACAATATTCCCACCAATCACGTATCAAGATTCAGTTTATGACGACCTAAACGATATTGTTACAGTTATAAATAAGTATTTCTGTGAACAGGCTTCTGTTAAAAATCCTGACAGGAGTTTGCCAGATATAACATTAAAAACAGACCAGACTTTATTCTCTATTCAGTTAACTGCCAAGGAAGTTAACGATATATTACTTTCAGTTGACATTACCAAAGCGACCGGGCCCGATGGTATCGGGAACCGCATATTGAAACTGTGTGCTTCCGCGATAGCAGATCCATTAGCTAAACTTTTCAACGCCTCCTTAGAAAAATCAGTATTTCCAAATATTTGGAAAATAGCGTCAGTAATTCCAATTTATAAGAAAGGCAATATCCATGAATGTAACAATTACAGACCTGTAGCTTTGACAAGCTGTTTAGCCAAAATCTTCGAAAAATGTGTTTTTAAATATGTTTTTAATTATTTTAGAGATAACAAACTATTAACCAATCTTCAGTCCGGTTTTATTCCCGGCGATTCACCTTCTAATCAATTGACCTTTCTTTATGACTTTATCGCTAGAGAACTTGATAAAGGTAAAGAAATAAGAGCTGTTTTTTGCGACATAAGTAAAGCCTTTGATAAAGTATGGCACAGGGGCATAATTCATAAGCTTCGATCTTACGGTATATGTGGGGAACTTCTTTTATGGTTTGAAAGCTACCTCGAAGATCGATCGCAACGTGTCGTTATAAATGGTTATAGTTCAGATCTCGAACCCGTCCCTGCCGGTGTCCCTCAAGGTTCTGTACTAGGGCCATTATTGTTCTTAATTTACATCAATGACATCGTCGATGACATTGACAGCAATATACGGCTTTTTGCCGATGATACATCGCTATATGTGATTGTTAATGACCCTCTTACAGCTGCGCATAGCCTTAATGAAGATTTATCTGTTATTAGTACATGGGCAAATAAATGGCAAGTCGACTTTAATCCAAGTAAAACTGTCTCTATTCAATTCTCCCGTAAGCATACCCAACCTATCAAACCTCCTTTATATATGAATAACACCATCATAAATGAGGTACCATCACATTAACATTTAGGAATAACTCTACAAGATAATTGCATGTGGCATAGCCAAGTTGATAGTATTGTTAAAAAAGTTAGTCCAATGATAAACTGTCTAAGAAGTTTTGGCCTAAGAGTAATTGAAGGGTCCGGATGACGGGGTATATAAAACATCAATAAAATGCCACATTTTCCTTGAAAATGATTGAAATGAAGATATTCTCACAGCTAAAATGATTTACTATAAATCAACCATTTCCTTGAAGCCTTGAGTTTGGTTGCAGAACGTACAATCACAATGAAATCGAGTGGTTTTCGAGTTTGGTTGCAGTCCCTATAGGCAACTGCAACCAAATTATTTTCTAGCAATTATCCATCATTTTTCGTGTCTTGACAAACACTAATTTGGTTGCAGAGATTTTAGTTGCTTGTTAATTAGCAAAGAGGCAAGTTTGGTTGCAGGAGTTTTATAATTTACCTTATTTTACGTAAAAACAAAAACAAATCAGGATTTTCATTTTGACAGATTCCCTCTCGCACTGTGAGTGACGTAATGCCATGCGGTATGTAACGTGTCCTATAATTGGTTGATTCAATCTCAAACATTTCCAAAAAAATTTCAAATTTCCTAATTTTTGATTTATAATTGATTTTGTTCTGTTTTTGGATAGAAACCATTTGTTAAACTTACTCAATGATGTTTATTTTCTATCAAAATCATTTTGCAATTAAAGGGATTCCTGACAGCCAATGAGAATCGTTTTGAGATATGACAACAATTCGAATTCGC
Organism: Steromphala cineraria; assembly: GCA_916613615.1. Lineage (NCBI taxonomy): Eukaryota > Metazoa > Mollusca > Gastropoda > Trochida > Trochidae > Steromphala > Steromphala cineraria. The sequence goes on from OU744734.1 coordinate 16,338,770, forward strand.
TATGGGAGCACGTTGAAACACAGAAATGAAATTTAGGGATCAATTTGGTCAAATAATGTCAAAAGTACCTACCATGACATGCTTTATGATAGAAACTGTTAAAATAATCAAGGTCAGTGAAATATTTCTATCCATAATGTCAGAAACGCTTTCAAAACATGATGTGACATGATCGAAAACCGGACTCGATAGCGATCGGTAAGTGGCTTATGTGTCATTGAAATGTAAATAAAAAGCCAGGTAAGTGATCAACAGTTGTCAAATCATCATATATTCCATCTGCAACCAAATTTCTATAAGCCCAGGCTCTTCTGTTTGATAAAAACATGTATTTTCTTGGAAAAATAATTTGGTTGCAGGTGCCTATAGGGGACTGCAACCAAACTCGAAAATTATGTGATTTCATTGTGAATAATCTTTCTGCAACCAAATTCAATGGTGTCATTCCATATATCATGGTATAGATAATTATCTCAGCTTTCAGAATATTCCAAATTGAGTCTTTTTCAAGAGCTAGGTTGCAGTTAACAGTCCTTTTTGACACCCCGTCACACGGACCCTTCAATTACTCTTAGGCCGAAGTTTTAAGTACCGCCTCAACAGAAAAACTCTTCAGACAATGTACAAATCGTTTATTTTACCAATTTTCGACTACTCATGTCACATTTGGGACAATTGCTCCCAAAAACAATCTCTTCTTCTTGAAAAACTTAACTTAGACGCACTTAGAACTATTTGCGGTGCAGTCCGCGGCACAAGCCATTCAAAATTGTACGCAGAGACAAACATTACCTCTTTAGAAGAAAGGAGACGTCGTCAAAAACTATACATATTCTATAAAATGGTAAATAAACTTGTTCCCGACTACTTATCTAAATTAGTTCCCGAACATGTCTCGGATGCAAGTCGATATAATTTGAGAAACAGCTCCGATTTACAAAGTATCAAATGTAATACTAATACTTATTCCAAATCGTTTCTACCGGACACTGTAAAAATTTGGAATTCACTCCCGTTAGACACTGTAAATGCAACCACTTTTGGAGAATTTAAAAACAAACTAAAAGAGATAAATGTTATCCCTAACCATTTTAATCTTTATCTTGGATCAAGATTTTGTCAGGTAATCCACTCTCGACTTCGGCTTGGATGTAGCGATCTAAACGGAGAGAAGTTCGCTCGATATATATCGAACACATCTGCATGTGAATGCGGACACCGCTTGGAGGATGCACTCCACTTCTTTCTTGTCTGCCCCAATTACAGTCATTTAAGAATTAACGAATATTTTTTTACTAAGGGTTTTAATTTACAATCAATTCTTCATGGAAATGCTGAGGCAACTCAGCAAGTAAATGATGAACTATTAAAGTCTATTCATAACTTCATTAAGAAATCTCGAAGATTCTTGGAATTCTACTAATTATAGTTAACCACTGCCTTGCCATTTCACTAAACAATTACCGATTAAATATCATATTTAAGACTTCAACTGCATCTGTGTACCTTTCATTAATATCTGCCATATTATTTGTTCTTTCTAGAAATGCTTGCACGACATGTATTTTTGTTTGTGAACGTCACACATTTTATATGGTCATGATTTGTAGGGAGCGGCATTAACATAAGCGCTGATGTGCTTGTTTGCCAATCCCATCACACTCAGTGAATAAAATATGTTTAAACCACCACACCACTGTGCTCAATTACCACACCACTGTGCTCCACTAGTTCCCCACTGTGCTCCACAACAACACCACTGTGCTCCAATACCACACCCCTGTGTTCCACTTACACAATACTGTGCTCCACTAACACATCACTGTGCTCCACTAACACACCACTGTGCTCCATTGCCACACCACTGTGCTCCACTAACACACCACTGTGCTCCATTGCCACACCACTGTGCTCCACAACCACACCACTGTGCTCCACTACCACACCCCTGTGCTCCACTACCACGCCACTGTCCTCCACTACCACGACTGTGCTCCAATAACACACGACTTTGCTCCACTTACACATCACTGTGCTCCACTAACACACCAATGTGATCCACTAACACACCACTGTGCTCCACTACCTCACCACCGTCCTCCATTACCACAGCCCTGTGCTCTACTTCCTTACCACTGTACTCCACTAACACACCAATGTGCTCCACTCCCACATCACTGTGCTCCACTACTACACCACTTTGCTCAACTACCACATCACTCTGCACTACCACACCACTGTACTCCACTAACACACCCCTGTGCTCCACTACCATACCACTGTGCTCCACTACTTCCCTACTGTGCTCCACAACAACACCACTGTGCTCCACTACCACACCCCTGTGCTCCACTTACACAATACTGTGCTCCACTAACACATCACTGTGCTCCACTAACACACCACTGTGCTCCATTGCCACACCACTGTGCTCCACTAACACACCACTGTGCTCCATTGCCACACCACTGTGCTCCACAACCACACCACTGTGCTCCACTACCACACCCCTGTGCTCCACTACCACGCCACTGTCCTCCACTACCACGACTGTGCTCCAATAACACACGACTTTGCTCCACTTACACATCACTGTGCTCCACTACCACACCAATGTGATCCACTAACACACCACTGTGCTCCACTACCTCACCACCGTCCTCCATTACCACAGCCCTGTGCTCTACTTCCTTACCACTGTGCTCCACTACTACACCACTTTGCTCAACTACCACATCACTGTGCTCCACTACTACACCACTTTGCTCAACTACCACATCACTGTGCTCCACTACTACACCACTTTGCTCAACTACCACATCACTGTGCACTACCACACCACTGTACTCCACTAACACACCAATGTGCTCCCCTCCCACATCACTGTGCTCCACTACTACACCACTTTGCTCAACTACCACATCACTCTGCACTACCACACCACTGTACTCCACTAACACACCCCTGTGCTCCACTACCATACCACTGTGCTCCACTACTACACCACTTTGCTCAACTACCATATCACTGTGCTCCACTACTACACAATTGTGCTTAACTACCACATCACTGTGCTCCACTTTCACACTCCTGTGCTCCACTACCATACCACTGTGCTCCATTGCCACACCACTGTGCTCCACTACCACACAACTGTGCTCCACTACCACACCACTGTCCTCCACTACCACACCACTGTGCTCCAAAAACACACGACTGTGCTCCACTAACACATCACTGTGCTCCACTAACACACTCCTGTGCTCCACTACCATACCACTGTGCTCCACTAACACACCAATGCACATCACTGTGCTTCACTACCACACCACTGTGCTCCACTACCACACCACTGTTCTCCACTACCACACCACTGTGCTCCACAACAACACCACCGTGCTCCACTACCATACCACTGTGCTCCACTAACACACCAATGTGCTCCACTCCCACATCACTGTGCTCCACTACTACACCACTGTGCTCAACTGCCACATCACTGTGCTCCACTAACACACTCATGTGCTCCACTACCATACCACTGTGCTCCACTAACACACCAATGTACTCCACTAACACACCACTGTTCTCTACTACCACACCACTGTGCTCAACTTACACACCACTGTGCTCCACTAACAGATCACTGTCCTCCACTACCACACCACTGTGCTCCACTTACACACCACTGTGCACCACAACCACACCACTGTCCTCCACTACCACACCACTGTGCTCAACTACCACATCACTGTGCTCCACTAACACACCAATGTGATCCACTAACACACCACTGTCCTCCACTACCACACCACTGTGCTCAACTACCACATCACTGTGCTCCACTAACACACTCCTGTGCTCCCCTACCATACCACTGTGCTCCACTAACACACCAATGTGCTCCACTAACACACTCCTGTGCTCCACTACCATACCACTGTGCTCCACTAACACATCACTGTGCTCCACCAACACACTCCTGTGCTCCACTACCATACCACTGTGCTCCACTAACACACCAATGTACTCCACTACCACACCACTGTTCTCCACTACCACACCACTGTGCTCCACAACAACACCACCGTGCTCCACTACCATACCACTGTGCTCCACTAACACAACAATGTGCTCCACTCCCACATCACTGTGCTCCACTACTTCACCACTGTGCTCAACTACCACATCACTGTGCTCCACTAACACACTCCTGTGCTCCACTACCATACCACTGTGCTCCACTAACACACCAATGTACTCCACTAACACACCACTGTTCTCTACTACCACACCACTGTGCTCAACTTACACACCACTGTGCTCCATTGCCACACCACTGTGCTCCACTAACACACCACTGTGCTCCATTGCCACACCACTGTGCTCCACAACCACACCACTGTGCTCCACTACCACACCCCTATGCTCCACTACCACGCCACTGTCCTCCACTACCACGACTGTGCTCCAATAACACACGACTTTGCTCCACTTACACATCACTGTGCTCCACTAACACACCAATGTGATCCACTAACACACCACTGTGCTCCACTACCTCACCACCGTCCTCCATTACCACAGCCCTGTGCTCTACTTCCTTACCACTGTGCTCCACTACTACACCACTTTGCTCAACTACCACATCACTGTGCTCCACTACTACACCACTTTGCTCAACTACCACATCACTGTGCTCCACTACTACACCACTTTGCTCAACTACCACATCACTGTGCACTACCACACCACTGTACTCCACTAACACACCCCTGTGCTCCACTACCATACCACTGTGCTCCACTACTACACCACTTTGCTCAACTACCATATCACTGTGCTCCACTACTACACAATTGTGCTTAACTGCCACATCACTGTGCTCCACTTTCACACTCCTGTGCTCCACTACCATACCACTGTGCTCCATTGCCACACCACTGTGCTCCACTACCACACAACTGTGCTCCACTACCACACCACTGTCCTCCACTACCACACCACTGTGCTCCAAAAACACACGACTGTGCTCCACTAACACATCACTGTGCTCCACTAACACACTCCTGTGCTCCACTACCATACCACTGTGCTCCACTAACACGCCAATGTACTCCACTACCACACCACTGTTCTCCACTACCACACCACTGTGCTCCACAACAACACCACCGTGCTCCACTACCATACCACTGTGCTCCACTAACACACCAATGTGCTCCACTCCCACATCACTGTGCTCCACTACTACACCACTGTGCTCAACTACCACATCACTGTGCTCCACTAACACACTCCTGTGCTCCACTACCATACCACTGTGCTCCACTAACACACCAATGTACTCCACTAACACACCACTGTTCTCTACTACCACACCACTGTGCTCAACTTACACACCACTGTGCTCCACTAACAGATCACTGTCCTCCACTACCACACCACTGTGCTCCACTTACACACCACTGTGCACCACAACCACACCACTGTCCTCCACTACCACACCACTGTGCTCAACTACCACATCACTGTGCTCCACTAACACACCAATGTGATCCACTAACACACCACTGTCCTCCACTACCACACCACTGTGCTCAACTACCACATCACTGTGCTCCACTAACACACTCCTGTGCTCCCCTACCATACCACTGTGCTCCACTAACACACCAATGTGCTCCACTAACACACTCCTGTGCTCCACTACCATACCACTGTGCTCCACTAACACACCAATGTACTCCACTACCACACCACTGTCCTCCACTACCACACCACTGCGCTCCACTTACACACCACTGTGCTCCACTAACACATCACTGTGCTCCACTAACACACCACTGTGCTCCACTTACACACCACTGTGCTCCACTTACACACCACTGTGCTCCACTAACACACCACTGTGCTCCACTACCACACCACTGTGCTCCACTCACACACCACTGTGCTCCACTACCACACCACTGCGCTCCACTTACACACCACTGTGCTCCACTAACACATCACTGTGCTCCACTAACACACCACTGTGCTCCACTTACACACCACTGTGCTCCACTTACACACCACTGTGCTCCACTACCACACCACTGTGCTCCACTACAACACCACTGTGCTTTACTTCCTTACCACTGTGCTCCACTAACACACCAATGTGCTCCACTAACACACCACTGTGCTCCACTAACACATCACTGTGCTCCACTAACAAACCACTGTGCTCCACTACCACACCTCTGTGCTCCACTACAACACCACTGTGCTTTACTTCCTTACCACTGTGCTCCACTACTACAGATACACCACTGTGCCTTCACAAATACACTACACAAAACATAGCTATTCAATTTAACAAAATTTGTATTGTATGATACAGATATATTCTGCTTATAAATTTATCCATGTGATTTAGCTTTAATTTCATAAGAATATTATATCCTACTTTCAACTGTGTCTAAAGAAATGCCTTTATCTGAATAATAATGTATTCTCTCATGCGTGGAGTGACTTGGTGGATTTGGAAAACTACAGACAATAAGTATATCTTAAATCTAATCTAATATTGGAGTCAGATTTCGCCTCTGACATACTGTTTTCATTTGTAGAACTGTTGCTGCAGCTATGGGGACCAACTGAGGCGTTCAGACTGCTTGGAAGACCACGGCAGCATGTTAAATAGTCAACGAAAACCGAACAACGTTAGTCCTTCAGAGCGAATGAAAACACACCAATTGTATATCGGAACAAACTGTGACTTTATGAAGATTACATATAGAAGGTGAACAAGTTTTCCAAGGCATAATATTTGTCAACTGTTCATTGATTAACATCAAATCCAATTATGAGTTTGAGAAGTGTTGATCACCTACAAGAAAAAGAAGATCTTCTAAACAGGTGATTGCCTTTCGTACTGCTATATCAATGTTTTTTTCAACGGCCATATGGAGAGGAAAAATGTAGCGAGTTCTTACTCTGACAGAGGCAATTTTGAATAACTTTATTCTGATCAGGTAAATCAAACTTACGTTGCACAATGCCGTACTCAATCTGAAAGCTAAGGTTCCCTGATGGCCTTTCATATTTAACATTAGGTTTACGCACGGTTGGCTTTCGAACTAACAATGATAGACTCTCTTTGATACAGCGGGCTGGCAAAATATCATGAAACAAGAAAGTACTTGTTAAATTATGTGACTCTCCTGCAATACAACTATATCTGATATATTTTACGTTGTGTTTCTAGTTAAGCTATGTCATCATGTAATCAGGGCATTTCAAAATGTAAATTTTCATTTTCTTGATGTGTGGACTTATGACGTCTCCATCTCCACAATTTTCAAAACTCTTTGTCCGTTCTCCATGGTTTTTTTCTTAGTATTTAATTTTAATTCCAGCTAAATGAATGAACCTCACATCCTGGATATGTTGTAATGTGATCCTGTCTCAAATGAACTGTCCTCGCATTATATTGTTTTCTAATCTGAAATTCGCGAACTCTTTTTTTGTTCGTTTCAATTTTTGCCACACAAGGTTTAAATTCAATGTATTTATCAGTTTATCCATTTCTTTCAGAGTGCTCTTGTCCATTTGGGGACATCAGTGACAAAGCTGCCTTTTTGGGATTGACGAATCAAGGTGAGTACTAGTGTCACGAAGAGTGTAGGAGGTATCAACACTGACTCTTAGGAAATTGTGTAGGTCCCTTGTGTACTTCCTGTGTTATTGGTTTAAATTCAAACTCTAAGTTCACTCAAAAACTCAGTTCAAGATTTTATCCTTAAAGGTCAAAACGCCGTCCAACTTCATTATTCTTTAACTTATGATATTTCGAAAAAGTTCCAAACATGTGTTTTCCGGCCTATCGTAGATTTACTGAGTATCTTGCCCAAAAACCGTTTACATAAGGATACCTAAAGATGAAAATCTTATGCAAAGATGCCTTGGCCAGTTGTGTTTCTTAAATTTGCGTTGAACAAATGTTCACGTGTTACGTTTAAAGCGCAACTCCCGGGTGATTTTGCTCAAACTTCGTTCATATATCTTCACAATGCTTGAATGTACATTTCGAAGACGTAAAAATCGCATTGATAAGTTATAAGCGATCAATTCAATATACCTATTTGCCATCACAATCAAGTATATTTCATGAAAATCGTAAAAGAAGGCGAAAAACTGTACTGTTTACGTTGCTTTTTGACGTGCCGGCCATCTTCTTTTACGGAAAAGACCGGAAAAATCTCAATTGTTCCCGATGGAATGTGTGACGTCAACTGTGGAAAACACGGCCCGCAAAATGGCGTCTGTCGTAATATTAGCACTGACAGACAAATAAACACTGAGGGTTGTAGCGGCCATACCACTCGACAAGTCTCTTCTAATATTGGAGTCAGATTTCGCCTCTGACATACTGTTTTCATTTGTAGCACTGTTGCTGCAGCTATGGGGACCAACTGAGGCGGTCAGACTGCTTGGAAGACCACGGCAGCATGTTAAATAGTCAACGAAAACCGAACAACGTTAGTCCTTCAGAGCGAATGAAAACACACCAATTGTATATCGGAACAAACTGTGACTTTATGAAGATTACATATAGAAGGTGAACAAGTTTTCCAAGGCATAATATTTGTCAACTGTTCATTGATTAACATCAAATCCAATTATGAGTTTGAGAAGTGTCGGTCACCTACAAGAAAAACAAGATCTTCAAAACAGGTGATTGCCTTTCGTACTGCTATATCAATGTTTTTTCAACGGCCATATGGAGAGAAAAAATGTAGCGAGTGTTACTCTGACAGAGGCAATTTTGAATAACTTTATTCTGATCAGGTAAATCAAACTTACGTTGCACAATGCCGTACTCAATCTGAAAGCTAAGGTTCCCTGATGGCCTTTCATATTTAACATTAGGTTTACGCACGGTTGGCTTTCGAACTAACAATGATAGACTCTCTTTGATACAGCGCGCTGGCAAAATATCATGAAACAAGAAAGTACTTGTTAAATTATGTGACTCTCCTGCAATACAACTATATCTGATATCTTTTACGTTGTGTTTCTAGTTAAGCTATGTCATCATGTAATCAGGGCATTTCAAAATGTAAATTTTCATTTTCTTGATGTGTGGACTTGTGACGTCTCCATCTCCACAATTTTCAAAACTCTTTGTCCGTTCTCCATGGTTTTTTTCTTAGTATTTAATTTTAATTCCAGCTAAATGAATGAACCTCACATCCTGGATATGTTGTAATGTGATCCTGTCTCAAATGAACTGTCCTCGCATTATATTGTTTTCTAATCTGAAATTCGCCAACTCTTTTTTTGTTCGTTTCAATTTTTGCCACACAAGGTTTAAATTCAATGTATTTATCAGTTTATCCATTTCTTTCAGAGTGCGCTTGTCCATTTGGGGACATCAGTGACAAAGCTGCCTTTTTGGGATTGACGAATCAAGGTGAGTACTAGTGTCACGAAGAGTGTAGGAGGTATCAACACTGACTCTTAGGAAATTGTGTAGGTCCCTTGTGTACTTCCTGTGTTATTGGTTTAAATTCAAACTCTAAGTTCACTCAAAAACTCAGTTCAAAATTTTATCCTTAAAGGTCAAAACGCCGTCCAACTTTATTATTCTTTAACTTATGATATTTCGAAAAAGTTCCAAACATGTGTTTTTCGGCCTATCTTAGATTTACTGAGTATCTTGCCCAAAAACCGTTTACATTAGGATACCTTAAGATGAAAATCTTATGCAAAGATGCCTTGGCCAGTTGTGTTTCTTAAATTTGTGTTGAACAAGTGTTTACGTGTTACGTTTAAGTGTTTATGAAAACTGAATTTTATTGTTTTCTTAATACTCATCAGGAAACCGAAATTTTGAAAAACTTTTCAGCCAAAGGGATAAACAATTAAAGATAATGTGACATGGGTATAACATTCAAAACTTGTTGATGAATATGAATCTTCAGTTATCTGAAATCGTTTAAGTGAAAACTTTAAAAGCGACTCCTCTTTGAATTTATAAATCTGAGTCCTAAAATCTTGTAATTCCTTTAATGAAACAAAAGCTAACCGGGACATTCTAACACTCAACAGGTCTCTTACACAATCCATGATACATGTCAATATAATAACATTATTACCTAATGTAACAAAACAAAAGGTTTCCGGATTTGGTAGGGAAAGGAACGGGCTTAGGTACGAAAGTAATGGTTTGTGACAAGAACAGTACATGAGGAGCAGTGTCATGTTTGAAAATATAAATGTACATTGTGATGATGGTGATGGCTGATGATAAGTTTAGGAAAGTAAATGTTCAATATACTTCTTATTATACTTACTATTATAGAATTAACTTTATACTATATTTCAGATGGGAAAGGGCGTTAGCAAACCAAAGAGAAAGAACGTGGCATCAAGATCTTCTAATAGAAGTGATGAGGTCACTTTTGAGGACACCACCACTCTTTCCTCAACCCAAGAGTTGCATCCCAGTAATATGCCGTCTGAGAGCAACGATCGGGCTTTGCAACTTACAGGTATACAATTATGAGATGGATAAGACTATAAAAAAGGTTTTCTTATTCGTTCCCAAATTTGAATTATTAATTTTTAACTTTTTAGGAATCTCCAAATTAACATCTCAAAAATCAAACTCCGTTTTATTACACCTTTATTCTACTTTGATTTTTTTTAGCAGAATCAATCATAAACCTTATACCCACATAATGAAGTTTTATTTGGTATTTTTTTCGGACAAAGACACATGCATTCATGTTTCGAACTATATCAACATTCAATAAGACTTGCATCAAATAGTCAACAAGCTTAAGTATTGCCTGCTGTTAATGACAGCAAAATAATTCATGCAGTCAATTCTTTGTATTTTTCTGAAACACTGTATATGTTTCGATCCGAATGGTTTAAAATATTTGTGGTAACGTTTTTGTTGGGAATGGCAGGGAATTGGACTCTACATGAACATTTATATATATATCACTTCTTTTCATTATTGCTCTATATATGAGCTTAATTCTATGGGTCGGTTATGTCAGGTTTTGTCATTTCCTGACTATTCTAGTTGATAAAATATGGTGTTACAGGGGATCAATCACTTTCAACATCCCATGTGGCAGCTGGAACTACCACAATCCAGGCAGGTAAGAAAACAATTATAATTATTCATATTATTGAAACTAAGACCTTATATTTGTTTTACAAATGATACACAGATCTGATTTTGTGAAT